>CM077791.1:16033331-16685831 GCA_039737535.1 Lagodon rhomboides | reverse complement strand
CTGATTCAGAACGCTGCTGCTCGAGTCATCACAAGAACCAAAAAAGTAGATCACATTACTCCAGTTCTCAGATCTTAACATTGGCTTCCTATCAATCAAAGAGTAGATTTCAAAATCCTGCTGTTAGTTAATAAAGCACTGAGTGGTTTCGGGCCAAAATACATTTCTGATCTGCTGCTACGTTATGAACCATGCAGACCTCTGAGGTCGTCAGGTACAGGTCTGCTTCCAGTCCCTACAGTCAAAACTCAACATGGAGAAGCAGCATTCAGTTATTATGACGCCACATATCTGGAACAAATTCTTATAAAACTGCAGGTCAGCTCCAACTCTCGCCTCATTTAAATCAAGGCTGAAGACCTTTCTGTTTGCCACAGCATTTCATTGAAGCAACGTCAAGGCTTTAAACTGCACTGTGACTTTTATTTTCTAGTCTTGTCTCTTTTAAACCTATTCTATTTTAGCTTACTTTCCAATTTAACTCAAAAAATAGCCATGCAGCGTAATCTCTTTATAAACTTCTGTGTCTCTGGAAGACAAAATATCCTCTCGTCAGAACACTAACGTAGAGTGACACTATCCCAAAGCGGCTCCCTGCCGGCTGTGCTTAAGGCCTTAAATATATAAATCAGTCTTAATTTGGGTTCAGTTGTTGTCAGATTAAACTTCCTTCCTCTTGAGACCTAAACTGCTCAATTAAATATTGACAGAAGCCTGGGGGATGCAAATTATTTCATTATTTCACAAGAAAGGCAACACTTTTATTAATTGATATAACATTTATTACAGTCATTTATCAAAGAGATCAAAACCCTTTTAAGTACTTTGTAGAGCTCTCTGAACGCCAGTAACTTAAATGAAAGGTTTGTCAGTTTGTGTTTGAATTAAAACAGCTTAATTTTACCTGAACAAGCACTGTGATCTATATAGATTTGATTAAACAGCTCTGGACATGTTTCATGTGAATGAAGTCATAATCTTTGAAGATATGCACTGCACAGTCATACACTCACACAGACAAACGTAAATTTAATCATTCACACACAACAACAACCTGCATAGATGCACATCTCCAGACATAGACTGACGAGTACACCCCATTTAAAACCATTTCTATCAGTGTTCTCAACTAACAGGAGTTAAACGAAACATTAGTGATTTTCCGATCTCTCACACACACACACGCACACACAAGAGTGAACATTGACCTGAAGTGATTATTCTACTTTTCTTGTTTTCAAAACGAGGTCACTATAAAAAAAAAAAACAGTTCATAGTCTGGAAGATGCAAATGAGTTCATTAGTTTCCGAAAAAGAAGACAATTATTGCACAGATTAAAACCGCCTGTTTGACTAAAGCTGTAGTATGAATCATAATTTTACTACACCAACTCTGATAGATATTGCTTTATTCACAAAATGTGATTATTTTGAGTCTTGACTTAAAGGGGAAAAAAGGAAAAATGTAACTCTTCTCAGGGTGGAATATTGTCTGCACACTGAAAATGACACTATCCATCCTACCTCTAGGTCAGATCAGTCTTTTCTGTTCAAAATGTCACAAAGACTGACAATTGAACAAAGAGATTTACACAACACAAGCTCTCATTGGGAGAACAGAACTCTATCAATAACTTCCTAAAACATTTCAAATAGTCACTCACTTACAGTAAATGGGAATGGTCCTTTTATTCAAGTATTGGTGTCATGATTTCACAGTGACACCAAGGTAGCAATGGGACTTTAAACGATTTGAGTGCAGATCGTATTAAAATAACACTCACACTCAGTAGATCGTAGCGAATTTTCATTATCTGGATACTCGTGAATCGAGATAATCGTGAAGGTTCTCACATGAATGAAGTGAGTCTTGGCCCGCCTTAGCCTGTCACAATGGTTGAAAGTATGGTTCACACACTTTCCTGTAGACAACTACAGTACAGTATTGATCTTCCCTGTAGTATTGACATCATCATTCAGAGCACATCATAACAAATACTTTCTGCATCGTACTGAAAAAAATCAATGTAGAATCAGTCTGAAAAAAGTCTTGACTATAAGTAAGACAAAATGCTTGTGATATGACATGTTCCCATCAGCCCATTTACAACACATACCCATTTATACACACACACACACACACACGCCCACACACCACCACCACCACACACACACACACACACACACACACACACTATATCGGTTTGTGTGCATGTGTGTACTTTTATAGATGAGTATTCAAGACCAAAGGCAAGGCGACATAATTCATTCTCTTTAATAAATAGCAAATTGAGATGTCCCTGACACTTCCCGACACCCTGGAGAGAAAAACAAACATCTGAAGTGATGGTGACGCAGTCATGACGTGCACGCGTGCAAAGGAACGAGTGTGTGTGTGTGTGTGTGTGTTGGAGAGAGAGTATGTTTGTATGTATGTGAAGAGTGTGTATGTGAGTAGAGGGGGAGAGGAGAATAGAGTAGATGAGAGGAGAGGAGAGGAGAGGAGAGGAGAGGAGAGGAGAGGAGAGGAGAGGAGGAGAGGAGAGGAGAGGAGAGGAGAGGAGAGGAGAGGAGAGGAGAGGAGAGGAGAGGAGAGGAGAGGAGAGGAGGGGACGGGAGGAAAAAGCTTGTACTTCTTTCATCTTAAAATCAAAAATACACACATACATACACATGGATGTGTCAGATTCTCCCTGTCATCACACAAAAAAAACATTCTAATAGATTGTGCAGGAAAACACAAAATGCAGTACAAAATGTGCCAGGTCACATAAGTACAGATTCATGAGCTGTCACCTGCCACCTCCAACACACATAAAAACTACAAACATCTCACAAACCTGATAACACACACGCACACACACAAACACACAGTTGCTCATCCAGAGGCTCACACAAAGGCTGCCTACCTGGTACTGTTTCCCAGCAGACAGGCAGGGGTTGGACACACACTGAGGACAGCACTGACCTGGCTGGATCACCAAGTTCTCGTGCTGAAGGAAGAGAAAAAATAATCAGACGGAAAGAAAGAGGGAGCAACACTAACACAGCCTACAATAATGAAAGAGAGCGAGTACAAATCCACATTCTTCTTCTGTGGTATGGTACAATTCTACTGCATACAGCACTGTAAATATGCTCACCGTGATACTGAACGACAGCCTGACAGTTTGGGGAATATCATTTTAACAAGACTTAGATAAGATCAATATCAGTTTCATCGGTATGCCTGCAGCGCTTACATGGGTGTTTGACCTAGCTTAGCACCAAGTCTGCAAACAGTTTGAAGAAATCACTGGTCGCTGCTGTGAAATAAAACCCTCAAACAACTCTGAGGGTTTCTCTCACATTGCATCTGTGCAACAGTAACAATTGAAAACTATAAATTGAAACTTCATGAATGCAGTTTGTTGCCAACATCTTAAAAATAGTACATTTATGAATGGAGTTTGTCATATGTTCTTTGTTTTTATTAATTTGACAATTTGTCAGTTTGACAATATCCCTCTGTAGTTCTGATCCTCCTCATCCATGATTTGACATCAACAAATCAACATCCTGCCATTCAACTGTACGTGGACAGATGCCAAACCAAACTCCATTTATCAATCTGTATTTTTATACTTCTTCCCTTATCAGCGGCTGTAGATCATCTGTAAAATGTGATGAATGTATTTCTCTACAGCTGGAGGAGACACACTTGAGTTCAGTTCAGAACATTTTCCCAAGATTAAGACAGACACAGAGAGCAGGGAAATAAAACAGGCATACTCTTACTTTTTATTGTGATGATGTGTTACCTATATATTTGTCATAATTAACTGACAGTAATCATGAATGGCGTTTGGCATGATGACAGCCCACATGTGGAGAGTTCCCACCACACTGCAAGGATGCAGAGGTAGAGACCTAGTGCTGTTGGTGAACCATTCGACAATAAATTATGATCAGTGCCAAATTGATGATTAGCAACAAAAATGGGACATCAGGTCATAAATCACAAGACATATAACTCTGCTGATAGTAGACGAAGTGTTAAATCACTACGTTTCTGAATAATGTTTGGTGTGAGGTCAAGTAATCTATCATGAGAAGGGGAAAAAAGGAACAAGAAAACTATAAATCGACACATGTGGTGTCCAAGGAGTGTACACATATTTGACTAGGGATACGAGGACGCACATGTAAATGACACATGGGGTAAAAAATAGACAAGCGAAAGACAAGCATGTACCATCCTTCTGGGCGGCAGCGCTCCAATCAGTCACGCTCCTGTGGGAGCCACGCTGACCCTACAAGGATTTATTATAATGTTCTTCACTTTATTATAATATATATTATAATGTATAAGTCACAATGGGATTTGTAATGAAAACAAGTCAAGAGGTGGGTCTCCATTTCTAAAACATTACTCAGAGCAATCCAGCAATAAAGCCACCCATAAGGGATGCAGTGGAATAGAAAATAAGGTCACCTTTGTCTAGTAGTTCTACATATATACATATATAGCTTCTATTCCCATCCTATGGGAGGCGTGTAAGTAGTAGTGAGATAGATAATCAATTATGCATTGGAAAAAATTGATTGTCTTCTTCTCTGACTGTGGATTTCAGGGCAGAGAAGCACATTTTCGCACAGTCTCAGACTGTTCGACTGTTCCTTCAATATTTTTGCCAATACAGTCTGTTGAATTCGAACAAAGTGAACTGACGGGGAGAGGCACAGCGCCATTGTTATTGCCAGTGTGAACATAATAAAAAGTGTTGGCTACATTTCCCAGAAACTCACCGGTTTGCAGGCCACTTGCTGACACTCTGCAACTGAACACTGGACTTCCCCGTTGCCGCAGACGCATCTGGAGCAAAGGCTGGGCTTCCACTCTTCACCGTCTCTGTACGCAGTCCCCTGCCAGGAGCAAGACTCTGACACACACACACACACACACCGATAAACACAGAATGAGTAAACAGTGAAAATGGGAGTCAGGTAATGAGCTGGCTGTTAAAGCATTGTTTGCCCTCACACTCGTTGATTTACACTGAAGAACAAAACGCAGTCGCTAATTAGCTGCTAACCGTTGGGATGCATCATAGCAGCTCCGAGACATCATTAGAGTCAAGATTAACCTTTCAGCTCAGCTCCAGCTGCACAGTGCAGTCTGAAAGCCCAAGGTTTGTCACGACGGCATCCTGTCTGAGAGATGGCACACAAGATGGCACGCACTCTAAAGGGGATCCAAGCACCTGAGTGATCGCTTACCGCGGCAAATATCGCTAAATAGTCCACTGGAGACCCAGGGAGGCAAATTACATTTTTACGAGGCAAAACAACATGCATCACAGAGATTGTCTTAAGAAAAAACGAATACTTAAAATGAACGGTATTGATTTATCTCTGTCTCTTTATCTCTGACGTGGGTTTCCTTTATGACTGATCTTGTGTGATATTTTACTTTTAGTGTGATGAGAAGCCCGCAGAGGCTGTAACTACTCTCCAGTCAGGAGTAACATTCACATCCACACACAAAGAGGATAATAATGCATCGTATTACTCATAACTGTAATCCTGAAAGCATTAATCATTTTACTCTGCGAACACCACTTAGCTCCTTTATCAAGATTTGCATCGGGAACATTTACATTTTCATTGGAGCTTTGTGTGGATGGCTTCACCAACCCAGATCTTTGTGCGTGATTGCATAAAGCAACTATTGTAGAAGAAAAATTACAAATTGTATGTATTCTCTTGGTAACGTTTAAGAAACTTTGTCTGGTAACAAAAGAAGTCTTTCAGTCCCACGCTGCACTGATGATGTAGTCGTCAGCCTCTGCCTGTCTGTCTGTCAGTCTGAAGGGGTGGGATAAAAGAAGGACTATCACCAAAACACATTTGGGGTAAGAACTACCTGAACTGAGAGCGGGAGTGGAGCTCATCTTTATTGAACGACGAAGGGAGCTAACCTGAGGCAGTGAGCTGCTCTGTACGACTGTCAGCTCCAGTACAAACACTTTGGCTTCCTGCGTGAATGCGTAAGTGCAGTCCACAGGGCAAAATCATTGTGTGTGTGTTTGGGTCTGTGTGTGGCTTCTTGTCTTCATGCCCTGAAACAGGTTATAGTGTTTGGGGTTTAGTGCACATGCAAGTCTGAGTGTCACTTGTGTGTCACTGTTTAATGGAGGTGCTCAAGCATTTTGCACTATAGTGTGTATTTGTGAGATATTTCGTTTTCTTGCATGCTTCTCTTCAGGTAAGATCATATGTTATTTGCCATTTTCTTGACACAACTATAATAATTCATGACTGGGAACATTTAGGCTTTTAGTTTTGGTAATAGTTTTGCTACCATAAAAAGGACTGCTGTGAAAAGGATCCGGTGTATTCTGATGGACCAAAGATGGCTACATGCAACTCTCAAAGCGTGTCCGAGACTTTGTTCAGACTGCAGGAAACTCAGATTTGTTTTCTCAAATCAGATCTTTAAGGCAGACTGTCCGCACTGTTATTTGCGAGTGATCAAATCGTATTTCACCGTTGCTGTGGTAACACTGTGGGTGCGTCAGTGGCTACGTACACTGGTAAAGGCTTCCTAACATTGACGCATGAGAAATGGAGATCTATCATCTCACCCTCTAAACAACTGCACTGTCAAGTAGCATGCATTTCGCCGGAGGCTCACTGATCCTAAGCTCAGGCGCTATGATGCGCTTCCGTTGCTCTGGATTTTACATCCTTGTTGTGTTGCAAGTGATGCCAAGTAGAGCGGCCGGACTGAATGCATCTGCAGGGATACGATTTGGAACTGAGTTTTGAACCACGTCATAATGGGTCTTGGATCTGATTGCACAGATTGCATGTCATATGTTTTGACTTTATTTATTTTTTTTTTTTTTTCTTTTTGCAGATTTTCTGAAATCACTCTGGATATAATCTAGATATGCCAAAAAACTGATTTAGCACTAATAACACAGCGCTCTCAAGCAGTTCCTGGTTTCAGTTACATTATAATAAAAAGTCAAACTTAAATAAATTGGGATGAAGCTTCCACCACCTGTGGTTACTTTTCATAGCCTCAGGATCTTAAGGGAACAAAATGATCTGTCTAGGGGCAGGAAATCAATAAAAACAGTACACAGTACAATATACAATTTACAGTAAAAATCAAGGAATATGTAGTTAACAGACAAACGTGTGCAAAGAAATTGCGGTCCTTAAAAGAAGTCCATTGGAAACAGGCTGCATTTGATATTTCTACATATGCAACTGGGTTTGATGAGCGCCCTCACCTCCATTGCGGCCACACTTGGGGCAGCACTCTCCAGCCGGGGTGAACAGACTCTGGTCCCCGGGGCAGGTGAGAGGGGGGCAGGGGCGAGCGCTGCAGGATACACTCCCTCTGGAGCAGACACACACGGTGCAGGGCGAAGGACTCCACTGGCTGTCATGCTGTGGGTACCAGAGAAACAGAGAGACAGACAGTCACGCACAGAAATACAACCAGCTGGGAAAAAAAGAGAGGAAGAAGCAGAGAGACAGAAGGGCCGAGGAAACCTGTTTTACTCTCTGAGGACGAGAGAACTTTGTACGCCTAAGCCTGAGTGACAGACGAGAGAACAGAGTCACGGAGGGGGGGAGAAGGGAGAGGAGAGATGTGTGGAAAACTAAGAGACCATGGGGAAGAGAGGGGGAGAAAAAAAGAGATTAAAAAATAAGGGGGTGTATGTGAATGTGGATAATGAGGCGCGCTGCGAGAGGACATTACCTGAACATGTGAAAAACTGAAATGCAGAGTCTGCTGGGTTAAAGACGGGTTTCGTCTCAGCTGTAAAAGCCAGCTTGAGGCGAATGCTAAGCTTGTTGGCGATCTTCCTAGATTTCTCTTCATCCTTTTATCCACATGTGTATATACTCGTGTTAAAAAAAATGCCCCAGGACAACATGTGTAGGTATAAAACCAGGAAGATATTTCTGCTCTGTGATTGACAGAACTGGATTGATGGACTGGCACACAGAGGTATTAATTAGAGTTAGATATATATCTCCTCTACATCCATGCGTGGATCTATGCAATGCGTGTTGTTCTTTCACTCTAAATGAGAAATCAGCGTGTGGATGTTGCCTGCAGACAAAACGATAGAGGTGAGCAGCTGGCTTCACTCATTTTCTGAGGCGTCAGGCTGTGAAACCTGCAATAAAACCTTCTTTAGCCTGCATGAAATATATCATTAGTAAGAGTTTTAATGGAAAATTGATCTAAATGCTTTTTCACCCTGGAAAGAATAGATTTCTGTGGCGAACAACAAGCAAGCCTTTAATGGTTCTGGCACACAGCCGGTGTGCATTTTCTTCCATTAAATGCTGAAGAATCACAACCAGTTAAATGAATATGAAGTTAAGAATGTTGGGTCAAACAAAACAAAACAAAAACAACAACAAAAAAGAAAACAAAACAAAACAAATATACATATACTTTTGACTGCTGTTATATACAAAATAGCAACAAACTGGTAGATTCAAAAACCCATAATCCAAAAAATCATCTTTGGTTGAACCTGCTATAAAGGCATTCACATCACAGAAATCATAATCCTCCTTTGTCACCTTGGATGTCTGCAAAAAGAAAAAGGCTTAATTCATCCGAAAAGTTCCTCCTGGGAAAAGAGCAGCGGTTTGTAAAAACAAACTGTTCTCCAGTAACAAAGCACGAAGGCCGTGACTCCTCTCCAAACTGTCTCTCCTGGTAGTTCAGCTTCATGTAAAGTGCCACTTCGCCAGAGAAGTGACGCCTGTGGAATCTCCGAACCCAGCCTTGTTTCGTTTGAGGACGTGCGCTGTCAAAAAAGTCCAGCTTGTAAAGCCGGAGGCCACTCGACGAAGATGAACAAGACAGTGACTGTTTCTTTTGTGAGTGGGAGACGGAGGAGGAGGGGGGTGCTTACCGAATCAATTTCCAAATAATGTGAAATTTTTGCACTACATCCACCTGTTGGATAACTAAAAAATGCCATTCCAAAACCAAAAACCATTTATCTGCTGCTGTAACAGCCTCAACTCCTCTGCTTTCGGCCTTTTCACCAGATTTTACAACCTGGCTGCAAATTTGCTCCCATTCAACCTCAAGAGCATCAGTCAGGGCCAGCACTGATGTTGGCGTATGTTCAGTCAGCGATCCAGTTCATCCAAAAGGTGTTGGATGGGGTACAAGGTCAAGTATTTTCCACACCAATCTGGAAAAACAGTTTCTCTATGGACCTGGCATTGTGCACAAAGAGGTATTGCTGATTTTTGGGCAGCACAGTGGCTCAGTTGTGAGCTCTGTCAACTCATAGCACGAAGGCTGTGGCAGGGTCTTTCTGTGGGGAGTTTGCATGTTCTCCCCATGGTCGAGTGGATTTCCTCCGGGTGCTTGTGACATTTGGTAAACGATCGTGTCAGTGACAAACGCAATCTCTGCTGTAGCAATGAGATTTCCCTGCGCTGGAGCCGAGGCGGCCACACAAAATCATGAAAAACAGCCCCAGAACATAAGTTTATGAGATATTCTTATGCTTAGGACAATGTCGTGTACTTTGAAAGGAGACATAGTATTATGCTCATTTCCAGGCTCATACCAGAATAAGTTTACGTGCTTTCTTACTCAAAAAACACATTGGTTTTCTCAGACTGTCCAGTGCTGCTACTTTACCGTAGCTAGCATTCCTTCAGATGTAAGTAGACAGCAGAGTCTTGACCTGAGGAGATGGCCCTCTTGTGTTGTGCCATTCGTTTATAGAGAGGTTGTTTTGCCTCCCCAATGAACAAATCTTTGTAGACCTGGCTGCATTGAACAGCATGAACTACACTGCTCTGTTTATGTCTGGGTGTTTGAAGTGAACCCGGATATGATGTCCATTGAAGATCCTCCCGAGTTTTTCAGAAGTTCACGCGACACACAACAAACGTAACAATGGCAATGTTATGTTTTTCCTTCTCCTCTGTCTGCTCTGGATCTTTTAGAGGTTTTGACAAAGGTCCAGTTTGGGTAGCCAGAGATTTAAGTGCTCCCCTGATGTGCTTCTGTTCCTTCTCCTTCCCTTCTGACTTAGCGGGCACGGCCTCAGCCTGATGCTTTAGGGTTCTGATGACCCCCCACCTTGTGCTCGAGTGGGTGATGATGAGTGTCAAACAGCATGTATTGATCTGTGTGTGGACACTGAGTCTACAAGCTTACAACTCACCTCCAGTTAGTCTGAACTGAAGAAGCTTCTTGGATGAGAGGCGAAACATCTTCAAGAAACTGAAACATGTCCAGTTGCCCAACGATACAGCACTCAAGAATTTACTGTAGCTCCTGTCTCCCGAATACCTTCTCTGATTGGTCAGCTTGCACAGCCAGCACAGCTTTCAACAACAAAGCAGCTAAATTGTTTGTTACATGCCAAACTAGCTCCGAGGATTACGCAAATGTGATGACAGCACAAAGTCACGGAATTAAAGGCGGGACTACTGACGAGGCATTTTAGTACCAGTGTATTCTGTGGGGTAGAGGAGCTTCTGTTGGTGCTGAGTTTGATATTTTTATCTTTTAAGATTTTTACAGGCCATGTATAAACACTGAAGGAAAGAAAGAAACTGAAATCTCCTTATCGATCTACTGATGCTTCGTCTTCATGTGTGCATATTAATGATTAGTAGAACGGCTGAAGGATCAGGTGACGGGGAAAGAAAGAGCCACTGCCTCTTTCACTTACTCCATAAATGACTCCTTCGTACTGGCAGGAGCCCTGGGACGAGGAGATGCACTCTGGACAGCACTTGTTGGCAGGAATCCTCAAACGCTCACCCTTTGGAAAAGACAGACATACATGAATACACACATACACACAAAATACTACCAAATAAACACACGCGATAGAAAGAGAGTACAGAACCTGCTGATCATTCAGTCTAATGCCCATGAAAATTAACCAACATGTGCCAAATAACAAAACATACAGACACACGGCATGTAGAATACAGAGTGAGCGTGGTTGAGGTAGTACAATACATACAATACTATAGAATCAACACGCAGTCCTATAGCTGCGCAGCATTGAGGCTGAATGTGTGGAAAGAACCAAATCGGAAAGCATTGAGGGCCAGCCGCAGCGCCGGGGAATGGTTTAGGTGTCGTTTATTTGCAAATAAAAATGATAAGGAATGGAAGAAGACGGAGGGGAGGAACACAATTTGTGTAAGGTGAAAAAATAACAACCCCGGGGAGCGTCAGAGAATGCCTTTTGTAAATTGAAAAAGAGAAAAAGAAAAGGATAGAGGGACACCGAAATCAGCAGCAAGTAGACACATTACATGTGAACAGGCAGTAGAATGGCAGATAAATGTATAAATGATAATGGGTATCATGGGAAATAAAATGGGTGGAAAGGGAGCTTTGCAGGAGGTACTAGTTCACCATGAATACACAGATAGACCAGGGGTTTATATTGTACTCTCAGCTAGTCATTAATCACCTGGTAGCACAGAATATTTTAAAATAGAAACAGGACCACCAGCTGAATTTAAACAGCATCAGGAAAATTAATCCATCACAACAGCCACTTTGTGCTAACAAATTGGACACTAATGCTCTGAACCTCTAAGTGTTTTCATTCATTTAGGCTCTAGTTGTGCTCTCTCTCCTCCTGAACTTTTCGTCCTTTCATTTATTTTCAGTCCCTCCAGCTTTTTTTTTGCTTTTTTTTTTTTTCGTCTGCTGCCTCAAATCTAATCGCCAAAATGTGGCTGTAGTACACGAATTTGATCCAAACTGAGATTTTATTGCAACAAATACAGAGAGGTGGTTCAGACTCAGGAGGATGGGACTTCATTCATCACTGGAGTGCATTTTTGAAGTTGTAAGTTGACTCAAGGTTTTTATACTCTCGCAGATACCTTTTGCAGCAAAAGGGGGCAGGGGTCCAATGATTCTCTTAGAAAGTGAAGGCCACTTTGCTGTCTACTCATAAAATAATGGAAACCAAAACCAAATAACATAGTGAACCTTGAACGCACCAAGGTGTTATTCTCGGTTTTGAACAAGCAATAACATCGTCGCCTCTGTGATATTATTAAGGTTGATTGGTGGTAAAGGACTTACGTAAAGGGGAAAAATAATAACACCGGCAATAGACTAGACACTGTTTTGCTCTCATGCTTATGAAGTAAATGTTGATTGAGGCATGTAGAGTAATGGCTACAGAATAAGGACAGCATCTGCATGAAGATTGGATCGCTATAACCTCACTGTCAATATGCTATTCAGTCTGACACTGGGGACTAAATCTCCCAAGAAAATCCAGGCTGGTAGCCTGGCACCATTTCTTTTTGTTTTCATGTTTTCATTATAGACTAAATAAAGGAGTAAACTCGTTTTGTCCTGTGTTGTTTGTAATTGCTACTCAGAGGAAACTGGAAAGCAATGTGGTTGTTTTTTCTACAGAAGCGCCAACAAAAATCTGAAGCGAGGGAAGGACAGTTGGCCATTTACACTTTGAGTACTAATGATTTTATCAACGAACAGCAGAACTGCAGGGACAGTTTTCCCTTCGTTTTCATTGCCATCTTATTTGAAAAAATAAGAGCTGCAACAACGGCCTGGATAGATTTGATGATGGATTGTTTACAGTCATTTTTAAGGCCCAAATGCTAAACATTTGCAGGTTCCACATAACTTTACTTTGTGTGTTACTGATGATCTTGTTATCCAAAAAAATAAACCAATGTAAGGGCGACACTTTGGGTTTGGGGAAGTCTTGATGGACGTTATTCACTACTTTTTGATATTTCACAGACCAATCAATTAATCGAGGGAATAATCTGAAAATGAATCATTAGTTGCAGCATAAATCTGAAATTAAATTCTTTGGCAGGAGAACCTCTGGACTGTGTACTAGGAATAATCTTATCCTCTATCAGTATGTGTATGGTGTTCCTATCCAGACATACACATCTGTGAGAGGTGATGATTATGGGTGTATTATGGAGATCTTGCGAAATTTAGAGATGGATTTCAGCAGATCAATAAGTCAGGAAAATTAGAAGAAAAGGAAGTGCAAGCATAATACTTTTATTTAATCACACCGTAGGTGAGAGGGAGTCACATTTTAAGAGCTTTTTAAATGAAAGGAGCACATGGCTTGGTGAGCATTATGTCTCATTTTTAATTAACACTGGATTGCTAGCCAGCAGAGTGAAATTCATTAGACGGTGATTGTTGCCTTAGCTCAGGGTTGGGATTGGATTTGATGCCGTCACCGCAGGCTTGACGTCTAAATCACATTTTAGAAGAAGCATGTGGAGGAACAGCCAGATTGATGGAGTGAAAAAGAGCTTTTGAAAATGTGTCCCTGTGAAATCTAATGAGCCAAAAAAAGGTAGGCTGGAACTAAGAGTCTCCGAATACTTGTGTCAAATGAAATGCTGCAATCAGAAGACTTCACTGCACAATAGTCTGTTATTTCACTGATTCGTGCTGTAAGGACAACTCACAAAGATGAGGTATTGAAAAGGCCCTTGAAAGAGGGTCTGCACTTTGAGGTAAAATTGAGATATGGCAACTAAAATATCACAAAACAGCATCCTACATCACATGTTTTACTGACTGTTACGAAATGATTCAGCGTTGCTGTTCAGTGGCTTACTGTATGGCGGACTATTGACAAAACAATATCACGCTCTCTCACACTGATATTATGTAGTTAAAGAAATGTCCATCACATCTGCATTATGAACAATAACAGTGTGTCTGTGTGGCGCTTCAATGACAAAGCACATCATCATGGTTGTTAAGTGAACTTTTTTTCCCTGCGCTCCCACTCTTTTTTGTGCAATTCCAAAAACGTTCAATCAGCTGAAGTATTGAGATAGTTCTGAGAGTATTTCTCAAAGGCTGAGCTGCTTTGCCGAAATATTCTTTTTTTGTTAAAGCCTACTAAAACTTCTGTGTTTTTCATGGACGTCACCGGACACAGCTTCTTAAGCTGTGTCAAGTTAGAACACAAGAAAGACTCTTTTTACTTTGTGAAAGCTTTTGATGCAGCTTTTTTTGAATTTCTACACTCCTGACAATTGTTTTCTTCATTTGACTTCACAGAAACGATGGCCTTTTAAACCACGAGAACGTGTCTGTTTCTTCTGCTATGTTTGTTTGGCAATTCTATTAACAGTGCGATAATTCAGTTTCCAATTAGGTTATCAGCTGAACCAGCAATTAGGTACTATAGGTTTTTTATTTATAGTCTGGTTAAATAGGTAAACCTTTCAATTGCTAAACCATCACCTCCCTAAAATGTCTTTATGTTCGCTAAACCTTACATTCTTTTACTAATAGCAATGCTAAATAAATACAGTCTACTCAAATGGTGTTAGCCAGGTTAACCATACTAGCTATTTGAAAACATAAGCTAAAACATAGCATTAGCTGTTAGGTAACATTAGCCTAAATTAAATAACATGTTTTGCTATCTTGATAACACAATGCTAAATAATCAACCAGCCAACTTACTGCTGCACATGCAATTTAACAGTAGTCCAGGCTAGGCCTATCTGTCAGTTTAGTTGCCGGCTTAAGCTAAAACATAGCATTAGCCTTTAGGTTTAAGATGACATTGGCCCAACTACAAGAATATTTTGCTATCTTATGACATTACTTTAAGCTAATTAAGCACGCAGTTGTTGTAGAAGCAGGAAGGGGATCAGCCGGATGCTGGGAAGCCCTGAGATTTGTCTGTACTTCTTCTCTGAACACACACATGATCAATGCTTTTGCATTTGGAGATATGTTCCTTCATTACCTTTCTTTATTACAATGGTCAGTCAATGGTCATCAGTTCATTAAATGTTTCCATTGAAAATAATCTGCAAAAAATGTAAACATGTTGGAGAAAAGTTTGCCCAGCTGTTTAAGGGAATAAGTGAGCCCTTTAAACTAAAGTTTAAAAAAAGGAACGGATAAAGTTACAATCAAAGTTTTGAAAGATTTATGTGCTCAATAAGAACCGATGGGCTTGAAGCTTAGTGCCACAGACAGGGTAGGGACTAACACAATGTTGATTTTGGTCTTTTCAAAGGACTTGTTGACAATAGGAAAAAGTTGAATAGCACCGGCCTCATCCTTCTGAAGAATAGACTTCCCGTTGCTCATAGCAGAAATTGCCTACTGTAGCTTTCTCTCCCAAAATCATAAAAGCACCCAAACTTCTCCTGTGAAATGTCGAATGCCTTACCTTCTGAAAGTCACACTGTGGGTTGAGGCAGTGGGTGGGCCTGCAGATGGCCACGTCGCTGTAGCAGGTACACTCCTGACACAACTGCGGTCTCCATGATGTGTTGTTCTGTCAGGACAAAACAAAGAGCAGACATGAAACACGACTCAGGGCAGACTTGATTCATCACTGCAAAAAAACAAAATCACTCTCTTATGGTCCATTATCATATCCTAGCACACCCACATGTCATCTTTATGTCGACAGCTGGGACAAATGACGGTAAACAT
Organism: Lagodon rhomboides; assembly: GCA_039737535.1. NCBI lineage: Eukaryota > Metazoa > Chordata > Actinopteri > Spariformes > Sparidae > Lagodon > Lagodon rhomboides. The sequence goes on along the minus strand of CM077791.1, from coordinate 16,670,323 downwards.
AAAGCCCCTTTGTGCATATTAATGTGACTGATAAAACAGTCTGTGTTTCACCTGACTAGAAGACTGCAGCTTTTGTACTTTTTAGGAAATGTTAAAAAACTAAGAAAATGTCCTGCTGACATTGTTGACATAGATTAGATGCCAAACTGTATGACAACATGCAGAAATAATGCATCACAAATTAAATACTTAATTGAACTGAATTTTAAAAAACAATGTATTTATCTAAGTTAGTGTCATATTCAGGGGAACCAGAACTGTCTCTCGATGCATTGCAGTAAGGTTTTCCTGCTCCAGTTTACAAAATGTGAGCACCCCCATAGGAAAACCATTACACACGTTGAACTCTTATCATCCTCCATACTTAAGGCTGTAAAACACTGAAGGACTTCTGCAGGAGGTGGAGTGAAACTGCTTCAGCGTTGATTAAAAGCCTTGAGCACCATGGCCAACTACACAATGAGACAGGGCACAAAAAAAAGGCAGAAAGGCTTGAGATCACTTCTGCCAGTTGGCTGCAGCCTTTAGCATGCCTGCTATTTGTCAATAGCTCATAACACCGAGCTGACAATGTCTTATGGCTAGCTTAAAGCCAGAACTAAATCAATATTCCTCTGCATGCATATGCTCAGATATATCATCTTACAGTCCATAAATCCGATTTAGCCAGATGATTAATAACCCACTGACGGGAATATCCACGGGCTGCTGTGCTTATGGAGTGGACACTTTGTGGTGGGGGGTGACTCCATTTGAGACGGTAGCCACGGCAGACATCTTAATGGACAGGAAACTTTGGCCTTAGGTAACAAGCAGACCCCTCATAGTCTCATATATCCTGACATGAGAGTACAAAGTAGCAGGCAGGCATTACATTGTGGATGGATCTATCTTCAGGTGTCCTGGCAGTGCACCCTGTGGCTCAACTTGCTTTGCTTGCATGTACAAATGAAAAATGGAATCGAATTTAACCAGGAAAGCCCCAGTACTAATAGGTACAAATGACAATGGTAGCAGAGAAGTGCCCACCCTATGTACATTTTTATTTGGTGCACTGCAAAAAACATCCTCCTTAAAGCCCCTAAATGGAAATATAAAGATTTCCAAACACTGAAGACAACCAGCGGTAGTATCCAAAAAAGCACAGAGAGCATTAAATACCCCATACCTCCAACTATCATCCAGATTATACCTTTTCATCAGGTCTCTTTTGACCACAAACAGAAAGTAATGCCATCAAAACTACTTGGAGATATACCATGCTCATGTTCAGGTTCATAATTTTATTCTGGGTTACTGCTAAAAAAGGTTTACATGCTTTAACACATCAGTTTTCCCATACTGCCCCCCTCTGTCTGAAACACTCCTGTCTCTTTAAGGCCCCCCTCCTAAATACCAAGTCACCTCTAATTGGTCGGCTCATGCATGCCTGACCAGACACCGCTAACAACAACAGAGCAGCTGTTTAAGTAAAATCAGTCTTGTAAAGTGTAATGTGGTTATTTTACACACATCTGAGGTTAACATTTTGCTCTCAGCGACCATTGTGATGTGCGTGGAGGCCTTACACAAACATGAGGAAAAAATAACGAGTTAAATTCAGCTTCGACATTTCAGGTAGCACATCTGGTTAATTGGAATAATAATCATTGAGCAAATCCACAAAGCAGGACCATAAACTCATCACAACCTGTTACATGTGTAACAGGTGGCAACAGGTTGGAGCCCTTTCAGACAACAGGCCTAAAGACAAAGGAAAGCTCACTGATCCCTGCAGTTAAAATTGTGGTTTTATCTTTGTACTTTTGACACCTTTCCCGTTGGTTATGATACCAATGTTCTTATCAAATTAATTGCTGAGATCTGAGAATGAGGTGACATCGCTACATCAAATTCTGACGCCTCAAGAAACACGAGCAGTCAGAAGATCAGGGAGGTCGGACACAAGCAGCTAGTCACTCGTATGACGAACACAGACACTTTGGGTGATGATTATACAGCTCACCTTATGTTTCACTTCTAAATAAATTTGGCTAATCTGAAGGATTGTTCCCAAACTGTCTGACTGCTTGAGTTTCTAGACCCGTTGGATTGAAGCTCCTTGAGTACAATAATAGCGTTAACTATTCGATTTGGGGTAAAATCATGCATTTTGTAAACTGCATCCTTTAACCATAAGTTAAGGTACACGAGAAGGTCACGCAGTAAGCGCGCTGTAAAATCTGTGGGGGGGTCATGTTGAGAGACACAGAGCGAGAGGAGAACACCACAGAATGAAAATTTAATCAGGGAAAGCAGCTAGCTGAGGGGGAATTGCACTCCTGCAGAGAGCTTGTCAGTTGATATGTTCCCTATAATGTGGTTAGAGCTGTTTATGTGTTATTATGTGTTTTTAATTGCGAGTTTGTGGGCGTGGATCCCTGCGCAGCTGTGTCCAGATGTGTAATAAGATTTATGTAAGGGCAAACGTGTCGTGGGCAATCTCGGCGCACATTTATGTTCCAGCTCAGGGAGGAGGAGGAGGAGGAGGAGGAGGAGGAGGAGGAGTGACCTTCACAAGTAACGAGATTGTGGTTGTCAATGGAGTGCTGCAGTTTTCCCAAGTAGATTTTAGTCCTCTGTGACAGAAACCATTTAACACAGGCACACAGCATTTGAGATGTGAGTCAAGTTGTACGATACCCGACAAGGACTAACTCTGTCAAACAAAACTACTTGCTCCACAAACAGGTTGTGCAAAGGATTTAAATTTACATGTTAAACTCTGTTATTCCCCTTAACGCTTTCCCTAAAGTTATCAGAAAACAGTTTTTAACCGTGTTTGTGCGACGGTATGTCATGTTTGCGTAGGATTAAATACATTGATTAATGTTAAATCATGAAGTGTTTCTGTGGCTCCACTATTAAATGCTGAAAAATAAACGGAAATGTCCCCAATGTGTCATTTTTGAGATTTCAAAATAAGGGCGCATAATAAGTCATGTGAGAGCTCAACTTTATAAAGTTTTCAGGTGCTTTAAACAGTTATCATAACTGCAATCATAAGAGAAACAAGGAGGTTTTCTTGAGGAACTCCTTAAAGTTTTGGAAAAAATAAAAGCTGTGAATTTATTCTTGCAGTGGAGTTGGACATGTTATGGCAGTGCTTAGTTAGATTATTTATACAGGCCTATTAAATGTCTATTTGTATGTGGAAAAGTACAGTTTAAAGCAGGAACCAAGGCTACACACCTCAGCGTGTATCGCCTATTGACTATTGTGCTATTACACTGAATACAATCTGAAATACAACAACAACAACAACAAAAGAGCAGGTTTTCTTGGAGATCGCTGCAGAATACAAAAACAAAATAGCCTGTGGTCAAACCAAACAATAGTTGATGAAGAAAAAAAGTCACCAGTGTGAACCTAATAGGATGATTACACCCCCCTTAGCATAAAAACATACAATTAATGTATAGCAGATTCACTCCAGGTAGACAAGATAAAGACGCGTCAGCTCGAGTTGAAAATATTTCAACTTGAGTGAAGCCAAAGCCCAGAGGGACTTCCAGCACGGGGACAGGAGGACATTGTGACAGCTGTCAAACTCGTGGTGATGGAGACAAACATGTGCTGTGTTTGAACACTTCCATCCATTAGCTGAGTGTGACCGACAAAAGCATGAAAAACTCCTGCCAATTTGTGGGTTTTCTGCAAACATTTTTAACACAGTGTGACTCCTTCACTTTGCTTTTCTGTCCTTGCAGTGCTTAAAAGTACAAACAGGATGTCTCAATACAAGAAAAAGCAATCCAGCTGAAATGCAAAACCAGATTCAGGGCGACAAGCGCTCTGAGTTGCATTCGCACTATTACAGGAAGGGGAAGTGTCTCTCAGGTAATGTGTTCTGACTGCAAAGAACAATTCACAGGATAGAGCGAGATGAGTTTGTCATGCTGACTATACCAATCCCTCTCAGTCTCTGTTTGCATTAAATAAAAGGCCAGGGATACCTGCCCCTGGCCTCCTTTGAACTTTCAGTACAGAAGTATCTTCCATACAGTCACTGTGGCAAAGCCAGCATGAAATCATGACCGTAAACCTTTCAGTTAGGATTCGCCACGCCAACCAATCTCACTACAAGTCGGCGATGCTCTCCAGGGCGGTAACAATCTTTTCTTTATCAGATAGCTTTCTAACAGATTGCCCTACGAGGGGAAAAGAGGTTCAAAGCAAACTTATAAATGGAAAACCCTTCTGATTGGACCATAACAGCAGAACTCCAGGCTACTCAGTTATTCTTTTCTAAAGACAAGTGATTGAGCATGAAACTTTATCAAAAATCTATTCAAGTGAAAGCAGGAAGATTGATTTTAAACAAACTTTTTCAAGAAAGTACAACCAAGTGAAAAAGCTAATAAATTACAGTTGAAAGTAAAAGGGTTATGGGATATGTGTCCATTTGTTGATCAAGTGTGAATTGTCTTGACTTGAGTCTAACAGAAAGAAACAGAAATGGAGGCATCCATATTTTATCAGGGCATAAGAAAACAGAAACTGAAATATTATTAATTTCCTGAACATCTGTCTTAAATCTGTCAGCAGACAGATGTCTAAAATGCTCTGATGCCCCACTCAAATGTATCGTACAACCTAAGAGTGTTTTTATATGAAGGAAAGTATTAGTCTTTGTTTAAATTGTCAGGTTCACTACAAATATAACAAATATATCTTTTCTAGGGATAAGACAGATGTCTTGAGGAAATCAGTGTGTGTTGCCTTGAGTACAGTATGTGCATGTGTTTGTGTTTGGGTGGTGGGAGTGTCAAAGGATATTAATAAATTGTGTGTTTGTATTTGTTGTTTCAAAACGAGAACATCATGTGTAACCACCTAAATTGGATAAAGAGGTCGCCGGGGTTAATAATAAGTCTGTGTGTATGCAGGTATGCACTCAGAAATAAGCTTCCTGTTATGGCTCTCTGGCTGTCAGTCATTCTTAATAGAGCTGTGTAAAATTAGCACAGTGGCTAACAATATAGGTGACTTTAGCTCAGGCCGGACTGAGCGCCACAGCTCAGAGGGCGAGCCTATTTCAGCCGAGGTCTCAGGGGGATTGGGGAGGTTGCAGTCAATTCCAAATCCACCTCCTGTTTGCCTCTCGAATGGACCACGAGCTGAATGGGATTGACCCCGGGGTCGCTGTAAACATGGACCTCTTAAAGTGGTCGAGGCAGGGGAGCAAAGATTTCCCACAAAACCTGGACTAGCTATTACCTGACCTGCCCCCTCCTGCTCTGAGCCAGGGGAGCCATATAGCAGACAGCAGCGTGAGTGGTAGTGACAGTCCCTCCCCTCCTCCCAATGAGAGTGTCCCCAACAGGGACCCATACCTGGGACTCGTTGATTAAACGTCTAAGGAGTTGAGGGCCTATTTTATTCCCCTCTGGAGAAAGATATCTGCCTCAGATCTGATTTAGGACTGAAGCAGCTCAGCCAATGCGGCTGCACGTCTCCAATTTCGTAAAGAAAAAATAGATCCATAACTTTCACACAGAGTACATCCTAGTAGAGGGTGTAATATAGAACAGAGCTAAGTTTGGTTTTGTACTGTGGGCATTTGGTTAGTAGATTTTCAGTTTGAATCATTGACAAACTGATGTATGTGGATGGAAAAATTAAAGAAAAACAGTGTCAATCTGTAAATATCTTCTGTATAGGATTACCAAAATGTACACAAAACATCTGCTAAAAAATAAAGCTTTTTTAACAGTAAAACATTGTGCAGCTAAAGAAAAACACAGAGTAGATGCTCTTTATGAATGACTTTTGGGGTATTAAAAACATGATAAAAATGCAACTGATGAATGATTTCATTGTCAATTAGGCCTGCACAATATGAGGAAGATCTGTGATGTTTGATAGAATCTTGTCAAAACAGCACATCGTTATATATTTAAGCAAGTTGAACAAATATTCAGCAATCAACAATAACAGTACTGCAACTGGTAGCTTTAACTTCTGGAGAAAAAAAAACGACAAAAGGCCATATAATGAACTGTACATACCGGTACTCAAAGTTAGAGGCTGACCAATATATTGATTGGCCGATATCGGAAAATGAAAACATTTTGGTTTTAAAGAGAGCGGTGCAGGAAGCGATGCTTGGGGTGAATTATAATTAGTCAATTCTGAGAGAAGTTTCCCTTCACTGATGTCAATTCAGACAATAAAGTTTAGCAAAAGATTTGCACCTCTGCTTCAAATTTGAATAGCAAACTTAATTATTGTCAAAATAGTTATTAAAACAACTGATTACTTTTTCTATAACCATCTTTCATTCTACATCACAACTCATCAACATCAAGAGGGAGCACAGGGGGCCTGTGATCTCATCATATTCTCATCAGTTGACTGGGAAGTTAAGTAATGGAGCTTTAATCTCCACTGGATTGTTCAGCAGCCAACATCAGAAGTTTGGGGTCACAGTGGGACGCTCCCAGCGAGGAGTGTGTCTTACTGCATGAAAATCTAGCAGGATGAAGCTGAAAGAACCCCCTGCATCCTCGACTCAATTCTCCCTGGATAAATAAAAAGGGAGGGGAGGAAGGGTTGTGCCCTACACTGGGTTTAAGTAGCAGATTCAATTAAAATCCAATCAAGAACAAAAGGCTGAGTCAAACATTAACAGGGCTCAGTTTTGTGGAGCTGTCAGTTACACTAGTTTGACTCTCCCATTCAAGACGTGTGTGGAAGGCTGAGCAAAAGGCAGCCTGCCAGGCTAGTAAAACGTAATTGGGCTAAAATTGGCCCAGGAGCTGATAGAAACTAAAGCTATTACTGAGGCAAATTCAATCTGGGGACATGATGGCTTACAGCGACCAAACAGCTCTGCCTCCGACTGAGACGCCTCACAAAAACACTTACGCTTCTCCTGGAGGGAAACCTGGTTCTGTCAACACAGTTTTATATTTACAGCTGATCAACATGACCACACTGAGGTGCTGCACGTCTCTGTGCGCTTCTGTTTACGATGTAAACGATGTATAGCTGGGTCGGGTGTCAGTATGGAAATACATGCTAATGGATGTCAAGTTAATTGAGTGAGCAGAGAAGAGAGATTTGACCCCAAATCACGATCATCCTAAGGTAACAAATTTAACATTTAACATTACCTTATTTCTCTGATAAACAAAACTTACAATAACATAACATAGCTTTACAAGCATGTTATCTCCACATGTTACAAATCATGACTTAATGAGAAACCGTAACTTCTCAATAATGTGTTATCAGTGACATGATAGATGTGTTCAAATTAAGTGAAGGGGCACTTGTTTCATGTCTGACGGTGCTCCGGATGAATAGTGATGGTCACATTGGTTACATTTCTATGGTAACTGTACATTCAATCATGATCTCAAGAGAGGTCTCAATGGCAACTCGATGGCCATTGACTCATTCATTCTTTTGTCATATTTATATTTCAAAGGTCAAAAATACATTTGAGGCATGACTTTTAAACCAACACAAATACCAATGTGCTGAACATAATATGGATGAGCTCTCATGTCAACAGATCCATCTTAACGGCAACCGAGCAAACTCTGGAAAAAGCTACTCGATGGACCTTGACTTGGGTTTCTTTTAAATCACAGGCCCTACAGTAAAAGTCACCGGTAAGATCCTTGGTGCTTAACCACCTGACTTCTGTAAGAGAGCAACTTCTATTAAGGCTCGAGATATTTTACAGTATCCGCAGTATGGACAGTTTAAGCTCCTACCCCCTGCATTGTGATTTCAACAACCAAAGGTCCCAAATCCAATTTCTACATTCAGGGCTGCAGGAAACACTGTCAAACAGATTGCAATGCTCCAACAGGACAGGTTAGGAATTCAGTAAGGGGAACTCACCTCCTTCTAACTGGCAAACCTTCTTTTTTGCTTCATCAAAAAGTACTCAGATGGCGTTTCAGTGTGTGAAGTCTGTAAGTCAAAGAAAGCTGTATACTGTACACAAGTTTGATTTTAGATGACAGTTGAGATACCACCACCAGGATGCTACAGGAGCTGGCCGTTTGAAAACACAACCCGAGAAACTTTTCTGCTTAACCTGCACTAAAAGAATAAAAGGGGTTATTGAACATGAGAAAAACTTGTTAGAAGCCCCGGTTCAAAGGATGCCACAGGAAAGTTTCTTGTTTGATGTTTTCTTGCTAACAGAAAAATGGACTTGAGTAGCTCACAGAGAGGAAGCGCTGCACAACTTCCTATTTTATTTTTGAAGGTATATTAAAATCCCAAGCCCGTCTACTCTTCCTCATTATCGCTGCCTGTGCCCAAGCTGCTTCCGCGTTCCCCTGAATCTTCAATACAAGCATAGGGAGTGTTAACATTTCCGATTTTAGAGGGCAACAGCTGTGTTGCCCCCGTTTTGCCGAGTAACTCCCTGCCGAAATGAATTCAAATGTATTCATTTGCTGCCGTTTAATTGCTTTACTCCCCAACTTCCTTCAATGCTGGCCTGGTGATTATATGCTAATTTCCAGTGAGACAAGCTGTGAAAACAAAGTTATAGTACCGCCCGACTGAAGGAGACCTAAACAGTCACAGTTTCTGCCAAAAACGCCTGATTTAATCGGAAGCTTTGGCAAATATTCAAAGCAGTCACAAAGAGTACATGAGACATGACTCCTGCTCCTCAATGGTCCAATCCTGAATTTCCATGGCTGTCCTGTGTGCCATCCATCATCTGACCACCAACGCAAGCTAGTTAGCAGCAGAGGAATCTGCATCTAAAGCAGGAGACTGTGTGCTCTGCCACAGGGTTAGATTGTTATGCTAATAGCCACACATATGCATCTTGGGGGGAAAGGCTGAGTTTAAAAGTTGTGACTTAGCTCATTGATTCAACTTTCCCCCCGTGCCTCCGGTCCAATTAGAGGACCTGCTGGTAAGACATGACAAATGACTGGCTGATCGCCGGCCTCCCAGCGCCCATAAATCCAGCTGTCTGCCCCTGCAGAGCCATAGCTGCTATCGCTCCCGCGACCAAATATCAGCATCAAGCATGTAATGGGTTATGGATCATCGAACAGATGGCCCTAAAGACTCAGGGTCAACTACAAGGAGAGGGATTAGCAGAGAAGCCACGGTGAGGGTGATGATAAAGAAAATGTTGTTTTTTGAGGTAAATAGAATATGTGTAAAGAGACGATTAGCTGCTCGAGGCTCAGAGAATTCAGATAATTGATTCCCATCAGGCCATTTTTACGTGATGGCGTGCTGCAGAAGGAGCCATCTAAAATAACTTTGGGCCGTTCTGCTTGGGTTATTCCAGACTGCAGTAACAGTCGCTGACCCATTTAGGATGGGTCAAGAATAGATATGCACAGTCATAGCTCGCCGGTTAATATCATTCAACAAGACAGGGAGCAGAAAAAACATGGAAAAGAAGCCAACAACAGGAGGATACAATTTCACATTAAATCGTAAATAAAGTCAGAGAGACAGCATAAGAGGGGCTGACATATGGGAGTTTTTGACAAGGACAGGTATGATATAATGGCCAGGCTTTTTTTTTCCCCTGTGCAGCTCTGCGACAACCAGCGGACAAACAGAAGCGTTTAGCTCAATAATTCACTTCCTCTGTCTCAACGCCCATTAGTTCTAATGAAAAATCCATGCCCCAAGTCTCGCCAAAAGTTTTAGAGCTGCTCTGACGGTCTGTGCTGCACTTCAGATGTAGTTTGGTATAAAAAGTTCAACGTGCGAAGGACAAAAATGCAAGAAATCTTTTCCTGGGAGTCAAAGAAATCTCACGGGGAATGGGTGTGAGAAGCCAAAATGAGACAGAGAAAAAGAATTACAGCGACACAGATGCAGGTGAACAGAAAGCCCAGAAAGTAAATCACATATTGTATTCCCTCTTACGGGCTTGAGGTGATTCATAATGCACGCTGTCGACATTCGATCTGATAGGCTTGTTTCTTTTGATCGTGCGACTTTTGGTGGAGCCGACTCATTCATTATCCAGTTCACAGGTTCCTCACATCTGACAAAACTCATTTGCGTTCAATCAAAAAGATTTCATGTCGGAGCCGCGTTGCGTAATTCCAAATCAGCGTGACAAATCGATCTAATTTGTTCCCGTTTTGTCGCTCCAGCCAGCCCCCAGTGTTTCCGCCAGGCCCTCGTGCTGCAGACACTTCCCCGTTGGACCAGCTCACACGATTCACCACCAAACGGCGAACATCTCGGCGAGCAACAAGTCTATCCCTCTGAGATCTGAACAACAGCTTTTAGGCTAACAAAACAAAAGGTGAATAATTCATGTATGTAGACAGCTTCGTGAGCAAGCCTTTGAAGTCACCCTATTATTCTTTTATCTGTCGTATAGTCCCGAACACGAAGACGAAGAAGATGCCTCGCGCTGCAGGGATTCACCTGCGGGTCTGACTCTGCCCTCACATCCATGTGCACATGAGGCCCACTTTCAATAATGCATCAGCTCTCCGCTCCTGACATAATGAAAGTCATGTTAGATGATGCAGATAGCCGCCCTTCCTCTCCCAGCTACAGGGTACCCAGAGATTTGAGGATGTGCAAGTTTCTAAATCACTGTTTTCTGCCTCGGAGGACTTTCGAAAAAAGCAACCCGAGTTAAACATTGATGACAAGTGATTTCTGACCTATTTTGAGGCCTCTGATTTCTTGTGGGGAGCTTATGAATCTGTAACCAGGTTTTCATCTGGGCCAGCTGTGAGCAGAGCTCGAGCGCCGCACTGCAACACAACTGCAACGCAACTGCAATCCTGCGTGTAGAAATACCGGCTGGATAATGTTACACGAAACTGTTCCTGTAACTTCAGAGCCATCAGACAGAAGAAAAGGGGAAAGGTCAGAGGATGTCCTGTTGGCAGGATGACTGGCTTGGCATTCAGGCTTACATTCATAGGAGCTATTAACCAGAGTCATGTTGCACATTCCCAGCCACGATTTAACTTTAAACATAGGCCGCACTACGATAAATCAGCGGATTTCTACTTACTTCGCTTTGTGTGCCTTTATCATTTTGATGCCTCATTTGTCAGAATCAAACATAAATTGCATTAGGGTTGAAAATCTGGCTCACAGGAGAGCTCGGTTGAACTACCTAACAGGGCTTTTAAGCTTTTAACAAAGACGTCTCTGATATAATAAAAGAGGTTCAGTAACGATGCTGCTCACATGACAGGGCCATTCTATACAAAGCCACTGTGCATGTTTAATATTTGAGATCAGCAATGGCCAAAATGAATGTTAGGATGAGATGCCCAGTCAAAACTGCTATGAAAGGCGTCCTTTTTTACAATTTGTAGCAATTTACATGTATTAATCACTATTAATGTCGACACTCCAAGCGGACTCTGCAGTCTGCAGATGGTACGCTTGAGGTCCCATGTGGACTGGATCAACTGTGGGTTTGGACAGCCCTCAGCACTCGCAGACTTCCTGTGATCTTGCCCATACAGTCCGCAAGTCTGTTAGAGCAGGGAAGTCTGGACATTTAGATGCAGCCAAACAGTTGTTTTTTTTGAGGACGTGGAAATGTGGCTGGAGGGAGGGACAGAGAGACGGACTGTGACAGCCTGTTACATGTATAACATGTCACCTCTGACATCTGAAACGCTGTAACACTATCACATGCCTCCGAAAACACAACAAAAGCAGGTCAAATATGCCCGCTGTGTCCCCATCTGTTTGAAATTGTCCCTGTGGTTTTGACTCAACTCTAATTTATAATGTCACAGAGCCCTCTGGATGTAATGTTTCATCACCCTGACATAAAATAACAAAAAGTATAAGCTGAGGATGCACAGTTCACTGCTTTATTCACCACTGGTCTTGGGTTTAGTGGACTCAACAGGCTGAACCGGTGTGTGTAATGTGCTTTTCTGTGCTCTGTTCAGACAAAATCCTGCCTCTCAGCTACATACACTCAAAGTATGTTTCTGGTATCTCCTGGCAGGTTGTAAACATAGCAAAACTTTCTTTTCAGGGTGTTAACGTGCAGCAGTACTTTAGCAAGCAGCATGCAATAAAATAAAAAAAATCCACGGCAACTACGCCGGTATATCTGCTCCCAGAAATATGATGCAGCCAGTTCAAGAGGTAGCAGATGATAAAAACTAAATCGAAAGCTCGTAAAAAAGGAGCGCAGGAAGTTTGCACATCACTCTTTATGGTTGTAAAGTGACTAGACGGAACAGCGACCCATCACACACACACACACACACACACACACGAGGATGTATGGATTACCACAGGGGAAGCACTCACAGCTTTACCGGCCAAAGGGAACCTGACACAGGAAACAAGGCGTACCGCTGCCTGAATGAAAAAAGTAGCAGCTGTGTGTGTGCGTGCGTGCGTATGTGTGCCATCAACTAATTAAGCGCCAGGCTCTACCCTCTGAGCTACACAACAGAAATAACATATGCCATTTGGTATAAGTGTGTGTGTGTGTGTGCGTGTGTGTGTGTGTGTGTGTGTGTGTGTGTGTGTGTGTGTGTGTGTGTGTGTGTGTGTGTGTGTGTGTGTGTGTGTGTGTGTGTGTGTGTGTGCGTGCAGAGCAGAGGAAGGCAATTAGAGCAGAGTTAAGCTGAGGGTGGCGAACACAAACTGCAAATGCACTAGCTGTAGAGTTGGAAGGAGAATAAACACACACACACACACACACACATTCACCAACACTTCCTTGTGGGTCAGCAAACTCACAGCTGAATGATGTAGATGAAAGTACGAAGCACTCAGACATAAAGTCGACTCTGTGGATCTCGTCCTTTGATGTTTCTGTTACTGTACATTGAGCATCACTGTGTCTATATATCTATACTGTACATACGGATGCAACATCATCTGTAGGATGAGACAGGATTTTATTTTGACGTAAAAGTCCTGCTTTTTTCTCATAAAGACAATACAATGCTAGCTTTAACATCCAATCAGCTTCGAATGTTGGTACTGCACCACATCAAATGTTGCAGCATGTGAAAAACAGAGCAGAGGCCTTTCCCTGAATGATACTGAAAAACACAGGTCGAAACAAACAGTTTGCCTATAGTATAATGAAGTTATCCAGGATAAAACGAGGGGTCCATGTTTCAATGTGTATCTGCTCCGTTTGCCTGCAATTATCTCTCCAAAGGTTGTGAATCAAGCCAGCCACCATGTCTGAGGTCGTCTGTGACTGTTGACTGCACTGCCTGCTAGTTAGGCAGGCCAGTGTGCATTCGCACATTGGTTTTGATGGGTAACATAATGTACAAGAGAGCGGATGACGCTGCTGGCGGAGGGAAAACAGAGGAAAGAGAAACAGAAAGAAGAGGCGAGCCAGTGTGCGTGCATGGAGGTGGAATAAAGAAACACTATCTAGGCTTGATGTACTCAAAATCTTAAAGCTATTCTAAAGAAGTCTCAGTCTTCTGAGGCTGCTTCAGGTACACAGCCAAGCTAATATTGATAGCATCTTTTATAAACTTTTTGAAATGCCTTGGTTCGACCGTTATCTCTCAGTACCCAATTTTCTGTAGTTATTTTGTAAATGTTTGTAGGTCAGCACAGGCAAGAATCGACAGTCAAATCTTTTTTTTTTTTAGCCTCAAAGTTCACCAAATTTGAACATGGTGAGAAGGCTTTCAGTGAAATTCAAGTAGAAGTTTATTGCACATCATGAGTGGAGATTTGAAATGATGTAGGAGGGATGGATTAGGGTCCGGAGGGAGGGTAGCGGGATGAAGGGATGAGGGTAGAGGGTTCTAACTGGACCCTTACTGTACTCATTAACTGTAACAATACTTCTTGAACCTTGTTAATGGTTTTGGTTTATGCTACTTCTGATTTAAAGACAGCTCCTGTCTTCAACCTTGACTGGAAATGTGTTTAGCTCACTGCGTAGCTGTCCACCTACAAAAATAATGAGGGTAGAAGACAGTTCTTTTAATGTGGACAACAGAGCAGACATTTTTTCCAATAAATCCAATTCCCTCACTACACTGATTGATGGGGCGCCAGAGCTTTTGCGGAGGTGGGAAAGAGAGACATGCAAACAGAAAGAGAGAGAGAGAGAGAGACGGGGGGGAGAGAGAGAGAGAGAGAGAGAGAGAGAGAGAGTCTTCACAGGAAACCACTAAGAGGATTAACTACTGTACATATGCTCCACATTACCACATTACCATACATTTCACTTTTCAAACCACAAAACAGCCTGCACTGACGGTGTGTGCGTGTGTGTATGTGTGTGTGTGGTTGCCGGCTTAACCATTCACAGCCATTTCATCGAACACTCACACACACCGGGGTGTTCCTCCTGTCTGTGTGCTATTAGTGTCTTTATTGGGATGGAAGTGGAGCACAGCTACTGTTGAAGAAGCTAAATGAGTGAAACCTTGCATGTATTGATCTGTGCTTGTAGGTGTGTGTGTTGTGTTGTGTGTGTGTTTGTGTAGAACCCTCATCTCCCTTCTCCCCGCTCTTTAATTGGGTTTTGCGCTCGGCAGCTCAGACCCAGGCAGGATCTTCCTTTAGGGGAGGTTGTGTCTACTTCGACTGTTTTTTTGTTTTTGTTTTTTTGTTTTTTTTAAGAGTCTGGGCACATTGCAGAATCCCCTTACACACCCCCTGCCTGTGTTTCACACACACACACACACACACGCACACACACACACACAGACCCTCCAAACACCCTCTTGCCATAGACAGGGTACTTCTGCAGTTTGTACACGACATGATTGTTACAAGCTCCAAGCTGTGTGTTGGTGTTAACAGGAGTGCTGCGAGGCACTGTTTTGTGTGCGCGTGTGTGTTTGTGTGTTGGCCCCAGGGTGACTGCTAATCCAAGTTATCAGGACTTAACATTTCCAGTATTTTGCTGGCAGGGATATCCCAATCCTAAAACACACAAACACTGTTGTTTCTGTCACTTAGGGAGTCCATTGCATCAACTTGCCCACTAACTACTACATGCTGCCCAACTGAAACATTACACTACCTCTAGACTCAACGTGAACATAGTTCTAACCCAAGCGCAAAAAACAAGTGTTAAATCCTCATGTTTTATGTTTAACCTCGTGGGGACCAGTTTTTGTCCTCAGCCAGGACTCACCTCCCAACAAGAAAATCAAGTAATAGACATTTAATGTGAACGTGACACGGCACATTTTGTAGACATGTCAGTATTTATTTGTACAAAGGTGAACAAATCTGTGGTTTGCACAATTGTTAAATGCTTACATTTTATCCTGGCGACTTGACCGCCATATACCACACTACAACTATACAGTAGGGTTATCCATTCATTTTTATTTTTAGGAATCCATGAATTGTTTAGTCAACACATTGTTAAAAATGGACAAAAGGCCATCAAACTTACCATTTTGTCTGATAACCCAAAAAAGCTCCAGTTCATAATGCTACGAGGAAGAGAACTACTGCAAATCCTCACATTAGATCTTCTTTTGTAAATTACTTAATATGATTAGTTGACAAAACACGTTTGGCTCAAGGTCCACTGACTCATACTGTATGTTCTGGAGCTTTCAGCCATCCACTGTGGTCTTCATCGTCAGATTGATAAGCTCAGTCAGCATGAAAATGTAGATGTTCACACGAAACACAAGGACTCATAGTGTTTTAGTTGAAGTATGATTTGATTGTATAATATTGTAGCGTTGTAAAAATTTAAAAGTGTCTCCTAAGCAGTTGCCGAACCTCGTCCCCACCTCCTCTCCAGACTTCACGACTCAAATTCCAACGCATAAAGTCGGCTGCCAGCGGGCGCCACAGCCATGTGGGGTTGCATCACTTAATGATCGGAACTAAAGTGATCAAATCATTAATTCATGCTTTCACTGCGGGAACATTTGCATCAGTCACTGCGGTCACGTTCACCGACTTGACTCAAGACTCAGCATCAAGGACTGACATCATGAATAAAAACCGCAGACCAGCTCACGGCAGAGAGCAACTGTCCGACCAAACGGCAGAATAATTCAAGAGGACAAAAATCTGGTAAATGGAGCAAGATAATGTACTTTCTAAAAATATATAAAGTGCAACGTAATCGTTCCCGTCACCAGATGAGTTTCTGAACATGATATGGTCCAGTGTTATGAGTTTTAAGCTTAAAAACTTTAAAAACTGTACTTTGTATTACTTTGTATTAGGCTTAGTCATTTCAGTACCACCACACATACTGTATATTTACCAAGTTAATGCAAGAAACTGTAAACTTCATGGCTTTAATGGACATAAACTGTAAATGTGTCAAAACAGTCAACCTAGAATCTTTTTCCAGACATCCTGGAGACACTATGAATCATAGAGATACTGTCACCTTTAATGGGGGCTTTTTTCAATTCATTGACTTTGCTCTCCAAAACTCCCCCATCTCTGTGCTTCGCCGCTGTAATGACCCAGTTTTCCCTCAGGGATCAATAAAAGTTCATCTGATCTGATATCATCTTCTCGTCTGCTCTTGTCTTATCTCGTCTCGACTCGTTTCAAAAAGAGAACAAAAGCTGCAGATTCATCTGACAATCTCTATCGAGAGAAAAAACATTATCGAAGTATGAAGGAAAAAACGCCAAAAAGATGTTTTTTAAATACATAATCTGGATGTTCTCCAGCGAAGACTCTTAGTGTTGCCATCTATTGAAACCCCTGAGTTTTATCCTATTGAAAAGCTGCTTCTTCAAATACAAAATCCCTACCTTGATTCAACTCTTTCAACATCTTTTGAAAGCTAGGTGATGACAGAAAAACACCCAATCTCTTCATCCTTCTCTTGTTCACTCAAACGTTTTGGCATCGGGCCCAGTTTTTCATATTCCAGAACCCAAACTTATTACTTTCTTCCTATTTTCTTGTCATGTTTCTCATCACAGGACTTCTGTGTCGGTTTTGCTGCTTCTCGTTTTTCTCTTTTTTGGATGGATTGTTTCTTCTTTTGGATTCTATTTCTCATGGGACCCCTGTGATATATTTTAAATCAGTGGTACAAATTGTATTTCCTTTTTTTTTCAGTTGGCATTATTTGCATGCAAATAAACTAAACCGAGAACCTGAACCTAGAGATGTTTTACGTTAGATATCACCTCTCATGCATGTAGAACTGTTCGCCTTTCCTACATCAGTGCTGAAGACAGACATCCATTAAAATCATATTATTTGATAACTTTTGATGACTGAGCAAAACTCATCTGAAACTCATCTTGTCCTGTCTGTCTGTCTGTCTTCAGGCTTTTATAGGAGTACAAGTAAAAGCATTAGCAGACAGGCAATAAAACATGTGACTGAGTGCCCTGAATCCAGCAATGTTTCTACATCCTATCCTTTTTTTTTTAAACTACCATTTGCACTGATGCCTGATAGCTGTCAGAATAAATATATGAAAGATTTATGGATTTGTTAGTGTCTGATGACATAAATCAAATGGAGTGATTGTTTTAACCCCCCCCCGGAGGCTGAGAAAAGGTGCAGCTCACAGCAAAAAGCAGGACTTCTGCAGCGCCGATCCCAGACATTGTGCTCGGCTGTTTCCCTGCCAGCCTTTTAAGTCACCACAACAGGCTCCAAAAGTCTTTATGGAGGGAAGGCGGCCAACAAACTGTGCCGTGTTGAATGACTTAGCTGAGAAGTGAGAGCCAAGAAGTAGTCTGCCCTGTACTTTCTCTCCCCCCAGTGAGCACAGTGCCGGGTTAATTATTTGGCAGAAGACATCGTGAAACAGATCTGACAGCTGCAATTATGACGGGGACGAGGCATGACTGCTGAGCCGGCCCCGTAATTTCTGTTCCGTCACAGGCCGTCATGCCGCTGTGGATTTGGGTGGACTGCGAGGGAATCAGGATGTGGGTGAGTTTGAGTCAAATCAATTGGTCCTGATCCCGAAGGGGGGGATAAAGATGAGTTGGAATATTGATTTATTAGATTCTCAAAAGGAGGTCTGGTAATGGAAGGGGGAATTACAGATTAGAACAAATGGATTACAGACTCTTTCTTGTGTATCTGTGCAGTTATTAAGACAGAATTCCTGCTCTTGACAATTTTCTTGCATGAACCAACATCCATGCCTTTACTAGTTTGTAAGAAAATGTGTCTCCCAGCTGCCGGGAGCCCTCTTTTGCCTGACCCTTGCCTCCAAGACTGCAGGTGCAAAATGCTAGCTATGCCTGCGAGCGCTGAAATTCCAGCATCAACAAGCGAGAAATGGTGTTGGCGTGGGTCGAACGGTGAAGACCCTCTGGTGGTGCTGGTGCACACGGAGATGCCCACGACTCGTGATTCACTCGTCCCATCGAAAATAATTCAGGGTTGACGTTTCCTCATGCCGTACCGTAGCTGAAAGGATTTCACCTTTAGACCCCAATGCTAGAGCTATTTTTCATTTATATTTGTATTATTCTTAAGGTTTTTCAGAAATCACTGATGCTTTGCTCAACCAGTGACATCATTTTTGCTTGGAGCAGCAGCACTGCCTCCAGAAACAACTCACACAAGTCTTAGAGTGGGTGTTTTACTGTCACTCTGTTGAACCCCTGGTGAACCTGCTGCTAGAAGCACTTCTCGGCACTGTGCAAGTTTACAATATTACAGTTATTACAGTAACAAGTCTGGAATAATTGGTGGTGATGGTGAGGTTTGAATAAAAAAGACTAATGTAACACCCCTAACAGTCTCACAATGATTAGCAAAGCACAGGATGTAATAATCCTACTTAAAGTGTCATTATTCTGAGAGTACATGCATTTTTTCTTTTCTTTTGCTTTGTTGGCCTTTTAATGGCTTTTCTGACGGGATAGCGAAGACCAACAGGACATGGGAAGATAGGGCACAGATTGGAATCGAACCAGGCCACTTCAGCGAGGACACAGCCTCTGTTTATGGGGACAGTGGCTCAGTTGGTTGCTACATGTCTTGTCATCACATGATGGAAAATAGGCACGCTATTGACTCTTGCTACCCCTTATCAACCAAAGCAAACCCAGCACTGGTTCCAGGTTGGTGCTCGTGCTGGTTCAAAGTTTGTTCAACCTGTGAACGTTTTACGAACAGGTTTGCTTTTCCATGGGCAGAAGAGCCACCACAGAGTCACATCATTCAGTCACTGTATCTGCCTCCAATTTCCCAGCATTCTTAGAAACAACTATGGCAGACTACATTGACACTTGGATTGGCATCCAAACATGACTGGTCCTCAGACCACTGTTGCTTTGATTGTGCATAAACAAGAACATGCTATACTAGCATAAGCAGTTCTTTTTTCTAGACCAGCAAAGTGTTGGTGCCACTCTGGAACCAGTTTTCCTGGCCGAGAACCAATTCTTTGGCTTCTGAAGTAGGCTCTGGCTCCAAACTGGCACCGGAACCACCTTGGTTAAAAAGCGTTATGTACGTAAGCACAATGGAATTTTGAAGTAAATGCTAATGTCAGGTCATGCGTACATTCTCTCAATTACAATGTTACGACATACTGATATTGTATCATGTTGACCATGTCAGTTTAGCGTATTAGCATGCTCAGGCTAATGTCAAAGCAGTTACAAATATCTGGCCACCAAAGTAATGGACAAGTTGACATTTTTATCCAATAATGGCGGTAGTTAGAATGAAGTTTATCATTCTTACTGTCGATAAATGGTGCAAACTTTTTCAAGTTTCACTTCATTTCACTGACTTGCAGAGAACTTAAATGACTGAGTGTCAGTGTGTGTGGGTAGGAGAGGGTACAACACAGCACTACTTGTCAAAGCAAATAAATATTTACACTGGGGTTGGAAGTGATTGACATGCAGACTTCCTGTGTACCAGCCCCAGAAGGCTTGTAGAAGAAATCAAGTGCCTGCATCCGTCCAATCACCTTTAAGGTCACTGCCTCTAATCAATACGCCTCAGAGAGCAATTTGCAGTCGTCACCTGTCAAGTGAACACAGCACACGGCCCACAGGGTGAATTTAGCAGGCAAAGACGACATGACATCACTGGAAGATGCTTGTCAAGAAAGAACAAGAGCTTCGAGGAACCTTCAGGGCTTATTCAGGCTTCTGACCCCGAGAGAAACAGCAAAGATTTGATGTTCAACTGTTCAAGGTTGATGTGGTACTTCCACAAATCTAACACAAACGTATTTTCCATCATGAGGAACTCCAAACCTCGGAAGCACGGCTTTAAGTTAATTCTCTCAACAGTTAGTCATAACTAGAAATAAGCAGCCAAAAAATGTATGTTAAACCGCACAAAGGTTAAGGCGACCTTCTTATATTCTAGGGTGTTTATTCCAAACTTTTATGATTGTCAGCAGATTCATGGAACAAAAATAAATTCAACAATGTGTTAGCTCATCTCAATAAGACTCTGAAGAGCTATAGTTGTTCTTGTCTCCTTTTAGATCTTTGATTTGATAAAGAAAACGTGACCTTCACCAGCCACAAAACTCAACTGAGCGGAGAGTCCTCTCCCTCTTTCAGCTCCATCAGGTGAAACAGCAAGTCGTAAGAACATCTTACTGTGTGTTCAACCTAAACATGCAATGCCTGAGCAATAAAGAGACTCCTAAATCAGAGCACAGAGAGGTTACACAAGCCTGTCTCTGTCTGGAGGATTCTTTCCATTAATCTTTAAGTCTACCTGTAAATGTCAATGGTTCCTGGAGATTTTAACAGCGGTGGTATTTTATTCCACTCAATGTAACCAACATACAAGAGAAAAACTCTTGGGAACCAGGGAAAAGCTCGAATTAGCAGTAGACATCATGCTGTGCATCGCACAGTGAGAAGCCACTGTACTCCTGATCGGATCCACTGCAGCTTAGATTCAACATCCACAGAAAGTTTTTAAAATAGTTTTAAAGTAAGAAGTTGGCATTGAATGCAGCGCCTTCTGTCTAGTGTATCTAGAAACACACAGTAGAGGCAGTAGTTTTGGCTACGGAGGTGACTGATTGGAAGATAGCCCGTCTTCACTGGCATCATTTCTTTAGTTTTGACACTTGTTACTTCTGTTTCAGTTTGATTACAACAGCAGACAAGATGAATTTAGACCTGAAATATTTTTAACCAAGATCCCAACTGTTGTGTTAGGATTGATGTAACATTTCCAGTGTAAACCTGAACTACAAGTGGGTCCAATCTACAAATGGGTGCCACTATATTTCAAATGCTTGTGTGGAGTTTTCAGTTTTGCCTAAACACCAAATATATCAAGCAGGGGCACAGCTAAAAGTATATGTGCAAAACATCTATAAACAAAACATCTAAAGTGCAGCGCAAATCATCTTAAACCTTCCATTTGTTGTAACGGTCTCCGAAAGAGATGTTCCCCTTAGGTTTCTCATTTGTGTGATAATGTTGTCATGGATGAACAACAAAGTAAATCTAGCAAAATATAGATGTTCTTCACATTCACATTCTCTCTTTTGTTGCACTTTTAACATTTATCATCCTAAAACAAAAATGTAGAAACCATTCTATTCCTGGCCAAGAGGGTAATGGATCTTTTTGTGGTTATAACCAAGACACCATTTGTCTTCTGACTTTTTTTGGCATTAGTATTTCCTACAAGTTGTTCTCACCAATGAGCATTCTGCACAGGTTCTAATATCCCCTAAAACCAAGGCAGAATGAAGAATTTATGTGTTTTTCTCCTTGAAAGCTCTTCTTATGAATATCATTATATTAAGGTTGGAACAAATGACTGTGTGTAACATGAAAAATTTCGCTTTTAGTAACAAAACAACAGACTAAACGAATCATCAGCTCTGTTGTTCTGTGGAGCTGTTCAGCCTTGTTTAGCTCCTAGTTTTCCAGCTTTTATAATGAGCAGCAGGCAGTTATTTTCCACAAACAAGCTACACCCATTGCACTCCATCTGCCAGCGATGGACCATTTTCGCATGGTGACAATTTTCCTGAGATGTCATACTCAGGTTGGGAAGTTCAAAGGCTGGAATGACGTTGCAAGTCATATAAACATGAGAAATCTAACAAATTGTTATCACTTTACATCTTCCAAAGTGCAGCAACTGAAAGATGATGATTAGCAATAACCTGGACGGCCATTGAATCAAAGTAAAGCAACACATTTGATAACCCTTTAGCTAACGTTCAACCACTTCATTTCTACCATACCCAGCTTAAATAAACATGTTACTACTTTCCTTTTGTATCGTGTTACACTATCAGACAGTAGTATCAGTTATGAAGTGGTTGAATGCTAACGTTAGCTAATGGTTTATCAAATACATTGTTTTACCTTGAAATACGGCCCAATGTCCCTCTAAGTTTGACTAACCGCTGTCTTTTCAGTTGCTGATCAACCAGGAACCAGTGAAATGATCGTGATTTGGCAGATTTCCAACGTTTATATGACTTACAAACAGTACGACATTTGGGCTTCTCACCCTGAGAGTGATGTCGGAAGAAAATGGCCGCCATGTGAAAATTATCTATAAAATAGCAGAAAGACAAAAGTTAGAGACCAGCTGGGGAACATTCTGCAACTAACAAGCCAGACATTATTGAATATTTTATTTACAATAATGAGGTGGACACCAACATGAATCCAAATTGTTCTGTGTCTGCCGGGTGTGTAAATGTGCAACAGTTTGCTACCACATTAGTCGTAACAACTTTAAAAGGCAATAACTTGTCAAACGAGTGTGTTTTCGAGCTTGTAATGAAGTTAGGTCCAAGCAGCAAGCATTACCCAGCAGAAACTGGAGCTTCAGTGTACAAATATGTAATGGTGTGTCTGCACCACTCACTTTACATCCAATCGATGGTAAGGAAGGCATGAGTCAGAGTCACCGGCATTGTGTCCCCACAATAGGTGAAACACTATACTCCTGTGACCCTTGAGAACAGCAGAGAAGTGCTGGCTAAGGGAATAAAGAGCTGAGGAGAAAAGGTGGGAGGGATATTTTTACTTCAAGATGGGAACAAATTAGAGCACATTATGGCCAGCGCAGGAGGAAGACATGGGAGAGCGCCTCGTGACTCAGGTGGAACAGGGCAACGGGAAGTAACTGATCAAGAGATGAGATGTTATGTTACAGACAGGAGACAGGAAGCTACTCTGCTGTCCTGAAACAAATCTCCTGCAGCTTTTCATTTAATTTTATGACGATTTCTTGCTTTTTGACCTATAGACCCTCTCTTAAACTAACTGTGTTCTGTCCAATTGTATCTTTGATGTACTTTACTTTACTTTACTTGTTGTATGATCTCTTCTTGTGCATCTCTTCTCTTTCCACACTTTGCTTTCCTGTGTTACCAGTGTTGCTAATGCTCTAAGCCGAACCCGCTGCAGGGGCTGCTGCTGGCATGAGCAGGTGCTGGTGTGAATCTATGACAGCCCCGTCCATATTTAGTAAAGCTCTGTGATGACTCCACATACTGTCCCCTCTGCCTCCAACCCAGATTATTTTGGTGGTAAAGACTTTCCAGGCACCGGCGAAAAAACAGCTGCAGCCGGGCGCCACGAGGAAAGTGCGGCAGCTATTTTAACTTTCACTTTGTAACTGAATATCTGGGGGAGGAATACAGTCAACAGACTTTGAGTTGTTTGTGCAGATGGATTAAAATTCATATTCCAATATGCCTTGTAAGTGTTGAAATGTACACAAAAACTGGATTAATAACAGATGTCAGTGGACCGAAACATCCCTGACGCCAATTAGCAGACGGCGGCGGTGGCAGGCAGGCAGGCAGCCATTATGAATCAGATGATAGCTGCCTATGGCATGGACTACGTCGCAGCAGCAAACATGATACTGCAAGCCAACTATTTGTGGCCTCATAAAGGAAACTGCCAAAGTGCCGTACTGTATTTATCCTTCTTGGCTCAAATGTTTTCCTGCCACAGGCAAAGAAGCCATGAAGGGAGGAAGGAGGAAGCCGGTGTAGAATCCATTCTCAGTCAAGACTGAATGTTTGGCATGTGGAGCGCAGCAGAGCAGAAATGACTTCTTACTTAAGTTTTGTACTCTCTCAACTTTTACTCTACTACATCTCAGAAGGGAATATTGGATTTTCTATTGCACAACATTTCTTTGATGCCAGTAGTTATTCTGTTATTGTTACTTCCTATTTTGCAGATGTTTTACAAAACAGATGATCATCTTATGAAAGTACAGATATTTAACAGTAATAGCAACTCATCTCTCTCCTTGCTTCCAACTCAATCAGCTGACTGAGAGTCTTTAAAACTACCCCCATGAGTCGATCATCTCTGCTGCCTTCAAACTTAGAAACAGTTTTTTAATACTTTTTTTTTACTTTTCTATTGTGCACTATGTCAAATAAATTCAACAACGCTTCAGGCTTCCATTCTCATTAAGCCTCTCCTCTTTGAAATGAACATGTACATGTGCCTTTTAATGAAAATCAAGACTGTTTTACATTTGAAGGTAAAGGTGCTTGCCCTGAAGTGTCTGATGAAACAGTGAGAGGTGGCATTGAGCATCACTCGAGTCTACCAGACTGAAAAGGGGGTGTGAGTCAGCAGGTAGAGAGGGTCATTGAGTAATCACATAGTTGGCGGTTCGGTCGCCTGGTCCTCCCGTCAATAGGATGGGTTGAGGTGTCCTCGAAGAAGACAGTGAACACTAAATTACTTCCTAAATTGCACAGTAGCTTGCTGCCATCAGTGTCTGAGAGTTTCTGAGTAAATGACGAGCAAAATTGCTGCTTTTGAAAAAAGCAATGTAAAAGCATTGTTCCTATGTATCTTAAATCTAGAACGACTCATTACGTTTATGAAAAACATCAATTCCTAAAATGTAATTCATAGATTACTTAAGTAAAGGATGTGGATTTGTCCTTCAGTACTCCTGCAGAGTTTGTTTTGAAGTAAATCATTTGAGGATTTTTATTTTTTGCAGGAGAGTCACAGCTTTCATCCCATTTCTATTCACTCTGGACGAAAGCTTTCATCCTTATACCAGTCAATTGTCAAACAGGTGGGTGCTGCAACCACGATGGCATTAACAGTGTAACTTTGAACATTGAGGGAAGAATCATCCCTGCTTTTGATGAGTAAAGATCCTCTCAGTGAAAAAGTCTCTGACGAACCAGTCCAAGGTGGATGGAAGCATATTAAAGATCATTAAAGCATTGTTAATGCTCTTTAGGTTCCACTAGGCCTCTTTTTATCTTTTCCTTTCAATTTAGATCAAGGGAATTTAAATTCACATTCATCTCGTGTGTATCCAGTACTGCTAGTAAATTGTTATATTGTAATGTTGCCAAAAAAAAAAAAACTCCACAGTGTCCTTCAACCGTCTCATTAGTGGTGCGTTCTGTGCAAACAGATGAAAAGAGAGGACGGCATGATTTGTCTTTGCAGTGTGTTTCGGAGATGGGGCGCCATGAATTCCGAAAGCTGCACAAAGAAATAAATAAGTGGCAACATCATTAAACATGTAAGCTGCGAAAGCAACATCTGTAAATAATAAAACTTAAAGTGGCCCACGAGGAGTCCTGAGGCAGTCAATTGGGAAACAGCATAAAAACAAGAGGAGTTTAAAGATGACTTTCTTACCTTGTCAACTCATTTTTCATCACTGCAATATACAAGGTATATGTACACATTTTAAGCCCTTTTATACCATGGTCAGGGTGAATACTTACATATTTCACATGAATACCTATTCTACCCAGAGAACATTGTATGCTGTATAGTTCCCTTCATTGCAACTAAAGTGCCAAGTGCACAAAAGTTCA
This sequence comes from Lagodon rhomboides, assembly GCA_039737535.1. Lineage (NCBI taxonomy): Eukaryota > Metazoa > Chordata > Actinopteri > Spariformes > Sparidae > Lagodon > Lagodon rhomboides. The sequence goes on along the minus strand of CM077791.1, from coordinate 16,644,582 downwards.
CAACCATATCATTACGGTTACATTATGTTGGAATCCCACTAAATGTTAAAATGTGTCCATTGTGCCTACATATGGTGCTGCTGCAGGTTTTATATTTCACCATCTACATTCAATAAATCGACTTGTTACAATCATCAGACAGCGGCCACCACAAACAAACCAGACAGCTGAACCAGAATCCACTCTGTGAAATTACTCTGATTGGTGGAGCTCACTGCAGACTCATGTGACACACATGCTCCACATGCCACAGCGAGGGCAGCAGGGGCAGAACAGACACCGTGATGAAAACTGGCATTAGTCTGCACTTCAGGAACAAACAACAAGGGACTATAGAGGGGTGGATCCATCATGGGTGCATCCATGCATCCAGCATAATTTGGTACATAATACATTTCCAAAAAGAAACCATTTTGGTGATTGAAATGGAAACGGGTGTTATGATAAGAAGGATGATGATTTAAAGTTAAATTCCTTCATTGCAAATCTTGCTGTCAGGCAACTGACTCTGAAGTTTTGCAAGAGTGTCCTTGAATGCACCAGCAGTCTTTTTAAAATCTGACGTGCAACTGAGTTACAGCGTGACAATAACCTTGAGAAACTGTAAAACCAGCAAATGGTGTTTACTGAGATGAAGTTATGACAACTCAACTGACACTTCTGGCTGTCTGGAGAGAAGAAAATCGATCTAAAACCACGATAAAATTAATATGAAGGAGGGATTAATGTTTGGTTTGAAGAAAAAAAGAACTAAAGACCATCTCGGAATGGGATCACACCAACTGCGCCCCCTTCATCGTGTTGATGGCGCCACCCATGACTACTCAGTAATCATCAGGTTGTTATAGGAGTACGCACAAATGGGTCTGACCACACAACACAATAGGTCATTTGTCAATGATTCCCCAAACAACATAGGTTACGTTCGTACGTTTCATATGTACGTGGAGTATGTCAAGTCTATATTGTTATGAAATGGTCCCAGTTTGATTTTATTTTTGCAACAGAACTACTTGGTTAGGTTTAGGAAAATCTCGATTTGGACTATAATTAGTATGTAACGTTACTTTCAATTATGTTGCGTTGCATCGACCTCCTTAATACACAGACTTCCTCACTCTTTATACTACGTAACCTGACTTCCTCCTTTGCTCCCGTCATAATCACTACAGCCACTAGAGGTCACCGCCAACGAAAACAATGTTTTTTTAAACCACTTGAACTATCAACCAACATTGTTATTTTTCTGATTAGGACAGGCTCTTTATTTGATAAGTTTTTATCACACATCACAGCAAATTTCATGGTATATCTTATGGTGTGTATCTTCTATTGTTTTATTCCTTTATCATCTTTTTATTGATTTTTGTTGCCTTGTCGCAAAAATAAAGTACTTTATAGTAAAATAAAGATCTTTACTGAACTGAGCCATAGCCTATAGAATTAAACGTCTCAACATTAGCTGTTTTCTTTCATCAGTGCTCAAACTCCACTGTTGGAGAAAGAAGAAGTTGAGATTAATTATGGGATGTTTTATGTTCGATTTTTATTTAATGACAATTAAATCGTAAACGGTAATATCAGAAATAAAAAAGAGATACTTCACAAGAAAAGACCATCACATAATCCTTCCAATCTAGTTTGATATACAACACTTTCTCATTCAGTATAACCTTTTTCCCAAAATACTATACTAATACTTTTTTCCTATAGACTTGACTTTTACTTGAACTTAATATTGCTATTCCGGAAAATCTATAAATATATACTATGGCTGTATTCTCATATTATGACTTTACTTGCACAACATCACTCAAAATATTTTAGTTTTTTAGATTAAGATCAGTGACATATGGTCCTTTCAAAGTGCAAAATGTCAACTGCACATTTGTCAGCAAATCAATAAAGGTTCAAAGATGGAGAGGAGGTTCAGAACAAGGCGAGACAAATTCTCTGTGCCGTCCAAACACAGTAAACACAGAGGAGGAGCACAGCTCTGTCCGCAGCCTGTCAAAATAGAGAAAACTCACTCAGGAGGGCAGGCAGGCAGAAAGCTGTAATTTTTTTGTGTTATCATACAGATGCAGACTGACAGAGCAGCTATTGGATATTTTGCTCCTGGCGAGGCGTTTTGAGAGGAGCAGCAGGTGCCTGGAGGCACAACAGCAGAAGTTATGTGAAATATGTAAACAATTGACAGGCGGAGTTAGACGAGTCATGTTGGTCTCTGCTCCTGCAGCCTACAGCTGAGGCCAAAAACTCACTCAGAAAATCAATATAAGACTATCTTCTTCATTTCAACGTGTTTTGTATGCAGAAAGTTACAAAATATTGATAAACTCCCACATATGGTTTAATAAATTACGAAGCCTACATACTAAAAACAGTAGCCTATAGAGGAGAAAAGCAATGGAAAGGTCAAAAGTTGGATAGAAAACTTTGCAAACAGATGACTCATTACATTATTTTGCAAAAACGTATTATTTCAAGTGAACAGCAACAGCCTATCTTGCTTTCTTAGTTGATTTCTCTTTACATGAAGATCTAGAGCTGATCAGACTCTCCAACTGACTTTTCGCAGCAAGATATTTCACAGCATGAAGACATGCTCCTGACAACATGTCCCCAAACAACTGAATTGGTGTACCAGGCCTCGTGGTAAACATTGTGAAATGTTCGCAGTTTGGTTACATTTAGGAAAAGATCATGGTTTGGGTTAAAGTTCCCATGAAACAGCTGGTGGAGTGCAATATGCTTTAGCATAGTAACATGTTTCCTGTAAGAACAGGTAGTTAGAGAGGGACTTGTCAGGGTTATAAATTGGCATTAACAGCAGCCAATAGCACTAAATAAACATATCCATCCCCTACCATGGAGCTAGGCTGGCAGTCGCCAAATCTGCCTAAAATGGCAACTCCCAGTGAACACTAACACAGCATCCGAGAAGACAGAGGCCAGTTTTACAACAGGGAATACAGTACCATGGTGGGATTTTTTGCCGAGATAACTACCTAAAAGCAGCTACATTAGCAGCAGTTACCGGTTACTTTAGCTACAAAGCTGCCTTTATCTTTCCATCAGGATCCTGCATAAATCGCCTTAGTACTGTGCTGGCCTCCTTTTGTGTTCTCAGGGGCCGCGAACAGCCCCAGTTCCGAGGTGTTAATTAAGAGGCTGCTGGCAGTTAGCAGCCACTTTAGCAACAAGTAAAGCTATCTATCCAGAGTTGAGTCAGTACAGCTGGAGGTCATCAGGAAATACTTTCTCCATTAATAATGATCCAGTTTCTCTCAAATCAGTGAATAAAGTTATAAAGTTTGGAAATCACAAACTCTAAAATACCATTAATGTGGGTGAGTGTTTGACCGATCCAACCACCCCAGCCTTCTTCCATCTTTGGATTTTTTTGCTCTAATAAGACCTCACCTGACTTCCTTCTTTGTCATTCTTTGTTCTCCTGTCATAATAACTACAACCACTCGAGGTCACTAGCAAACAACTAACGTATATTTGAGTCGTAATAATGTGCCTGTATGGATGAACTATACAGTCAGTAAGCTCGTCCTCATTAGAATATTACCGGTCCAGTCACAGAGGAGCTGCAGTGATCGCTTTAAACTGCACTGTCAGAGATAAGCGACGATGTACCAATTTTCATGCAGAAGAGCTGACGCAAAATCTCCACCCAAAACTTCTTGTCATTCCTTCCTGTCCTCAGACCTGAACAGATTCCAGTCACGGCTCTCTGGCTCCCTGACGGGGTCTTTCTGTTCACCCCTGACATGGTGGCTCCAAAAGAAAATTGATCTTTAGAATCCAGCTCCTGAGTTCTGGAAAAATCATCACTCAACTCTGTGGCGAATGCCAGCAGCTTCTGATGACCGCTCGTTTTTCATGGGACCTGGAGTAGATGACAATTTGTTTTGTGAGCTGCCAACAGAGTGGGCTGTAGCTACTCTTCAAACGGAACTACACCTCTGACCCCGCGCCCACATTTATTCTACCAGACACCTTAAACATTCCTTAAACATCTCTGACAAAGCCAGATTCACCAGCTCATCCTGCTGCTGCACCACTCTCTCCATGCTGTCTATCATTTTCATACAACCCAGCGGCACTGCACCTCAACATGCGTGGGCGAACGAGACCCAGCTCTTGGAGAAATCCCAGCTCTCGACCCCGGGCTGGTGTCACCATAATCAAGCTGACGAGCCAAGATTTGTCTTTCTTTCATGAAAACCTCCTCCTCCTCAGAAAAAACCACTCTCACGCTGGGAAAAAAAGGAGCTCTGAGGGGGGAGCATCTTCTTTCAACTTCTGCTGAGGAATAAATTGGGCTTTTAGATGAGCAGAACGGCCTTGAATTCGAAGAGATGAAAAAAAAAATTCAAAGAGGCGAGTGGAAATGTTCTCATCTGCCAGGATGTGGTGAAGTTGACAGAAGAAGGAGGAAGGTATCTGACGCTTTTTACTGGGTCTCTCTCTCATGTCCTTTAGTGGGAATGTGCTTCTCCAAAACACCAGCTGACTCGCTCTGATGCATCAAAAGGTTTTACATTCAGCATTTTTTTTTAACACAAACAAAGATTTGAGCATCAAATTGGACATAATTAGAGTAAACCAATTAAGGCATATTGGAAATGGATAGGTGGCTTGTGTTTCCGAAAAGGAAAAGGCGGCCATAGTGTATTTTGGCACATTTCAGCCTGAGCATTATGATTTCAAAACTGCTAACATCAGTCACTGCTATGGGGCAGCCTTTAAAAGGTTCGTGAAAGATAGCAGTTGCATCTCCAGCACAACCATTTAATCTAGGCTGACGAAAAACAATCATGAGAGGCATAATTCCTAGATCTGGCATCAAGCATCGAATTTCAACCATGACTCTGCTAAAAACATAAAATTGGGTCATAATGGATGAGAGGCTGTGTACTGTGAGGACAAAATATTCCAGAATAAACACAAGCTACCAGGAAATTCGGATGAGAACCATCTTTTCCATGAAAACAGGGTCAATCCTGCATCCTACGGGTTGGGAGAAGGCCAAAGATAAAGACATGTTTTGCCACAGACTTGAAGAACGTTAAGAAGGTCGGCTGAGTCAAGCTCGACGAGTTCAGACTGTCAGGGTGCTGACATGAATGATTATGTTGCAGACGTGCTGTAATTTACAGAAGAGTTTTAGGAGCCATTTGGCACCATCCAGAAACTCGGCACTCGGATATCCTGGTTGTCAGTCTTACCCTTTTGATCATATTCAGGACATGGTGTTGACTCAGAACATGAAAAACCTGGTTATTCATATCTCTGTATATGTGATCATAACAGAATCCAGGGCCATCATTTATCCACAGGGTTAGGGGTTAGATGTTCGGTGTCAAAATCTATAAAAGTCACCTGTGACAGGTATTTGTAACATCTCATCTTGCATTACTGGAACATTTAGTAAACCATGCGTTCCACAGGGAGGGGGCACGCTGATCTGTTTGGTCGAGTGGCCTCTGAGTAGGTAACAAATGCTAGATTGATGCCACAATTTGGGACTTACAGTGGCACGAAAATCCAAATGCATGAAAGCTATTCCTGTGTCCTATCCGCCCTGGTTTTAAATCATCTGCCTGTGACTTGATTTCTCAGAATGTCCGCCACGATAATCTGTTTCAGAAATCTTGGGCCAGGTGTTAAAATGCCAAAGTATCCTGGTATTCCAGGTAACATTTCCAGGTTTCTCAAAAGCAAGATAAGCTCCAGTTAGTATTCTGAAACCATAATATGATATACATGACTGGGATATGGGGTTACTCCAATATTGCCTAAAATCCCAGAACGTCTCTATAGTCTTTGCAACTATTCGATACCACTTGATCATTTATCAGAAACAGGGCCCTGCTACTTTTCAGCGGCAGTTTTACCTGGATGTAATGCATTGGTATCGGATTGGATCAGAACATAAAAATCTCTTCTTAGAAGCTCTAAATGCCTGATCATAACCGGTATGCCAATCATGGCCTTTCTGCTGCAGAAACCAACCTGTCTATATTTTCATTCATATTTGTACCAAACCCACAAGTAAAATATGAAATGGTGAAACTTGAAAACTTTACTCTAGCTTTCAAGACTATCCTGGCCAAGAGGGCATGATTTGTTACAAATATTTAACCATGAACCCGACTGGGTTAATAATACCAAATCAAGAGCTGACAATCATTTAGCCTCTTAAAATGAAGACCACATTTCCCATTAACCTCATCCCTGCCCGTCCTTGCCTCCCCTGTAGAGGACAAACATTAACAGAGCTCCATTTGCCGAGGCACAGCAGCGCTCTCTTCCTGCTCCGTGCCATCAAGCGAGTGAACCTCTCCAAATTGAACCTGTTGTCTTATAACATTAGATGATGAGAGACAGTCTGCTGAGATGTGCTTCATCTGTTTACTGTCATTACACTAATGTCCAAGTCTAACAAGGTCGTTATTTATTTATGTCAAAACACTCAGTGTTGCACTGCTGCTCGGCATTTCAGCCGGAGCTCAAGGCTAGTCCTGACCCCATCCCCACCCCTCCCTATCCTTCCCCTTGGGTTCATCTGAGCAGCCAGAGAAGGGGTGAGGGAGGAAGAGAGGAGAGGAAAGGATGAAAGGTGAAGGAGGGATTGCTCGTCCTGCAATGATCCCAGTCCACACACGCTTGTATCTAATCCTTCTTGGTGGAGTGTGTCAGTGTGTCAGTGTGTGCGTGTGTGTGTGGTGAGAAAGATGAAGGGGCGTGACATTCACACACAGACTGAGTAATCACCTCTATCGAGCGCTACACCCTCATAAATAGATATAACATAAACACTATATACAGCTCCATAAATATCAGTCTATAGGCAGAGGTGGAAATGAAGTGTGTTAACTCAGTTTTGAGGTTCTGGTTTCCATTTCGAGGCAACTTTCTGCATTTTCAGAGAGAAATATTGTCCCAAATACGCCCCAATTCTCACTCAACTCGCCAAGTTGCATTGTGGGCAATTTAGACACTGGGTTTTGAAAAGGAAGATACCCGTGGTTCTGCTGAATCGATTTTGTTTGAAACTTACCCACTGAGTGACATCACTGGAGGCCATTTTTTAAATCACATGCAGCTTCCTCTGGAGCAACAAAGGCTATGGACTTTAATGTGAAAAATTGACAGCGTTATCCTTCATCCTTTTTTTTTATTAAAGGACAACGCAACAAAGCTGTAAACAGAAGATGTAGCTCTGGTTTGGTCTCCACCAAGATCTGGCTCTTTTTTAACTACTACGTTTTAACAGCTTATTTCTGGAAACAAGGTTGGCACGTATAGTTGTTGTAACCTTTGTAGAGGAGATCAGTTCTACTGAGTTCTTACTGTTCTACCTAAATACATGACACTGGAGTTCAGAAATCCAGCATAAGGATGAAAACAATCTTCCCGGTGGCCGACAGGGGAATGTGGAAGTCAACCGCTCACAATAGTTTCCTGCTGTTGGACAGAGAGGCTGATGTGGCGGATATCCACCTGTTGTCCCTCACAGCCCCTTCGCCACATCTTACATTTTCTGTGCCGACGGGAGAGGTGACTGAAATAGCAGCGACAGTGACCTCTCTGTGGGAGGAAAGAAGAGGACAGATGGAGAGAAAGAGTGGGAGGAAGCAGCCGACCGTGTCGGTACAAATCATCCTCGCGCCAGAGGCTACCTGACAGGTGACTGCAGCACATTTCTCAGGCCTCAAGGTCCGCTGGGGGGACTAACGGCCAGCGAGACGGTGCAGCAGGTAGCGTAAATGTGACAGAAAGGCTGGAAGGGATTCTAATTCAAGTGCCACCTGGGAGAAACAAAAACCTCCTGCCAAAGATACCTCAGCACACAATTTGCTAATGTTGGATATTGCTGTCATGTCTTCTGAACTTGGCAACTCAGACATTAGCTTTTTCTTGTTGGTTAAAAGCTGCAAACCAGACCTTGAATTAAGAGTTCCTGCTCAAGTTAGCACTGAGCACAAATATCTTGAGCACTCATTGGGAACCATGGCTCAACTTTTAAAACATGTCGTTTTAGAAATGTTTTAACAAACATCTGCCAGCCAATCAGAAACGAAGATACTTCATGCCAACGGCAAAAAAGACACTTGTGTTTCCTCGGCCCTTAAGTGGACCAGTCTACAGTAGTAACAGGCCAAACAGCTCCAAGCTTTTCATCTTTCCTTTTCCACATCGCTGCACTCACTGTTGTCCCTCGAGGAAAACTTCCCACTGCTCCAGATGGCCAGTAGGCCTCTGGCTGCCAGATATGGCTGTCTGCAACCAACTTTAAGTGTCAGTGTGAAGCAGAGCTTATGTGTTCCGCAAAGCTGTGAAACAAAGGTTAAAAATCTTCTCCATCTGCCAACGCTCAGGACAAACAGGGAATCCCTGCCAAACTCTGCTGCAGCCCTCATCTCATCCACATCAGTGAAGGGCAAAGATTCACTGGAACTTAACCTGCCGATTGGGGAAGCAGCTGCATTTCAAGCACTTTTGGGAAGTAATTAAATGCTGAAGCGAAGCCCACCAGCTGCGCCTAAGGTGAGAACTCAAAGAACATATTCAGCTACGTGAGACGCTTACATGGTCTTGGTTTTGTAAAGGCCAAACACGGCAGCTCACAGTGAAACACAAAAACTGGCAGGATGTGGTACAGACAGTTGTTTTTGGACCACAGCCAGACTGATTGTGATGCAACAGTTAAATAAGGCAAAAAATAAATAAATAACGTTCAACTAAGATCACTAGCTGTAGCTGATGTTGAGTAAAAATGTTAAATTTACAATCACTGCAGGAAATGTTGGCTCAGAATCACCGATCCTTCGAGACCTTGTGCTCCAAATAAGATCCACAATAGATGAAAAGAAAAACTGCGCTGGCTGGCACACTCAGAGTTATATTTAAAGTTATGTGAGTCATCTAAACACCTGAGCTGCAATACTTGGCAAGTGACAGTGATATGCTGAAGGTCGGCAAGTTAAACCCTAGAAAAGCATGCTTTCTTCACAGTATGAATTTGTAACACAATTAAACTGCTTTCCAGTCACGACTATTGAGCTTTAAAGTGACTTCGTTCTTAGAAACATTTATCTATATATTAGTCTACTTGACATATAATCCACTTAGAAACATGCTATGTCTAATACACCAGCAAAGTGTTGCCTATCTACACATCCAGGAAACACAGCATCATCAGGGTTTTGTTTGTGTCCACCTAATGAATGTAAGTCTAATATCTAAGGCGACCTGTAAGTCTGAAGCTCCTCTCTCCCACAGAAAACACTGTTCCCTAAACGCCTCGTCACTAGTGCCCGCCTTTAACTCTGCGACTTTATGCATTTGCATAATTTATGCCATATTCAGGGCAGAAGCATAGCTTACTAGAAGCTAAAAATACAACAGAGCTGACCTAACAGACGGTGAGCAGTGCTGGCTCAGGCATGTGTGAGCCGACCAATCAGAGCTGACTAAGCATCGAGGAGGGGGTCAGAGCTAAAAAACAGAGGGAGAATAGAGTGCTGCAGCAGTGGACAGTATGAGAAAACTGATGTGTTTCAGAGCATTTAAGCAGATAATTCAATAAACCAAAATAGAATTATGAATCTGAAAATGAGCATAATGTCTCCGATAAATTCGGAGTTTGGTCTCTACCAACTCCTGGCAAAAATACCGTGAGCAGCTAGATGTTGCACTTTCTTCACCAGCTGAGAAACTTTGTTTGTTTCACCACTTAGTGATGTAAATTAGTCTCTTTAAATCTTGGAGTTTGTGATCATTTTCTCTGTGGCTCTCATTATTCATTGAAAACTAGTTTTGGAACAAGCTCAGAAGAATTAGCTGATAATTGATTGATCGTTTTACTCATTTGCAAGCTGTATGACGAGCACCCAGCTTCTAAAATATCCAAGTTTGCTGCTTTTCTCAGTTTTGTATCTTATTAAATTTATATATGTGGGGTTTTATCACTGTTGGTCAATGAAAACAAGCAATTTACAAAGATCAACTTGGAGTCTGTCGCTTCTCACAGGCATTTCCAGTATTTTCTGACAATTTCTAAACAAAACAGTGAATCGATTAATCATACTAACATTACTGTCATTTGGAATGGAAATACGTTTTTTGTGACGACTTCATTTTATGCAGCAGCACCTCTCTAAAATGCACATTAACTGATTCAGATTAGTTAGAACATTTTATTTATAGAGTACAAAGAGCTCCAGAACAAAACTTAATTAACCGAGCACAAGACTGCAATTCTGCCAATACTTATATAACGACTCGATAATGTAATTACTGCCTGATTTCAGTTGCCATTAGGTTCCCTCTGGCCCGCTGAATCTGTGAGGAGCTCTGCAGCGTTGAATGTCAGCAGGAACACATCTCTAGTTTTATGTAGAGAACCAAAATCAAAGCTCGGTCACCGAAACGAGCTCAGACAGGACCGTGTCTGCACAAATCCCACCCACCGCTCTCTCCCTCTCCCCCAGTCTTGCCCTCTCATGCTGGAGTGAGAGCGGGCTGGTGGTGGAGGTGGTGGTGGTGGTGGTGGGGGTCAATGGACTCCAAAGACGAGGCTGTGTTGTGGGTGTAAACAACAAAGTGAATTCCTTCTGTCGATCAGTGCAAGTTCAAAGCTCCCTCACAAAGCCGGAGCCTTGCAGATCAGCCACCCTTGAATTTCATTATACAGCTGTGCATGTGTGAGGGCGGAGGGGGGAAGATGTGTGGACGAGTTGTCGGGGTTGATGTCTGTACTGTGTCCCATTTAGAGGGGCTGCGGGGTTGGCTCTGACTTCCAGGTACAAGCCGACACTGTAAACCTCGTCCGGGGACAGCAGAGTCACTCTAAAGCCAAAAAGGGGAACAAATGAGGCTGGACAAAAGCGTGTTTTTGGAGGCCGTTTGGTCGCTCTGGAAGCTCTGGGAGGACTCAGAGAACACAAAGGCCTCATTCATGGCCTCTGCTCTGTGACAGCCAGGTTTTTTGGGCCGGAGCTCATCCACAAACATCCCTTTTGTCCTCCCAAGTGTGCGCCGAATACAAGGTGAAATGAAAGAGCGTTTTTCTTCGATCGTGTCTTCTCTGATGTTGCTAATTCTTCAGACAGAAGAGAGGCTGGTGCTTGAATCAGAGCCAAAGCTGCGTGACTGTCATCTTGAGGAAAATAAGTGTTAACGACACACAAGGCTCCTCGGACAGGGCTGTTTATTTCCCCCGATGAGAGCGGCTGACAGCCAGGAATCTTTAAATACTGTTACACAGCAGTGGAGGACATAAGCCTATTGATGCAGTGCGAAAATATTCCATTTAAAGTTACATCTTTACATTTACATCTTGTGTAAGTAAATATTAGCAATGAAGTGTATGTAAGGGTCCAGACTTAAATGAGGAACAGAGGGGGGGAGACAGAAGCACAGAAAGGAACAAAATATAGAATTGAAAGAAAGAATGCAAGCAAAAGAAAAGGAAACAGGGAAAAGATATGAACAAAGTGATGGGAAGTGGGGACAAAAAGAAAAGTGGGGAAAATAAAAGGGAAGAAGGAAATGAAAGAGCCCCAAAGGCAGGAGAGGGAAAAAAAAACAGGAACGACAATGTGTGTTTTTAGAATGAAGAGAAGAAAAGAAAGAAAAGGGGAGGGAAAGAGAGATAAATAGAGAAAAAAAGACAAAGAAGGGCAGATGAGAAAATGAAACAAGGAAGTATAAAAGGTAGAGGAAGGAAACAGAAAGACAAAAAGGAAGAGGAAAAGGAAAATGATGGCGATGAAGAAAACAAAACAAAAGAAGAAGGGTAGTGAAAAGCGAATGGAAGAAGACAGAAAGGAGGAAGGAAAGACTGTATTTAGGAGGAAAGAGGTAAGAGGAAGGATGAAAAGTAGAGAGAAAGAATGAAAAGGATGGAGAGGAGAACAGAGGGAAAAGAAGAGAAAAAGGAACAAAAGAATGGATAATGATGAATTTTGGATGAGATAAGGAAAGGAATATGAAAGAAGAAAGCCCTGAGCAAAGAACGAAAAGATATCGAAATGAAACGATATAAGATATGACACTGCAGATTGAGATTTAAGGCTTCAGTGAGCGATGACTTTGACTTCTCGTGTATTTACTTCACTTCCTCCTTTGACTTTGACTGAACTTCATCTAAAGTCGTCCCTCAGACTTACAGTATTTTGGATCATATTTTCTGCAGGCCACATTTGACTTTTGTCCAACACTCTGCGCCCTCGGAGTTGCCTTGAATCCATCTGGACCCTCGCACAGAAAAATGTGACAAAAACGGGAGTTTCTACACAGCGACTTTCACTGTCAGCGCTCCACAGTCCTCCTCTCCTCTGCGCCCCTCTGACACTCTTGTTGATGTACAGCGCTAATGGCGCTCCATTGTTTCAGGCCGACGCGGTTTGTGAAGGTCGCCGTCGAGTTATTCAGGAGCTCTGACAGTTATAGCTGCGAGTCCTCGGCAGACAACGATCAGCCCGCGGAGAGACTGTGGCATTGGAGAGACAAACCTCCACGGGGCTGTTCTGTGCAGACCTTGTGATATAAACTGCTGCCAGAAAGATTCAAAGACTGCAAACAAAAACATGCTCTGTTCATAGTACTACCATCTATAGACGCAAGGCTTCATATTCATCCTCTGCTACATGTCAGAGGGAAGAAATGATCTGAAAAGTTACTAGTTACTTTCTATGCATCCTTTTTCCTTATGTCCTCACTTCGTCCTTCTTTCTCTTATCTCCTTCCTTCCTAATTTCCTTCTGTTCTCACCTGTTCTCTTCTTCTTCTTCCTTCCCGACCTCCTTTCTTCTGCCCTTTTTTTCCTCTCAGTCTGTCCCTTCCTTTCTCTCCTCCCCTAATTTTCTTATTTCCTCATTTCTCTCCTCTTTCCTTTCATTATTTATTTTCTTTATTCCCTTCTTCCTTCCTATTCCTCCCTCCTGTGTCTCCTTCAATCTTTGTTGCTTTCATTTTCATGTCTTCTTTTCTTCTTTCCTTCCTTTATTTCTGTCATTTCCTCTTCCTTCTTTCCTTTTGGTCTCCTTCCATCTTTGTTACTTTTAAATGTCTTACTTTGCTTCGTATTTCCTTCTTTCCCTTCATCTCTTACTCCCATCTGTCTCCTATTTCCCTTCCTTATCTAATTTCTTCTTTCTCGCTCCTTATTTGTTATCATCTTTCAAAAGCAGAATGAAACGCCCCTTTTTCATAATGAATTTCTTTGTATCGGTTTATCTCTCTGGGAAAAATACTTGATCTCTCTTGTTCGAGATAGCATCTTGACTGCAGGAGTTTGACTCCGCTTCGTGGATCTGAGCCCATCGTTCACGACCGTCGCAACACAAACAAGACTACAACTCGCTGCCTGTGTTGTTTTTAGAGCAACATCTACAAGAAAAAGAGCGTCATTACAGAAAGGCAATCTCAGGTAACAGATGGAGGAGAGGCACAGTCTTGTCTGATAAGGACAAAAAGGATGTGTGGGGTCTTTCACTTGGCAGCGTCTTCCCTCTCAGCTCCTGTCCTCACAGACAGCACAGGGTGCACACAGAGAGAGAGGGGGGAAAAAAGCTCCTCCTGCCTCATTCACTTGACTTTAGACACATATAAAGTACAGCTGAAGGCCCGAGCTGCAACAATTCCCCCCTTTTCTCCTCCCAACGCTCCTATCCAGGTCTCCTGGTGGTGCTCAGGCCTGGTTGACTTCCCTAATCCCTTCCCTCCCTGCAGGGGCTTCGGAGAGATGAGAGTGGAAAGCCAATGAAGTGCTACCTTTAGCTTTAGACATGGTTCAAGTTCATGGCTTGCTTGCTTTCCTTCTTTTAGCCTTCCCTCTTTCCTTATTACACTCCTTTAATCCTTTGTTGTTTCTTCAACTAATGTGAAACTACTGCAGCTACTACAAGGACTACTGTCAAGACTTTCACTTGTATTGAGGGACGTTTCATCGTTGTAGTGTCTACTTCACTTTTCTTTCTTTATTTATTTATCTATTTATTTATTACCATTCCCTTCTTTACTACACTACTTTCGTCCTGTGTCCTTGCATTCTTCTTTACCTCTTTTGTGTTCGCAAGTGACCAGAAAGCATGAAAACCCACAAAAACTGGAGAAACAAACAAGCTTTTTTCATCATGAGTACTTTTCATTTTGATTCAAACATTTATTCACTTTTACTCAGCGAGAATCAGGCTGCATGACCTTTGCTGGGGAAAGAGAGAAACAATAGCCATGTTTCCACCGATGTATCTTTGTGCCGTTTTTAAGTATCAGATGGACAAAGAGACTTTTTTTTTTTTTCGCTTGAGGTGGTTTTTGCGTTCTTGAGTGGGTGTGCTTAATGGGAGATAGAAACGGCAGTCGGCAAACAACCAGTTTTGTTTCGAGCCCACAACCTCGACTTCCTCTACTCTGTCTATTACAGCCATGCTTTTTTACTTACAGCTTCTGACAAAACTACACTTTGCATACAGCCTATTATCTCTCCAAACCCACTGATGGATGTGTGTCCAATTAGCATTTTCCTCTTTTTGACATTTCAAAAGTTTGCTTCAAATTCGCCTGGCAATTAAAGGGAAACATGGCGGCTGACGCGCCACCTTTAGCTGTAGTCACAGTTCAGCGCTCCGGAAATAAAGAGCCACAAAAATCAAGACTTTTTATCTTTGTTATGGTGAAGTCTTTTGTGCGAGGCTGAGGCCTCCGGCACCTCGGAGCTCATTAATGTCCCATTGTCATTGGGCGCTACGGGGTGGGGAGGCTCCGGCTGCTCGGGCCTCTTAAGGCTAATTTACAAGAGAAGTGTCAGCCTCAGGGTCATGACTGACTCATCAGAGCCTGGTCTATACTTTCTGCTTCTAAACTTCCTGCCCTCCAGTGCTTTGATTCCCATCAGAGCACAGGGCTTGGAACGGGTACTGTGTAATTAAAGAGCTGAGGAGAAAATACCCCATGAGGATCAGTCATCGTAAAGTACATTTCATCCTGGTCAAACACGTGAAAACTCATTTAACGGACAGCCGCTGATCTTCAAGACGGTCGATTGATCTTCACATAAAGAGACTGTAGGTTTAAAGGTTTGTGCAGCTTAAAATAAAGACTGGCTCAATCTGTATCAAAGCCATATAATGTGACTAAAGAGCAAAAAAAAAAAAAAAAAAAGAAACATACAGTCAGTTTTTAGTTTAGTTTGAAACGAAGCATGAATAATTCATGATCACAGCCCTGCATTTCCATATACTGCTGAGCTACAAAGAAGAAGCCTTTTTCTTTTTAAATCTTTCACATTTACATTTGAGGCATTCAGCTCATAGACACTCATGTTCAGGCTGACTTGGAGTGAGTGAGCAAAGAGAGCTTCAGCTGAGCATAAACATGTTTTTTTCTACAGCCGCCCGTCTCCTTTTAAAGTCGACATTGGATGATAAATCGGCCGGAAATGCTCCTCACATGCATCAGTGATTAATGCTGTCTCAACAGCAACATACGTAAGATCTTCTGATCGCTGATGTGTGAGAGGGTTCACGAAAAAGACTCTGAAAAAGGCTGCAATTAAACATTATTTTCATTATCGATCGATCTGACTAATCTTCACGATTAGTCGATGAATTGTTTAGTCTATAGGTCACAAAATTGTGATGCTCATCAGAATGCCCCAAAGTGACTTCTTCACATTGCTTTTTCTGTCTGACCAAGAGTCTTCATTTACTGTCAGAAATGACTAAAGGAAGCAGCAAAACCTTACATTTTCCCATCATACACACACACACACACACACTAAGCTACTGAAATCACAGCAACTGTAGACGTCGTTCCCACAAGAACAATCAATCGTCGTTGCCTCCTGTAGCCAAGTCATAAAAGGCGACCCTTCCCTCTTCAGATGGGGCATAAACACAGGTCGTGCACACTTGTGTCTAATGACCGCCTGCAAACCAACTCATCTGCTTTTGCACAGCGTTACGAGGAGACTGCACACCTTTACGATGCCAATACAGCCCTGAACAGAAGTTTCGCGGTTCCTCTTGATATCCTTCCAAAAACTGTCGATCAAGTTTGAATTAAATTTCAAACAGGAAGTACTCTCTCGCAGATTGTTGTGGGAAAACACACAACACACTGACACACTGAATAATGCAAGCGACACAGGTTTATCCCCTTCGATTCATCATAATAATAATGATATCTCCAGCTGCTACCGGAGGAGCTCGACAATCAATATCTGGTGGAATAACAGTGATTCTTCGTGACAGCTTTGATACGTCCTCCTGGCATGCTCCATCAATACCCGATCAATACCTTATTAAGCTGAATCGGCTGGTGGGAGTTTACAAACACAGACAGCTGCAGAGGGAAGAGATTTGGGGACGACTTGGAAAGACAAAATAGTTAGAAGGCAAGGGGTGGTGCCATCATTTCTTGTAAGGGATTTAGACTCTTCCTGAAAAATGCTCATCACGAGTTATCAGAGATCAATGTGGCGCCTCCATATTCCTTGTTTTTTTCGGTTTACTAATATATAAAGCAGCAAATTCCACACTTTCCACACATTCCTCAGTTATTTGTTTTTAAATTTGGACTAAAAAAAATGGGAAATTAGTGAAAGATGCCCTTTAAATGTTCCTAAAGTTCAAGGAGATGTCATGGAAAAGAGAAATTAGGATAGTATGGCATATGACAAAGAAGAGCAGATAATAATCAAGAATGGGAAACTGTTTTTTGTTTAATAGACAATCAAAATGGTAATAAATGATATGTATCATTTATGTTATATTTTGAACTAAACCCAACAGTGTGTTCGTACCTCTCTCAACAATTCTTGGCTTCCTGTCTTTGTCTTTTTTTAGTTATTTCCTATTAACAGCTGTTGCTGGTGGTCAATGCAGTTTTTGGCAAAAGTAACTCACACACGAGGAAATGTTGCGTTCATTGGGGACTACTGTCAGCCGTGGATTAATCTACATTTGGTGCTCCAGTGAGTATTTGGGGCAGCAGTACAGTGAATGTGGGATGGAGTCAAAATAAACTTTAGTGTCTGTGCTCATAATAAGGAAACGTGTCACAGAGGGCAGCAGTGTGGCTCATTTGTGTAAATTTAATAGCTTTTGGACAGAAATGGAGCACAGAGGAACAAGACAAATCACATTTTGAATAAACACAAAAATATGCTTTTGGTCTTTTCATGGAATCTATTCAAAACAGAAATAAGATGGATAAATACAGAGAATATTACCAGACTTATCCTGTAGGCAGCTTTTATGAATGTGCCGACAGTCTGCTGTAAGGGATGACTCTTCATCCTCTGCAGCTCCAGGACAGCCTCTCTCTGCCCTTAAACCCTCCTGCTGCCTCACTAATCGTCCCAAATTACCATCGGTATGGCCGGATACGTGACAAAGTGCCGCGCTTTCCCCCCTTAAGAGGCTTTGGGCCACAAGTTGGACACCCTAATCTGACAGTTAAAGCATTACTGCCCTCTAACAAGACCCCAGTCCTGTGCAAAGAAAACAACAAGTGGCCTCCCCCTCCTCCTACCTCTCTCTAGCTGCTCTCAATAAAACCCAAGGCTGCCCCATTTTCACCTGTTCCATTCAACTGGTCTTTTGTGTGAGGCGAACTGTGTCAACGCTGGCCTTTCCGGAGGTCACTGAGGGCAGCTTCTTAATGTGAGGTGGACGTTTAAAGCCCTAAGCTGAAAGCGACGGTGCACAGCTGAAACGTGCCGCGAGAACTGAGAGTGAAGTCTGACTCCATCAGAGCGTCCTGCGAGGAAATCTGTCGAGACAAGCATCCAAACTAAATCCAGTGTACGAATTATATTAATGATATGTGTCTCCCGCATTTATTTTTGCTTACTCTACAGTTAAAGACTAATCCCGAATCTGTTTTCATTAATGCCCTGTGCAAGCCCACTAATACTAATAAGGATAAAGCCCATTTGTCTTTAACTTTCTAGAGCAGTCTTACTGAGGATGAGTGAAAACTCAAAAGATAAGCAATAAAATAAAAGTCAGAAATTGATTTTTTTATTGCTTATCTTACAAGAATGTTAGGGGGTAAAAATTACAATTCAGCACTCAGAATAAAACAGCTCAAAACACGTTATGATCTGTCTGCGAAGATGAGTTTTAAGGGGGTGATTTAAAAGACGACAGTGAGGGATCTATTCTTCATATCACCTTTTTCTTTATCTCTTTTCTTACATTCAGGATTATTACATCTGAATTCCCCTCCTCAACTCCCTCAGGAGACATAAAGACACAAACGTAAGGTTGTACAAGTGCATTTGTGGCATTGAAAGTGCCAAATGCCGCTGATATCTCTTCTGTAAATGGATACACTCGCAGACTGCTGCGAGACCGCCAAGATGTTTCCCCTTAACGATCCATTTGAGACCTGTAAAAAGAATGAGTTCATACTGGGAAAGAAATTAAAGAGAAAAGCAGAAGTGCGATGCACCACACAATCCACGGGTTTCTCAGGAAGAAACTCCAAGTAGATTGAGAAAATGGGCGAAACCGTGTACTGATATTGAACAAAACTCCAGCAGTAAACGGGAGCGGAAGAACAGGTGGTGTTATTCAATGCTGTGCTTCTTTCTGTAACACAAACGGTACGTGACGGTTTTTTCACATTTATGTATGAGTAATTTGCAAAAGCAAAGACATAACGCCACCTGTTATGTTGTCTATCAGCAGACTGAGAAAATATTCTTAATAAGCGTATCTGCCAAGTCATTATGGTTATGTTGAGGCACTGAAAAGCTCAAAAACGCCACCTGACGACGACCTTGTAGGCTGAAACTTTGTATTAACGAGCTTTTGGGAGCCTCCAGACAATCTGCCAGCCGTGTCTGGTTTTGCAGCCCACTTGTCAGAATAAAAAGTCGTCAGTTAACATTTCTGCAAAACACGTGCCATGTTCAAATTTGTATGAGTCATACGTACCGTATTGACATTTGTACATTACGCGTCATGTCACATTCAGATTGTATATGTATGAGCTGTCTGTCGTGTCGGGAGGTGAAGGGGATGGTGGCGGAGTCACATCTAAGCAGGAACGCTGCCAAGCCAGTGACCCCGGTTGGAGTATGTGTTTCAACATTTGTGAGTGTGAAACCACTGGATATTTTTAACGAGGGACCACAGCGTTTCCACATTCGCAAACATGACGCAACTGGGTATTTTTACGAGACCTCAGGACATCTCCTGCCGTCTTTGTGGCGACAGACCCATGTATTTTAATCGGACCGGTTCAGCATTGTCACAACGTTAAACACAAAATTACTTTAAAAAAAAAAAACAGTCTTGTCTTCCTGGGTTTCAATCCAACCTGACAAAAGACACATACTCCTCATTTCTCCTAAAATGAAGTGTCGCTGCATGTGTGTGTCCAGAAAGAATCCCCTTAGAACCAGCAAGAACTTCATAAGACCTGTAAATTGCACGAATCAACCAACTGCTCTCTTTGAACTTTTAAACAGAGCTGACTTCTTGGCTGTGAAGCGAAGACAGATATATTTGTGACGGCTCAGAATAGGTCCCCGCTGACAGAAAAGCAGCCATGTAAGTGGCTTTCTCCATCCACTGCCTCAGAAATAATGATCTCCATGAGAAGCTCTTATTTCTGCTATTCATAGGCGCTTACCAAAGTCAACGTGAGGACGTTGCTGCTGCCACCGCGCACGAAGACCTGAAGCAGCCTGTAAAAGGCCTCTCGTGCAGACTGTTATCAGTGGGATCAATACCTCCTCTCTAGCATTGATCGCACCTCTTCCGACGATACATCTGAGAACATGTAGCAGAAACCCGCCGTCTCAGTTCCCTGTGGTCTACTTGCCCTTGGACTACTGCACTTTGTTTTGCGTGTCTTCCAGCTCCAAACTCGCTCCCACCTCCTCTAAACGGGCGTGGCTCTTTCCCACCGGTGTTACGGACTTCGCGCCGGGATCCTGCCCGCCTGTATTTTGACCCACGCATGCCAGAAAGATGAATGTCTCGGCCAGCTAATGACAGATAACTAGAAGCCCAACCTCTTGTCTTCTTTCCAGGCTCACCTTGTTTTTACTGCCGTTCCCTGACAAATTACAGTGGAGTCGGCTCCAGCGTTCAGGGTCCAGATGTTGCGCGCCAGCATCGACGACGCCTGACATTATATCACTGCCGCTCCGCCGCTGCACTCTGAGCACTAATTGCAGTATTGGGAGTTTAAGTGGCTGTTTGCAGAGTGGCTCTCCCACTGTGAAGTATCTGTAGGTACAACCTACACTCCTCCTAGAATGTGCCCTGAGATGTTAACGTTCCCGAGGAGGATTGTGTTTATTTGATTTTTGAGTATTACAAAAGGGAGTTTTAATTGAATTTTCTGTTTGATGAATAGTGTACTTAAGAAATTGGGGAATAATTTAATCCATTTATAAAGAGAACCGAGTAAAGAGAAACGGAGGAGGAAGATTAAGAGGCGGCAGGATACTGCAGCTCCTGAACCGAACTCGCTCATCGATGCTGTGGCGCCGTTCATGCTTAGATTAATGGTTGCCGGGCCTCTGTGCCTCGGAGGGAAGGTAGGAGGCGGCGGGGAGGCGATGGGGAGCCCGAGTCTGTGTTTACCTTTCCACAACCGTTGCTGGCGGAGGCTCCAGGGTCTGCTGAGGCCGAACGGTGAGCAGGAGGCAAGGCGAGAGCTGTGCTATTTCCAGCGGACAAGATAAAGGATGCCCGTGTCACTGTGCTCAGACGTGGGAGGCGCAGGGTGCTGGGTAGCAATAATTGCCTGCTATTATTGCCCCTCTGGGCTTATTGGTGGCATTTTAACCCTGTTGAGACAAGAATAGTGCCTGCCTAGATTTTGCTGCTCAGACTTCAGCATCCAACTTTAACTCCAAAGGTCACCACAGTCTTTTTTTGTGCATAATGTACCAAATACTCTGCACCAGCGCTCATGTAAAGCTGAAAGAATGGAGATTTAATTGACGGTTCAGTGGAAAGAAAACTGTTAAATGGTTCTTGTACTTCATGATGTCACAGAGGGGAAGGCAGTAAAATTTACAAGATGCTTTTGACAAGGAAGATGTTTTTACAGTGCAGGTGATACGACTGTTAACCTGTCACTCGAGGAGGCTATCGTCACGAACTGATTACACGTGTAGCCATCATTCACTGTGGCGGAGGTTGTTACTGCAGTTTCATCCATCCAGACATCCATCCCAGCATGGTTCCTCTTCGTGAGGCTCGTTTCATGCCTTTGGTGTGGCTCCCATGATAACCACGCTCCTGCAAACTGCAGCACCTCATCCCCACTGTGGGAACATTCAGCTCTCCATACTCCTTCAGCGATAAAAAAAACATGACCCATCATTCAACCACGCAGTCGTTTAGGTTTCATTGCATTTGTTTCTGCAACGGGACCCTCAGGAGTCCTTGAGGCACTTTTAGGATGTCTGAGGAAAAAGTCAGAGGAGTAGTTCATTCTGTCATTATTCAGGCCTCAGTATTTATAGTCTTATACTTTTCAATCATTATCTAGTCTCCTTCATTCATCTTGGTCCTTTTTTTCAGGGCCTTCTCAAGGAGGAAAACATGCTTATAATTAATGGAAATCTGAACATGAACCTGAATCTCCTGGAGGTGGTCCACCTTTAGACACACGGTTTTGGTCACCACAAAAACAGCTGGTGATGGACCGCCTTCCCGTGAAAAACACCCAGATATCAACCTTGGAAGTATCTGTGGTTTGCAGAAACGTTAACATCATATCCAGGTGACTGGGCTGTGGACAATCAGAGGCTTTCCACAGCTTTATCTTCACTTCCCATTACGATTCCACATTACCTCCACATTAAGATTTTCTGGGTTTTGCTGCGTGAGGACCTTGATTATGTCTTTTGATTTCTTGCAGCAGAATATTTGACAAGTTCTGGGTGAATAGGGACATAAAATGTTCGTTAAAAGATCTGTTAATTTAAAACATTGTATTCTACAGTTAAACGTGACTTTGAAAAATCTAATATCCAAATTTCTGATGGTGACATCAGAATAGAGCCACAGATACATATATTTACTGGAACAAAACACAAAAGTCTGTATGACTGTCCTTTCTGATCTCCCCTTGAAAAGAAAAAGACACAAAGAATCCTCTTAAGTGGCATGACAATTATGTCCGTTGCCGTTCTGAAAGCATCTTCCTGGGGTGTCATGAAATTAAAACCTTGATGCACCAGGTCACCGAACTATAATCCCTTTACTTAACTCCGAAGCCTAATTCCTGACCCCCTCCTCCAGTCAGGGCTTTGTTTGCACGTCTCTGTGGCACTAAAAGGACGGACACCCTGCCGAGCAGCAGCGTCGCGGGGGGTAGAAACCCTCAATAAAACCCTGACAACCCACCAGAGACAGAGCTGTCAAACGCCCAGAGGGTGTCACCAGGCAGGACAGCTGACTCAGCCGAAGCAACAAAGCAGGAAAAATGGGACATGTAAATGTAAATTTTCCACTATTACATAAATGCTGCGATAAGAGCGGCGCAGCTTCACGCCAGACTCTAATTGCAATGAAATCATTTGATGTTCCGTCCGCGAATCAGAGCAAACAAATTACAGTGTCCCCCCCCCCCAAAGCATCTCATCAAAAATTCATCCCACGTTCAGGCTCCGAGACAAATGTACATGAATCTCCTCCTGCTTGAGAGGGAAAAGTGGTTATCATATTTAAGGATGCACCTGTGAGACAGGCATTCCTATTGTATTACACACACTGTACTCAAGTGAAAGGGATGATCTGGATGTTTACACAGCGAGCTCCCCAAACGACTTCTTACTTTGGAAGGAATTCAGAAAATGTCGCAGTCGCATTCACACAAATCTCGCGCTCTTTACAGCCCGAAATAATGACCAAGACAAAAGAGCTGCGTCGTCCCAACAATGAGGCGGCCGTTAAAATAAACGTTTGACGCCCTCATTCAGTCGCACGTTGTTCGCTGTCTCACACTGACAATAAAAGAGCCGGCTGGGGCCAAACACAGTGTCAGCTCCCCGGATTACAGATCAGATAATAATTGATTGTTTGGAAGAGTCATGTGCGCCTCAGATTTTCTGTTGTGAAAGAAGAAGAAAGAAAGAAAAAAGTTGTTACTGAACTTTAAATACATCCTTGAACATCTTTACCCCCTTTGGCAACAACTAAAAGGCTACCAATTAAAAAGGCTTGAGGCCTCACATTATGCTAAATTGTGTCAACTAAGTTTCTTTCACAGGTAAAACAAAAGGGACAGAAGCTTTTAGTCCTCATCTCAGACTGGCCTGTAATAAAACCAGCCGAGGCATGTTCCCTCTCTAACTAGAGGGCAAAGATCATTCAAACAGACCTGAGAGTACGTGGTCAGTTTCTGCTGGACCGACTTTCGAGTGTCTTTTTATGAACATTAGAAAAGGTCAGTGGATTACAGGCTATCAGCTGGCAAAGTGTTTCCTCACCTTTTGTGAATTCTAAAAGTGCTCTTTCGAAAAGTAAAGGTCCAGTTATGAGAAGTCATGAAAAAAGGTGTTCTGAAAGGGCAAACGTCTCCGGTGTTTAAGAAAGTTCAAGCTGAGCTGATTTACAAAGAGCAGTGACGTGTCTGAACAGCATGTTCTAAAAGTGAATGATAACTCATCTGCAGTTCACAAATACAGTAAGATCAATGAGGGTGTGAGAGCAAAGTAGGTTTTGGAACTGAGGAAGACGTTGTTGGTCATCGAATCGATTGATTAAGTGATTTGCCAAACCAACTGTGAAGCGGGCCAAAACTATATGTTGAAGCATGTCATTAAGAATTTCTTACGTTTTCTGCATAGTTTTAGACCTACTGTAGATGTCTAAACATCTTTTGACCTGTAAAATCACCAGAACTAAATGCTAACTGGGCTGACTAAGCAGCTTGTGCATGGCTTTAGTCAAGAGTAAGATAAATCAACAACTACTGTAGGATTTAGTGAGTATTCATCCTCTCCAGAGGAAGAATCCTAACATTTATGTTGAACCCCTGGCCAAAGTTTCTATTTGTGAGGAGTGGACTGTCAAAATGTGAAGGCCAGCAAGTAAATCAACTGAGCACATTCACGCTTCTCAGAAAATTAACCCTTTCCTTGCTCTATTTTGCCTTTCTGTGAACTCAGGACAAGGCTTTTGTTGCTATCCAGTTAGCTATCAGGTGAGGCTCTAAAAATACATAAAATCATTTAGCTGTTTTTGGTTCCTTAAAAAAAAAAAACTTAACATTGTGGCACCTTTGTCCCCTTGTCAGGCTTTAACCTCTTATTGTGTTTCTGAAAACATTCTGAAACCAAAAATGCCATGTCAATATGTCTTTGTACACTATGTTTATGCCATCAATCTCTCAATTGGAGCTCCAACTATCTACTATTTGGTATTGATTAATCTTCGTTAAGTCTATAAATGTCAAAGAATTGTGATAAAATCTCATATAACTTTCCCCGAGCTCAAATTGACTGCTCTTTTTTTCCAATCCAAAGTCCAAAATCCAAATACTCTTCATTTACTATCATTCACGATGACGAAAAAGCAGAAAATCCTTACTTGCAAGCAGCTGGAGTCAATGTTCAACATTTTGGCTCGAAAAATGACTGAAACAATTCATTGATTATCACGCAATTCTGTGAAATTACATTGCAGACACTAGACCTGTCAACGGTAAAAATGATTTATGAATAAGTAAAAACACTCATGTATACGGTTGTAAGGTATAGGGTGTCTGTTACCAGGAAACAGTGGATGAGTAAATAAGGGAGAGATTTCCTGACTGGACTCGTCTTGTTAGTTGAAAACAAGTCTCCGTGCCAAGTCCATCTCTCTTGAATAAATAAAGGTTTTTTTGTCTCAAGGTCTCAACTGTTGAACAACTGTGAGTGTGCAAGCAGGGGTGGGAAAATGCAAATCCAGCCACTGTGACCTGCTCAACTCAAAACTCTCAATCCGTGAGAGGATGTATAAACAAAAAGTCAGCGTAGGGCCAGAAGAGAAGAAAAGTCAAATTTACTTGCTGATCCTAACTGAACACAAATCTCATCTACAGCAGTAGAGTAAGTAAGAGGCAGGAAGTGAAAGACATCAATCCACTGCTCGACAATCCAGCAGTCTTTATATTTTCCTCCCTTCTTATCAGTCAGGCAGGGAGCCAAGATTTGTGCGCTGGAGTAATCCCACCATCCTGTGGGGTCGGACTGAGTGGGAGCAGGCTTTGTTTTTCTGCTGAGGGAGGCAGCGGCGCTCAGGTAAAGGAGGGGAAATGAAGTCATCGACAGGCCGAGTCTGGCTTCCAACGCGTTAGCCCGAGGCCAAAACATCCATCTCAAACTGTCATCATCAGCTTTATCTTTCAGGCTGCGATTCCACTGGGCTCCTTTTAGTAAAAGGTTAACAGTGCAGGGTAATGAGCGGAGACACAAAGATAATCATACTGCACTCATAAAGCTCTCTTTGACAGACTGAGTCACAATTATACGGCTTAGCTTTAAATCTGGGGGAATTTTACACTTAGGGTTCTCCTGTCGTGGATTTAGAGATTTATGCCAAGACAATGAGATGAAAATTAAAGTAGACGTCTGATGATCTGTTCACGTGAGGAAGAGGAGGTGTAGTTGATAAATGAGTGTCCACCTTTGTACCAGTTTTCAGCACATTAAAAACAGTTTGACTGATTTTAAAGTATTCGGTACGCTGGTAAGCTTCTGATTGTAAGCTGCCTTCAAGCTCAGTTCATACGAAATGCTGGGCACACCAGTAAATTCTCACATTTAATAACTAAACTACCGTAATTATGCTTTTGCAAAGCTTAAGGGGTAATTATTTGGGATATATTACAATAAGCTGCTGTGAATTTGAATTCATGTGGTGTTCTGACGTGTCAAAGCAACAAAAACACCATACAGTAACTTAGCCATCAATTATTGTAGTTTTACAACATGCTAATATGCTGAAACGCTAACATACTAACAATGGGCTACCAGTCCGACAAGCAGTCCAACAAGGTACACATCCTAAAAGGCTTACATGCTACCAGGCTAACACGATAACAAGCAATATGGTTGGTTTAATGTGAAAACACATTGCTGTAATATTAATGTAGCATAATTACAGGATCACAATCTGATTTAACATCAGTCTTCAGAGTAAAAGAGTGTCAGGCTACTGTAGAAACAGGATATATTACTGTGACGTTCATCTATATTATTGTACAATTATCTCAGCATACTACTGTGAATTTACTGCAATTATCAGCCGGTAATTTACTGTAAAATTACAGTCATCATTTCTAATTGTGGGTTTGAAATTTACGTCTACGTCTTTTGATAGTTTGTTCCTTCGTCGGTTAAAAGAGAGACAATATTGATGGTAAATGGACTTGCATTTCTAAAGCGCTTCTCCAGTCTACTGACCGCTCAGAGCGCTTTACAACACTTGTCACATTCATCCATTCAGACACTGAAAGCCGAGGCAAGGTGCCAACTGCTCATCAGGAGCAATCTGGGATTCAGTATCTTGCTCAAGGGGGGAGCAGGGGGTTCGAACCAGTGGCCTACCAATAACTGGATGACCCACTCCACCTCCTGAGCTACAGCCACTTCGATGAATGTGGAGGTATGTCTGAGGTAAGTCATATTGCACTGGTTGTGAAATTGTTAAATTGTGTCTACATGAAGACGTAATTTCAACGCATTCAATATTTCATAATGAAACATCATAAATATGGAACTATAAAGGCTGTGAGCTGCCAACAAGAAGCTTCCAGGACATCGCAATGGAAGCAGCTTTATACATAAATGAAAAATAAGACAATGCTCTTACTGCTGTAAACTGCATGCACAAGTGCTCAGAGCTCTACAGCTCGGACTACTCAGAAGCGGAACTTGTGAAGCAAAGTGCACAAGCTGAAGAAATAAATATGACGCTTCCCATCTCAGACACAACTACAGGCTGTCCTATAAACACAAGATTGATCCCTGACAGTTATATTTGAGATTGCAGGATTTGCTTCAACAACACTTTTAATCCTCTATGATGTGCAAAAGTGATCCTTTTGGAGCCTGACTATGTAACTATAACCAATTTTCTCAGTTGATAGCGAGCGCTACAGATCCCGATGAAATATGGTCTAAATGAGAACTTTTAATCAACATCAAATAGTCGGTGAAAATACTTTTGAACTTTTGAACCTTTCGAATGTGACCATAGACATTTTTTAGACATCTTTCAACTGAAAAATGTTGTCTGGAAAGGCACACATGTTGAGACTTGATGTATCAGTAAAATGTTCGATGCCGACACATTTTGCTTGTTTTCCAGTTTGTCTTGTCTTAACAACTAAAGTTAATTAATGGATTATTTGGTAGTGTTTATGCACTCACAGTTCTTGGGTAACCCTAACCTTAACCGAGATCTCAGTCATTGGTACATTTTAATAAAACTAAAAAGCTTATTAACCATAATCTTTTCCCTAACCACAGTAGTTTTCCTAAACCAGTTTATTTTTATTCTTTCTTGGCATTCAACCTGTTGCAGTTGTGACATTTCTGGCCAACTGCCTTTTACAAGCAGCCAACATCGATCTGTCTTAACCATGACTATGATCTTTCCCTAACTTTAAACAAGTAGTTGCCTAAACTTAACCAGACCTTAACCGTAGAGGTGGCCGGTCAGGAAACACTCATATGACTCGTTTTCTTAACTGCTCTATGGTTCATTCTGGAGGGCACTGACAAACAACTTATTTTGTCCTGTGAGAATTAGTTTCAAGTCAAAGTTGGAGAGGGAAACATGAACGATATATGAGTCATTGTGAGGTGAATGTCTTTGGGTTCTCGACTGCCTGCCGGATAAAACAATCAATATGAAGAAGTCAACTTGGGTTTCAAGAAAATATCGATGGTATTTTTTCTTGACATTTCTGTCCTTCTGTCTTTCTGTCCTGCAGATTAAATGATTAATCAATGAGAAAAAATTCAATTCAAAGTGCTTCCATATGAGGAGGTTGTGTTATTCTGTCTACTCCCTGAACCTCTTTAACTATTCACTCAGCCTGCAGTCTCTATGGTTGTGCCTCACCTGCTTCATCAATAATCCAGACAGACACAAAGGGAAATGTGGTTGACCAGAGATTGACTTCAGTTGGGGCAGGAGGAGGACGACGAGGGCAGGGCTGAGCATGAATCACTGCAGTTGGCAGCAGACGATGGCTCCCGCAGAACGTTGTGGAAGAAAACGTGATGAGGAGGGTAGACCCGCTCCCACCAGAACATCACTGTCCTTACACCTTTTTTCTGGCTGTGGATCCTGCCAGCACTTTTAGCTGATTGGACTTCACATGAAACTTTAAAATCAGCGCTGGTTATGAACCTGTAGCTCAGACCTCACAGGGAGATGATTTAGGGGTAGGGAGGAGTTGGAAGGTGAATGGAGGAATTTGAAAAAGAGGCTGGTGATTTCTGGTCTTTACTTATCGAGAATAAATGTGCTTTCTCTTTTAGTGCTGCTTCACTACATGAATAGCGGTAGATACACTGCCTTGCTTACTGGCACTTAAAGGAGACTGTTATGCTCATTTTCAGACTCATCATTTTATTTTGGGTCACTACCAGAATAGGTTTACATGCTTTACACAACTTTACTGTATTTTACAATGGCATACAATATTTATCTAGAATAGCTAAAACTGTGACTTTCTTGTGTATTTTCAGCCTCAATTTCAGCCTTTTTCTTTGACTTTTCTGTCAAAAGAATCCCCAGAATTGCAAAAGCGGGAACATCAAAATTCATAAAAGCATAATGACTTAATTTCTCTTGAAAATGTTTTACAACCCATAATGTGGAGCCAGCGGGCCAGATAACACAGTACAAAGACTTCTAGTACACTGAGAGTCCCTCCGGCATGCATGTTGAGGGCTCTTGTCAGGTTTTATGCATACGTACATGCAGCTTAATTCACATGTTTGTGCGGCTTTAATGTTGCTCGGAGCTATTTTCTCCTCTTATTCTGCAGATGAGTGAGGGGACTGATTAGAACATCTTGTCTTCCAGATGACAAAGAAAACTGGAAAAAACTTTAATTCACTTGGCACTTCTCATCAGACGCACAAGACTGATTGTTTTTCTCTTGGCAGAATGCTTTTGTGATTAAATCATTTTATATCTGAAGCGAATCAGTTAATATCTCCAAAATATAAAAATCTCCCTTGTGTGCTCTAATCCTTCTTTTAGATTCCCCCAGTCTTTTCTTACAGACGAAGGATTAATTTTTTAAACACTTGTCCCTGCAAATGTTCTCTTTCCTCCTCCTGTATTCAAGACAGAAAACAGGAGGGAAACCCAAGGATAGAGCTGAAAAAAAAAAAGAGCCCTGTGGATGGCGGGTTTGTGATCCGCTGCGTGTGTGAACACGGCCGCCTGAGCCGACGGGGACAAAGACTTGGCTCAGTTTAACGTTTCTCTGTATAAACACTTGTAGCTCCAAGAGCCTGCAGGCACAGACAGAAGGAAAAGTAGAGCGAGAAAGACAAACCAGGGCTCAGGGGCAGCATGCTGGTATTTACAGATAAGAGGCAAACTGGCTTGAATGGCGAGCCGGGAATCAAACACTGTGAATGGAGTGAGAGACAAAAGGCCGACGACCTCCTGGACCTTCGGCGATGAAACTGTCAAAGCCACCACCGGATGGCCCGGAGGGTCATGGGGGGTTAAAGGTGGAGGGGGGAAGGGGGGGGTTGACGACGAAGGGGAGCAGCTAGCTTGTTTGTTTGCCCATTAGCCCAGCGACTGGGTGTTTGCCAAAGGTTGCGACGCTTCACTCAGCTCCACCACAGCTCTGCATGTCTGCTGAGAGCTGGTGGGGAAAAAAAAAAAAAAACAGCTTAGTTCCAGTCGAGGGAGCATGGCGAGCCTACATTTAGCCCCGGCAGCACTGCTGAGGCGTGGGACAGTGTCAGATAGAGGGTCCTCTGAGGGGTCGCTACATGAAAGATGATGAAAATAATCTCCAATACCCTTATTAATGCTTTAAATCAAATGAAGCCCTCTTGGACCTCATAAACGCATCTTTTTTTTATTTTTTCCTCAGCCTTCCAGCTTTACCTCTTTATATATATATATATATACTTCCTTTTTTTGTCTACCCCCTAAGGCAGCATTAGCACTGTCCCAGTAAAATAGCCTCCTCAATCATTTCAGGGTGACTACTGCACTGGCACAGCAGGGGTCCAAACACACAAGGCAAAAACAAAACTGAACCTGCAGCTTAAGTGTAAGTGCACATATTTCTGGTAGATTACTCAGGTGCATGAAGGGCACTGAACTACAGTAACTATTTATACCTGAACTTCACAGACTGTTAAATGAGGCGTTAAATCCGGCCTTGCGCTGCACCATTTTTGCTGTCTAATAAGCCTTCGCACTCATGGATTCGTTAATCAAACCAGACTTCCTGGATCATCTTCTCGCCTGTATCTGTAGCAACATGTCGGCACCAACAGAGGTGTTGCATTTTTAAAAAAGACACAATGCTGCTCTCCGTCTGTACACGGCCTTACACAGCTTTCCATTCATTCTCATTTCCCTCTTTCATTCCGATCTCTCCAGCCGTGTCCAGGTACCCGCCTCTCATAGCTTCAGATGACATATCACCTTCTTCCCGGGCTCCATCAGCCCAATCTAACAACCTTCTCCTTCCTACATCTCTTCATCTGTAACTGTAACCACATCATCGAACCTCACACACTGTGGAGCGCAATAGAAGTAGATCTGTGGCCCAACTCCAAGAAACTTGAAATTACAACATCTACAATCACTCACACACATTTCTGATTAGTTCTGTTAAAACATACAACTTTGTTTTTCATCTCCTATTGAAGGGAACAATGGTTTATGTGCAGGGAGGGTCAGTGTGAAAGGAAAAAGTTAGTTTTGTTCACGTTTTTCTGCATCGGAAGCGCCCCTTCTACATCCTGATTGTAATCTTGCCGTTTAAGCCACTTGGTTTCAGAATTGTAACCTTTAGCGCCTTACTGAAATAGTCTCAATGCCTCCATGCAATCTAAACAAACCTCAGTAATGGACATGGAAGTAAAGCAACACTGTTTCTATACTCCACTTTTTAAGTTTCTCCCTCGAGCAAAACAAATGGGAAACTGCTGCTCAGGCTCAAAAGTACGGCGGGATTCAGGATGCAAGATGCGGTTTAGCCTTAAAAGCATCTTGAAAAGAGCAGCCAGTGTAGGCACTTCACAGCCTCGGGCCACTTAATAATTCAGATGTGGTAGAGCCACGAATGGCAAGTCCTCAAATGATCTATTTCCGTGTCCTGGGCCACAGTGTTTCTGAAAAGCCCCTATTCTCCTGACAGCCGTGCGGCCGACGCTCACTTCATTATGTCGGGAACTTCAAACATCACAGTATCAGTGAAAAACCTCTCAAAGGGACAAACAGGGGGGAACAGGGTGTGCTGGGTTTGGAGCCGGGGTTAATTTGGAGAAATCAGAACAAATAAGTTAAGTTAATAAAGAAAAAAAGTCTGCTGCTCAAAACAAGCCTTTCTCTTTGACCTGACTTGAGCAGCGGCAGCGAGTTGAGGATGCAGCACAGCAGGTCCCGGACTGAACTTCAGTGTGTCATTGAAGTTGTTTTTTTGATGTCATGTTGACGCTCAGCAGCGAACACAAACAGCCTCCGACTGAGTCAAAAGTTTAAATGGCATGAAAACTGAGGCCAGAGAATGAGAAGCTCTGACAGATTAAATATAGGAGTCACCTTAAGATCACCTTAAATCTGTTGAATTTGTAAAGTTGAAACTGTCTCAGAATCATTTATTCTGACTATACACTTTTGTAAAACTCCACAATGTCTTCTTCTAATCCATTGATATTCAATAAACAGTTATTCTGTTACAATCCCTTAATACAAAGTCATCGCCGAGTAGAGCAAAACACAGTAATGACCATTTTCCACGGAAGAACACAAAAATAAGTTTGTGCGCGTGTTAGTCTTCACACAACATTAGTGTCATGTTGTTTTTTTATCTCATAATGAGCCTGAAAAACTTCAGACTTGCACTGGGTGACCTGTTCCTTCATTATCACGAACACACACAATGTAGTTCATTCTCGCTCAGTCCCACACACACCCTCCTGCTGCCCCAAATACTCACTAGAGCACTAATGTGGATTAATCCACCGCCGCAAATAGTCCCCAAAAAAGCGACGCTGTCTGCCAAAAAACTAAAATGCGAGGCAGTTTTGTAAAATGTCGAGACTTTTCTTTATTTTTTAAAGGAAACCATATATTGGGAATGTGTATTATTAACATTCCAAGTAGGAGCCAATAAGGACGTCAGAGAGTACTGAGAGAAAGACAAACACATTGTTGGCTTTGGTGTTTTTATGGAATTTGCTTACGATCACCAAAACACACCAGCCTTAGTTAAGATAAAAATTACTCCTGCGTATCAAGAAAACACCGCTTGACACAATAAACTTCTAAAAACATGAGGACAGGTGAACCACGCCAGAAGATTATTCAGTTTGTTGAAAATGTTATTCAAGACCTCAGTAAGCAATGTGACCTGAACAGGTACATTATATTTAAATTTTGAAGACAAAGTTCAACATTAACATAATTTTTGATGTTCCAAACTACATGTTTGAAGGCACTTATACTGCACTGCTCATCCAGTTTACTTTGCTGTTGCCCTTCCCTTCCTCCTCTCCTGTCAGGTGACCCTACCTGCCCAGAATTTCTAATCAGGGTGAAAGAGGAAGATGCTGACTCAGACTTCTGTCTTACAGAGGACTGAGGTGAAGCTGTGTCTCTGCTGTCAGAGATCCTCCCCTCAGTATTTATTTTGTCCCAGTCTTACGTCCCTCACATGATGTTTTTTCCTAACCCCTCCAGCTGCCCTTCAAGACTTTCTTCTAGTTTCAGTATTTTGCTGTGTTCCTCCTCTCTGCTCCCTCCTTGCAGCCTTCAAGTGTTCCTTGCGGTGCATGTCTCAACCGTCAGGGGGGACATGGGGTCCGATTTGGCTTTTCCTCTGATCACATGAGCCGTTTGGAGCCCCACAGTAAAAACAGCAGCGTGAATACCACGGAGGAATTATCACCACAGCTTGAGCGTTAATCCACCGAGGGGCCTTGGAAAAGGCAGTTTCCTCTAATATACATATTCTGTCCAGGTTCTGTCAGATCCTATTAGCGCTTTTAATGTCATACTTCAGCAGCGATCCCAATGAGCACAATGTCGATGGATATGAATACTCTTGCTGGGGATATTGTGGCACAGAGGAAGTCAGATATAGGTTCCTTCAAAAGAGCTTTCTGTATTCGCCTCCCCTGTTTGCTCTCTCCTTTTAATTGGACTTTTAGCTGAATTTTTTCTTTCAGTCAGCATCATCAAACCCAAGTTGTGAAGCGTGTTAGGCAGCGGCAGCAATCGGACATACTGCTGTGATTGTTTTTCTGACAGTGACTAGAGATGTTCTGCAAAAAACTATTTTCCTGAGAGATCACCACAGCACGCTGCAGTCACACTGAAGCTGTATTTCAGGTGCAGTTTCAGTGAAGTACGATTGTCACAATAACAGAACTTAAAATGTAGATATCATACAAGCAATAATAAACAACACTCAATACCTCTTTGGATAGGACGGGATAAAGAAAAAAGTCCTTTGCACACAAAGTAAACTGTCTTTTTAATAAAGATATCAATATGAAAATGATTTACATAGTCATTATAGTCATTATTTAATTTTCTTTGCAACTTGGTTTTTGCTGTTGAAAGTGTCCTAAGTTCAAGTAAAACAGATTTTGTAAAACACTTGTTTCTGTCTGTTAAACGCCTCTGAGGTCACCTCTAACCAAGCGTCGGTCAAATATTTAACCATTGTTCTACATCCGCGCTCCAGGTATGCTAATGCTGTTATCTATAGTAACAGCACTAAAGCTTCACGCTACGTTAACTGT
Source organism: Lagodon rhomboides (assembly GCA_039737535.1). Classification (NCBI taxonomy): domain Eukaryota; kingdom Metazoa; phylum Chordata; class Actinopteri; order Spariformes; family Sparidae; genus Lagodon; species Lagodon rhomboides. The sequence goes on along the minus strand of CM077791.1, from coordinate 16,610,558 downwards.
TAACTCTCACTAATGAAACTAAACTAATCACGTGTTAAACTGACCACAGACACACTTTAAAAATTGAGGGCTAAGTGGTCATGGTTTAAGGTCAGGTTATGCTTGAACGCCAGGCAAGAATTAAAAGTGTTAACGGTTGTTCTGAGCGCCCTTGAAGGCAGATTAAGCTGGCCGTCGTGTATTTGGGGGGTATTTTAGCCTTAATTGATACGAGGCCCCCAGGAGCTGAAAGCAAACATGGAAAGAGAATCAAAGATGGGGGAGATGCAAGCATTTTAAACCCTGTGGACCACCATGACTCCCCTTATCTATTACTGTCACGATCAGGACACCTCTTCATGTGGTGCCCTTTACACGTCCAGAAATAGAGTCTGGCATGAATTTGTGGTTTGGGAATGGTATTACTTTGTGCAAGAGAACAAGAAATTAGTAGGAAATTCCCTCTTTCATTATCACGTGACAGCTGTTGCGGCCATTTCAGCCAATGGAACTGATATATGATTATTTGTTCAACAGAACAATCAGCCATGAACAAACTATCAAGGACGAACACGAACCAGGACTACGACTCAGCGCTCACCATGGGAGAAAACTGCTGCTGAATCAGGAGTAAAAATGTCAGGATTGGGATCAGACAAGAAGAATTGGGACCAGTCAGGACAGGAGCAGGAGTTAGTGTCAACAAACTAGCTCATATTGCAAATAAGTGAACTCAGAGTTGATGTGACTGAGGGGGTTGGACTGCTACCAGTGCATTAAAGCACTGCTTCACCTCTGATAAATCCCAGCTCTGCCTCTTTGTAAACCGTGGCGGTACGGCCCCGGACCTCTGTCCTGATAGTGCTATTCCTGAGGTGCCCTACATTTTGATTCCTACAGAAACGGCGCCTTGCAATGGCAGGAATTCAAGCCTTGAGGGGCAGGTGATATATTTGGACATGGTGCTGCATGTTGCCGAGCCCTGCTGTCCTTCACTGCGGGCTATATATGCTGTATTTCAGCAGCATGTCAGGCCTGGTGGCACACTGCACCGCTGCAATAAGTCTTGAGTTATTTCAATCTGTCAGTACGCATGTAGAACATGTTACCCACAATTCCTTCAGCTTTATGGTGCACAGCAGGGGGAGCATACAGAGACATTTACTCAAGTGCTTGAGAGCATGTTTTGCACTTTTTATTCAGCTGCATTTTTCTGACGGCTGCCTCTAAATACTTAAAACGAAAAATATGAGAACTTCACTTAAAAAGTTGCACTTTAGTTTCATGCAAACTGCAGCCCTTAAACACTGAGCCAATCCTGGGCCAGCCCTGGGCCTCATTGCTCATTCTTGTTTCTCTATCACCTGCACTACAAATAAAGAATTTGAGATCTTCCTTCTCCACCAGCAGCCATGTTTAGTACGTGATGTAAGCATCCTAGCTGACAAGGTTGGGATGTTTAGGATGACCTGAGGGTGATGTCATTTTAGACCTTTGTTTACACCCACGAGTTTCAGGCTCCTTTGAGCACAGCCCTCTGTGGGTCTGATCTGTTTCATCAGGTTACAGGGCCGGAGATGGGAGACAGCTGACTGGTGAAAGATTTAGTGCAGATGTGGAACATCAGCCAGACGCCGTCTCCCCTGGCCCCTCCAACTTGTCAGCGGGAACTGAACTGATGAGAGGGTCTGATCAATCTATCCGTGGGAACTGGGCTCTCCTCCGTGGGAAAATGTGCATACCTGCTCTTCAGTGTCTGTATCTCAATTATTTAGTCCATCGTACACATGTAAAAAATCCCCAGTGCTTTGATCAATGTGGTTTTTGAGGACCAGAACACGAGCTTTGTTTGAATAAATTCCAAAAACCTGACGAACATTAGACAAAAAATGTTAGTCTTGGCAGAGAATAAAATTATCCATTAAAATCCACACTGCTGATTAACAGCCTTTTAAAGAATACTAACACTTGATTCAGTTGTTTATCTCCATGTAGTCGTGCTCGGAGCCTCCATCGTGCAGTATGCAGAGCACGCACTATGCAAATATTAAGAATCATATTCCAACTTGGCTGTAGTTTGACGTTCTGTTTTAGGAAGCTGCAACAGCTAATTAATTGACCGAGAATTTAAAGACCTCACTGCTGGATGATTTGATAGATATCTGGCGTATCAGACATTCTGATTGGCTGCCTGGGAGTTTTAGAAGTTCCCCAAGTCGTTGTCCCATATGGCTGCTGTCAAAAGATCCATTATAAACTTCCTCACATTAGTATCAGTCGAGTGAAATGTCGTATCTGTAGTCTTGACAGAGACTGTGGAACAGACAGGCCATATCGTCCTCAAGCTCCACGCCATCTGTGAATCAATATTTTCTTTCCTTGTCAATCACATTTTAATCTACGTGACGAGGTTAATCAGGTAATCTGAGAATGTGTTTACATGCACAGTAGTGACCTGGTTAATGTAAATCTGCATATACATGCAGCAGTTCAGTAATCAGCTTTAGTTCTGGGAGCATGCCTTACTGATTTTAGCCGTAAGAGTGACAGAAAACGTGTCGTTGTGCCGCTCGGCTGTTACTTTTAGTGTTCGAAGTCTTTTGTCATCCAAATGAGTTCATGTAAAAAGCCAATTAGCCAAGAAATCAGCATTCTCCGGGAGAAATCTATCTGGGGGATATCAGGTCTCTCTAATCGCCGGTTTCTCACTGACATGATGTTAAAGAAATCAGTTTACTGGAGAAACGGCTGTGCGTGTTCACTGACTGCCTGGGCATACAGTTGGGAGGATCCTTGTCAACATGGTGCTCACACTGAATGTATTCAGGGTTCTTAGACGCAGCAGAGAAGTGTGGAGAGGTGTGACAGAATAATTTGGTTATTTTCAGGCCTGGAAACATTTTAGAATTGCTGGAGAAACCTTAGAAAGGTATAGGAAAATGCTGTTTTACTGCAGTTTAAAATGCCTCTCACATAATCTCTCACATATAATTTTTAATTGAGCTCTGTAAAATGATCAGAATGATCTTTGTTCATGGGTTGACAGATATATCATTCGCATAGATCAAGACGAACACGAAACCTAATTAAATAAAGAAATCCAAGTTCGGAAAAAGAAGAAAGAGGACACTGATCGTGTGTGAGAAGGCTGTTTTGCTCCCCTGATTATTTTCACAGCAGACCTAAACCACACAGAGAGGCCTCAGGGCTCTTATTAAGACCTGCACTTTAATCTGCGCGTGTCTTTATTTTTCCATTTGTTCCTATCTGCCCACCAGTCCAGGTGTTGGGGGGGAGTTCTTCACTTTGAACTCCAGAAGGGCCTTTTCCCCGACTGTGTTCAAACATGCCGGAACGTCCCACCTGTCTCCCTGCCCTCTCCTTTTTTTCCCACAAACCCCCTCCTTTCCCTTGGCCTCCACCACCACTCCTCTTCCCTCCTTAAACACTGCCTGTACCATCTCTGCCTTTACATCCCTCGCTCCAACAATTATCCATCTTCAAAGCCGGGGGGAAAAAGTAACACGGAGAGGCAGGATGTGTTCCCGTGCATTTACAAGGATTGACGGTAGGTGTAGGTATGTTACTGCTCGCTCTTTTGAGCTTTACTGTAATTATGCTGATACCACAGCAGGAGCGAAGCAGGAGTTCGTCATTATTCCGCCTGGGAACCGCAAGTCTACCGCTGAGAACCATGTTTAAGGCTTTTTAAGAAGGATTACCAGTTGCTGCTAGACACAAGTGATGGTTTTCCAAAGTGCACAGCAGAGGATGTAATTTCTTTAAACTTGATCGGTTTGACCGATGAAAGGAGATTAAAGGAGGTCTCAAACTGCTGTGTGATTCGTCTTTTACACTTCTCAGGGTGGATAGTCTGAAGTCTGATGGCCTGAAACAGCATTCAGTCCACTGATGGATACAAAGACCCTCCACTTAAATCTGGCTTACATATTACAGCCAACACACTTCTTCCTTTAGTAGGGACATTTTTAATTATCTATTGACAAAAGCTGAAGTAGCCAAAGACATATATGCTCAAAGACAGTTGATATCAAGTAGTAAACCATAAGCAAGTGAGTGGCAGTGAGTTGCGGTATGTATTGGCATCCTACACTGACAGTTATTTTTGTGTCAAACTTTCTTTACAGTTCAAATCTAAAGTGCAAACGCTTGAAGGTGGGCAAGCCTCGGCTGCCTCCGCGGAGGAACCAAATGACTTCTCGTCTGTCATTGCCTCAAGCGGAACACGACAACTTTAAACATTAAAATAAGTCGCAGGACAGGATATGAAGATCCGGCAGCAGGGTTTAAAGGATATAAAACAAAGGCACATCTCAGAGCAAAAACCTTGAATGTTCGCCAAAACCCAGCGGGAACCGCTGGATTGAAGCTCATCAGAAAACTTCTGTCTAACTTTGAAAAGAGTCTAACCTTCAATCGGCAGAGCAGCGGGAGTCAGCTGCTCTTCTTTTAGCAGCCAGGCCCGCTGCCGTGCTGCAACATGCTCTCTCAACGCCATTATCATCCACAAAGTCAGAATGAGGCATGCATTATAGATGAGACACATCTTCTCAGCTAAATCGCAGACAACAGAGGATGTGCAGCAATCCCAACTGATAATACATTCGCCTTTTGCCACCTATCTCTCCGCATACACACACTTAACAGCTTCAGCCGTCAGTCATACCAGCCTCGTAATGTCCCCTGTGAATTAAACATGAGCATTCCCATTAGGCTTTACAAACGGACACAGGATCCTACTTCTGTGAGCAGACCGGTGATACTACAGAGATCAAATAGGATTTGAAAGACTGGGTGCACCTACCGCATACAGCGATCCCTCGTGGATACAAGCTCCTGGGATGACAAACAAGGGAGAGAGAGAAAGATGGCATTAGAGTCCAGTCATGATCACACCTTTGGTAGTATGAATAGCCGGTGTCATAAAGTTGTTTTCTGTCAGAGATTATGTAAATCTGTCAGTGTAATTCCTGCAGAACCTCGGGTCAAGCAGTGGATCGACCTCATGAAAGATTAGCAATCAATTCCCTTCAGTCTCTCGGATGTGAGGTCCTGTAGGCCCTCAGTGTCAAATATGCGCCTGCGTACTGTCAGACTCTGAAAATGGTCAATACATCTCAGCAACATAGAAAAATGATGTTTGATTTAGATTGAGTAGTTCAATTTTCTCTTTCTTGCAGTGTTAGTCTCTTGTTCCCAAACTGGATGAAACAATACAGCACATGCATGAGTTCCCCTCGTTTACAGAGTAGTGATGCTCATAATAATGATATTCTTTGCAGCTGTAAAACATCAGATTTTCAGTGCAGTGTGCAGTAACAGTACTGCCCTCTGTCCGATGTATGACCAATAATGCCGAAATACTTGGTTGGTTTTATCGACGATAGCTAAAATATGGATCCTACGTCTCACGCGACCTCTGTCCACCCAATGGCCATTTGAAGCGACTTGCAGGTGAACCTGAGTTGAAGTCCAATTGTTTAAAATGCACCACCAGCTCTAGTTATCTATTTAATTAGCCTAGCTTGTGGCCTTCGCTGTTTTCATGCAGAATATGAATAATCTTCCGGTCGCGTTGTCTTGTATTTATAAAAATTGTCAGACTGCTGGACATTTTGGACACCCAGTCCCACACTCAGTTAGTCAAACTCATAGTTAGTTAGTTAATGTTAAACCATATGTTGTTTAGCTCAACGAAGCTGGAGCTAATCAATGTTGAGCTGAGCCTGACAAAGTCCAGCTTAGACTTAACATCTCTCTCTCCTGGCTCCCGCTGCCTCAATTATTGACGGATCTCGATCGTCATACCCTGGACTCCCATGGATCATTGCTCTCCTATGTTTTACTATCTCCTATACATCTGTACTTGATCCCTTTTAATGCTCATGTTTTTTTTAATTGCTAATTATCTTGTGTGGCCTGTCCTCTTCCAGGTCACCACGGTAGAGTGGAGGTCGTGTGGCTCGGGCACCACTTGGCGATGCCTCAGCCTGCTCAGTCGTCTCCTTGATCCACACACTTCACATACATTTTATATAATTTCCATGTATCAGATATTCTGTCAATGATTTTGTTGAACTGTTCTATTTCATGTCTTTCTGTCATGAGAGAGGGATCCCTCCTCTGCGGCTCTTCCTGAGGTTTCTTGCGTGTTTTTCCTCACTTGAATCGAGGGTCTAAGGACAAAGGATTGTGTTCGCTGTACAGATTGCAAAGCCATCTGAGGCAATGTGATTGTGATTTTGGGCTATATAAAAAACATTTTTTTGACTCTACACTGCCCACTTTACCTAAAACAAGCTAGCACCATTTGGCGAATAAAAGTCTCTAAAGCCAGTAGGAAAGTTGACCCAACTTTACCATCAAAGGTTGGAGGCATATGTTCACAGAAACCTGTCACTAGAAGGCTGCTCACCTTTCAATGCTAACTGGCATTTTGCTAATGCTGGCAGTACTTTCCATATGTTCTGACAAAACTACCAGTAATTTATTGACTTTCACAATAAAGACACATAAACCCTCTCCTTTAACTAGCACTTAAAGTACAAAATTCTATTACTTTCACTTGTGTTGCCTGGAGACCTCATATCATCATCCCTACTCAGAATTCAGTTTTGTGTCTCTTGTTTGAATGAGCATTGATCCACAATCAGTACACCGTGACCTGTTGCCATCAGGGCTTAAAGCCAGGAAATACGCAACCTTCAGACTGAAATAACAGGACACTGATGATTATCTCTGCTCAATTTGAAGGCTAAACGTTAAGAAAACACAGACGGACAGACGGACACGTGCCTGAGCCCAGCCTGAGGTGTGAGCCTCACAAAACCAGACTGGAGAAATGTGAGACGTCTCGGGGGGAAAGTACAGCGAGAGGTAAACATTTACCACAATGGTCCAGGTCCACAAAACAGGAGTAAAGTTACAGTTGTATGCTCCCACAAGATGCCCACGAGCGACTCAGTGTATGCTGCTGCTTCGTGCTGCTGTCTCTTTATCTCTCTGTATGAGAGACAGAGTGAACTGCAAAGTGTAATCTGGCAGTCACATCACTTTGTGGCAGATAAACAGAAGTGGTTTCACACGGCAGTTCTGATGTTAAAGAAAACAGTTTACAAAATCCAATTAACATTTCAGATTAAAGCAATTATTAGTCGGTTTGGATGCTGTGGCATGAGTTAACATATCAAAGATGAGTGAGTGTCATTTCATCACACTGTAATAAGAGTGAGTGAGTATGAATTCAGTGTAATCAAAGCTGCAGATGTTTAAAGAGATGAATCTGATTCGATTCTCTCTATGGAGATATGCACCTACCTACTTCCAAGGTGAATGGAAATACTTGGCAGTTCAGGTAAAGAATTTAGGCTCCGGGCCCACATTTAGTGTTGCTGGAGTTTTGAACATATTGTGATTGAAATTGGCTAACTGGGCCAAAAATTGAGGTAATTTTCTTTAGGCTCAAATAGGTTACTTCAAATCCGTATTCCTTCAATGTGGAATTACACCCGAGGAGGCCAGAGGCATTGTTGCCGTTTCCAGCTGTCAGTTTTACTTTAAATCCACTATCAGTGAATAAAACCGCAAGCTTGAAACTGCAACTGTGCCTCTGTCCTTTTTTCGGAGTAGCTCTACTCTTACACCACATCTCCCTTCATGTTTTGAATGTGACATAACTCGGGGGAGGAAATAACTTCCAGAAAAATTCAAAAAATGCATAAATTCCGAATGGAGGTTTGGTATGAGGTGGAAGATCACCGAGGACTATGGAAACCTGACATTAGACCTGACACATGTTGCACATATTTAAGCCAATTTTCTCAAGATGATTCTTAATTAAAAGAATCCCGAGCTATCATCAGGGCAGTGCTGTGATCAAGCCTCATCTGCTCAGGATAATTATGGTCAAAGAGAGTTTCGTCATGGAGTTGCTCCTCTCAGCCTTGATGGAAATAGAAATCAAAGAGCATAACAGAAATGAGAAAATACAAAGGCCCATCTACAGATTTTACCACCATTCTTATTTCTGGGCATTAGATAATGAAAATGTGAAGGCAGTATCTGGAGATGACAAGATTTTGAAACACTCAAGATGAGACGCCACGTGAAATTGTCGTGGCAACTCGCAGCATTTAGAGAGAGAAAGAGGAGAAAACCTCCTCTCGTGCTGCCTTTCTCAGCCTGATCGCCTCACAGTCAGGACTCTCTCATATCAGAGAAACTCATTCGATCAGATTTTTAAATGAGGATTGTTGCCTCAATTACCCATCAAGTGTTTGACTGTTTGTGACGCTGGGAAAGCGACACATCACCTGTCTTTTTTTGCTGTATTTGTATCCAAGAAAGTGCTAATTTGGTGATGTACAGGTGAAAATACAAATTTAAAGTAAAGTCTGTGATTCTATTTGAACTTTGATATGCTTTGCATTGAAATACAGTCATTCAAATACTGTTTTAGCAACATTTTTATACTTTTCCTAGACATTTAAAAGACCTTGTTTAGTCCAGCTTTAACTGGAAGTCAGAGACATTTTCTGACCTGCCTATCACCAAATCAATGCTTCATGGAAAAGAAGCGCAGTCAGAATTTCAAGTGGACCCATGCTGGAATAACTTGCATCAAAATACAGCATCCTGCTTGTCATTATCGCCCAAACACCATGTCCTCGGTGAGTGAGACTGGAATCTGGTTGGCTCAGGAATAATAAGCAGGGCACCTTCCACAGTCCGAGAAATGTGACTTTCCTCTCCACAAAGTCCTCCATGAATCTCGTCACCCATTCAGTCTCACGGAGCGGGACTTAGTGTCGATAACATTTCAACTTTTATAACTATCTCGCTCCGCTCGCCGACGCCAACGTGCCCTCTTCTCCACGGAAGGAGGCGAAGGAGTATGTTGCTTTATGAAAGTTTGAGTTTAATTGACGCATGTGCTGCCAAGCAGATCGGATGCATGCCGAGATGAAGAGTAGACGCTAATGGTCTGGAGTTAAATGCAGCTGCTTGCACATAAGCAAAGGGAAACTTTCACTTCTTTCCAGATTTCATAATGGCTCTCCCCCGCTGTGATATTAACAAGCCTGGGTTTGATTTGAGGAACGGAGGGGAAGCTTGAGCGGGTCGGCTCAGTAACAGCCGGGCAGACCTGCTTTAGATTCAGCTCCTGACAGTCTTGTGCATTATAGCTCCTCTGATGGGAATACTGGAGCCGTGCACGGGCAGACGATTCAGATTTGATGCAGAGTTATGAATATTTAAACGGCACAGAGGCCGCGGACGGGATCAGATGCGAAGATGTGCGTGGAGACCTCCTGCGACCGCACAGACAACAGGTCGACTTCACGCGCTGCTTTTCTCTTCGATGACGCTGTGAGAATCAACGGATCGATCACTCACCTGGGAGATCATTTCGCTCGATGATGATCTTAAATGTGTTATGAACTTCCTGAACTCCTTCCAGCTTTCATGTTCTTTGCATTAGATTTATCAAGCTGACTTTGAAGTGCATCCTCACTGAGGACTGATTTGCAGATGAAGAGATGTGAAGACTTCGTGTTAAATCCGGATATAAATCACTGAAAACTTTACCCTTTAGTCCGTTCTAACACATTATATGATTGCTAATCATTTTATTCCAGGGATCGAAACACAATTAGAGCTTCACAATCTGAGTATGGGGGCTGTTTTCTCAGCATCAAACGGTTAAATCTCCAGTGAATACTTCCCCAAGTGGAGAAGGGCTCTGATTCAGAAATCCTCCCAAATGAACATGCGTGTGATGTAAAAGAGCTTACTTTAAATTCGCTATATAAAACTTTACACAGCCTGAAGTTGGGAAGTTGGCACACCGTTAAATCTCTGCCCTCATCCCCGGGAAACAACAGCCTGCTGTGGGGTCCCAAAGCAGGGTCCTGGTCCCCTCCGGGAGTCCTTACAGGAGCTCCAGGACGTCCTTGGCAACTCGATGAATAAGTTACATTCACTTAATAGAAATGGGTACATTTCTACAAATCTGGCCACAACTTTTACTGCCCTTCAAGATTTCCAAGTGCAGCCTGGACAGATTTATGCAGAAAAAGTAGCTGATACGGAACTAAATCTGATTAAATGTGGAGTTCGAGGCTCTGATGTGAGTGCGCACGGTGGTCTGATAACCCCTGACCTACATAACAACACAGGCAACCGGTTTGATTTTTTTTTTTTAAAGAGAGAGATCAAATATACTCACCTTGTAGCCCACGGGGCACGGTGAGGATCCCAGCCAGGGCGCCAACAAATATCCACCATCCACCCATGGTCGCAGCCAAAAAGGGTATTAAATCCAAATCCAGTCAGAGAGGGGGAAAACGCGCGGTGTGTTTGTGTTTCTCTCTCTCTCTCTCTCTCTCTCTCTCTCTCTCTCTCTCTCTCTCTCTGTCTCTCTCTCTCTCTCTCTCTCTCTCTCTCTCTAGCTCAAATGAAGACAGTTCTCAATGTGCATTATTGGTGTCCTGATGTGCAAAGAGAACAACCAGGACGGATCCAGGAATCTTTTTTAAAAGGGGAGCGGAGAGACGGAGCGCACCGGGTCCGACTCCTGAGCGCTGCGCTCCGGGCTGGAATGCGGCACAGTCCCGAAACCTGGAGAAGTATCCACCTCCTCCTCCTCCTCCTCCTCCTTCCTCTCCTCCTCCTGCTCGCCGCTCCGCCGGGTCGGACACTAAACTCTGCCAAAAACACAAAATAAAATCACCAGATGCGAGGTGATTTGTCCTCTCCCCAGCAGCAGAAGCGGCAGCCGGGACGCTTTTTAAAAGCCGAGGCGCATGACGACGAGAGGCGGGGAAGCGGCCGGACTTTCAGCGCTCCTGCAGCGAGTGTTGCGCGGTGTTTGAAGTCACTTCTTGCGGGTGCAGCGGTCTTCTCGTCCTCCCGGTGCCCCTCACTCCCTCCTCTACTTCTTCTTCTCTTTCTTGTTCGTCCTCCCCTCCTCTCTCCAGGAGGACGTCCCACCTCTCCTCTGCTGCCTCCCCCCTCCACCCCCACCACCCACCTCGCAGTCATCATAATCTCACATGATGGGGATTAAAACATGAGGGAGAAGTTGTTTTATGGAGGGAAGTTTTGGGTGATGGATTCATCGTTTTTAATCTAATGATGTTTACAAAATTATATGATAGACTTTCTGACTTTTAGAGAGTTTACGGTGTGTTTAAAGTGATCTTAAAGGTGCACTGTGTGGCTTTGGGGAAGACATTTGAATCAGAAGAGAAAGATTTCACCTGGTAAACTGAGTAAACAAACTTGTTTGTATTCATGACTGAATAAATCCAATAAACAACTTAAAGGGGTTAGTTTTGGAGAAGAAATTCAAACTCAGAGTTTTAATATTTAACACATTAATGAGGTAATAACGGAAACTCAGAAATATAATTTTGTTGCTTCTCAGAGGTCCCCAGAACACTGTTTGAAGCTAGAAAGGTGGCAGGGTCCGCCACACATGAACAAAGTAAAACAGAATGTCCTTTAAGGTCAGTTTGTTTATTCAGTTTATTCAGTCATGAAAACAGAGTTTGTTTAATTCACTTTGTTTAGGCAAAAAAATCAGTCAATGAAGAGCTTTCTCTTCTGATTTTCTTCCGCAAAACTACATAATACTCCTTTAAAGGACACCAGAATTCAAACTGTTTTACTTTGTTTATATTTGGCGGACCCAAATAAATATTTCTGAGTTTGTATCATTTCCTCATTGATATTGTAAATATTAAAATTATGAGTTTTAATTTCTTCTCCAGAACTACACGGTGCCCCTTTAACTTAATGTGTTTTTATCCTCTCTTATATCATTATTATCTCATGTAGGGAGATGGTCACTTTATATCATCCAATGGCATTTTATCCACAATAATGTGCCTCATTATATCCTATTCCTACAAAAACTGTGTATCTAAATGTCTAGTGTCTAGTTTCTTGACTTTCTTCAGCAGTCATTTCTTTTTCATTTTAATTTTTCTCATATAATACTGGGCAGTTTTATAGCTACAGGCTTCTAAAATGATGTAAACTCCTCACAGCTCATAGGCATATGCAACTTTAACATACCTATAGGGGCTCTGAGGCTTTTCTGCAGTGGTGTTATGGTGATTTTAATATCGTAAAGTATGAGTTTAGGCTTCCCCGAAGAATTCCTCTGCTGCAAGATGTGCAAAAAGTTAAAAGTTAGTAAAAAGCGAACAAAATGAAAATTCAAAATGAGTTAAAGCAACATTATGTAACTTTTTTTTTACCTGAAAATAACAGATTCAAAATCACTTTGATGGTACATTTTGTCATGGTTTGAGTTTGGGGTTTATTATTTCCTGTTTTATGGTGTAGTTCTATCCTCTGTGTTCATGGTGTTCTGCTTCCCTCCTGCGCTCCTCCCCCATCTGATTTTCCCTCCCACCTGACTCTCATCAGCCTCGTTAGCACTGCCCTGTTCCCGGTGTCTGTACACCTGCACCTCATCCACTCGTTAGTTTAGTTTGTATTTAGGCCTGTCTCCTGTGTTCCTCGTATTCATCGTGTTCCTGGTGTTCCTCATATTCTTTTTTTTTTTTTATCTCTTCTTAGTTGCATTAACAACGGTGGTGTTTCACTCAGAAACTGTAGCTGGGCAATTTCTACATAGTGTTGCTTTAATCTTGAGTTTTACAGTAACTTTTTTAAGTTTTATCCCCTGGACATCATCACACTTGTGTTGCCAACATATAGTTACATCCCCTTACCGAATATTGTTGGTGTTTAGTGAGTGACAGTGTCGTGTCACTCACAGGTGTTGTGTGTATTTTCTATTTCTCTAATTGTGTCACTATAATAATCCCTGTGGGGACTTTGTAGAGCTTCTCCAGTGAAGTTGTTTTATATTAATAGCACGTTGCCTCCGTAAAGTACTGCAGTGTGATTTCTGGTGGACTTATCTTTCATCCATTGTTGCTAGGTGTTTAATTCAGCTGATGTCTGTATAATATCCCTCTAAACTGTGGAGTATTATAGGATGTGTGCAGCTCTCTCCGTCTGTGAGCGTAATGTTTAATCAGAGGGAGTGTAAGACTGAGATTCCTCAGTGTCACATGGCAGTAACCTGATCTCCACTCAGCCCTTTTGTCCTCTGCCAGAAACAGGGATCAGAATCAGTTTTGCCTTTGAACAAGCTTTCTTTCTTCTGCCTTAATGCTGCTGCTGCTGTCTGCACCCTGCAACTATTTATAACAAGGGCCCAGTGGCGCAGCGGAAGATTTTAAGATTTGGGTGAACCTTGGCCTCCAGTCTGTGATCCGGACAACAGGGCCAGAAATCAGTCAGAATAATTAATGTTTTCCCTGTTAGGAACTCTTTAACCGACATCGTTTTGACACTTTGTCTGAAGTCTGTTGATAATTAAACTCAGACATACTTCAGTCTCATTTTGAGGTCAGATTTAATAAGGAGGGTAAACTGATGAAAGGAGGGTTCACCCTGAGCATAGACATTTTCATGCTAATAAGAGAAAGATAAATAACATAAGTCAGGTGTTTTTATAAAGTTATTCATGGTTGATGCAAGGGCTCATCAAGAAGACAGAAGACATGTCTTCTGTACTGTTTTTCTTTTATATCATTCACAGTGCTGTTAAATTATTACTGTTAAACTGTTTGTTACAATGTGTTTCTCAGGTGCTGTTCACCTCGGAGGAGCTTGTGCAAAGAAGGAAGGGAAACATTGGGAAATTAGGTGAAAGCAGCAAAAGCAAAGTCTTACTGTGTTGTCACAGTGCCAAAGTTGCCGACCAATTTATATCATTTAAAATATTTGTAAAGGTGCACATATACACATGTATGTATGTATGTACTGTTGTATTGGGCTGCAACTAAAAATCACTTTCAGTATTGATTGATCAGCCAATTATTTTCTTGACTATCAACTGACAAATGTGTCTCATATATATCAACAAAATTATCTTCAAATGCAGGACACCACCCACAAGTGTCCCAATGAACCCTGACCATGAGGACTTCTGATAATGATATCGAATTAATGTTTTAAAGGGGCTCTGTGGAGCTCATGTGTGTTAGTTTATGTTTTTATACATTACTAAACTAAGGATTAGCCTTCCTTTACAGTCCCTCAAGGAAAAAAAAACTTATACAGGCAACCGAGAGAGACAGGGAAGGTTACATTTTTCACCTCACGTTACAATCCACTCACATATGGCCAATAGTCATGTGGCAGGTTTGTTGATGGAATTAAGAGATTTCTTATTGCTGCAGTGCTGCAAATCCTCTCAAGGCCTCCGAGGAGCATCTGCACCTCAAAAGTAGAGATGCAAAAGTTGTCAAATGTGAAGAATAGACCACAATATCATATCATACTGAAAATCAGAATGACAACATTATAGATCAATTGGATACATACATGAAAAATACAAGCCTATAAGTCTCAACTTAGCAACACAACGAGCACCTTTTATGAAGCTCCTGCTTGTTAACAGGAAACTCGTTAAAGTCAATTTCATCATTTTTACTATTTCCACAATTTTCATTGCCTCTTTCTATAGTCTCTTTTCTCTCCTCTCCACTGCCAAATCCTATTACATTAGCTGCTGCAACAGCCCGATTTCCCCACAGGGACCAATAAAAGTTCCAGCTTATCTCAATCTTACTCTGGATATCAACCTGCGCAGCATCAGAGGATGGGTGTGTAATTGGCTGTACCAATTCAACACACACAGTTTGAAAAATAATTTCGCTGTGGTTTTACCTTCCCGAAGAGAAGCTGCATGTTGTTAACCAACCCAATCACCTGAATAAATGTTGGCAAGGTACGTTCCTGCAAAAACACTGAGAAGTTAAAACTTTACATGTCTTTAGGTTCTGTTTTCATTGTTTTTCTTGACACAATGCTGTGTACATGCTCTGGTTAGATTAAGGCACAAAATCACTCGTTTGGATTTGGAAAACATCATGGTTTGGCTTGAAATACCTGTTTTGGTCACCACAAACAAGGCTGGAAATTGTCTTAGGGTCAGGTTTTGTAAAAATGTCAATACGTTTCTTATTTGAGCATATCTGTGGTTTACAGAAACGTTACCCTTAGGCTGTGTCATACTAACACCTGAAGTGTGAAGTGTGGGACTGCAGTGACTGTAGAAAAGGTGCTTTTGGGATTTTTAAGAGCAAATCTCGGCCTTAACAGGGCAGTGAGACAGTTACAAGAAAGGCTCAGTTCACTGGTTTAACTTCAGGCTTCTAATCCTAAAATACTGACCCAAACTTTGCATTTTCTGGAGTTAAAACATCACACTGATGTCAGTTTTATTTGTGAAGGATGAAATCCCTTTTAGCTTGACCTAATGAGTTATACCAGCATTTATCTCCATCATTGGGATTTTCCTTCAAGAGACCCGGGCTGGATTGAGCACTGATAAGAACTTTTAAAGGTCATTCAGGCATTTTTGCAGTCGCACACATATTGCAGTGAAGGTCACAAGACAGTTTTATAAAGTATGAAAAAGTAGATCAAGTGTTGGTGCTCCCACGTGTCTTTATGAATAATTAAGTAAAATGTGCTGAGAAAAAAAATATCTCATTTGATGACAATGCTCATATATTTCATGATTTTAGTTGCAACAGGTTGCAGGAAGCCCTCCTTCTATTTCTGCAGGGGGTCAGCCGCAAGGCTATATCAATACTGCCTCCTGGTGTTTAGATGGTGTTACAACATCAGAGCGATACAGATTACTGTGAGCGGACCATGTTAAACGAATAAAAGTATGAGGACACACAAACATTGCCATCACTTCAAAACCTCCACTGTGGCCTTCCACCAGTATTATAACCTGGCTGGAATTTACTCCCATTCACATTCGAGAGCGTCAGCCAGGTCTGACACTGATGTTGGGTGATACAATCTGGCTCAGGCAAAGGTGCTGGATGGGGTTCAGGTAAGCGCTGTGTGCAGGCCTGTGAAGTTCTTCTACATCAAAATGGGGAAAAACATTTTGCTTGCTTAGTCTGGTCGCTGTGTGCATTTGGACGAGCATTGCCATGTGGGAACTGGAAACAAACAAACTCAAGCTTCTGACGCACAGTAAACACCGCGTTTCTTCTGGAGCGATAAAATTTCCCTTTATTAAAACTGAAGAGCCCAGACCAAGAAAAACAGTACCAGACCGATAAGTAAAACAATGTATGTGGAAAGGGTTTCCAATTCCGACATGAGAATTATGGTTTGGATGCCTGATGTGAGTTCATTGAAATGTCCTTATACCCATGAAGAGATTGGCATCTTCATAAGTGACGTTAACATGAATTCAGCCAAGATGAAGGCTTAATGATTTTACACCAAACATCACATCAAGAAACCACTTCTTACTTCGGACCACACAATATTTTCCATCAAAGATTGTCCTCCATCAAGGTCATTTGGATTTTCACGGAGAGTTATATTCAATCACAGTACACAGCTATTCATGTTGTCTTTTACTCAGAGGTTTGAACCCTGGCCACATCTAAGATAAGTGGTATAGCTGAAATATAAATTGGAAAGAATTCAAAAAGTCCAGAAATAAATTCTTCAAGGCCACGATCCAAATATATAGTGTGAGCCGTGGACTTATTAATAAAAGTCACTTCTCTATCTCGGTCACCTTGTATGTTTTGTCCTCCTTTTACTCTCCCGGGATTTCATTAAAACAATAGGTACTAGTACTCAGGAGCCAAACTCGGAACAAATACTTTATTCAATACAGTGAATATATACAATCTGAATTAGTTCACTCCTCCTTCTCCTCTGCTGGTTTCGGTAAAACGTCTTCGCTCTTGAACCACAGAGCTTCACTGGTGTGACTGGCGATGATCGCCCGCTCGATGAAAGGTCCTAAGGGGAGTAGAAAAGAAAAAAAACATGCCATTATTAATTGTTTTAATGCAGTGAAAAGGGGAGGTGGGACTTCTTCAAGAATTTCTACAACACTTTTGTAGGACAGCGAAAGAACAATTTGTAAGATGATACTGCCAGACAGGAATGACAAAATGTCGGACATGATGAAAAATACACACGCATGAGACTGAGATGAGAACAAAATGTATAAATCTCAGGGTTGGGTGAGCAAAACCAACAATAATAGTTTTTAATTCAGCTTTTTAACAAAGCTGCTGTTTCTTCTCGGCAGAAATTTAAGATTCATTGTAGGGTTTTTATATACACAACTGTTTAATCTGCCAATTATTTTCTCAATGAACATATTATTTATTCTCGGATGTTTTGTTTTGTTTGACCCGACAGTCCAGAAGTCCAAAGATATACATTTTTTCTCTGAATGTCATTTTAAAGAATTTTATCAGACAAATTATTATTTCAAGAAGAGTTTTATACATCTTCAAACATATCTGGAGGGGATCTTTAAATATTTAAAAACCAAAAAGTTTAAGCAGCCGCCTTCAAAGAGAAACCTCCATCATACCTGAAGTGAACAAGACTGACTGAACTGAAGATCTAATGTATCAGACATTAAGAATCCAGGTAAACCTGTCTATAATTTATAAGGTGGTGAGAAGTTATTAACACCATGAAATGAGTCAGTGTGTCCCTGGATAACAAAGTTAAAATTAAAAATAAATAAAAATATGGAGCTAGAAAACTTTTAATACATGTGAGGCATCGGTTTGCATGAGATTATGTTAAACAGCTGCCTTCAATCTCTTTCACCCACTCGTCCTCTGTCTCTCATTTATTTGAAAACATGCACAAATTCCCTGCAGTCTTTTATTTTTCTCACAATTTTACTTTTAACTTACTTATGAATAGTTATTTCAGCATCGTTCTCCCTGTTGTCTCATTTTTCCTGCACTCAGGTCTTTATTTACCAGCATATGGTTTTGCTTTTGTCATGAATAATTCCCATAAACCCCTTGGGGTTTAGCTTTCCCTCACCCACATGTTTTGTTTCTGTGCTCTCGTCTCAGTTTTGAGCATTTATCCATGAAAGTTGCTTCTTCTTTCTGCCCACGCTGCAGCCATTAGCTTCTGTCCAAATGACACTTTAAAAGATGTTAATGGGAATAGAGAAAAATCCTCAGCTATTCACGAAGCTAATACAAGTTAAGCGTAAGTGTTTTTAATGTTCACAGTTTCTGTTCCGTCACTTCTGGTTGCAGAAGTGATTAAATTCCACCCACAGTCCTTGTGCACCTCTTGTCGGGGAGTTGAACAGCTCTGTAATGTTTGTTGGCACAAACTCAAAGAGGGCTCTCCGCTGACAGAGTTCAGACGGACCCAGGTGGCTCCACTCGACGCGCCGCCATCATCACCAAATGCTCATCTGTGATGAAAATTGCAGAACTGGGCCGAGGCACTGAGTGAGGCGCTTCACTCAGCCACGGCAGCGCAGAGGACGCTTTCTGCAGCCGGGCGGATGCAGTAGAGCATTAACACTTGCAGGGTGAGTGGAGAAGAGTCCCACAGGGATCATCTGAGATGAAACTGCACAAACTCATATCGTACTGTGAGCACTTTAAACTGAAGCATCTGCTGTGAGTGCAGTTCTCTTCGGTCTGAGGAGAAAAAGTTTAATGACTTCTGCAACAGAAGTTTTCTTCTCAGTCCCAACTGATTAGTTTGTTCGGTAATTATCTTGACGTATTGATTGGTGGAAGGTGACTGTTTTTTGGTATGGATCAAGAAAATCCTGAAGGATTTCTTAACATTAACATCCTTAACTGCACTTTGCTGAACAAAAACATCTGGCTGTTGTATCTTGTGTCTGTATCCAAATTAAACATATCATTTAATCAAAATAACAATGGGAGAATGTTAAGCCTTTAGTGGAGCTTGGTGCTATCTGAGAGTGTTACAGTTTAATTATTTTGTTTATTTTTAGGTTCTTTAACCCCAATTAAAAGTGGTGCAGGTCATGTAGACAAAAATAAGAATTTTAAAGCAGTTCTTTTCTTAGCAGAACAATGCATCAGGACAAGATTATCTCTGTGGATTAGCTCACTGTTTGTTGTGGATGATTATGTTGAATGATATCCCATTAAAAAGCCCAACTATCACTTTGTCCTTTTACTTCCTCCACACTTAATGCTTCTTTAAGTACAGAGGTGATAATCATGATATTTCCACAGGGGCCATTAGGAGTTAATGCAACACATAGCTTTCACACTCCAAATGTGAGTGCCATTTGCCTAAATATTTGGTTTTAAGAAGGAGTTTCCCAAAATGACTGTGGCAACTCTACTTAAAACGAACGGTTGGAAATTCATGCATGTTATGAAAACATTAAGATTTCCCGGAAATACTGATGGATGACAACCGTAAAATGCTGATGTTTTCTTCCTATGATAATAGCGGTTACATGGCGCATTACTGTAACTACTTTATGGCCCTTATGGGTGGTCACGCCCCCCTTCAGCCACGATGAGCATGCGTTTCTGTCTAACCATACATCGGTCTCCACAAGTTTCCTGCATACAAAGCTAAACAGCCAAACTTTGTTAATAAAAGGAATATGCCGGTGGCCCACTGAATATAAAAGTGTAAACCACATCTGAAAACACAGCAGCATTAGTGGCAATATAGTCCTCAGGAGAGAGGTTCAAGATAAATGGGAAAGTAAAGACTTCTTGATATGAGACGTTCCAGGTCACAAAGGGCCAGCGGTTTTAAAGCGTCCTCAATCAGCATTTCTGAAAGCTCTGCAGTTTACTTCACTGGGGCCACTGTTAATGACATTTTATTTAGCGAGCTCAGAATCAATTATATTGCAGATCATTTAAGCCTCTCCCTCTAATGACGGTCCATTAGCTGATGATTACCCTCTGCATCTTATTATCGAATGGAAAGTGGAGCAAAAGCACAGAAGATCGGAAATGAATTAAATCCAACAGACTGAAAAGGCTGACTTTCTTACTTTACTTCTCTGTTCCGCTCATTCCAGCACTGTGAGGAGCAACGACTGCCTCAGCAGGGCAGTCTGGGCTCATATTCAGGGCCTCCATTCAGTGATTAAAGGTTGATTTCAAAGCTTTAGTTTCACATTTTCTTTGAGTACAGATCATGTATGGGTCATTCCATAACATCTCACCTAGGCCCTCCCAGTTCACACTGTAATGTAGTATTGTATTGGTCCAGACAAATGGAAGGTGGCATCATCTAGTATCTAAGAAACTAAAACCATTACAAGCTGTAACTTGCAAATTTCTAGAACTCATCTCTTTAGGTATCACACTTTGGGTATCACACAGATAAAAACATCGCATTCAGCACAGTACAAATATCTACCTATGAAATAAAACTACTGAATGTAATATTACAGCCAGTGAAAAAATAGTTATTTTCTAAAAAATATAAATAGAGTATTTTTTGTTAATATTCATTGCGTGTAAATTATTCACCTACATATACCAAGTGTGAAGTAAACTAAAATAATCCTTGTTAATTCTATAGTGAAAATAACATAGAGGACGTGTGTTTTAGCTCTGAAGCTAAGCTGATCCAGACCGAATAACTTCTAGATGCCACACAGAATTAACATTCGTGTGTGAGGTTTTGAAAACAACATGATTTGTTATTGTTGAATGAGCACATCTTGTGCCCTTAGGGTTGGTGAGTCTTTGAATACACATACAATCACAAAAATGATCAAACTCATCTCTGAGGGCCAATCTTAAAAAAATCATGACTTTGAAGTACAGCTACAGGATTCTGCAAAGCCCCATGTATTTAATAGAAGTTTTACATATATTTTTTCAAGAACATGAACAGGGAAAAGTTGACATGGAATGACCCATTTATTTAATACATTTGCTGACCATTCAACAGTTTCAGATTTTTCCATTTGTGTTTCATCACAGTCGTGTGGTAGCGCAGTCTAAATGTAGACTAGATCTAAAAATAACAATAGTGTTACTTTGACAAGAATTAATGCAGGCTTTATGTTCACTGTGATGAATTAACACAAATTCTAATTTTTCAAAGTGTTAAAAAATGAACAGAGACCAAACTGGTGCAGTGGACGCCTGTGACAGTCAGCACACACATCGCAGAGAAAGCTCCGGCCCTATGCATCCAATTTAAAATCTAAATTATCTTGTACAGGATAAAAATGTCATGGCATAAGTAAGTCACCTCTTATCCCTTCTTTCCATCAAATTTCTTGGTGGAAACAGTTGTTTGTGGATAAAACTCCTCAATCCACTCAACTGAGCGAAGAACAGCAAGCCTCAACTGCCTGTTGTTTCCTCCAGCAGCTTTGTCTCATGTGTTTCTGTATAAATACAGTCCAGTAACCACAGGAAAGGGGAATGGACCACTCGCTCCAATTTCTGAGGCAAAAGCGTTTAAAACACAGTAAGCCTGGACAACTCACAAAGAACACCTGGCTGGCACATTGCTAACCTCTTCCCTGTTGCCTCCGTCAGTCTGGCTGGCTGCAGAGATGTAAACTGAACCAGGGAAGCTAAACAGCAGAGAAAAGCTGGCACGTTTTGAAAGCTTTTCCTTTTTTTGGCAAATATAAATCAATTAACAATGTGCTATTCTATCCTGACGAGCTGTCAAAACAATTTGAGACAGAGTCTATCCGCAGCTTGCTGAGGAAAAGCAGCCCTGAAGTCATTTTATGACAGCGGTTGAAATTGTTGTGCGTTGTGATGGATTTTGGTGAGCATACCCATATCGGCTGGTCGGTGGGAGCAAACATCAATCAGGATAGCTTGCAGGTTGGCGAGGATGTTTTCTTTGGGCATGTCGAGCTGTGCAGAGGAGAGAAAAAAGTATGAAATACTATTTAGCTTTCCCTTGTCTTCTGCATCTCACTGTCACCATTTGTATTTATTCATTATAATATTTGTTTATGAAAGTTGCACCACTCGTGTAAACTGTCATGACGTGCTGCCTTCAAAGGCCACACTCTGCATCAGCTTGTTGAGACGTACCGTTGCTATCTGGGTCCTGATGAAGCAGTCACTCTCCACCATGTACTCATGACCTGTTTTGAACAACGCCAACATCTTGGGAATGTTGACGCCGACTGAGCCTGAGTGTCAACAAGAAAGAGATAGAGAAAACAATCACTCATGTTTTCTATAGCCACAAATACATTTTTAACTTGATCCTGAAAGCCTGTAAGTGGTAAAATAGAAATGAGAACCGGCCCTCCTTGTCATCACAGACTGATGTAAAACCAGCTTTTACTGTTTACGAGTTCAACTGTCCTCTAGGTCACTCAATTTGGCAAGACACAGTAGGTTGTCATATTATTTGGGGCCTCAGCTTACCTCTGTTGCCCTTTGGAAACCTCTTCCTCAGTTTGTTTTTCAGCGGTACAAGCTTCGGGAGCATTTCTGGCACTGCTACAAAGAAGTCTGCTGAAATCTCATCATCCAAGATCTGGAAGTGAATAAAGTCAGATTAGGTGTCAGCTGAAACACTCCTGCAGTGAATCTAAATAATATTTAGATATAAATTCAGAGACTGAACTGCACAGTACAGGTTGAAACTCATGTGGTAGACGTGTAGCCTCTGTAACAAGTACATGTCCTTCCTGTTTGATCTTCTGTTCAGTGCAGATCATGGGAGTGATTTAAGGAGCCAATACATGCATGAACACAACATACAGCAGCTATTTTAGTTGCCAACAGTCCTTCACTCATAAAAATGGTGATTGTCAGACCATTATTAAAGCTGATGTGTGAACATTATTACTTACTTCAACTTCATTAAAGTTAATAAAAATGTTTCATGTATATTGTGTATTCTGCTTGTTACCAATTTTGCATCATGATGTGTTCATGTGCTTGTGTTTCACTGCTGGACAACCATTTGCCTTTTTGGGGACAAATTGAGTGATTGTTAATTCAAGTGCAGTCTGAAGCAAACACCGGCAGGAAAATGGAATGAGACACTTTTTCCTCTGCCTTTGAAACTACCTGCATTATGCCTTACACCTTGTCTACACCGACTGTGTAGCAAAAGCAGCACATCAACAGAACAGCTGCAGCAGCTGCAGTCGTCTATCAGTGTCAACACTGACTCTCTCCTGCGACACTCTGGTGTAGACGAGGTGAAGATCAAGGCATTACAACCTTGTCTGCCCCTGTGACTGTGGTGGTGTTACTGCACAGCGCTCTATACCCATCAAACATTTAATAACAATGAAAAAAAGGATGGGATGATGAGGTTGAAATCAACATCACAATACTTTTTTTTCAGTAATGATATTCTGTGCAAAACAATGTGGCAACTGTTTCCAAAGTAGGATGTAAAAATAATCAAACTGATCATTTCTTTGTTTGTTTTTTAAGCTTTGCTTGGATTGGGCGATTTAGAAAAATGTATTTTGTAACAAGCAAATACACTGATATTATACTGTTACAAAAACAGAATTCCAGATAATGATGATAGCTTTCTCTTGAGAGAATTAAACGTGTTCTGAACATACAGTATGTGACGTTTAACTAACTCACCGCCTGTATGAGCTCTGCTCCTCCAGCAAACGCAGCTCCATTCTCCTGGGCAACTTTAGCTTGATTAGGATCCTGCAGAGAAAAGCAGAGCCAGCGTTACCCACTTCAATCTGACTTGGGTGTGTCAAAATATGGCAGACCGCACTAGTGTCATTCATTATGGTCGTTAACATGGACGTCAAAAAGTTACAACCCACAACCTGTGCTACTCGCCAGGATTATTAATCAATTCCTGCTTGAAGATTTCTGAGCCCATTCATTAGAGATAAAGGGGGTGACGAATAAAAGGTGCTGCCGCTACATCTGAATCATGTTCAGACAAAATTAAAGCAATTAATCAACAGCAGGCGATCAATTGGCTATGAAATTAAAATTTAGTGAGGCTGGAGGAGAAGATAAAAAATACGTTTTTACCTCAGTAAAAACTAAAACTTTGTTCATCTCTGTCTTGATGCGGTGCGGTACGTTGACCATGCTGACAAAGGGGTCCACTTTTTTCTGTGAGGAGAAAAAAAAGATTCAATTATTACAGCTTTAAACACTCCTGGATATAAAGCATTTGGGAGAAAACATAAGGAATGTCAATCACAGACCGAGCTTTGGTAATCAAGTATTAAATCTATTCTGCCATCACTTTAATTTTTCATTTCTCTGGAGTGTTTATGATTCATTTTGCATAGCCCTCCTGGTTTTGCACGGTTCTGCGGAGATGGACAGATGAGTGAGGCTGCAAGTAGTAAGTAAGTCTGTCTCATGTGGACTGTGTGCACATCAAAGCAGCTCTGCAGTTCAGTGATGTGGAAACAAACTCATGAGGTTTTTATTCCTGTGTCCTGCTGTTTTTTTCGATTAACCAAAACTGCTCATGTAGCAAAGAATGATGCAGTGAACTTCACTAGGATTTGTGGAAGTGAGGCGTTACAGTAACAGCCAGAGTACCCAACTAAAAAAAGACAAACAAATCCACCAAGTGGAAATACGCATGACTCGATAGACACTTTAGCATGTGATCAGCTGTTATTAGGACGTTCAGTTGTATTCTGAGGATCCGGCTAAATGGTTAAATTCTAAAAAAGGCAGTTAGTGATTTCTGGGATTCAACAGTGACTGCAGACGGGAACACAAATGTCACGACCCCAAAGATTCGTGGACCTATTGGTCAAACAAGATTCATCAAAACAAATAGCAAACATACTGAATGTTGCCTGAATTTACCATGTTCATTTAAAAATCAATATTTAATTTGTTATGTCATGTGTGCGCATGGATGTATTTAAGCTTAGACATAACCTTTGGCCTTATAATTTTCCCCATTTTTGCGTGCGTTATAATCATAGCTTGACTTGACGGTGTTTATATTTTTTGTCCACCACATTTATTTCGTAGAGGATAGGTTAAATAACAGAAATACTTAATTCTATAAAGCAGCACAGTTGAATCAACACCTTTCTAAAACAGTTTCAACACAAACTGAACATTGAAACCTTCATGACAGGAGGTTCTAATACAGGACTCTTGTTATATTAGCATGCATCCGCTTTACCTACCTTTCAAACACTGTCAAGGTACCTAAACCAACACTTTTCAGACTCTTGAAGCCTTTATCATCACATCTAATTTGTTGCAATAAACACAATTGTAAAATACAGAAATCCGTAATCCACAATACCCACATCAATCAATGTTTGTTGTCAATTTGTTTATTTTACCCACGGATCATATAAACTCAGATTGCATATTTTGATCGCCAGGAGACAAACAAATATGATAACAGCTTGTTTCATTTCAAATATTAAAAGATTTTTTGTTTACATGAGAGATGTAGATAAAACACCAGATTATGTTAAAATTAAGCATTTTTCAAGGAGTATACAAATTCAAGCATATTCCTAACCTTGAAAACATAATGGTTAAAATTAAGCCCATTTGAAACTTTTAAGACTTTAAACAAACCCTGTAGCTAGGTCTTCCTAATAAACTGGCAACTAAATGTTTATCGGCCTGGCCAATTTTCCAGTTGCGCTCTAGTTATGACCTGCACTCGGACAGGGAAACGTTTACAAATTGCATCCTACTAAAAAGACAATTTGACCACCTACAAGAGAAGACAGTATAACCTTCACTGTTAGGTGAAATGATTTGTAACATCAGAACTGTAGACCTTCACAAGAAATCAAAGGAAGGCTCACACATTTACTGCAACAACGCTTAATTAGAATTCCATTCACTCCGTATAGGTCTGCACAAAACACAACTGCAGTGTTGTTGCCAATGCCATTACCTTTTTCTCCAGTTTCATGTTAAGCTTCAGATCGATGTAGACAGGCTGATTGTGAGGAGTGAAATCCAACCTCTGAAAGTTCTTCAGCAGGTCGATGGCGTCTTCTGCACCATAGGTCGTCCTGGGGTAGTACCTCATAACGTACACGTCATCTACAGGCACCCACGCTGTCTTGCCATAGGGCTTATGTCTGTCTTTGTCATCGATGACCCTCTTTTCTTTCTTCGAGTCCTTTGCTGCGTCCTCTTTCTTGTCTTTCTTTAGTGCCCTGACAAACAATACGGAAGATGTTAAACTGAGAAATAATTGGGTCATCAGGCCTACGTCTATCTTCTCTTGATTTTATGATTCAAACAAACAAACTGAATCTAGTGGACAGCTCCATTATCTAAATGTGCAAAACTCCTATAGGTGAAACAGAAAGATGCTATGAAACATAGAAAATCCTTTCTGTATTAAGCTCTTTATAGTTTGTTTTAGTAAACAGGATGCATATACTCACTTGACAGCAGCGAAAGTCCTGACAGGTAGATTCTTCGGTGCAGTCTGTGAGGCGCCTGTGTAGGCTGGACCGCCGGCTCTTAGCAGCTGCCGCTGACATCCTGCTAAAACTGAGAAAAAGGAAAAAGCTCTGTAAAAGATTAAACGGTCAGACATTTGGTACAGAATATGGCACAGAAAGATGCTGTTCTCTCTGTTTGTGTGACCCTACATGACACTGCAAACCAGAGTTTTATACCTCTGATGGGATATCATAAAACCTGATTCAATCTCACACAAACCAGGTGCTCCAAGAAGTATCAATCGAATTCCACCAGAGGATGCAATGGGAACAAGCATTACAAACGAGCTGTATACTTCATGAAGTGATCCCAGCTTGGTGAATTGGATATGGCTCAAATGATGCAGAGTAATATTTATTGAAATGTGACCCTTCTACCTTAATAAAATGCAAATGCATCAGGGCATATTCCTGCCAAAACTGATGCAGCCCACATCCAATGAATGTTTTATTTGCATGAAACTGGAATGATTTGCAAATATTTGCATGAGGAGGAAAATCTACCAGTGAGCTCTTTGAAATGCAAGACAATATGCTTTGCAAATTTAAAGCCTGTGTGAACTTGTGCGTTGGGCACTACTAAATATGCCCCCAGTGCTACTTTTATGTTTACCGACAACGGCATTTTCCCCCAGTCTGTGAAAGAAGTCTTTTTGTTAATTACAAGTAATAAATCTCAAGATGCCTGCAGATCCCTGCTACACATTTCATTTGACTTCTACTGCATATCCATGCAAATGCATATATGCACCGATATCCCAATATCCCTAACTAATTTTGAGTAGAGTATTAAAAAGATACAGTTTACTGTGTTACTTCTCTGGTTCGTAACTCTTATGTACAACTGTATGGATCATCTTGACTGATAGCAATTCAAAACCTAGAGCTCCTCAAATAGATTTGATTTCTTCGCCCGACACTGCGTTTAGAAACTTTACGGTTGAATACGCCTTTTCTCATGAACAAATACTCATAGTTAGAATAACATTATTTAAAACATCGGCTGAATCATTTATGCTAACTCTTCAATTCGGCATGAATATAATCCTCAAAGCCACACTGAAACATATCCAAATGTTGACTTTTTGTACTTGTTAGCGCTTCTCGTCACCACCTATCCCAGCTTGTTATGGTTCAAGGACGCAAAGCAGAGGCCGATTCATTCGTCGCAAAAA
The DNA here is from genome assembly GCA_039737535.1 of Lagodon rhomboides. Lineage (NCBI taxonomy): Eukaryota > Metazoa > Chordata > Actinopteri > Spariformes > Sparidae > Lagodon > Lagodon rhomboides. The sequence continues at coordinate 16,583,075 of CM077791.1, read as the reverse complement.
ATGTTGATTTGCTTTAATTTGAAGATGTCTTGATATGGACATGAATGCCGAATTAGCCGTAGAATCTCAGCTATTCAGATATAATCTTAAGTAACGTCGCCCCATGTGTCAAAGTATTCAATACGCAAGGGGATACTAAAAATGACATATAGCTTCGATGAGTTTGGCTGTCTGTACTTGACAGAGTGGGATTAGCATAGCTGCACGCAAGCTAACGGGCTACAACCACTGTTTCAGTCCTCAACAGAAAAGACAAACCAAAAATGAAGATGGAAAGAAGTAGTATGTACTTCTCTTAACACATTCACGAACAGAATTTTTACTGTCAGTCACACGACAGTAAATTACTCAAAAACAACTGACCTTTCCACACAGTCCGCGTGCAAGTTGCCATGTCTGGGAATACCGCAGGTCCGTGTGAAAACACCAAGTAGTGAATAGTTCCACCTGGGAGGTAAAACCAAACCTCTATTCAAAAACCGTCAATCTAGTATCGCCTTACTTATTGGTATTACTCCAAACCTCAATAAAATACTAAGTAGGTAAATAGAATTATTAGGATCCCCTTTTATATTCGGCGTGTGTTTGCAACATATATTTAACCGTTTAAAGAAATGTTTGACTCATACGTCCAATCAGACGTTGTTAAAACTCAATTTTGACGAAACAAAAAATAGTCTTGCCGGAGTAAATGCATGCCGAATTTTTCAGCGCCTTCTAAATATTCTGAAATAAATGAATAAACCCTCTGCAATCTATATATCGGTATATAATATTACCATGATATTTAAATGGAGTTGGCTGACACTTTCCTCTAATACCTAATACAGAAAGATGCTTTACTCATCCCCTCGAACTAGCTACCTTAAAGCGTCATGTGTTATATTAAATTCGTGTGATGATAAAACTCACTTAAGAGATACTTTTTAATGATATTTGACACGATCACCTGAGGGACAAAGTTCGGGGGTGCATGCTGTGTGCGGGACGGGTACGAGCGGAAGCCGCGTTTGTTGTTCTTCCTTCTGTTTCCGAGACGTTCAGGGTCTGAACGGGTTCAACAGCCGTGTCTGCATGTCTCTACCAATTCCCTTTATAAATCGTCTTCTACTGCCCCCGAATGAAGGTAATGTCATTTCTCAGTTTGTTCTCCTGCTGCGGACACTTTGTCCAGGCTGTCCGGGGTTAAATTTCACAGTTAAATCCGCTTCCATTTGTGACAACTCCGTCTCCCCCGCAGTCCGCCTCGGTGAGCCCGGTCGGCGTGCGCCCTGCAGCCGTTAGCCAAACAAATCCAGCGCCGTGCTTTAAGCTTGCTAAGCAGTTAACCTTTCCCCACTCCGTTTCGACGATATTTTTAAGAGTTTTGACACTTTGAGACGTAGAAATAGACATATTCAGAGGGCATGTTTACCTCGTTGTCAGGTGTGACAGCTGGTGAGCGGTGGGCCGAACTTCTCCTGAACGGGCCCGTCCGTGTAACGTTGACTTAACGTGCTTGTCACTTTTGACATGTATCAGGGCTATGTTTGGACACTCAGCTGTCGGCGCAGTTGTCCCTTTCTGCGTGTAATAAAACTCCCGTCTTGACAAACGAATGTCTGCACAGTTGCCAAAGCAACAGATTCAGGACTTGCCATAATATTGAGGATATCTGTGACAGCCCCCCCGGAGTCTAAAATGTGGTTATCATGTCAGGCATGTGATGTGGTGCAAGTCGCCTTTGCAACTTCAGTGTCGGGCCTGTCTCCGTATGGTTGTGATATGAACTAATGCCAGCAGGCCGTATATCTGTCCGCAGCCGCTCTTGCCGCTTACTTGTGACCCAGCCGTGTGTAAACAGGTTATGTAAGTCTTCTCCAAACTTGTTCACCCTCAACCAACCTCACGGCGGCTGCATGCATATTTATCCTGCACCCCGTGCTTTTCCTCACTTTGCACACTGCTCACATGCATTGTGTTCAGATAGTAAGAAAGCCACGCAATGTTATTATTACACGTTATTACATGTGCCCCTGAGCCATGCATGGGCAGCAGGCTGAGAGCAGGGGGGTTTAAGTAAGCTGCAAACTCTGCTGAAAGACCTACTGCAACTTCTAAAGGTCGAGATTGCATGGTTGCTAATACAGCAGACGTGATATTCGCTCTTAAGGAGTTATGATATCTTTGACTGGGTAACTTGTGATGCTGCACGTGAACAGAGCTTCCCGACAATCCTCATGATGTCTGAGGAAAACCGTGTCACTTATACTATAATGCAACTTTTAAAGGTGCACAATGTAGTTTTGGGGAAGAAATTTGAATCAGAATCGAAAGACCTTTGACTGTTTTTTTTTTTTTTTTTAAAAAACACAATTTCATACTGTTATACTTTGTTTATATGTGGCGGACCCTGCCACCTTTCTAGCTTCAAACAGTGTTCTGGGGACCTTATTTTCCTCTAAGAACAACGTTTTTATTCAGTTATAGGACAGATAAATATTTCTGGGTTTGTGTTATTACCTAATTAATATTGTAAATATTAAAATTCTGACTTTGAATCATGTCCCTTACAGTACAAGGCTGTAGAAAAGATTGCATCTCTTGAAAAGCGACTCAAGTTCATTAGTGGATGCTTTGGTTGGTCTGACTTGTGTCTGTTAGCTGCCCTTCAGGGCAACGTTTAGGTTGAAGTTTTTAAATGTTTTGTGCCTGATTAACATGAGCGATATTATTAAAATCAGCATCATAAAGTTAATGATAATTCAAGATTCAAGAAATGTTATTGTCTATCACATTGTGTCAGGAAATCACCTTTGTTTAACATGAAAAAACATTCACACCATTCACACCAATGAATTTTGTGACTACAATACCTTGACAAATATTTATATTTAATACAATTGTCGATACCATGGGAAGAAATGGACATTGAGGGCCTAAATATATTTATTTTATTAAAAGATGAATATAACAATTTTTATCTAGCTCGAGCACTTTTCTGTCCTGTGAGCACTTTAAATTTGTGAAGGAGATGATTTCGGAAAGAAGATGATTTTCTAAGAACCTTTGGAACTCTTATTTCAAAAATATTTTTTTGTATGAACCCCTTTAGAGCTGAGATGACATTAGGACAGACATGTGTTGGCTGTCGATTGTGACTCTTATTTTAGACTCTGGTAGGTGAGCTGCTGTTGGAGTGCCAGCTGTTTGGTAGTATTGGAAATGTTGGCATCATTTTTAAATTCAGTCAGCTGCTGTGGTTTGTAGATTGACAGTGTGTCTTCCTGGTTTTCTCACATAATTAGTTCTCCTTTTGATTTTAGCTTGGACAGTCAACATAAATTCCTTTAAATCACATGCTGAACACCACTGACATCAGTGTCTCAGTTCTTGATTTGGATGCCAGTTTCCGTCCCAGCGTGTTTTAACTGGTCGAGGCTTTGTGCCGCTCTCAGGGTGGAAAATCACCTCCATCCAGCAGCCCTGTGCCGGTAAATGCTGTCTGAGGTTGCTGAGGTCGCTGCCTCCACCAGTCACTTGAAAGGGCAGAACAGACAGTCATTTATTTGGTTGTTCAGAGGCATTAAAATATCCAAACAGGTGGGGAAATATGTTGCAGTTTGCTGGATAAGTTGGGGGGCTTTGCCATTTAAGGACTGGCTGAAATTATCTGTGGATGTTTAAAGTGATCTGTCTGAGAAAGAAAATGGGCCTGTTTTACACACATCTGATGACATTTTATGCAAGAATTCAGTCGTATTTCTTGGTGCATCAGGTTATTCTTTTAAAGAAAAGCACAGATTTATTGTACAAATTAAACAGAACATGCAGTGTATTTTAAAACATACCACAATAAGGACACACTATTTTTCTTATTTATTTGTTGATTTTTCAATAAGTTCATCAACAGACTATTAATCAGCAACTGTTTGTTATTAATTAATCATTAAAATAATATTAAAAAGGCAAAAAACTCCAAACATTCTCTGGTCCCAGCCTCTCCAAATATATAATTAATACAGAGCCAGTACCAGAACAAGTTTTTATTCACTCGAAAATTAAAAACTGTTGTTTTTGAACTTGAAGACTTGAGTTTCGTACATATTCTTCCTCGTAAAAATTTGCATAGCAATTTTTTTGAATTACTTTTTGAGTCCAGTGGGACAACACTGTATAATACAAACGAACAGGGACCCACTCATAGAAAAACAGCTTCATTACACAAGTAGAGGTCCACAGAGTGCCTGTGATTTAAAGAACAGTAAAGCTTTTTACTACTTTTTAAAGATGTAACGATTATATTTGTCATTATTCTTTGTCAGCAAATACGTTTTTATTGGTCTTTGAATTAAAACTAAAACCTCTGTTTGTTTTTCAGATTAACAGGTATGCCAAAGGAAAAATATGATCCTCCAGATCCCCGTAGATGTTACACCATCATGTCAGCTGAGGAGGCGGCCAATGGAAAGAAGTCTTACTGGGCCGAGCTCGAGATATCTGGTCAGTCTTGTGTGTGTAAATTCTTTATTTGAAGCAACATTTAGGATAAAGTGGAATTTTGTGTGGTGTGGTGCTCCCCACAGTATATGAGTGCAACACTGTCTAGCACAGTTTGTCAAACGTAGTGTAATGTTATGTGTTGAAAACTTATATGTTGAAGTAAACATGTATGTAACGCAGAATTTCACCAGTCTGGTTTTTGTGTCACATGAAGGTCTGAACGCTGTTTTGTGTGATTTTACACCCTGATAAGATTTATTTTCGAGATTCAGAAACTGAATGGAAGCTTTTGTTTTGGCATGAAAAGGGTCAAAAATCGAAATGTTTTGATAGGAAACTAAAATTTTCCACGAAACAGAAAATCAGTTTTGACGTCAGTTTTGTTCCCTGGTTCTACTGATCACAAAGCTCAGATATAAAGTCTATGTTTCTTTAATGTGGTTGTGGAGCAGAGACCTTTTAAAGACAATCTTTACCCATGTTTGTGTTAACGCAGGACGAGTGAGGAGTCTGAGCACCTCATTATGGACACTCACCCACCTGACAGCGCTGCACATCAACGACAACAACCTGACCCGCATCCCGCCGGACATCGCCAAGCTGCCCAACCTGGTCTACCTGAATCTGTCGTCCAATAAGCTCCGAAGTCTGCCCGCCGAACTGGGCAACATGGTCTCTCTCAGGTAGGCCGTCAGTGTGGTTGTTCCTGTCCACAACAGTCCTGAGATACTTTTAGGGATTTCAGGACTGACATCATTGGACAGAGTAGTGAACACATGTGCAAACTGAATTCACTAGAACACAGAGCTTCATAACAGGACCAGCCTACAAACATCAATATATTAACCAGAAAGGGATATCTGTGGGTTTTTTTTATCTAATTGTATCAATTAAATACCTGACAAATCAGGGTTCTTCTTTATATTGGTCAAGATATCATGTAAATCCAATTTATCATAAAGCAGATCTGCTCATTGATATGTAACATTGCCCACAACGGTCAAAAATAAGTATTGTGTTTTAAGTGATAAAACATGTCACTTACTTTGGAAGCACTTTAGCAGTCTGGATTGACCAGGGGGAATCATCATTGTTAAAGCTGCTGTAAGAGGGATTGCTAAGGAAGTTGCTAATGCCTAGAGAAGAGTTAATAGTGTATATTTTGTTTTGAAAAATCAATGATTGGATTCATTTGAGGGATTACATGCAAGAAGAAAAGTAATCAAAAACATGGTTATTACAACACAGTGATCAAACACTCAGATGAAAGAGGAGGATTATTAAATGTGTGGGTGGGAACAGATATCCCGCGGGGCTCCAGAAAGCATCTTACCTCATACCTGACAGACAAACAAACACAAATGAAGATGACAAGTAAAGACACATTTTGGCTGGAAGATTCATTTGAAGTGAATGTGAATGTTTTGAAACCAGAAAAAAACCTGTTAATGACAAGGAATTACCACATTGTAAGAGAAAATTTCTGAAAGAAAGGAAAGACCCAGACACAGTTAACTAATGTCTTTTTATCTCTTCCAGGGAATTGCTTTTAAACAACAATCTTTTACGAGTTCTGCCTTATGAACTTGGGAGGCTTTTCCAGTTACAAACCCTGGGGCTTAAAGGTGAGTCTTCTCTTTTATTATTACCATTATTTTGGACCAAGAACTCAAATTATATATTTTAAATTAACTTCTGACAGGTTTCTAATTACGACTATACACTAAATACAAGTTAATGCTTGCTGACATTTTTTGTAAATATAAACAGGTTTTAAAAGTGTTGGTGAATTCATGGAAAATGTTCCCTGCATTGTAGTTTTCTTTATATTTATATTTGTTATATGGTTGTTTTGCAGGAAACCCTTTGTCCCAAGACATCCTCAATCTGTACCAGGAGCCGGACGGAACCAGAAAGCTTTTGAACTACATGCTCGACAATCTAGCAGGTAAATGGCTCGGTCGCTTCACCTTACAGCAGGACTGTTTATTGGATCTCGTGCAAATTTAACCGTTAGCAACGCAGGTATATCATAGAAAGTATACTATTGTGTTTGTCGCAGACAAGTGAGCGCTTATCCCTAATTTCACCTTTCCAGTGCACCCAGAGCAGCTCCCCCAAAGACCTTGGATCACTCTGAAAGAGCGAGACCAAATGACTCCCACAGGTAAGTTCATCGGGGTTAAACTTATTGCATGTTACAACTTCCTGTTGGAGTAGAGATAACTGTCTGTTCAGATTCAGAATTCAGATTAAAACATCTTGTTTAAACTGAGAGCAAAAGGTAGCTGGTATCAGTGAGATAAAGGATACAATAGGACAGAGTAAAGAACATGTTATACACCAGTTGTCATTTTGGCTTTTCTCATGCCTCTACAAAGGATTTGCAATAAAGAAAAATGACTTGGTTGAACTTCTTGACAACTCATTGAATCAAACGTAGACATTGTTTTACTATCAGGAGTCAAAAGCCTAAAAGGTTATGAACTATTCACCCAAATAACCAAGAAAACACTTCCTTCTGTTGTGTTAAAGCTGCCAGGTTAGTAAACATGAATGTGTTGTGTTTAGTTCACTGACATCACCCCTCAGGATGTTTGTGACGTTACAAAACAATAACACTTACAGGCCTATCGGAGCAGTGATGCAAGAGGGTGTAAAGTGTCACTGACTTGCAAAGTAGGATGTTACTTACTCACAACCTCATTCTTTATTTATAAAGCACATTTAATGAAACACAAGTTAACCAGAAAGCTCTTTGCCAGTCTAGAATATATACATGCTCCCCTCATGTCATACTGTAGGTACACAGGTAATGAAAACAAGAGTTCTACCAGAGAGCAAACGATGCATTGAAAGCTTTAGTTGAATATATTTCCAAAAGTAATAATCTGCAGCATTTGCATATTGATAAATGGGGCAGCAAACACCAGAGAGTACAGTTAGATTACATAGATCTCACTGATAATCACCAACTCTTAACGTCTCTTTTTTTCTCTTTGTCCTCTCCTGTAGCCGTGTTCACGGTCATGTGCTACAACGTGCTTTGTGACAAGTACGCCACGCGGCAGCTGTACGGCTACTGCCCATCCTGGGCCCTCAACTGGGAGTACCGGAAGAAAGGCATCATGGAGGAAATCACCAGCTGTGACGCTGACATCATCAGCTTGCAGGTAAATGAGGGGCCGCTCCACTTGAAGCCGACATTGCCTTCATGTTTTGTTAAATTTTGGACTTTTAGGCTGAATTTATTTTCCAGAGAAAAAGAAACAAATCAAACAGTAATCAAGGCAGGAAAGAGGAAGGTTTGCTTTGTGGGGAGGTTAAACATTTAAACACATCTTTCAAAATACACTTTTTTTTTTATCATTTCTTATCATTTATATTTATTGCATTCCTTCTCTACCCATCAAAAAAACAATCAGGGTTAAACATATTGAACTTCTTTGATGTAATCAGTATAAATAAAAAATTACATTGGATGAAATTAAAGGATTTCCTTTGGAGATATACATTTTACGACTTTTGTGCTTAGCATCACGTCAAAAGTAAGGCAACAAAAACTTATTGATCACAACTCTATTCAAGTTTATTCGCAGTGCTTCACTAAAATTTTTTAGCAAATCATATCGGCCATTTGTCACATCTTTGCTGCAAGTATTGAATTTTTTATATTTGTGGCACTATTTTCTGATACTTAACTCCCCTGCTTCATGTCGAGATGTGTTTTGAAATATCTCTCAGCTTGACAGCTAGAGAGTAAGCAAGTGTAGGCTCTACAGCAGGCATGTCCAAACTATTCCACAAAGGGCCGTGTGGCTGCAGGTTTTCATTTCAACCAAGCAGCAGCACACCAGACCTGACTCATTTAATCAACTGATCTCAGTCTTCAGAAAGTTGATTGGTCAAACTGTGTGCTCTTGACTGGTTAGAACAAAAACCTGCAGCCACACAGCCCTTTGTGGAATAGTTTGGACATGCCTGCTCTACAGCCATGCTCGTGGCTCTGTGAGGCTGTGCTACATGCTAACGCCAGCATGCTCTCAATGACGGTGCTGATGTTAAGCTGGTTTAATGTTTGCCTTGTTTACCATCTTGGTTTAGCGTGTTAGCATGTTAACATTAGCTGATTACCACTTAACACAAAGTACAGATGGGGCTCATGTGATTGTCATTACCAGTAGTTTTAAACGAAGTACAATTTTTGACCAGATGATGGTGCTAGAGGAAAAGTCAGGGTATCACTGTACTCATTAGGACTCATCATCTTGGAACCATGGATATATGCAAACAGACTGGCAAGTTATGCTACAGGAAAGGTCAGAGGATGACCAAATTAATTAGGATTTATGGCGGTCCACTAAGGATCTATATTTGTTAACTTGCTCTTAGACTAGAAATGAGACACGGTCTGAAATGAAGGGTAAACCTAATATTCACAACTAAATCATACCTGTTGTGGCTGTGATTTTAGCAGTACACTTGTGACTTTGAATGTGAGGAAAGGTCCTCAGCCACCATCTGTCCATCCCTGACTTTCACTGACAGAGAGAGGATGATTCACTCACAACAAAGTCAGTTTTAGTAGATCATGAAACTGATTTATTAAGTCGTTCAGTCTCGTCTGTGCTGTAATTGTCAAACTGTACTCTGTGCAGAGCTGCACAGCTGCTATCAGCTTCTCCTATCAGCACACAGTATCCAACCATTTCCCATCAACACAACAAAGTCTTTGTCTCGTACATCAGGCGGTAGACGTTACTGATTAACTGTAGTCAGTTTAGACTTCTGTCCAAAGCAAAGGGAACTGTTTGTCCCTCTGAACAGTGCCCTATTTCCTACTAATATAACGTCTAAAAATTACTATTTTACAAGCTACCTGGACATTTTAAAAGCATAAACTAGACCAAGGGGTTATCTTCTGAATTGAGGTTGAAAAGTTCAGAAAATCACGAAAAAGGAAGAAAAACTAAAGATTGGTCAATATATTTTAAAAATGAACTTCACTTGATTCTCAATATTAGATGGGTGCCTGTGTAAAAATCAAAATGTAGAGTGCTACTATGTCCTACATAGGCTTGGATAAAACCCCAAATGTATCTTTGAGAGAGTTATTGGAGCTGACATGAAAGTATTCAGTCTTGGAATGTGATTAATGTCTAATTTCTCGGTTAGTTTTTCCCACGAGAGAGGTTTTCATTTATTTATTTTTTATTTATTTTTCTGCCAAGCATGTGAGAGTGGTTCTAATCGGACTGTTGACTCAGAAAGGTTGTTAGGCCTTAGGATGTCTGAATTCTTTGATACACTGGATGGAGACCAGATTCTGTCTTTTAGACTAGATAGCTTGGAAGAGCCATGAACGCCTCTCTTTGTGACCTTGTTGTCTTCGATATAACTAGACTTTTGGACACTACTGTGTGGGGTCTCTGTAACAGTACTGTTTTTTTTTATTCATCATGAGACTGACCTGAAATTTCTCTTTTTAAATAATCAGCCCCCTCTTCACTGTACTGTTACAGTTACTAATCCCCTCACACACCCATTTTATTGACTCTTTTAAGTGACATTTCTTACCCTATGTGTCTGCAGGAGGTAGAGACGGAGCAGTACTACACTATGTTTCTGGAAACACTAAAGGAACGCGGCTACGACGGCTACTTCTGTCCAAAGTCTCGTGCCAAGCTGGTTTCTGAACAGGAGAGGAAACACGTGGACGGCTGCGCTGTGTTTTTCAAGACCGAGAAGTGAGTTTAAGAGCTTTACTTTATATTCTTAACATACATAAATGTGTGTTATTGTATTGTTTGGCTACCCATGTTTTCTTGAACTGAGTGAAATTCATAGAGGTGGAGCTCTGCAAAAATGTACTTTAAACCGACCCTGAGCACACTGTGACTGTGGTGGTGTAGGCATAATGACTTTGATATGAGTATGTAGTAGAGCGGGGATATTTTTACATCTGTAATTTAAGTTTAGGTCCTCCATGAGTATTTATGCCACTCTGTGGATGTTTCTGCAGGTTTACATTGGTCCAGAAACACACTGTGGAGTTCAACCAGGTGGCCATGGCCAACTCTGAGGGCTCGGAGGTCATGCTGAACAGAGTGATGACCAAAGACAACATCGGAGTGGCTGTTCTTCTCGAAGTCAACAAAGACATGTTCTCCGGTGGTAAGAACACACAGTCACTCAGTGAACCATCTGCAGAACATCACCCAAAACTTAGGATTTGTTGTTACTATGCTCAACAATATTACCCACTTGGACACTAACTAAATACAATTTTCATTTATGTATCTGTGTATCTGTCAATTACTGTCAGAAAGATGTGTAAAAGGCCTGTCACAAGCTCAAGACAATCAACAGTACATTAATTTACAGTGACGCAGAAAAGCAGCAAATCCTAACATTCAAAATTGTTTTCTATATCTGTTGTTTCTATCAACTTCTTCAAATAGATCCAGCACGTGGTTATTGTCAGTCTGGGCTATATTAACTGTACATGACAATTGGTCCCAACACATTTGTAACTTTAAGTTTGACAATTAAAAAGACCATACATATTATTATTATTAATGTATGATATATACATGGATTCATGGTTGCACTGCAGCCAAAATTAAATCAATGACGTAGCAGTCGGCCTTCACAGAGCAATTTAAAGTATGTGTTGGTCAAATGAAATGAAAGCAATGGCAGGAGAGAAAACCTGTAATAATGTTTTCCCACAAGGTGTCACCAGTGACTTTTATTAACATACACATGCATTAATGCATGGAGAGGCGTCAAAGCGAGGGGGCTGCCTGGTTTTGAACCGGCAAACCCTCCGGTCCCCCAAGCCTTGTAGACTGAGTTCTTGCTACCAGGAGTCATGTTATATGTAAAAGATGACATCTGTTTTATTAATGTGTTCTGTTGTTAGTAGAACGTATCATTAATTCAGTATTAATCAGTGAATTCATTAAAGTCTGCAGTGAGTGACGCGCAGGACACTCCAGTGACTTTACAGTATAACTTCCCTTTTTTTTTTTTTTTTCCCGGTCCTGTAAATCCCTATGATGAACATAGTGATAGTATTTTACTGTCTCAGCACTTCTTCGCTTTCTGAAGTTGCACCAGAGCTCTGTGCTTTTCTGTAACCACAATAAATACAGTATCAGATTTAATTTGGCGGTTTGGGGGTTTTACCAACTGTTTATTTTGTTTTTACTACTGTAAAGATGTGTGTGTGTGTGTGTGTGTGTGTGTGTGTGTGTGTGTGTGTCTTATCCTAAACATTTGAGCCATTTTATCAGTGTGCTGTTATACTGGATCTGATTAAATCCTCTTTTAATTTCACTGCACATCTGTGGCATAATCCAGTTTTTTCCTTTTTTCCCGTTTTCAGGCATGAAGCCATCACAGGAGAGGCAGCTGATCCTGGTTGCCAACGCTCACATGCACTGGGACCCCGAGTACTCGGACGTCAAGTTGATCCAAACCATGATGTTTCTGTCGGAGCTGAAGAGCATCGCTGAGAGGGCCTCGGGCTCCGTGGGAACCGGTTCACCAACCTCCGACCCGTCCTCCATCCCCATCGTCCTGTGTGCTGACCTCAACTCACTGCCCGACTCTGGTAGGACTGCCACTTCTCAGGAACTTTCGCCAACGTTTCAGTTTAGCACTCTTTTAGTCCTCCTCAGTTCATGTTGTTGCACGTTTAGTTCAGTATATTTATATGTTGGACAACTTTGTATCTTATATTGTTTGCACAATGTGATTCTCTTCAACTAAAACTGTTCAGGCAGTTCAGTACACTCATTGATTTCAGTTTCCTTTTCAGCCAAATGATTATGAAGTTGAACACTTTATCTTCATGTAGATTAATACACGCAATAGATTTTGGAGCCATTTTAAGTGTTTTATAAAAATAAGAGGGTTGTTGTCTACATTCAAATGTGACCCTTTTATGATGCAGGTGTGGTGGAATACCTGAGCAATGGAGGAGTAGCCGAGAACCACAAGGACTTCAAGGAGCTCCGCTACAATGAATGTCTGACCAATTTCAACTGCAACGGCAAGAACGGCAACTCGGACGGAAGCATCACACACAGCTTCCAGCTGAAGAGCGCCTACGACAGCAATCTGATGCCTTACACCAACTACACATATGACTTCAAGGTGAAAAACCTCCTCCATGTGTTGTAGTGTCTGTTTGCAAGTTTTAAAGAACTGATTCACTAAGTATTTACCAATGCAGACTGGATAAGTTTAGCCTTTTGATCTATTTTTTCTTCCTTTGTTGTTTCTATATGATCTTAATTTATTTCTCGAGCGTAGCAAATCAGCTGGCAGAGTCTAGAAAGTCATATGACAAAAGTCTAGTCTAGCAAGTAGATATTTTAGATTTATGGCCTTGAAGTCAATTTTGAAGTCAAGAGTTCTGAGCAAACAAACCCTGACTGCACCCCTGACCTCCTGATCATTACTTTTGTGCCCAAGTTTTGAATATTGTAGGTTTTAGGGGTTAAAACAATTTAAAAACAATACTTGCTAATTCAGAAATCCTGTGCTGTGATCAAGCCAAGCATCAGCTACATTATTTAACCAAAAACTTAAATGAAAGAAAAACTGCTTGCTTTCCACCAAAACCAAATTATCTTAGAAGCTGTCTAAATCACACTTCTCACTGGGGCGGATGTAGTGGGAAGAAGTTAATGCTGATAAATGCTGTTAAACTTTGCATTTGACAATATACTGTGGAATGTTTCATATCACTTTTGATAACACGTATTTTGTGCTGTTCGAGTTTTGCGTGGGAATGGAAAACCCTGAACAATGCACAACACAGCAACACCTTTTTACGCTTTTTTTTTGTGTTGGTGGTAAAGTGTATCTGAGTCTGCTCTCGCGTTTTGAGATATCCTGTGGTTTCTGTCTTGGTTCCTAATGAGTCATTCAGGCATTCATCACACAGGCTGCTCCTGGTTGGCACATCAGTATTAACGGACGTCAGCATCAGTATCAGTGTTACACATTTGTGCGTCAGTCAGCATCAAATTTCATGTTAACAATTGTGCATCAGTCAGCATTCTTGTCAGTGGGCAGAGATTAAAACCAACCAGCTGGAAAGTGGATGAGGCCTCCTTCACACAAACAACATGATCCCTTCTTACCCCGGACTGACTAACATCATCTTTGCCTTCATTTTATACTGGAGAATCTTGGAGGTTATTCCAAAATGTGTTGTCCAACCTCTTCTAGATGAGTATGCAGTTACAGACTAAAGATTTATGTTAGATTTACACAGCAGCTGGACAGCTGCTGGGCTCAGTCTTTTCTCAATTAATGTTTTCAGACCACAAACTTAAAGGAAATAATCCTATCTGCATTTTACAACACTGAACATTTTTATAAAATCTATGTCCTTTCTCAGGTATTTTGTTCTTGGACAGTGTACAAGGTCTTTTGTCCACGCGTCTTTCAAGATTCAGCAAAGAGTGCAAAAAGACATCTTTTATACAGCATGTTTGTCTGAGACTGAAAACTGATAATGAAAACTGAGTCTTGCAAAGACATTCCTTTAGAAAAGTTGAAGGGGCAAAATTGGAGCTTCATTTCCCTTTACAACCTCTTATTTTGAAATAGTGCTTTGGCCAAAAGATAAAATAGTATGAGTTGTCTAGCATTCTATTTTAAAAAAACTCACTGTATTTCTGCAGTTCACCGTTTTGTGAAGTTCGCTTTTTTACTGTCTTGCCAGGAATAAGATTAGGAGCCGAGCTCTGTAACAAAAAAGGGGATCAACATTTGCCTACCAGTACCTCTAAAGAAGCCAAATAACACCTATTATCTTGTTTGCTTAATGCATACAACAATAAAGTGTTAAAAAACTTTTTACAGAGGTTTTAGTATAAGTCATTGTTTGATTTTACGTGTAAACAGAGCCAGGCTAGCCTTTTCCCCTTGTTTCCAGTTTGTGCTAAGCTAACAGTTTCCTGGCTACAGCTTCATGTTTAGCGTACATAATTTAGAGTGGTATCAACAGTCTCATCTAGTTCTCGGCATGAACATGAATGAGCATGTTTCCCAAAATGTAAAAATATGTTTAAAAAAATTGATCATAGCTTCTTTAAATGGAAAAAGGGGTCTTTTTTTAGACACTAGGGATTTCCCACCGATACAAACCTATTTCCATCACAGCTGAGAACATTTTAAGTGATTTAACCCATTTTTTTGTATCTGTAGGGCGTGATCGACTACATCTTCTTCTCCAAGACCCATATGAGTGTCCTGGGCCTGATGGGACCGCTGGACAGCCAGTGGCTCGTCGACAACAACATCACAGGCTGCCCCCATCCCCACATCCCCTCGGACCACTTCTCCCTGCTGGCCCAGCTGGAGCTGCAGCCTCCCCTGCCCCACCCGCTCAACCCCCTCAACGGGCTGCACCTGCCGGTCCACAGGTAGTGCAGCCCGAGAAAGCCCCGCCCACCCTTCTTACCCCACCTTCAAACACTGTCCTCCCCCTCCCTCCAGCTTTATACAGGACCCTGTACAGTTTACCGGTCATGTTAAAACTCAGACATCATCCGACCCCTCCAACCCTGAGACACACCCAGCCAAAAGGAGTGAAGTATTCGCCCGTTTGTTGCTCCTTTTTGTGTTTTTGCACACTGTAAATTATATATTTTATTTTTTCTTTCTCCCCTTCAAAATGCTTAATACCAAATGTTGGGCTTGGGAAGATGTTGCTATGGTAACCCCCAATGTCATTCTTTTCCTTTGCCTTAGATATTGATCATCGCCGCCTGTAGATTCTGCTCATACATCATCAAACCTTAACTAATACTATCAACTTTTTAAAGATACATCTACTACACAGACGTCGGCAGATTAGCTGAACTTCATTTGCATTTCTTGCTGTGAAATAATAGTCTTTTTAGAGTAAAAATTAAACAATATAATATTGATGCTGCACCACAACCAGAATGTTGTGTTAAGGTCTATAGAAGTGGGACCTTCGATCATTCCCAAATAAACTGACATATATTTTAATTAAAGGCGAATCACTACAAACAGCTGAATCAAAGTTAGAAATGTTGTACGCAGGTGTGAAAGGTTTGTTTATTTTTTGTAAACACGGGTCGGTTATTTCAATTCTGAACACCAAAATACTTAAGTCAACTACACGTTAGTAAATAGCTACAATTTTTAAGGTTAAATAGTACCGACTGGGTGTTTTTAAAAGTAATATAATGTCATTGTAGCACTAAACTGGTGTGTTTCATAGGGGAACTAAAATATGAGATCGTCTTATGTCACAGCTGCAGGTAACAGCACTGAAAATAATGATGACAGATTGTTCTAGGAGGCTTTCAGATTGACACTTGCCATGAGAAAATGAATGGATAGTAATGGATAATAGCTGACTCCCACATAATGCAATTTTCAGCCTGAAAGCTGCCTCACAGTGCTGCCTTTACGTTGCTAAGCTGCTGAAGTCACCCCTGTGAATTTCTTCTTCTATAAGGTATTGGCCGTTCGGCAAGTTCAGTGTAGTTTTAAAAGGTGCAACTCGTGAGTTTTCTGCAGCACTTTGAGGAAATAAAACACTCAATTCAGACCAAATGAGTTCCCAAATCTTACTTTTTTGTCAGCATTGATACCAAATTAGGCCACTACTCTTTGACTTGCTTTGAAGAAAATATTTTAAAACAAACTATATTTGTAACACAATCCTGATATATACCAACAATGCGCTTTACACTTTTAGTTTATTCAAGTCGTGCTTTTGAACACCTACGGTCTTAAAAGAGAATCGTCTTGTTTCCCATCACCTGACTGGCCAAAGAATCTTCCAGAATGAGTCACGTATGCTCTGTTGATAATAAAATAATATTTATTTATTGGTGCCAGAGAAAAAAACTTCCTGAGAAGAATCTGCAGATGATTTGCGACCAGGAGACGAATGTATTTACCAAAGGCTCACTATGAAATTGGTTGTTGGAGCCTCTCAATGCCAGATTCCAGTGGACTCTAGACTTTGTATATTTGTGTCAGATAATTAGAACTAATAGCCCTTTATGTAAGTTGTAACTCAGGGCTATACTATGCATCCAGCAGTACCTCTCTTAACGAAAGACTCTCAGAGTCGCGTCGTACGAGCAAAAACCAAATAGGAAGCTATTGTTCTGAAAATCCTTTATAAGCACAGGTAATGTATGTACTCGCATACATAGTATATGTTGTCGTCGTAGAAGTCCCACGTCTTTGTGCATTTTTGATAAAACTGCTGCTGCACTTTTGCTCCATTTCCAAAAAGAATGACTGCGGAAATTCTTTTTTGGAGTCGCCAGAAGATGCAAAAAGATACATTTGGTTTAGAGAAAGTTTAGGAGATTTAAAACATCATCATTTGGTTTTGTTGTGAGGCTTTTAAGAGACGATCGAGTCTCAGTGTGGGATTGTAAGCATTAGTTAATGCAGGTGTTGGACTGGGTATCAATACTTGCACCAACATGTTACAGTACCTTAGTTTCAGCACTAATACAAATATTACAGCCTGTGTTTTTTCAATATTTTGAAAATTAAAAAAAAGAGAGAGAGAGAGAAAATAAATGGATTTCTCTACAAGACTTCTCAAAATTGTAATTTCACCCTAAATCCTTTTAGGCTGGGACCAACATTAGGGGTCTTTACTAAAAGTTCAGACATCCAGCCTGCGACAAGCACGGGGACATGGCCTGTATTAGGAGGAGGTCATTCACCAGCAGAGAATGTTGGGAACCAATGGTCGAAACACAGTGAAAAAAAAAAACAATTTGATTTCTAATCAGGAACAATCTGGTTAGAAGATGAATTAGTTTAAATATTTGTATATTTTCTTCCTACATTAGACTCTTAAACACTGCGGTTTGATACCCAGCCCTATCTGTGCGTTAATAGCTGCCTGCACGTGCATTCACAGTGTTTAAGATACTTGGCACAGTTCCCACTGTAGTGTCTAGTAAACCCTGACTTTCTAAGATTGAATTAGTTAAATTAGTCAAAACATTTGCTCCGTTCAGTATTTGAAAAGAAAAGCCATAATTTCGGGATAAATGGTGTCACCCTGTAACCTCAGCTTTAAACAGCAATCAGATCAGTTCTACCGGCCTGGACGGGCAGTATCAGCTTTGCTTCATTTGCACATGATTTGACGCTAACGGATGCACCTCCAGTTTTGGTGGAGTTGATGAAGTCCATCTTTATGAGCATTTTGAGGCCTATACTTCACTCCTAAACTCACCTCACTGGGTTTTTTGTACAACAGCTGTACATAAATGAAATTGCCTTTGATGACAGGGCGTCTTTCACATCTGTGAGGGGAATGTACCATTCTCCGATTAAGGGGCGTATTTTTTCTCACAAATCAAAGATGTACTTGTACTTTTTTTTCTTTGCCCGGTGCACTAAGCTCTCATATGTGAATACAGCCTCCATCTGTCTCTGAAACTCTTGTCGAGACAAAACGTCTCTGTCCAATGTTGTTTTTGAACTACGGGCATTTTCTGTCTCCTACTAACATGCAGTCTTTCAATTGGTACTTTGTACAATTCACTATTACCAAGTTTTTGAGAAAAAAAACATAAACGTTTTAGGTTTAAAAGCAGTTTGTCTTGATGGCTTTTATTTCTCCAGTGCACATCTAAGTGTCCGCTCAAAGCTCTTCATGCTCTGAGATGATGATGTTGAGATGATGTTTAAGCAAAATTATTTTGATGTTTCCCCACCGGGTGATCCCGGAAATTGTTTTCCATTATCCCGTTCACATCTCTCTACGCACATTATCCAACATCCATTGCACATCTTTTACTTTTTACACAATAATATCGAACTATCATTACCTGAGCATATGACCTGTTGATTTTGTCTCTGTAGAGCGCACCTCACATAATTTTTCTACAAACAACGTGCCTAGTTTGTACAATTTCTCCAACAGCAGCACTGCCCATGAGACCAAGACGCTCAGAGATTAACCCAGCGCCATCATCCAGCCATCAGTCCATCATCCATCCATCCATCCATCCATCCATGCTTTCATCCCTCCAATCCTTCCTTCAGGGGATGAGATCATGAGGAATTGAAACTGGTCAATCATTGTTCTCCTCAGAGTGGTTTCTCTCTTTTTTTTTTTTTATCAAAAGGCTTTTTTGTATCCATAACATCAAGGACAAATCAGTCATTTCATACCAGATATTGCAGAGGTCGCTGTATCTTGCACGGGATTATCACGACTATCATCTCATGTGATTTCTGAATGTAAAAATCCTGTCGGTCAATATCTGGCCCTGGCTTGTTTTTGTTTGTTTTGTTTTTTTTCCTTCCACTGTTCCTTCAGGCTCATTTTACAGTGTGGTTGCTACATTAGGTTTTTAGTCTTTGGTGGCCAATGATAAACTGTCCAGCAATGTCCGCTTGGGAAAATGAGGATTATCTGACAAAGCATTTAGCGTTTGGAAGGAGGGTTTGTTGTCTTTAATCTGCTTTTACATGTTGAAATTGACAGTCTACAACTGGGCCAGGCATCCAAGCCAGGAAACATTTCAAGGATGCCGTGTGACATTTTTTTCTTCCCAGTGTATTAACCTGTAAAATAATGAGAAATAAGAAAAAGGAATTCAGAAACACAACAAACACCAAGAGCCAATCAGATAAAACTGAGATTATGCGCAATTTGAGTTGAAAGAACAGAGAAACACATGGCGTATTGTGAATAATTGCAATTTTGACACAGGTTAATGCACTGGTTAATCTGCTGGAACGAGGCCATTATAGAATAAGATTTTGATTAAGAGGAAAGGCAGCAACTTCAGTGTCAACACCCTCTCCAAGCCACTTTAAGTTTCTTGTCTTTATCAAAGTTGAGAACTGATGAGAACAAAGAATCGGCTATTACTTGTGGAAACAAAGAATTTATCTCTTTGGAGCGTTCCTTAAGTTGCTGCCTTTCGGAAACGTTCAGCAGATTTGTTTTTTTCATGTGTGATAAGCAAAGTAAAGCAGAATGAGGGTCCTCAGCCACCAGCAGTCACCAGCGACGGTGCTACATTATTTCTCAAGAGGATTTCAGAGGACTGCTATATGTAACAACGATGTTAAGTTTCTGTTATCAGATTCCAGACGAGCAGCTCCTCACCACACTGGTTTTCAATCCAGCTAGCTTCCGCCGCGTTCGGTTGGAAGGAAAACTCTGTGGTGGAGAGAGGCTAAAATTAGACGAAAAACAAAGCGGTTCTGTGTCGTGGAAGCCAAAGTGTGCATCGTGTCTGACAACTAAATGTCAAAAAAAAAGGTGCAAAACTGCTGCGACACAAGCAACTGTTCGCCTGCGAGGACGAGTGGAAGTTTGTCTGATGTAGGTGGCAGTGCTGACTTTGTTGTTTTCCTCTGACAAGACAAATGCAGCTCTATCCTTTGTAGACATCCTGTTTGCTTGTGTTACGATCACTGAGTTACAACTGCACATTGCACGTTATCAGGGCCGGCCCGAGCATATATGGAAGAAAAAGATTTAAAATCAGTGAAGGGCACGAGTTACCTCGTAGTTACTTCTTTTACAAAAAAAAATTGGATGACATGGATATAACTTAAAGATAAGAATGACTGTTGGAAGAAAACCTGCTCGAATTTCTGGAATTCCCATGCTTATATATAATCAGAAAGGACTGCATGCCACTGTGTGAATTCAGAAAGCCTTTTTAATAATAAACTCAGATTTTACAAAGCTCATGTTACTTTGTAAGTAGCACTCAGCCTGACCTGCATAATGTTAACAAAAACCCTGATTGTTGTCATCTTAGCTGGTGCTCGAATGTAAGATGCATTATGGGAATTGTAGGAGCCAGTGTTTTTGCAGCTTGACCTGTACTAGGAAGCGAAAGTCAGGATACCTCTGCCTCTCCTGCGGGGAGTTTGACCATTCTGTTTGTAATCTGTCTCTTGTAAGTCTTGGAAGACTTTATGGATGTGAGTTACTAAATCACTGGACTACACCTATTAAAAGAAAGAACAATGACATCAAAGGCAACTACAAATAAAACCAAACAACTGAACACTTATTTGGGATACTAAAAAATCCAACATTTGGGGTACGAGGGTGGTGTTCCTGGCTGATTTCTTTTGGCCGGCTCTGGCACAAACAACACATGTATGTATAGAGAGAGAAATTCTTGTTGTACTGAAGCAGTGGTGTCGACACAAGTGAATGCAGGACCTCTACAAAAGCTTCAGCTGTGTTTAACATGTGAGCAGTTCTGCCTCAGTTGAAACCAAACATGCTCAGCAGCACTTGTATCATCTCTACACCCAAAGCCCCGACTCCCCTCTCCTCCTGTAGGCAATAAACATGTCGTTTTTTGAACAGCCTTTTTGTCTGAACTCTTTTTATTCTTAAAAGTCATGGATACAACACGAGCACCTCAGAGGTGATAGCACCATCCAAAATATGATCAATGCAATGTGGACAGCAAAATTTGATTCACATTCGTAGGACAACATTCTCTGTTTTTTCAGTCAGAAGACATTTAGATTTTAGTTCACAATACATGTGATATAATGAAATGGAAACATGAACACATTTAGCTTGCTTAATGAATTCACCAATAACACATCATAAACTTACGGAAGAACATTATCAAATCTCAGACAGTATTATTGTGTAATTATTATAATTTCCCAAAGGATAGCACCAGAGGGACCAATCAGTCAAAGAACATCACCTACTGTAGGTGTGAAACATAACATTTGAATTCAGAACTACTACTACTACTATTTGAACTCAGCCCTCTCAGAAATTAATTCACAGCTTAATAAACCCGTATGAAGCTATCGGCTGTTGCCACTAAATGTGATCAGAGGTTGACTGTGGAGGTGGCGGGTGGAACAGCGGTGGAGGTGGACTTCACATTCCTTCTGGAAAAGAAAAAGAAAAGAAATATGAATTAACGAGTGGATAACAAGAGTTCAGGAGGCGATCAAAGATACGGTGGCTCATTCTTGTATACTGTGATGAAGGGTGACATAAAAACAACCTGATTGGAAAATACACAATGTTGGTATTAAAAAGGAAATAAAGAAGCCCCTCCTCTGATACAGCCCGTCCTTTAGACACAGCCAGTAGACAAATTGTTGCGGCAGGAGTAATTATTCCTTATTCCTTTTATTTTTTTGTTCTAACAGAAAGTTTTACATGTCAAATAAGAACTGATCAAAAAAATAATAAAACTACAAATCCACTTCTCAGTTGTCATTTTAGAGCACAGCACAGGTCGTACTGTGGTTTGGAGATCATCAGCGGTGGACTAGAGGCTCTTGGCTGCTATAATTTGTAACCGATGCTGTGCTGATTAAAGCAACATTATGTAGAAATTGGCATGCTGTGTGATTTGGCAGTTGTTTGTCAGACAATCATATTCAGTGTCAAGATATTACACATTTAAGTTATTTTGGTCCTAAAAAAAATATATCAATTACAGGAATACAATCAGTGATGAATATAAAAAAGAAGTCATTACTGTTTCACTTTGTTCATCAGGTTGTGGAACCATGCCGCCTCTGGGTCGATACAGACTTTGGTGCCGTCCTTTCTGGTGACTCTGTGGAGAAATAGAGGGATGAAAAAAAAAAGTAAAAAATGTCATTAACACTGGTGAAATTCCCGCCCTGGATGTTTGAAAATCCTATTTCATCGGTGAGTGATGGGAAAGTTTAAACGTGCTCCCATTCAGAGACACTGACCACAACAAGAGTTACGTAAGAATATTCTACTACTATCAGTTCAACAGAAGTGAAAGCTGTATATTTTGAAATACTAGTTACTGAGTTTTTTTCCATTTTGTGCAATGTTGTTCTTTTGCTTGACTGCTTTCATTTTTACACTGAGTGCAAGTACCACTGGTTAACGAGGATGTGTCTGTTTGCTAATGGGAAACACTTTATATACAGTCCAGCTATCTTTGAATGGATCATGACAACTCACATGATTTCAGCGTGGCGACAGTGTCCTGAGACAGGAAACATCTCAACCTTCTGGATGACACGAAGGGGGATGCGAGTCGAGATCGTCCGAATGCAGAGACATGACTCCCTTCTGGGAATAGCTGAGAAAATTAAAACAGGAGTTTGATTAAAGTCTCAATCTGTGGTGGTCTGCCTCTGTTAAGCCTTCGAAGGACAACACAGTTTAACCCCTTAGAAAACTCTGCAAATCAGAGTGAACTGTGACAGAAAAAAAAAAAAAAACATAGTTCAAGGTCCTGTCAGTCGCTTTTTCCTGGGGCTTTCCTCCACATCTAACAGTCTCACTGAGTGGACAGAGTTTGCTCAGTTGTCAAGTAAAAAACTTTCGCCTGAGGTAAGTGTGGAACTTTGTTCATGTGATTACAGGTAGTCTAACCTGAGCAAACTCCGCTGGCAGAGAAAGACTGTAAGATGCAGTTGAAAGCTCTGAAAAAGCAAGTAAGTGGACCTTGAGTTGAATAAAAACATTTAACAAAAAAAGGTTTTATACCATGCAGAGTGCCGATGCAGAGAGTCAGAGCAGCCAGGAGGAGCAGTGGTTTCATCATCATCTTGGCGGTTGTTTTGATCTTTCAGCACCAGCGAGGATGTGAGAGTGTCAGTGAGAATGAATGCACTGGAGTCTGTGCTTATATAGCAACAAAATAAGGAAGTGTGTTGGGTGTTTTTTGTTTTTTTTTTGCTTATCAGCAATATCATTTTATCAGTCAGCAGATCAGATGTCGTAACTTTTAGAGGTAAATCAAAGTGCCATTTCAAATTTCAACAATCTATACTGCAACGTTGTTGAACGGGTGACTTTTGGTACTTTGACAAAATACTAACACAATGAGATTTTGATAATCATCAGTAATTTGGATGCAGTGACTTAGTGGGTAAAGTCAAGTATCAGAACAAGTAGAACAGTCTGGTAATTTCAGAAAGTTACATTACTTTACTGTAACGCAGCTTTTAACTGCAGGAAAAGACAACTCTTATCATAATATCACAATACCCAAAATCTAAGACCATATAGTCTCATATCACGATAACAATATAATATTGACACATTTGCCCGAGTTGCAATACACTCTCCACTTGCAGGGACTGCTACTACTTTTATGGTTAGCGCTTGTTAAAGGTTAAAGACAGATCATAGCCTGTTTTAATTCAAAGAAAAATCAGCGGTGACTCGAGTGATACATTTAGCAACATTTAGCAAAAAAAAGTCATGTTTTTTTTACCCAACCTCGACTAAATTGCTTTTGTTGCCCAAACTACCTAACCACTGACCACAGACCATGGTTGTTTGCCAACCATCCATCCCAACCACATCACCGCAACTCCAAGGCAGCAGGCCAACTGAACGTGGTATTTCATTCACTCGAAGAAACATTGTCTCTCAAAATTCTGTAGCAAATTCACACCCTCGCTGTCCTGTTTGGCAAGAACATACAGATGTATGACAAAAAAAAAAAAAAAACAGACCAGTTAGCAATGTAGCTCAGATATATATTTTTATAAAATACTGAATATATTACTAAAATGTTCTTTTGGGTCTGTTCTCTTCAAGAATATTCACAGTATCCAACAATCTACAAGCTTTCCATATACAACTAGCAGGTTACTCAGAGAGCAGACCTCGGTCAAGGCCAATAGTCCACTCTTCCACACTTGTTCTTGTTGAGGGTAAACTCTGAACATTTACCCTCATAGAGATATGTGTGTGTTTACATTTTCTTGACCAAATCTTAGTTTGTGGGAAAAGGCATTGTTAAAATTGTACCAGTCCTCCCATGAAACCGCAGAGTGCTCCAAAACAGCTGGTTTCTGGATGAAGTTTGCTGACCCAGATGATCACTAGAATCCCTCAATGTGGACTGAGTCGTTACATCTCTGCAACCGACTTGTGGATGTTTGCTATTTACTCTGCAAAGGCCTAATTCTCTATCTCACAGTTACCAAAAGTAAAAAAAAACAAAAAAAACAATCAGTGCATTCGCGCTGAGATTCAGATCCATTTGAATTTTAATGGGTTCCTTCTTTCTTTGGCCCATGCTACACCCTTCACCAAGTTTCTTTAAAAGTTGGGCAGTAGTTTTCTTTACTCCTGCTGACGGACAAGCAAAGTAACACAGACATTCAGGTTGCAAGCTGAGAAGAACTAAGTATCATGTGTCACTAATTGTATCACTTATAGAAACTTAATCATGTCTAGACACAGCAACAGCACATGATAGAAGAGCCCTATGAACTGAAACTTTTTTTCTTCGGCAACTCCAAAGCAGGTCCATGAACGTTCGGTCCAGGACAGACTAACCTTTCAGTTGTTGCAACAGCCTTGTTTCAACCAAGCAAGAATCAGGAACAGAAAAGGATACTGGAGAGTACCAAGAACCAACCTCCAGCAGAGCTGTACTTCTGTATTCACTGTTAACCGCATCCTCTTCTGTTCATCAGCTAATTGAGGGGACACTTACCCAAATTTGACTCTAGTTCCCATAAATGAAAATAATGTATATGTCCTAAAATTAGATTTCTATAAGCTCAGTCATGTACAGTAAATACTGAACTCTGCTGGTTTCAGGTTAGCCCCCTCGAGACAAAATATGACCCTACTACCAGACTACAGAGCATCCGCTTTCTTAAGACTGAGATCCCCCTAAGTTATCTTCAGCACTCCACCATGAAAAACAGTTTGCATTTTATGACTTAAATGATTGCCGGTCGTCTCGCTGATGGTCTTGTTTGCTTATGTAGGTCATGTAGAGAGGCATCTGTATTACACCGTGTCATAACTGGGGCCTTTTCTGTGCAGAGTTTGCGTGTTGTCCCCCGTGCCTGAGTGGGCTCTCTCCCGTTACTCCGGCTTCCTCCCACAGTGCGAGTGAGACATGCAAGTGAAGTTAATCGTAGGTGAGGTGAGGTGGTTGTTTGTGGTGAGGTGAGGTGAGGTGGTTGTTTGTCCCGATATACCCCCCCCCCCCGACCTAAATCCCAAAAGCCTCAGTAGCTGACAAGCTGGGAATGAGTCTCTAAAATCAACATTCTCACCTTTGAGTGCAAATTTATTTTGAGGGGTTTGCGTGCCAGGAATGATTCGGGTTAATATATGGTGCCTGTAATGACACATTATTGCTCGTGTAGCTTCATCTGTTCCTGACTACCTCCAGATGTGGCGCGAACAGGCAGCTAGGTGACAGGAAATGCATGATCCGTCATTCTACTTAATTCTTAATTGATCTAGATATCTAGTTATCTTAACTTACTTTTCTTACCACTTCTCTTAAACTCAGATACGTGGATATATTTAGGGTTTTGTCTGGTTCACTACAACATTGTGTTACCTTGGAAAGTCCTTGGTGAAAATGATTTGCTGCCTTCCTCAAGAGAGACAGACAGGAGGAAGTGGCAATAATTTTAGACTGTGATGTAGTGGTCTGAGTGCACAAGTGATGAATACAATTTGAAGAAGCAAATTAGGTCTTACACGGCTTGTTTGAGGGAATGGTGTGAGTAAAAAAAGCATCATTTTAAGAACAGTCACACTCAACGTCACTGCTAGTCAGAGGTCAGTAAAGGCAAACAAAGCAAGCTCAGTATAAAAACGAAATGACATCAGATTAACATTTCTGTCACAAAGTTGACTGAAGATTAAAAGAAAGAAAGAAAGAAAGAAAGAAAGAAAGAAAGAAAGAAAGAAAGAAAGAAAGAAAGAAAGAAAGAAAGAAAGAAAGAAAGAAAGAAAGAAAGAAAGAAAGAAAGAAATGGTACAATATTATTTATTTCACACACATATCTCATTCTAATACTTGAAAATAGCATTCGAGTCAAACGGGGCTCTTAAATGATCGGAACATCTTTAAAGTTGCTTGTTTAAGCAGTTTCTACTGTCATTATTTGAATAATAATAATTGCCATTAATCATTATCTTGATTTTTCTATAAAAACAGCGAGACATTGCGATTGGAAAATTTCCCCAGTCCTTTTCATGAGGCTGCCTGTGTGGTATGGATTAAAGACTGAGATGGTGTGAAGTATCGATTTTGCCGGCGTTAAAATCACTACTTCACACCACTTAAGTGATAAACAGGAAACTTAGCTTTGCTGTGTGCGAAAACTGATAAAGCATTCATCCTGGAAGTGATGCAGGTTAGCTGACACCTTTGTGTGAAAAGTGTGAAAATGATTTCCTTTTTTCGAAAAAACTGTACTTTGCACGGTGAAAACAGAAACTCTTGGTGTCAAAACAACCAGGGGATGAAAAAAACCTACCGGTAAGTGCAATTTATTCAAGTTTAAGTACAATTTTGAGGTATTTTACTTGAGTATTTCCATTTTTTGCTACTTTTTACGTTGTCTTCACTACATTTATTTATTTTTTTGGCTTTATTGACAGAACGGGCTCAAGATTCGGCAGGAATCAGGGGGAGAGACACGCAGCAAATGGTCCCCAGGCCGGGACTCAAACCTGGGTCTGCTGCAGCGAGGACAAAGCCTCTGTACATGGGACGCCCGCTCTACCAACTGAGCTAAACGTCGCCCCACTACATTTACTTGATGCATTTAGTAGCTAATTTACAGATTCAAGTTGACAGAAAAATCACCGGTGCTGATAATCTGAACGCTGAATATATACCCCCTAGTAGTAAAGTAGACTTGTTTTCAATCTGAAAAACAGGGCTGACCGAGAAACCACAGCAGAGAAAGTTATTCAACATTCCTTCTGATAGAAAATAAAAGAAATCACTTACAGCAGCTGTAATTTGGCAGGATTCGGTGCTAATGCTAAATTAGTACTCGGGACAGTTTCCCCGGCCTAATGAAAACAGATGATTATATCTTCACTATCGTATATTTCCAACATTTCACTGCACTCTCTGAAAACAATTTTCTGTCTCATTGCTTGTTAAGCAAACAAAAGAAATATGAGACTTGTTGTTTTGTCTGTTTAGTTTTTTTTCTTAGGTCATCTGGTGCCAGCTTTCAGCAGCGATGCAAGGCTGGCTGTAAGTTATCCTGGGTGTAGGGTCGCCAACTTTTTTAGGGTATTTCCCAGTCTGTCTACATCTTTATATGGAGCTGAATTAAGACTGGCCTCATGCTGTAGACAGGCCTGGCACATCTTGGACAAAAGAAACAGACGCTGACTTTGTTCTTTGTTTCTCCTCCTTTTGAGATAAGATGAAACCAAAAAGGATTTCTGGCGAGACTGTGTGTTGCTGCAAAAGCGAAAGTAAAGAATTCTGCAGAAAAACAAATGCAAGTACAGATGCTTCCTCATGTGAGGCAGTGCAGCCGCTAACGACTCTGCATTCTATTATTAGTACGCTTGGGGTACTACACCAGCCAAGTGAAAACCCATCTGTCTACCAGCAAGGGAAACCACAACATTTTAATTTCCCGACTTTCTAGATCAGAATAGACTTGTCAGCCTCCCCCGAGAGAAAATGCTGTGAAACCTGGGCAAACCTGACTGCTTTAGTCAGCAATTTGAAGCCTGTTCTGTGTTTGGATTCAATGAGTTGTCTGATAGTCTGTTGCAATAATGTACAATTTTTGTTTTGCTCCTTGTGCATAACTCATAAACAGCTGAAATACTTAAGATAAGATGGGGTTAAAGTTTGATTGTAAGTATGCGACTTTATGCTGATGATGTAAATGATACATGCTTAACGTTGTGCCTGTATGGTGGTGGAGGTAGAGACTAATGGTAAACCAGGATAAAACTCAAATAGTATGTTTCAAGATGCAATTAGCTGCTAGATTTGACTTACATTTACATTCTGATAGTCATGATGCTCAGTGCCATTTGTTAATGCTGTTGATGTTTGGTACAAAACTATATTACAAACATATTGACTTGTTACACTCAAATTTTACCTCGATTACAGCGAAGCGGAAAAGATGCATCCTGAAACCAGCCGCATCGCATTGACGACCAGTAGCGGAAAGTTCACTGAATGTCAAAGATTGACTCTTTGAAAAGTTCTTGTCTACTACCTAGAAAGCTTAAGAGTAGCTTTCTCAGAAAAACGAAGAAAAATGAAGAAGAACTAGGCCAAAAGTGAAAGATGTGTTGCTGCAAATAATGTGCCTTTTGTATGACTGATTTTATTTGCAGAGTCCTAGTTCTTTGTTTGCAATGTAAGGTGAGATTTAATGTCTGACCAAATATTTCAGCAATGCAACGGCATTTTTGGTGTCTTATAAGTCCAGTTCGGCCGAGTACGTGTATGTGCGCGTTACAACAACTAGCTAACTAACTTACTTTTGAGACAGGCCTCTAAAAAAGAAGCAGTGATGTGAATTCTGGCTCTTTATGGGGAGCCCAGATCATTTGGCTCAGCTCAGCATAAAGAAGCAGCTCTTTCAGCTCCCGAATGGTACCTCATCTAGTGCCACTTTTGGCTTCCATAATTTAGCCAAATGAAGCAATATTTTGACTCATGATGGGGATGTGTGCATTGGTAAAAACCTACAACAGTCTCACCATGCCTGGGTCTTAATTCTACCAAATTCAGACATATCTGGAACTTACTTAGCAAACTGTGCATGTTAGCCCCCACCGTTCAGAACCACTGGACCTCCCCGGTTGTGTGCGATATGCCACTTTTGGCATGATCCACAAAAAGGTAACATTATTCCGTTATCTCCTGTGTTGAGGGGCTGCTTTCTCTGTGTGTGCTCTGCGTTGGTACAGAGGGCGGGACACATGGGGGGCAAAAGGGAGAGGGGAGGTGTGGCCGACACGCCGGTTTGTTTTGGTCTAACGTGCTGGTGCTTAACTGTGACAACTAGTGGTGCTCAATTTGGCATTTGGGACCTTTAAAATAGCTGGTTCATTAAACAGGCTTGTTCACGACCAACACATCACCAACAACAAGGACTTGAATTACATTTTAGAGTACCATCAAACCAGATGAAACCTGCGGGCGTTCCTCAGGGAGCCTGTCGAGGGCCTCCTGTGTTTGCAGTCAGGTGAAGCTAAATTGGTTCCTTTGAAGATCTTTTTTTTGTCAAAGTGTGTTTTTCAAAATAAACTTGTAGAAAAATACACGTTCCTAGTCTCTTATCTCAAACACAGATACTGAAATTCATCCAAACCACATGTCTTTTCATGAAAAACTAGGTAGAACTTAAAATTGTTTACAAGAAAACTCCACAAGACAGCTTTAAGAATATCTTTGAAAACAAATCAACAATGCTTGACTTCTTTTCTTGTTGTCTTAAGCCAGTAGACATAATTAAGACACTTTTTTTTACATTTTATCTGCATTATATTGTCATTCTGAGGCACACCACAACATTAGAGGAACCTCTGCACTGATGTTGAAACCGCTCTCCACATGCCCACACTGGTTGTTCCATGACCTGCTTTTTTAAAAGTGTTTTTCTGTGTATATTCTATTAAATATTTCAAAATGTTCCATTTTCAAGAGTAAAGTCTTGCATGTCTTTAATTTCTGCCTGGAAAACAAATAAATCTCTTCAGATGTTTTTTTTTTCATTTGAAGGAAAGTTTCAACCACACGCTGTGACGCTCCACTTAATGTCACACTGATTTCACTGTAACTGCCAGTTACAGTTCGTGTTAACAAGTAGGCTTCTTGACTCATAAGATACAGGAAAGTCTCTATACTTTAATGCTACACGGACAGGAGTTGTTCAGATCGAGACTGTAAGGTGTCAACCACAAGCCTGCTGTACAGCAAAAAGTGTGAAATGTGGTAATTTTTTGTCTGAAACAAAAGTTAAACTTTGAGCCCTTATTTTGCTGATTAATACCAGGCAGCCCACTACATTATGACTAATATAGTTTGACTATCTACTTTTGTACTTGAGTGGCTAGAAGGCCAAGACTGACACTGCCATGTTTTAGGGGATGATTCCCTCATTGGGGCCATCCACACCTAGATTCCTCCAATTGAAATAAATCTTCAACAATCAATATTTCTATGATAACACTGGGAAAACAACCATGTGTATGAGGTGTCAGTGGTTCCCTCAGCTGCATTTTGTGGTTTTATTAGGTTTGCTGTTTTGGGGCATTTAGTATTGTTCAGTCTTGCCACCCTCATCAACCTTATTTTCAGCAGATATGTATAATGATATTGACATATAAATAGGAATTACATATAGTTTGATGACATGTCATCTTTATAAGGACATATGTCAATGTTGTCAAAGGATCAATTCATGCGGGATTGTATTTGATATTTTTTTCTCGACTGCTACTCAAAGTCTTATTGTTTAAAGGTGCGATGAGACATAAGTCACGATGAGACATTGCAAGTGTGACTTGCAATTTCCACAAACCATGGAGTCACACTCAAATTTTACCTCCATTACAGCGAAACAAAAAGATGAACCCTTAAACCATTACTGCCCAGTTGCAGAAAGGTCATTTATTGTGAAATAATTAGTTCCTTTCTACTACACAGGAAGCTTGAGATTAGCTTTCTCAGAAGCGGACAGACACACCTCTTCCAGTTCAGATGCTGATGTTGAGTATCTACATTAAGCAGTGTGATTAAAATGTTCCCAAAGTCATACTTTAGTAAAACTGAAGACAATGTGTGAAAATATTACTTTTGTAAACGTGAAAGTCCCCCATACGGATAGTACTTGATTAAAAGTCTTAAAGTATCTGATATGACTTACTGTAACTATCAAAAGTAATTTCCTGGCAAATAAAGGAACTTCGGCAATGAAAGTACAAGTAAGGGTAAATTAGACTTATGTACTATATACATGCTATATACAATTCATCAATCAGTCTGCTGATTATCTGATTCGATATTCAGCATCTCTCTGACTTTAACAATCAGTATTTTCTTTTCTTATCCAACTGCAGATAAAATACATCAGTTCACAAATGTGCTACTTTGGCTCTGAGGCAGCATGCATCTAAAGCAACTGTGCCCCGGGGTAGTGTTTGTGGGATTAAGACTAAAATACAAGAAACACAAGATCAGATCATTTAGTCCTGTTTAAAGTCCAGCTCCTCTTAGTAGATTACGGCTAGATGCTGCCATCTAGAGCATCTGTGCACAGACAGATAATAATGTTGTGCACAGTGCCCTCTTCTGCTGGAGGAAGAGAATCACAAATATCTCAAGTGTGATGGTGTGTGGGAGGCCTTTAAACAAATTTCTCAAAAAGTCGGCCTCTCAGATGTGATGTGTTTGGAGACTCTGAAACAAATTACCAACTGTAGTGTGTCTCTGTGGAGTGTGTTGGACAGACACACGTTTGTTCTTCTGTACGATACTTTTGAGGACCCTCAGTGACATAACACAGTCCCTTGCTTGCCTGATCATGCCTGAAGGACCTTTTTGTAATTTTGAGATAAAAATAACAGATTGAACACAAAAAATACAGAAGACATGGCCCACATGCATATACACTGTCGTAACACCCGCCCTTATATGTCCCAACTATGTGATAACAGAGGTTCATGTTAGTGACGATTAAAAACAGGACACAGAAACAAACTCAGATTAGCTTTTTATTGTCATTTCTGCACCACAAAAAACAACAACGAAGGAAAAGTCGTAGTAACTACGTGGTGATTGGAAGAACTGTTCCAACTTGATTCTCTATAAATTTAGGTTATACTAGCTTTGTAACAATAGAATAATTTGTTAGAATTAAGAATAGAAAAAAAAACAAGCTCAGGGAGGCGAGTTGTGTGCATAGCTTATAACCAACCTCTAGACAAAAACAACATAAAAAGAATAGAGGACAAAAATATATAAATAGATGCTTTAAAAGAATACTAAAGGCTGTGGTGATGTCAGACTATAAGAACAGTGGTTCATCCCCAAACTGTGAGAATAATGCGATTAATAAACATACAGCTGCGAAATACAAACAGAGTGGGTAGTGTAAAGTGATTCAACTTCTATAATGAGCTGGATTCAGCCAATGTAGTGTGAGGACAAAAACTGGAGCTTCACTGGAAAAATGACACAAATAAGTTTACCCATGAAGAGTCTTAAAAGCAGATTCTGATTGTAAATGAGGGAAAACGTTCTGTCAAAAGGAACCTTTTATTTGCTCCTGGTGCAACTAAACAACGGCTGAAACGAGCAGTGGATTAGTTGCCTCGCCAGAAAAGAAATATCCTTGATTAATCCGTTATTTGTCAGGCGCTTCACTACAATTTGAAACCAAATATGCTTTAGATGTGGGCTGCCAAGATGTCTGCTGACTATTTTTGACCATTTTCTGACAATTTAGAATCTGAAAGATTTATTTTATCAAACAATTAGTCAAGCAAATTATCACCAGATGAAAAAAAAACTCGGAAAACTTGCAGCCATAAGGTTTAATTTATCTGGGAAGACCCTGAAACAAAACATCTATGTGTCATATAGCTTAAATCAAAAGATCAGTGAAATTGATTACCTGCATTTGAAGGGTGCATTATTTCTCAAACTGACAGCTTTTTTACAACCAGACAAATATGATTTTAAGACTCTGTTAAAGAGAACATCTTGTTCCGTCTTGAAGTGGACGAGTTTGCAGAGTTCAAACCCCGAAACACAAAACTAGCTTCTTAAATCTAACAAAAACAAGCGTACCAGCCAGCTGGTTGCCAACATTACAATTCCTGTGTTTCGGTGTTTGTCAGAGCTGCAGAAACTCGTCCTTTTTTCCGCCTCTTTGGTGTTTGTTCATCTGATGACAGCTGTAAACAACACGGCCTTCAACTTCAAGTAAAACATCCTTGTGAACACCAAAAGGCACGGACTCATGCAAAAACCTGACAGCGGGCCGTTGCTCCACCAGGGGGCAACAAAGACTTTTGCAGTCGTAGCCACAGCAGAAATCCCTCCTCAACTTGACACCGTGAAAGCAGAACAGTTTGTACCACAGAACACGTGTTTCCAGCTGACCTCACATTTCGTTTTGACCTCTGACGTCTGAGGAGAGCGGAGAACTCAATTTAATAAAATGAATCCCTTGTGGGGACGAAGCAACAGTGCAGCAGTGGCTTACATGCAGTGAGCGTACAGTGGGATTTCCAAAATGGCTACACCCGCAAATTACAACATGACTGACGCAAAGAAAAAACAGAATAAAGAAACAAAAACAAACATTTCTCTCCTCACCATCACTAGCACTCTGTCATCACAGCTTTCATGGTGCTTTAGGGTCATTCAAGAGAAATTTCACAGGCACAAAGTGGTTTGACTCGGTTTCCCCGATCAACAGGGAACGGCAACAACGTCACACACGCACAAAAAAAAACCTCGAGCGATTCAGAGTTTCTGCACCTTCGCGGCTGCTCGGTGGAAATCGATACACTTCAAGTTTGGGACTTTTTGTTCTGCGTGAAAAGTTATTTTAGCATGTCGAATTTTAGAAGATTCACATGTGGAAAGCTTTTTCCTGATGAGTCACATACGAGAGAGAAGGAGTCTTGTTACCGCTGCTAGAGCGTCAAACATGTGGCTGGTTCATTTTTATCAAATGGTGAAAGAAAAAACAACAGTACAGAAATATTCAAAAATGATCTACTGAATCTACTGTGTAACCGCCGTAACTACACAGCGAAGGGATTGTTGGTACTGATAAACATCTCATGCTGTAGGTGTCGTGGGCAACAATTCTATAATATCAGACGAATAAATCAAGTCTGTAATACATTTGACCACGAAAACCATTATCATCTATACATCCCCAGTTTGTCATGAAGTAGCTTCAGTCCAGCCTGCAGTGCAGCTGATCCTCAGGAACTGCCTGTCACTGTCAGAGTGCTGACAGCAGGTGGGAGTTTCTCACAGTCTGTAACTGGCTTTCATACAGTGTCGTGAATCACACACAAGATGTTCTCTGCAGAAGAGTTTAAAATGGTAATTTTGTACAATAATTTGTCTTCAACTCTGCAGAATCCAGTTTTTCTTTACTTATTTCTTGTTTGGGCACGTTTTCTGATGCATTCATTAGACTGCTGTGATAAATGTGCAGGTAACTGTGTTCAGTCTGCTTAGAAAGGTGAAGTACGTTGCTGAAAATAGGATATAGAAAGAAATAGATCTGGTCTAAAAATAATAAAGTGTAAAAATGAACGATCATTAACTTTGCCATTGGCTTAAATGTCGTTTAGAGGCTGAGGTTGAGGAACTGTGACTATACGGATTGTACTGTAGTTTATCTTCAGCAGTGAAAGTTTATTCTAGACAGGCAATGAAGTAAGAATTATCACTGTTCCCGACAAGACCCCACTGATAGCACGCCCCAAGATAATGCTGAGCGTAACTGGCTGGCTGACACTGGCTGTGTCCCAGTTCCATATTAGATATTGATCTAAGCAGGTTCAAAGTGTGTGGTGAGTTTCCACTGCTGGAGTGATGACATTAAGTTGCAAGAGAGGAAATGGAAGAACTGCTTACAGCTGTAAAAAAGTTGACCTACATGAAATCAGCAGGGAGACGGGTACAGAAAGAGTATTGAGCATGGAATTTGGGACGCAGAGAGTATCAAGTGACGGCAGACAATGAGCATCATCTCAGACATGAAAATGAGAACTTGAGTAAGTTTACCTCCATGTTTCCTTCCTCTTACTTTGAGTGTTTCCCACCTACTACCAGTAGAGTTAGCATAGAGCAGCAGTTATGACAGTAAACTGGGGACACACGGATGATTTCGGTTTTCTGTATCGTTATCACTGAACAGGTCAAATCTATATATATATAGTGTCACTTCTTCCAAGGTTAAAAATGGTGTTACTGAAACGCAGAAGCAGGTAGAGCAGGAGAAGCGTTCTGTGCATTAGTGCTTTCACTCTGAATCGCTCTCAACATCACGAAAAACAGCTGAACGGAGCGCAGACACGCGGACTGACACACATTTCACATAAAGTGCAAACTGACGAGGCTTTCCCCTCACAGCGTCAGACCGGCTGAAGCTCCAGGAAAACCGGCGAGACAGAAGACGGGACCGATCCGCAGGTCGACACGTCGCCTCTCCTGCTGGTCTCGCCTTAATGGCTCTCAATCACCACGGGCTCGTACCCGCCTGCAGACACCCTGCAAAGACCCAAACATGAAGGGGAAAGAGTCAGAGAGCTAATTGTCGCAATCATACTTGGCTTTTGATCCAAATTGTCATGGCAAGTAAAATTTGAGAACCCCATCATTTTTGACAAAGATAAAACAACACTAACAAACAGTGGTTTGTTAGAAGTCCATTTGTTAGCTTTAAAAATGAAATGCTGTGAAAAAATCTCATGGAAGTGGAGGCTAGTGGATTGAGAAGGATGCCCACTTCAACCTATTGTTAGTGGGGCTGGGTACTATTTTAAAATGGTTTAATACCAGTGCAAAACAAGTTTTTTTAATGAAATCATTTTTATAAATAACTGAATAGGCCAAATGTTTGCTTGCTTTTGTCTAAAGCAAAGCAGCTGTACCAAGAACTTACCTACCAAGAGTAGACTTCAATCAAAAACTATGTACTTTGGACACATTTCAGTCTTTACTACAGGCTTAGCACCATAAACTTGAGTGACCTCTGAATTCAGAAATGCATCTATAACTATACCTCCAATCCGCAGAAGTGGAAGTGATTAAAGGAAAAGAGGAAGAGAGAGAGCAGCACACAGACAGGGGAAATGAGTGGGCAAACATGAAGAGGAGGAAGTGATAAAGAAACACAAAGCGACAGGAAGTCAGAGTCGGGCCACTCACCTGTTTCCAAGCCTGATGCCGCTGAGCGCAGTGGTTCCATCTCTGCTGACGAACAGACGCAGGTTGCTGTCTGAAAGCCAGACATACACAAACCCAGTTAGCAGCCGCTGACGAAAACCAGAAGGCATCAACACACAGACAATAACAGGTGACAAAACACAGAGCTGAAAAACCGAAGGAGAGCTCGGTCCAAAGATGGAGCAGTTAGTTACAAATGCTGTGTTCATCACGTATGCCGTCGTATTAACTGTCAAACCTTCACATGAAGAGATTCACTGTAAACCACGTTGAAAAGGGATAGCCTCCATCACACACCTATGATATCGTCACTGCTGCTGTTTCTCAAAGATAGGACTTCATTTCCCATAAACCACTCCTTCCAACGTCTTCCTCATCCAGACACTCTGCCAGTCACTCAGTCGAGGGCAGGTCAACGCAAATGACGCATTTGTTCGGCAACATTGTGTTAACAAGCCGTCACTTTCTCTTTTATGTGACATTGTGCCAAGCAGCATGTTTTTGTTTATATCTTCGGCGTTGGAGACAACAATGGTGATCTTCTGTCCCTTTCTTTCCCACAGGACTTGGGGCGAACTTTGCTCTAATTAACATAAGTTCCCATTTTTCAACTGTCGTCTTTGAGTTGCAGGTCATACCCGCAATCCATGCTGTAAATAGTTTTTACCTTGACGGGGCCAGAGCACTGTCAGAGGTACTTGTCAGAGAGCTGAATAGCTACAGAAACCCTTTCCCTCCACACCATCTGACCTTCACAGAGACATGGACATGGAGCTGCACTACTGACGGCAGATCACTATGTGATATTATCATTTTGCGCTCCCATTGTACCTTCAGTGTTGTTGATATCTGCAAAATTCTGGCTTTGGACAATTTTCTCCACAATGTCGTCAGCATCCATGCGAGTGTCGTTTACCCAAGAGGGGTGACTCTCCACGGAGTCCTGCTTCCTCCTGAAACACCATAAAAGAAGAAAACTGTAGTTGGGACATCAGATCTTATTATGTAAGTCTGAAGCAGGATGAGTGTAAATCCTAGCAACTATGTGCCTCAGCATTTGTACCTGAGAGGCCTATTGGGGGGTAAGACAGGCCGAGGGGGTCGAGGGGGTCTTTCAGGACGTCCGGCGTCCTTGTCGCCCTCTGTGGGTGTGTCAGCAGTGAAGCCCAAACCCCCAGAGGTGCTGCTTCCTGTGGAGGTATTCCTGCGATGTGTGAGGTCGGACAGGCTGGAGGAGCAGGAGTGCTCAGTGCTGTAGCCTGCAGGACAGCGAGGACATAAGAGGGCATCAGAGGAGACGGTAGAAGATATCAGAGGTAAGAGGATCTACTTTGGGTAGATAACAGCAGTGTAGAAACAAGGTGAAAAGTAATGAAGTGCACTGACTCTAAATCCTAACTGAAGTTATGCAATAGAACCTTTAGCCCAAATTAATACCAGAAGCAGGAATCCAGGTAAATAACCACTACAGAGGCATGCATCTTTTTTTTCATCAGCTCCATTATGACCGTCACTGTTGTCCGACGTAAGTCATCCAATCTGCAGCACAGACAGCGGCTGGCCAAACTTTTTCAGCTATAGCTGATTTACTAATTTATTTAGTTAACCTTTATTTGACCAGGAAGTGTCTTAAAAGAGACACATCATCTCTTTACAAGACAGACCACACCAAAATGGAATATGCTTCCAAAATGCTGTTGGGGTGGACTGCTCTTTTGTTTGGCCCATGACCTGAGACCAGTTGGCATTAGGTGAGGCTATCATGACCTGTTGCCCCTGACAACACAGCTCCCAGGGTCACAGGGTAACACAAACCCCTCCGCCACAACAAGGTGGTGCTTTAATACAGGTTACAATAACCTGACCATAGTTTCCTGATCAGTTTCTTCAAAGGAGCTGATATGTAACTTTAAATTCTTAGTAATTATAGAATAAATTGAGATACTGCTTTGGTTGGTTCACTATCAACTACTTCATGACTTAATGAAACAACTGTTGGTGAATTCTGTACCTGAGATTTTGCTGTGCTGGCTGGCATAGCTGGAGTTGCGAGAGTGACCGGACTGGAAGACCTCTGCGGGGCTGTGCTGGTTCACTTCTGATTCTTCAAGGAGACCTGAAGGCACGACAACTGTTAGCAGCTCATATTTATTTAATCGAAATTCATCTGCAGGATCAAACATCAATCAGTCTTTGTTTACTTTAACAGTAGAGCTGCAGAACTCAGTGATGGCAGCCATCTCTGACTCATAGTAGCTGTAATTTACAACCATTTACTGTAACTTCTTGTGAAGTCAAAGAGTTGGCAGGTTTTCACTCCGACCAACCTAAGTATCTGAACGTGTCAGCCAACTTTTGTTTGTACCGAGACCTTGAATGCTCTTGTACACTCATGGCTCGGTACGGTACTGAGAGTTTGCGCTTCCTCTTGTCTGTAAAAGGTGTTTTGGAAAGATTTTTGAACCAGATGCTCAAATGCTGTGAACAACTTTAGCCTTTCAAGTCGTTTGCCATATTGGAACAAAACATGTTGGGTTTCATTTTTTTATCTTAATTCAAACTGAACGAATCTTCAACAATGCCAGCTAGTTTTTCATGCGAGGAAAATCTTTTCTAAAATATTCTTTTTTTAGAACTTCTTCCAGGAAGTTTTGGCTCAGATTGAAACACATCTGGGTTGAGGCAGGTTAGACCAAGAGACTACTTTATCTGATGTTTCATACTTAAGTTAACTTCTTGTCTTCTGAACGACATGTTTAAAGTTCTATAAGTCAGTTTGTTGGACATTGAAGAGTTCAGTAGTTCACTTTATAAAATCCTAGACAATTATGATGAATAAGGCAAATCAGACATTGTTTGATATGTTCTCAGTCTAGACTCTGTCTCACATCTCTTTGGATCTGGCCTTTGGAAACAGGGCTGGGATTCAATACCATTTTATTGATTCTGAATCCAGACACAAATCTGCTAACCAATCCAAAAATCCTTTCAAAAACCCTCACCATATCCTTTCAGGTTGAGCTAATACTAAAAGACAAACATTCAAATACTCAGTAATAATTGCAGTTCCAGATGCAAAACGTGACATATTTACATATTTCAGCTTTACATGCCCTCCACATTTTTCCCTCGTCATGTATTGGCTCTGCGAACTGCCAGGGGGGGCCCACCCCTCAGTTTGGGAACCAGTGGCTTAAGGAAACTGGATATTTCATCAGCTCTGAACCAGATATGAGTTGTACCTGAGCTGATGATGGAGGGTCGAGGCTTGGCGATTCGGCCCAGAGAAACCCCTCCAGCCGGCCCGGGCTCGGCTGTTCCCTCCCCCTTACAGTCCAGCTGCAGGGTGTGTTCTCGTCCTGGGATTGAGATGGACTTTGCTGTGCTGGGAGGCCTGCAGGAAAAAAAAACACCACTTATCAGTCTGGAACAGATTAAATGAGCACAGAGCTGCAGTTCTGCTGAGCTTGGCAGGCTCAGATAAGATTAATTTTTATTGACCGAGGGGAAAGCAAGTCACCGCGGCAACAAAGGATGGAGCACAATTATAAGTGTTTAAGAATCCGGTTAAAAGGTCAAAAATGTGCAGAAAACACCAAGTCACCAATAAAAACCTGTGGACACACATAATGAACAACCCTCTGAACAAACATGCCAAATTGTTTTGACAAACAAGTTCAAATATTTTGGACAAAGATAATTTTTAAAAACTTGGAGCACACTGGTGAGATGCATTTGTCAACCCCTTAGGAGTACTTTTATAGAAATGCAATAACACAGCTTTGCTTTTTGTAATTTGTAGTAATTCTCATTGTAATGACTACTGAATTGAAATATACTGTAGAAGATATGTGCAGTTTATCAAGGTGGAAATGTATTTTTGGTTTAGATTAACAAGTTTCAAGTCCAGAAATGCAGTGATTTAACTTAAACATAGGTAAAAGACAGTGGCAACATGGAAAAATATTAAAAGGGAAACAAAAAATAGGGTAAAAATTATGGCAAGTTTAACCCCGGTAAGGGTATAAAAACATTGATTTGTTAGATTTCAATCACTCACGTTTTAAAACACGGATCTCCAGACAGGAGGGTCATCCCGATGATCACCTTTAAAAAACATCAAAATACAGTTTATTCCACAATATAAATGGCAGCATCAGCAACATGTCCATTTTACTGCCATGTCAAGCAGTGCTCTAAAGAAAAGGTTAATTCTGCTCCCTGTGTCTCTGATCTTACATCAACAAAATTATGAAATATTCTTCCATAATTGGAAATGACTGCCTTTTTCCTCTGCTGTGCGTGTTCCTTCCCTTTCCTGTACACCTGACTGTATCCCTGCACAGCAGTTAATCAACATCCTGTATATTACAGCACTATTTCTGTCTTTATCTCAGGGGGATAATCTAAACCTGAACTTCATCACAAATCAGCCCAGCCCAGTTCCAGAAAGTTGTAGCGTTGAACATGTTTCGACCAAACAGCGTCTTGGCTGGCTTAAGCGATGACACAATATTAACTGGAGGAGCTGAGGGTAAATTCCCAGTAAGCTCACTGACATACAAGTTACGCACAGCAACGCAACGTGAAGTCTCCCAGAGGAACGGGATGACAAATCTACTCGTGACTGTCTTGGCTCTTTGTTTCACAAAGAAGTTTGTGTTGATGATCTCTGGGGGGCGCTACCGAGCTCCTCAACTCCTCCACCCACAGAGACATTTCACTGCTTCAGCTGGGAGTGAAATGAACAACTTTGTATTCAGCTGTGATGAATAAATGGTGATGTCTGGGCTGCAACTTAAAATTATTTTTATTATCAATTAGGCTGTAGATTTTTTATCAATATATAGATTGATAGATCCTGTTAAGCCAGGATGTCATCTTCAAAGTCTTTTTTTGTGTCATTTACAACAATTAATTGATTAATTTAGTAGATCAACTAATCAATTATAGACTTATTACTGTAGGCCAAGGTGATTTATATCAAAATACATCCTTATAGTTGCATCATAGGTGGCGTCTGTATGGCACAGGTTCATGGTTTGGTTTAAAAAAACATTTCATCATCTTTGATTCAAACAAAACAAACAGAGGCAAGAGACAACACAAAGATACGACTGCCTGCAATGAGACATGACATGTCTCTTCATGATAGTACACTGAATATCTCTGGGTTTTGGACTGTCGGTCCGACAAAAGAGCACATTTCCTGCGTTATCTGACATTTTTCACTGTCTTTTGACCTTTAATGAATGAGACAATTAATCAGGGAAATAATCTGCAGATTACTCAGTAATGAAAGCAATCATAAATTGAAGCTCTTTTTACATTTGCAGTTTTTCCTAATCTGTTTTTCATTACAAACTGTGCTTGACAACTCGATTTTTCATAGCAGGATAACAAAGTTAAAATGACCTAAATTAATCAGCATGACTTGTAACACGTCCATGTTCAGTGTAGCTGCTGAGGACACCGTTTCAGAGCTCTGGGCTGCTCCTCCTACATAATATTTATCCCAACTTGTCACTACATTGTTGTTTTAAAGCAAAGATGCATTAAAAGGTAAAAGGGTTCAAAGGAAATTAAAGGAAGCACAGTGCAAATATATATTTTCATTTGAACAGAAAAACCAAAGCACTTAAACAAAGCTCCTTCACCAGTTTCAATGACTCTGGCCGCTTCTGACTAAATTTGTTGAGTGGAAGCAATCAATGAAAAGGTCGAATGTCAAAGGTCAAAGCATCAGAGTTAATGATTAAGCTTGCTCCAGGCATTAGAACCTATAACATTTATGACATAAATATTCTTGTCTATACAATGAGACTTTTCAAATAAAACATAGTCCCATATTAACCTCTGTTTATTCTTTACTCTTTATTCTAATGGTGTTAACGTTTGCCAAGAAAAATAAAGGCATATCATACAAAATATGCACATAGATCACTTCTTCTTCTTTTTCTTCCCATCACTTTGCCATTTTTCCCCCACATATTTTTGGTCACAGCCATGTCTCCTTGCCTTCAGTATGGAGTTGTCCTGCCGTGTGTTCTTGGTGTCGTATCCCTCCAGCAGACAGCAGCGCACAGTGGAGCCAGAACCCGCAAACTCCGCCATGTTGAGGTCTGTGAAGCCCAGCTGAGGTCAACGAAGAGGAGACGAGTTAATTCTAGATTCACTAATGGAGGGGTGCACTGGCCTTTATTTTTGGTGTGTCTAGAACGGAGTGGTTTCTGCAACACCCATCATTTAGCACAACAAGCGATTTCACATCGTTAACGTCACAAGCTTCTGAAGTTTTAATGCATGACAGGGTGCAAAAACCACATGTCAATCTTAACAGACATCAAATCAGACTAAGAGTGAGTTTAGAGTGGCTTTGATGAAGGCGAAAAGCTTTTGCCGGTAGGTCTTTACACTACAGGGGGGTCTCCAATTGCAAGATGCAATCCATTTGTGGGTTCAAATCTCTATTTACAAATCAGCATGTTCCAAAGTCTCACTACCTTCTTCAAAAATTGTGAAGGTTGGGGGGGATGGAGAGAGAGGCTGAAAAGAAAAACTAAACTGAAACAAAAACAAATGTTGTTGAAATGTTCTGTATTTCATTATGGTTGCTTACAAAATAATAAAAAGAGCAAAGAGAGAGGGAGGAAAAGATAGCAAAACACAGACAGACTGAAATGGCTGAACACCAGGAATACAGCCTTCAAGACCGACTGAGGTCAGTTTGTCGACAGGCAATACAGTAAGGAGGTGATTTACAGCGGCTCTGACCAGGACTATGACTCGAGAAGCAAGAAGTGGGAGAGGACAGAGAGCGAGTTGGGCTTCAGCAGCAGCATTCATTTACACCAAACCAGACATGGAAAGACAAATCAAGAATGTTTAGCTGAGATTCATTTAGTTTATGCCCAGTTTGAATTTGTGTGTTAACACAATAAAGGTGGTCTTGGCTCTGTAAAAGGGAGAAACTGAAGTCAAACGGTGTACAGTTTAATTTTTCAGAGAATCTTTAACCTATTTATTAGACTAAAAAGGCTGAAAGAGCTTATGAAACTCATCACTCACACCTTCCTGCTGAAACTATGGGGGCTATACCATTGGACTATCGCCTCTTGGGGTACAAAGTGGTATTACAAGACAGGATGGACAAGGGCTACCAGGTTAGCATGCTAACTTTAGCAGCCATCAATGCAATACAATACATTAATGTCTTCAACATAACATCAGATCTGTTGTTCCCTCACACTGTTAACAACGTAAAAATGTCTCTTAAACTTCCTGACAATCAAGTGTTTGCTTCTGTGTCTAAAATAAGACCTACTGAGTTGAAGTTAAGGGCACCATTATTCTTGGCACCTATAAAGGTTGCTGTACAGTGAAACATTCCTGACCTATACCTGTACTGTGGAATCTGTCTTTGTCTGCATGCATTCATGATGTTATCTTAAATTAACTCTGCAGCACTCTCAAGCTAAAGGTTCCCATTCTTCTTTCTCCAGGTTTCCCTTTCTTCAGGAGCTTCTGTTTTCATAGGTGTGTATTTAAGGAAGCCAACTTCTAAGGAGGGAAGCGGGATATATTTACCCAAAGGAAATCTAAATGGAGAATGGGTAAAAACAGAGGAAGCAGTTCCTGTCAGGCAACAACGACCGTGGATGAACAAAAGTTTATCTTCATGAGGGGATTGACCTTGTTACTTCTCTCATCGGGCATGAGTCATTTGTCAGGAGCCCTTACAGTTACGGTTAGAGAGGTGTTGGCAGGACGTTTTGCAGATTCCAGGCAAGCGTGAGTGTAAGGAGGTTTTGATTTATAGTCCCGCCCTGCTGGTGGCATGCTCGTCAAAGTGCTGTGAGAAATGCTAATATTTACACGATATGGCATTAAGGTTTACAGAGACTCACGCAAGCTCATCTGTAACTGTTTCTATGTGTTTATGTACGTGAGAGGTAAGGCAGCCGAGGCGGAGACACAAGCTCTTACCTTCGTATATGCTTTTCCTCCTTTGAGTTCCTGCAGGGAAAACAGGAAGACAGTAATGAACCCAGTGATCCAACTGATCCAACTTTATATTACAGAGGCCTCCAATTACAGGGATGCAACGAGAGAGCTGAAATTAAAGGCTGAGACCACACTCATGGTTCCTCAGAGCATGGCACCGAGGCGGCGCACACATGATGGGAGACTTCACATCAAGTCTGTACTGAAATATCCTCCTGCGTGCATTTCTGTGAGAACGTCTTCAAACCTCTTTATACATTTTTGTGTGGTTAATCAAGTTTGTTAGTGGATGCAGTTCTGTAGGTCTGGGTATTGTTTAACAATTTTAATACCAATACCAAAAATAATACTTATTTTTAATACCTTATGTGAAGGAATATGTGATTATACAAAGCCCTTCCCCATAAGCATCGATTTGAAGATTTGCAGGTCAAAAGACATCAACTTTGAACTCGGAAATTTGGGTCACAGAGGGTATTTTTTGGGAGGATACGCTGCAGGTGACTAATGACCTCCAACAAGGAGGTCTTGTTTTCTCAGTCAGCCTCGCAATGGTAAAGAGAAGTGTGAAAAAGATTACGTATCCATACCAAAAGTTAATGGGGT
Source organism: Lagodon rhomboides (assembly GCA_039737535.1). Lineage (NCBI taxonomy): Eukaryota > Metazoa > Chordata > Actinopteri > Spariformes > Sparidae > Lagodon > Lagodon rhomboides. Next base: position 16,538,241 of record CM077791.1, on the reverse strand, counting down.
CTATTCTGAGTTGAGACCCATCCTCCATCCAAGTTTCGGGGAAATCTGTTCAGTAATTTTTGTGGAGACCAACGAAAATATATTGAACAGATTTCCACCAAACTTGGATGGAGGATGGGTCTCGGCCCAGAACAGACCCCATTAACTTTTGGTACGAATCCAGGATTTTTTCCCCCTTTCTTTTTTTGAGTTTTTTGACATTTTAGTTATTTTCTCAGGGTATACTGATGGAAGCATCCATGCGTATTTCGGCGGCCTGTATCTATGATTGAGCACCAAAGGGCACTGTGGGGCCTTGGCCAAGCTGTGCGCTCAACTGAGTGCCGTTCTAGTTTAAAATGGATTTTCAGTGTCTACAGGAGAGACAAATGTCAGTCTTTGAGTAAACTGTCCTTCAAATCAAAAAATAATGACAGCATACAAGTAAACGACAACATAACTGAATGTTCTGACTCAACAGGGGTGTAGTTTTCTATTTATTCAAATCCCCATCTTTTTAAGACACGTCATTGATCTAGTGAACTACAGACTTGAGGAGGACACTTCGAGAGTCGTACCTTTCTGACCGACACCCTGCAGACAGAAGGATCCAGGACTCCGGTGTGGGGGTTGGCGCTCATTTTAGACACAAAGGTAAACCTCTTCCTCCAGCGAACACAGTTCTCTTGAACCTCCTCTCTGTAAGGAAGAAAAAAAAAAAAAAGCAGAAGCACATAAATCTCTGGAATGAACAATTTAGTATTCTGCATTCTTGTGCTTCCAATGAATTATTCATTTCGAAATACCTTTCTATTTCTGCTTACTCCTCACTTGCTGAGTTATAGACTCAGTTAATGATAACATGATTTAGCTTCCCATTTGCTGATGCAATAAAACTGACAATGACACTGAAACATAAGGAAGCAAAATGGAAGCAACCTAAATTATGTATTTATAGAAACAACAGGACTAAAAAAGAACTCTTCCCTAAACTTTTCCTGACATTGAGGTCAAACCCAAATGTTCTCAACACTTATCCGCTATATTCCCTGACCCGAAACAACACATTTTTTCCAGTTATGTCATATCTTTCTCACAGCCTCATGACCAGTGGATCAGATTTATCAGAGCAACACAAACGGAACATGTTGTGAGCAAGTTTTTCCGAAACTAACTGAATTACAGAGCTGATTCCCATGGCTTCTGAAGGATTTTGTAGGCAGATGCAGCGTTTTGGTTGAGGATAGTGACCTGGTGACACTTTGTCAACCACTGGTGGAATGACATTCCCAATAGGTAATCTGGTTTGTCTCTCAGGATTTTCCCTCATTCTTAACTGACAAGAAAACCTGTCGAGGAAACAGTGTACAATGGTCAAGAGACTTCTGTGAAAAACAAAGTTTGCCTTGACAGAAATGCCAGTGGAAAACCTCAGAGTGTCCATACATCCTGGCTAATGGGTGGGAACACAGCAGTAGGTGCACAAACAGAACGGGTCACTGATCTGTTTGTTTCTGAAAACAAAAGCTGATGTGACTGGCACTCCAACAAATTCCAAAGAAATGTCCAGGAAACACCGCAGCATCCAGCAAAAGAGGAGAATGTAGATTTGTGTGGTATGTACTGAGAAAGAGACCAATTTGTTTAACATAGCGCTTCTGTTGCCAAAACAAGATTCCAATCAAAATCAGATTTTTCTGCAGCTCTACGGGTCGTCTATAAAATAAGGCATCAGCCTTGGTTAGTGCTGGAACAGTTGGTCCTTTAAAGGTGCACTATGTTGTTTTGGGGAAGACATTTTAATAGGAAATATCTTCATTGACTTTTTTTTTTAATATCCAAACAAACTAAATAAACAAACTCTCTCCATTTTCATGGTTGAATATACAAACTGACCTTAAAGGACAACACAATTTCATACTATGAACACATGCATCCACTGTTGTGGGAGTGATATCATATGGCAAAATTTTTAGCTTTAGGTAACAACAGCCAGACTTCATGTAAATCCACCCAGTAGTTCTCAAGTAATTTCACTCAAATTCTCAAATCAGCAGCACCACCACAAAACTAGCTGACTAAAAATATAATTTTCACTGTAAGCAGGAGTAATTCTACTGTGTTATTTGTAGTTAATTACAAATGTCTCTGGTGGTAAAACAGGGAGACGTCCAAATAACCAAGTCACATACTAATTATGGGGGGAGGGGTCACTACAAAATCCTAGATGCAGGTCTTCATTATTTCTAAGTTATGAGAATCTACACTCTTCTGTGAATCATTATGTCGACCAAACATTTAAGTTAAATACCGTCCTGTTAAAGAGCCCCATCATTTCTGTAAATGTTCTGTCAATCACCAGCGAACGAGAAAAAAAGCCCAGTTTCTCTCCTTTTAAATGGCAAACAGCTCATTTAGAAAACTTGCATTGGATTCTGTCCAACGACATGCTGAGAAGAAGTAGATCAACTGAGCAGCCAAATGTTTCTGGAGTCACTTAAACTGCTTGACGCCTCCTTAATTCCACCACATATAAATCACAAATACAGCACTTCACGGTGGGGCGTGCATGTCAAATCTAAAGGTGAAAGAGAAAAACGATTGTACCGATAAGATGCTTTTATTGAAGCAACTCTTCAACATCAAGTGAAATATCCTGCATGCATTTTTTGGAGAATGTCTCCAAACGTCTTGATACAGTATGTAAATTTTTTTTAGTCAAGTTTGTTAGTGCATGCAGCTCCGTAGGATTGGGTACTGTATTAATACTTTTAATACTACAGGTAATCGTCTGCGGAATGAGGAGGCCAACGGGTCATAAACAAGGGCCTCTCTTACACAGTATACTAAAACCATGTCAACAGTATAAAAAAAAAGTAAGGAACACTAAAAGGAAAGACACATGATTCTAAAGACTGATGCTGATGGCTTTAAAGTCTGTTTCAGACTGTTCAAGAAGACACTGACAAAGTTCTGAAAGAAAGAAAGAAAGAAAGAAAGAAAGAAAGAAAGAAAGAAAGAAAGAAAGAAAGAAAGAAAGAAAGAAAGAAAGAAAGAAAGAAAGAAAGAAAGAAAGAAAGAAAGAAAGAAAGAAAGAAAGAAAGAAAGAAAGAGCTACAATGGCTGCATCATCAGACATTGTCTCCAGCAAACCAAGATGCGAGGACAAGGATTCCCATCAGCCTTGGACCCAATCAGGCAACAAAAACAGGCAATTTAAGGTCCTACTTCATGATTAATGAGGACGTTTGCTTGTTCAAGACCTGTCCTAAAATCAAAAGGGGTTTACCATCTGGAGATCACAAATGTATTCATGGAATTCCCTGGCTCTCTACCCAGATTAGATTTAGGTATTTTCTTGTGTACAAATACACATTTTAAACCAATGTTAGCCTGAGGCAAGGTCATGGGATCAGCAAAAACATTACGATGCAGCCTCAAGCGACTATGAATACACACGGAAAATTAACAGGCAATCTGGTCTAAAGTTGTTGAGATATCACTTTTGAAACAAAGAGAGATTAATCATCTGGTTGAGCAATCATGAAGCCTCATTGCCAGCAGAATGGAAAAAAATGAGCTGGGCCTCCCTGTTCTGTTTAAATTACAATCGTTTTGATGGTTTTGATTTCAACAAGTTTAATTTCAGTCATTTTGATTTCTTTTAATCAATGTACATGAGCCAGTATGAGCTACCGCGTGGCAGAGAAGATGCAAATGACACACGTACAACAACCAGACACACACAAAAACACACTCTATAGTGCAAACTAGCAGCAGCTGCTCCTCACACTCCCCTCCCCCTTCATCTTATTCACCATCTCTCCAGTGTTTTTGTGTGATTTCTACCACTTCTGTCATTCTGTCTTTAACTACTCTCAATTATTTTTCACAGTATTCTGAACAACACCCTCAATAAGAAATATAAGCCAGAGCTGAGCTACTCACAAATTACAGGTTTTACAACTGAAATTGTGTATATTTATAATTTTTACATAAAATTCAACATCTTTCATTAAGAACACTGTCGGCTGTTTATTGTCAGGTGAATTAAGCTTAATGGCAGCCTGTTAAAGACGATGAATACAAAATATTGGTAGGGTACATGGTCGTTTTAGTTGATTTCTTATTTCAGTTAACTCATTTGTGAAAGCTGCAGTGAATGATTGCTCACTTACAAATAAAAATACAAACCATTTGCTGTCCACAGCCTCTTAAATCATCTTGTACTGCTTTTCTTCTTTCAATACTATGAAAAATAGAATATTTAAGGTTATCTGACTGTTGGTCAGACAAAATCAGCAATTTCACAATGTCACTATGTGCCCTGTGAACCAATGATGTGCAACTGTTATGAATCGTATAACTGAAGAAATAGCTGAACAGGGTAAATAAAAGAAGACGATGCATGAAAGCAAGTAACCGAGGATGTAAACAATCCTGGATTTAAAATACTTTTGTGTTTTGGTGAGTAACAACGAATGTTAACATAACTTTTATTTGTTTAGAAGAAAACTCCACAGGGCCTCTTTAAGCTAGAACAGTTTGACAATGTAAATCAACGGTCTGCGGCTTGCTTAACCACAAATCGTGGCACATGCAAGTAAAGTCCTGGGGATTCACAACAAAGAGGATAAAACCACCAAACACAAAACGTGCTGGAAAATCTTCTTTAACCCTAAGTTCTAATCCTAAACCAACTCTTTTGAAGAAGTGAAGAGAGGTTAAAATCCTCCCAACTTGATTCTCCCTCATCCATCTATCCCTGGAAACAAGTGCGGTTCTCAGAAAAGTAGAGACACAAAAGCGCACGCACAAACACACACACACACACACACACTCTCCACTCTTATCAGGACCCCCACGCTATTGGTCCTCCAGCGTGTAACGGGGAGCGTTCCCAAACCACATTCCTCACTCCAGATGGCTTTGTTCAGACTCCATGGAAACCTCACACTCCTCGAATCCACCGACGCTCTGCCAGCAGCTCCGAGAAGGAGGAGACACTCGCAGCAACACTCTTTCTTTGAGCCTCAGACGTTTTTATAAGCCCCTCCGCCTTTTGTTTTTCTATCTCACCTGCAACCTTTGGATCCCTTCTGTTCACTCTTCTCATTCTCAAACATTTTACTTTTTGTGTATTTAACATAAATCTGTTACTGTGGCTGCTTCTCTGACAGGATTATTCAATCAAAGGAGGAGCTTATGGTGTGCAAGAACTTGATACCTATTGCTAAAACAATAAGAAGCTTTCGTGGAAGTACCCTGTACCTTTTCTAGTTTGCATAATTTGGATTTCTTTGGACATCTTTTGATAATTGAACCCTGAGTAAAAACACTTAACTCAATCAAAAAATGAAGGCTAGATATGAGCAGTTTCTTCAGCACTTTCTTTGTCTCAGTTAAAGCAGGCCACATTGACAGTAGACAGACTGAAGCTGCTCTCACTCCAGCTGAAAACAGCTCACATAAACAAAGGACTGAAGGCCCACATCATAACACGTGCAAAGACAAACTAATACAGAGGCCGTCATTGTGCGTGTTCTCTTCCATACATTTGCCCTGCAGGCAGTACTTTGATCATTTTGTACAGTTGAATCAAATTAGTGCACTTCAAACAAATAGAAAAAACTGCTGTGTCCCTCAACCAAACATAATTTCCACCAGCTGAAAATAGAGCAAAACCTGATGTTTCCCACGCACGTCATCCTGAGGTTGGAGGAGCAGCAGCTCGGGACGACGTGGCACAGCTGTGATCAACCGAAGATCCGCATTTGATGCACTATCACTACTGTTAGATGAGGAGGAATGCTGTCCTGTGTTGAAAAACAATCCCCATAAAGAGAGGGCATCCAAAAATGAGCTCGATTTCAAAGCCTCAGACCAAGAACACAGATCATGAAACAGCAGACAGACGAGCCGAAGTCTGCAGGCAGACCGACACTCAGAACGAAGAGTAATGTAATCAGTGAAGGCAAAAACAGAACGGGCACAAATTCCAAAACCATCAGCAATTACACGCAAATTAAAGTAAAGAGGCCATGAGCCGGCAGCAGATGGTACAACATTCTTCTGTGACTTAATAATATCCAGATAAGTTTAAGAAGAGGTAGCAAAGCAAATCAGAGTCGAGGAGCCGAGGAGGAGAAGATTTATTACTTCAAAAAGCCTTAGAGAATCAAGCACTGTGGCACGCAGAGGAGGAAGAGCTGGGATTCAAGGATTTAATTGGGATGAGAAAGAAAGGATATGAAGTACCTCTTTGGATTACTGTTGTGGAGACACGGACAGGAAGAGGAAGAGGGGTATGACATGCAACGACGGTGCCCAGCTGGAAGTGAAACAGGGACGCTGAGGTTTTGTGGTATGAGACGTAACCACAAGGCCACCAGGACTCCCCAGACATGAAGTGAAGAAAATAGACTGAAAAAGTTGTTCTCATCTGGGAATTTGGATGATTGCTTCAGAAACTCTTTGTTTTCTCCTCTGGCTGCCGACGTTTTAAGGTACATTATTGTTTTCCTGTTATAGACTGGTTTTACTTTAGCGTTCAGACATCTTCCTGGTCGTTTCCAAGCTGTTTTATGTTGTTAACTTTAAGTTGTAGCAACCTTTCATGGCCGGAGCACTCACTGAGACTGTGATCGATCTCAGAACTGTGAGATAAAATTTGCCTAACCTTCTTTTTTCAAGTGGAAAGAAGCAAAAATTCACTTCTGTTAAATACAAATTTGAGTTTTTCTGGAATGTAAGTTTTTTTTTCACGTTACAATCCCTGTCTGCATGCACTTTCAGCCTGAGAAAAAGTTTTGGGGGTTTCAGAGTTTTATTTCTGCAAGTTGACTCATGCTGACATCTACTAATCATCTGTTCCCCCCGCTTGGAAAACCTTACATAATAAAATAAATTAAATCTATCATGCTGAGCTAAAGTTACAGGAACTGGAATCAGATTTGTTTTGACCTTCTCGCTGCTGCCAAAAAATCCACAATCTGGCAAGACGACAGGTTACTAAAACTCTGTCCAGCAATCGAGCCGTTTCTGAGTCCATGTTACTTCTGTTTATAAGTCTCCGTTCACTCGTTATGTAAGAAAACTGAACCTAAACAACATCAACACAACAAATGCAACAGAAGGAAAACTTCCTCAGCAGGATTTGGACTGAAGAAGACAAACACAATTTGCGATTGCACCCTTTCAGTCTTTGTGAAGTCTGAATGTAAACATGAAGTCCCTGATTTGAGTTGCCCCCGACAGGAACCCCAGCATGTGATGACTCAACATGTCAGCAATGCAGCAGTATGGGATCCTTATCTCCCATCCTGGCTGCGTGGCTCCTGGGGGCCCCGGCCACAGCAGAAAGACAAACAGCGGCCCGGCCGGGTCGGGTCGCATCGAGGGCTCAGATAAACAGGCCGAGAGCAGAGTGCTGAGGAAGCAGACAGATCCTGCAGAGGGGTCGGTGACGTAAGGATGAACCGGCAGGCAGCAGGAGCGACGAGGAGTCACTGAGGATGTTCCTGTACCCAAAAGGCCACAAGGTCGATGCACACGGATGCTAATGACCTTTAAACAACCACGTGCTCTGCTGTACTCTGGATAGAAAACCAATCCTCCCCCCTACCTCTTCACTCAGTATTTATTTATCTTTCTTTATTTTTACAGGGGCAAACACATGTTGACAAAACATCCTGTTAAATGTGCCGGTGTTAGCCAAAAGGCTTATTTTCAACAGCTGTCACCTGGCCAGATGTTAAATTAGCCACTAAAAACAACAATAAAAACAAACATGTGGGACTTTCACACTGATATCTGTGTAACTTTTATGGAATAAACTGAATGAATCGTACACGTGAATGTCAGTCTGCATGTACAAGAGTACAATCAGCAGTTATATAATGTTGTCGTTGGTTCTGGAGGAGGGTTAAGACTGGTAACAAAAGGTCCACTGCCTGAAACAAACCATCGCTCATCGGATTTTCCGTAGCGATGCCACTACCTGGGTGATCCCTCTTGAGTTCCTTTGTGTGCATAGGAGTTTTATACTAGGTTATTTTACTAGAATTAAGTAATACTCTGATCGCACCTTGTAAAACAAAATATTTACCAGCAGGTCCGCAACTATCATTGTCATGAGTAATTAGTCTCAATTATTGTTTTGAATTGTTTAGCCATTACAATAATAGAAAAAATGCTCATCATAATTTCCCCGGAGCCCAGCGTGATGTCTTTCAATGCCTTGTTTTGTCCAATCAACAGAATAAAACCTGATGATTTACAGTTTACAATCATATAAGCTATTTATCACACTTCAGAAGCTGGGACCTGAGAATGTTTGGCATGTTTGCTTGATAATTAACAAACAACCAATAGTAGTTTATGTCATTCAATCTAGCAACATAACATACATTAAAACCTTGAAGGTGTTTTGTTTCATTCAGTTCAGTTATGTCACAGGATTGCATTTTCTTTACTCTGCGGCCAATCAAACCTTCAGTCTTGGAGTGAGAAGCTCGAACAATCAATTTCACAGGAATGTCCCCCTGTGTGGAGGAAGGTAAATTTGATTACCTGGCCAGTTACCAGCGCAATCATATCCAAAACACCCCGGCACGACACACACACACACAGACACACAAACACACACTCACCTCCCCTTACATCCCAACAAAACGCTAACGGCTGGAAAAGTGAGATGAAAACAGGAAACAGCTGTTGAAAGGCTGCTCGTCCCCGCTGATTCCTAACTCTCCTCACAACACTCCTCTCTGGAGTTCTTCCTTCCTTTTCTCTTCCCTTCTCTCACACGGCAAATGCCCAACCCCACTTACATCTGAAGAGTGTCGACCAGGTGAAAAAAGTAACACATTTTTTTCACTGTAAGACTTTGGTGGATGCCTTGGTTGACAGAGGTGTGTTCCAGGGACGGCTTCCTGCTTGTGTTCCCACTCAGCTGCTTCGGTCAAGCCATCCTGCTTTGTTCCTCACATCTTTCAAACCACAATTAAAAACCCAATTCTCCATTTTTAACTGGATGATTCTTTACTACTAGATGATCCCATGGGGGGTGTCTGTGAAAAGTGGAAGTCACAACCTGATTGACAAAGATGCTTGTTTTCCTTCTGTGATTTGTTGTACTTCAGCTATTTGCGTCTTTCTTAACTGATCAGTCTATTTTTCTGCCCAAACAAAACATGTCAAAACCCAAAGATATTTCATTTACACAGATAAAACATCAACTCCTCCCATTTGATGAATGACTGAAGAGATTAGCCGATTATTAAAATAGTGCAATTCATTTTTTGTTGATCGTATAACTGATTAAATGACTGATTGTGTCCACACGAGAAGTTTTGATAAAGTAGAAGTGACGAAATGTGTCCGCGTTATTTGTAACATCAGTTTTAACAGGCTTGTTTAGTCATAACAGCCGAATCTGGAGCGAAAACAACGTCCGTCTCAACATCATCTTACATCACAACTAATATTAGCTGCAGCGATTGGCCAGTTTACAACCAGTGAGGTTAATGACTATTGTTCATCTGTGCCATCACCACAGGGGAACCGTGTTTCTTCCACAGAGCTCAGGGAATCTAGCTGCTTTCAGGCCGGTTTAGAAGATCTCATGAGAGCGTGGCACTTAAAAAACAGAGATTAGAGCCACCAAAGGGAGCGCACAGACCCGTAGAGGAAGGTAAACAGGTAGCTCCTTTGTGTCATCACCTTGTGGGCTGCCCAACAAAAAGCCCATGAAGTAGCACATAAAGCACGTAAAAACTTATGCCTGTTGTTTTCACAGTGTATATGGCCAAATACTGCTTCAGTGCACAGTGCTGACCCATATCTCGGTATCTCCTGTCTGTTTTCCAATCATTGGTAAGTGTAGACTACAGAAAGCAGCATCGTTATCACAATCGCTCCACAGACTGGAACACCTGGAGTATTGTACCTAGGCTACTTCTTCCTCAGTCTGTATAATGATCTGGTGTCCGCTATAGGCATTAAATGACTGACTCTCATCCCACACCATGGACACTTCATGTAAAAATCCCCATTGCATACTTTACATCATATATAATACTGTTTCTGATTCTGATGCAATGACAACCCTACTGATATATCTACACTTGAATCCCTAATGCGTACTCTCTATAGCTGCGAAAGGCTACATGTTGCATCATCTTCTCATATCCACGTGTCTTCAAGGGTGCCAACTGGATGTGTGGAACATGTGACGTGTGTAGAACATGTGTGCTGACACTCATTCTGGTATGTACAGACAGCATGCATGTCTATAGTCTATAGAGTCCATCAAGGTCCCAGAACAGACTCAAACATGATGTAGGGGAAGCCATATAGCAGTAGCATTTCGGGTCGCTTGCTTCCTGTCATTCTCTGCTGTCATACTCAGAAAAAAAGGCAAAAAGAAGCATACATTTTTGTCTGTTAAGACGTGAGAATGCCAGGAACAAATTTAGATAAACAACCAATCTAGAAGAGAAAGCCATCACCTTCATCGTCTTTCACATTTGTTTTTACTGTTGTTGAATATTTCATCAATGAGAACATGAAGTAGAATCACTTAAAACTTACATAAGGTCATTTACAACCATTCAGACCAGTCAAGTGCTGGTGACGCCGGACAACAGACAGTCAGGAAGCTCTGCCAACTCCACCCAAAAGTTCTTGGTAGTTTTGAAGAACCACATCCTGAGTGTTCCTGCTGGGAAACTCTGACACAACCTCTAAACACGGTCTGACAACACGGAACAATGCCGCACAAGTACACTGGCAGGTTTACGTTACATACAATTTAGGAAGTCAAGACCAAATTTCTCAAATAAAGACGCTCTCAAAGTGAAAGTCACCAAGTAATAATAACGGTATCATATAACACATCGTCCGTTTAGTAGCTGTTCTGAAGATTCTGATCAAGTCACACGATCTTCGTGAACAGAGGAAGTTCTCTCAGTAGATTGGAAACTGTAGATACTTTCTGAGTCATGTTATTCATGATCTTCATAAACTCGTCTTTTACGATACTTTGTGATTGATTGAAACTTCCAGATGAGTTACTCAGTGGACAATGTGGTGCGGTTGTGTAAAATTTTCAGTGGAAGCACTTTTCCCAACTGAAAGCGCTTACTTGACAGCAAAAATGCAAATTCGGACATTTTCGTTGTTGCAAGCATGTCATGTTAAAATCCATCAAAAGCTAGTTTCTCCCAGTCAGTGTGTTCTCGATTAAGCTGACTTTTAGCTGTGGAAAGAATTACTTCAGTAAAAACAGATTTTGGGAACAAACTCAAACTTTGTGGACTTTTTTGGTACACAAAGCACCTCATTTGACCCTGTGATAGCCATGACGATATGTTGTATATCTGTGAAAGAGTGTGGTTAAAGTCTCTTACTGTGTGTTCCTGCATCTGAACAGGAAATGAAGACAATCCGTCCACGTTGCCACATCAGAAACACATGCCGAAGCCTCTCAAAGTTCGATGTTTCTCTCAGACTATACTTCTTCTTTTGCTTCTTCACCTGAACATTTGACATCAACATCGCTGTACTCTACCACACCTTTTTCTCAGGTGTCTTTAGCCTCCAACAGCTTTAATATGTCTCTTTTTTCTTGAGCTTTTAATACAATACCTGCCATCTTCTACCCTTAGCTGTTATTTCCACTTCTGGCACATATCTACTGGACAAAATTACTGTCAGGCTGTTTTGGTTGTTTCTTCACACTATCTACAAGAAATATCAGGGACAGTGTGTATAAAAACATCAGCTCAATGTCCAGAACTGTGAACTTTAAAACGAAAAATGAGACATAGCAGATAGAGCCTGAACTTTTCTGCCAAATCAGGATGGACACCATCTGGTTTGTAAAGCTGCACAGAGTGAAGAAACATCTGACTGGCTGGCTGGATGAACTGTAAAGCTGGCTGGACGTTGTGGCCCGCTCCTGGTACTGGAAATTCAACACCGGCTCGCATATGATTCTTCTTCGATATCTTTACTTGAGTGAACTGAATTTGTGGAGTTTGCACCTGTTTTCTCTGTGCAAAGTGGCGTGAACAAGAAAACGACAACTAAATGTCAACTTAAAACCTTAAAAAAAAACACTTATGCAAAAAACAGATACATCTGAGTGAGAGTTTGCATGCGTTTCGTTACAAAACCCATTAAAAGTGTCGTGAAGAGTGTGGAGGTGATGAGGATTTTGGCAATTATTTGTTTCTGGAGACTGAGTGAACATAAATGATTGTGACTGTAACATGAAGGCAGGATGGGCACACACAAGAGGTTTCCACTTGTAATACTTTGAACTTTACCTCCTCAGCAGAATAGTATATATATTTGAGTATTTCTTTGTGTCTTACTTTAGACAAAAAAGTGTTTTGCAATTTTAAAAATACCCTATAAGAACCACAACAACAGGCTTAGTATCAAATTTTCTTCTACAAACAAACCTTTTCTTGTAACAACTCATTTTCTTTTTTTTGTCTTACACGTGTTAAACTTAATCAAGTTCTCAGAAAAAAAACTGAACACGTACGAAGGGTTTTATGTAACACATGTTTTGCCTTTGGCTGCTCTTTGTGTTTGCCATGTTTCCAAGTGTTATAAATGCACAGCACTGTTTGATGTTATATCACCAAAACTGTAAAACTGAAAGTTGAATCAAGGCGACAAAACATAAAGTCCTCTGTCTGCCGGGACATCTGCCATTAAAAAGCTTACGTCATCAAAGGGAAGACAAGGGTGTTACTGAGGGTCTCGTGGTTTGTTTGTTTTTCTGCATTTTACCAGGGTACAAGTAACTGTGCCATTTAATCTAAGGCTTATGTAATTCTATCAAGGCAAACGCTAAAAATCTGCCTTTGGGGATTTGCTGATTTTCTTTGTATCTTTTGGGTTTGAACAAGCAGGTCAAACAAAACAAAAGACAATGCCAGAAAATCTCCCTTGAAAACTTCAGATTTTACAAACGCAACTAAACATGGTGACACTTAAGGGCCGCCAGAAAAAGCAGCCGCCACGACATGTGATATTCGTTTCACTGCAAAACTTTCCACCATTGCTGCCACGACTGCTCTGCTGCTGACCTTACTTCACTTCCTGATATATAACGCCGTTAACTCTTGAGGACACACACAACCATCGCTCTTAAGTGACACAGGGCGGCTTGCGTGCACAACAAATCATAGTTGAAATCAAGTGTATCAGCCACCAAAGCCCTCATGAGTCTCAGCAGCTGTGAGTTCCAGGAGCCACGATATCTACGAAATGAGTGACACACTGGCATGCGGTACTGACGATGAGTAGCAAAGCTGATGAGAAAACGGATGAGTGTTTTTCTACAGCAGTAACGTCGGTCATATCACAGGTGGATGACAGATGTCAGACAGGCCAAACAGCATATCGGCCTGAGAGCTGGACACTCAAATTCGCAGCATGTGATCTTCTGTGCTTCCAGCCAGACTTTGAGCCAACCAGGGGCTCTGGGAGGGGTTTCATGTGGTGCAGCGCGGTCCACTGGGTAAGCTCGCTGTTAATTCCTCCACTGTTCCCGGCCCACAACAAGGCCAGGCCCCGGCCAGGCCCCCATACAAAGACCGGGTTTGTCAGATCTGTGACATAACGCTAATCTCTGTCCGCCGCGGAGGGAGCCTCCCTGCGCCGTCACCTGCTCCTCTGAGAGGGCCTTGTTTTCAGTCACAGAGATGATAACCGAGATGGGAGGGAGGCAGGGAATCTGGGCTGTTATATAAGCCCCAGAGAGGAGAATGACCTCTGAGGCCTCGAACATCGCAGTCCTCCCTGTTGAGGACATGAGCTGAGGGACTGATGGAGGTTTCGAAAGAATTCAGTTTGTTATTTCTCAGCAAGTTTTAGTTTGACAAACAAACATTTTATGGGGCCGAAAAAATGATCTCACTGGACCATGAGCCAAGGAAACACGATGTTTTTGTATCAGGACAAAACACGCTGGCAACTTTAATGTCAAAGGAGAAACTCTAAACTAACAAACCAAAGTCGTGTTTTTCAATACAAACACATTACAATGAAGTACGTAACATTAACAAAACCTTCCAGCAAATTATGTTTTATTGCATTGTTGGATTAAAAAAAGCCAAACAGACTTTTGTACATCGCAGTTCAGTGAGATGAACATCGATGTTTTCTTCTATAGTTAGAAGCAGATATCCATAACAACATTTCCACTTCACAGTCTTCCTTCATAACAACATTTCTTGGAATTACTGGTTGCGTGTGTGTGTGTGTGTGTGGTCGGTCGTCTTCCTGTTTTCCAGTCAAACATAAGGAGGATTCTTAAGAGTCCACAGCCATGCTAACTGTTCTGTCAGGCTTCATTCGGTCACAGTGATGCGTTGAGCTAGAAGCTAACGTCAGCATTGCCGCGTGCTTCTGATAACAACGTTAACGTGCAATTTAAAAAACATTAAATCAAAAATATAGTAGAGTATATAGTGTAGATGGAGACTGGAAGATAAAGTAAGTGCAACAGTGGGATAAAAAGCACAGTGCAGCTACAGTAATAAGCTGATTAATAGATTAGTGCAGTGGTTCCTTAATGTGAAGCAATGTCCACTCACAACGTCTTGTTGTTGCGTGTCTGTGAGTTGCATTTGAATCGTTTGGCGAAAAAAGAAAAGCAAAGATTAACGCTGCGTTAAAAGCACAGTATGTAATTTCTGCCGCTAGGGGTCCCTCAATCAAAACAGATACAAAAGATGTAGTGTGATGTTGTGAAGTAGCGTGGGATCATGAGGGTTGTTAAGTTTATTATGAAACAACAATGACTGAAGTCTATCTGATGTGACTCAGGCGGGAATGTTTCTGGACATGCTAATGTTTTAATTTCTACATAGGTTACTTTTAATTACGTACGTCGACGTCCTTCCTCACTCAGTCTAAGGGCGTAGTCGTTTTTAGACATTTTAATGTGTAAAAGTGGCAGGATGTGTGTAATGTTATAATGCTGGAAAACTTAAGATTTCTTGGTAAACAGCACTCGTCAAAAAACCGCACCACATTGTCCACTGAGCAACTCCTGTGGAAGTTTCAATCAATCACAAAGTCTGACTCATGATCTTCTCTTCATCTAAAAGATGAATTTATATCTTTTAAGCCAGTAGAGGCTGTTAACAGCTGCTGCTGATAACAACAGAGCCCTGAGACTGTACAGAAAGTTCACCATAGAACTGAAACAAGGAGCTAAATGAGGCTAAAAGGATGTTCAGTGGTCAAAACAAGCAACAACTTTCACCTTACATAAATAAACAGACGTGCAACAGAAATATGTTACCCAGTAACTCCTGACCGCCGTGTTTGCAACAACGGGATTAGACAATTAAAAACAAACAACATAAACTGTTCATCCATTTTATCATTTTGAGAAAATGTACTGAAAAAATATCTGAAATGTTTGTCGGATCCAGCTTCTTCAATGTTGTACTTTTCATCTTTTGACGTTTTTTTTAACTGTTGCTTAAACAAAATAAAGACCAAGACATCATCTTGAGGGAATTTGCATATCTAACTTTTAATGGACTAAAATGTAGCAGAAAAGAGTAACCTACAAGCGTTGAAGTTCTGCCCGTTGAGGTTGCACTCGACCAATGAGACGATCTCCACCTAACAGAAGTGTTTACATGACCAAAACTCCCGATCTGCTCATTCCTCACTGATTAAAGGTAACAGAAAGGAAACATCCGCCGACCAGAAACCTGATCAAGATGGTGGAGATCTGGTAGTGTGTTTACTTTTCCCCCTCACTCAAACACACAAACTCACACGCACTCTGCACTGGGATGCTGCTACGTGACAACGGGGATGTCGAGCATATACAAAGAGGACGCAGAGAAAATGTTCTCCCACGTATGCCTCGGTCAGCTCGGGGGGGGGGTTGATGTCTAACAGGCGTGTTTGAACACAAGGTAACAAACGGGGAAAAGTCTCAATAAAAGTGAGAAATAAGGAGTTGACGGAGACATCGACACCAACCACAGACTGCTCTTCACTCCTGTTTTACACCACACACACACACACACACAGAGACAACTGAATGTGGGGCATCCTTTACTTGAGCCAGATCTGGAAAAATCAGGGCCATCCTTTCATCTGAAAAATGGGTTAGCAGCAGTTCAGAGAGTCTCTGCCAATAAAACACTGCGCGGGCTATCAACATAACGCCTCGTGTTGTTTTACAAGTTGAGGTTAGTTTAGTAGGTCAGAGAGGAACAGAAAGCGAGAGCATCAAGGCAGTCTTCGTGCCTCAGGTGGGGTTTGAGACTAAATAAGATTTCTGTGATGCATGTTCACCTATTTAACTCATCGGACACAGTAAGCACCCAGAGGCCCTTTTGAAACACGTAAAGCTGTCACGGAAAGTAAAAATGAGGGCAAAAGCTGTAACTCGCAAGAGCAACTGTTCAAAAGATTTGGAAAATTGTGTTACAGGTTTACTAGACATCTCTTTTGGAAGATTGTTTGCTGGAATAATGAGGTCGTGACGGTCAAACAGAGTCCACACACAAGTGTAAAACACTGTAACAGACATCTGACGAGGACTTTCAAGGGCGGTTAATCTCATCTAGAGAATCAAAGACGAGGAAGGCTGAGGAGATGAAAGTTGTTGATGTTAATGAAGTTTGGGGAGGGAATCTGGAGCTATGGGAGGCGACGGAGGAGATGAAAAGCCAAGAAAGCAAATGAAAGCCATCTTCAACTTTAGTTCACCGCATCCTATTGTCCCCGAGTCCACAGCAAGTCCAGAAGGCAGCTGGGTCTGAGAGTGGAGAGTTATTTTAGGAGGTTTGGAGTTAGTAGACGGGATAATTTGACCAGCGTGGACTGGTTTGAAGGCTTCTGTTTAGTCTGGCCGTCCAGCTGAGGTGCCAGTGCAGATACACAGAGACGGGGAGGCCACTTAACACGGCAACACCCTGCTTTTAAACTGTGACTCAGAGAAAAGCAGCGTTTTATTAACCAGCCTGAGCTGAGCTGCAATGTGAGTGACACCTGGAATACTTCTGTGCAACAAAGGTAAAAGAAAACTCAAGTAAAAATGTAAGCAATCTAATAGGCTATAGTCACTGCAAATTCTTTATATGAATACAGCAAGAACACCACAAACAACTTCACATCAAATACTACAGCTGCATCATAAGAGTTAGGAAAACTCTGTCAATAAATCCACTATACAGCTTCAGAAATGCACTATATACTCCTTTAATGTATTAAAAGGGGCACTATGTGGTTTTGGAGGAGGAAGTCAAAACTTTACAATATCAATGAGGTAATAATACAGAAACCAACACACCAATAACACAAAACAAACACACCACAAACAAGTGTAGGAGCCATATACAACTACAGCCACACCACAGGAATATAAAAACCTTTAAAAAAGGGTCAAAAAAGTCAATCAATACACTTTATAGCTCCATAAATACAAAACAAGCTCCTGTAAGTGAATTAACGTGACTTTGATAAAGGCAAAAACAAAAGTTCTGCATGTACGAAGTGAAGTTCACTGTTATGTTTCATGTGATGTGAGGTGTTTTTACCTGGTAGAAGTGGCCGCAAAGTCTCCATCCAGCAGCCGCAGCTTGCAGAACAGAACTCCGTTGACAAAAGGCACGGCGCTCAGCTCCTCCAGGGTCAGCTGGGTCTGGAACTTGAATTTCTTCTTTTTCACGAAGAAGGCCATTGTTTTAGCGTCTTCGCTCGCATAAAACACAGCTAAACCTCACGAAAGAACTTAAAAAAAAAAAAAATACTACTTATAAACTGTCTGAGCTCAATGCGATGTCCCTGTTCGAGTTGATGCTTCAGTCTGTGTTTTCATGCGAACTCCGCTTCTCCAGAGATGATTCAGCACAGAAATCTGGAAACAAATCAAGTATTTCCGTTATCAGTGTGAAGAAAGGAAGAGAAAAACGTCACGTTTGTGGTCTGAAAGTCGCAGAGAACTTACCTGGAGACATTTCGGACACTGTGGGGTTCGTCCCGACGACAGAAAATGACAGAAAAAGACGGTGGAGCTCTTGTTTCTTTCAGTACCGAGAGGAGGAACTTTACGTTAGTACCGTCAAGCTAGATGGGAATGCGTCGTGTGACTTCCGGTTAGCGCCTTTCGGAATAAAAGCTGAAATCTGAAGTCACAAATCTGTATTTGACAACAAATATCAAGTTACTCAAGTAGGCCACTGTACTTAAATATAATATGGACTTACTTTTGCTTTATTTACATTTTTTCCATTTCTGTAAGCTACCTTATATTTCTACTGCACTACATTTAACTGATAACTTTAGCTACTTTACAGATTTATTTGGCAACAGATAAAATGTGATATATCATTATAGAATCAGCTGCCCAGTAGTATGACAAGTATTTAAAATCAGCTCCACCTCTACTACATGCAATATTAAAGTGATCAATCTAAATACTTCTAAAAATCAGACTTTTCAGATCTAAAAGAAAAATAAATAAGCAGTTTGCATTTGGTAAACGCTGTTTTTTTGCTTGGAATTCTAGCTACTGATGCATAAGGGGCAAAAGTTAAACCGTGCAGACTGACATTAAACATACAGCTCAAGCACAGTGATCTGCTAATACTTGGCCCTAGATGAACAAAGAGATCAAAATAATCTGCAAATAGCACAGATGATTATTTTCTCTCTTTAGGAGCTCGTATTTGGCTTTGAATTTTAGAATTAATCAAAACAGTTTTTTTCATTTCTGTCCTTGTTATCAAATTATTTATTTTTTTAGTAATAATTGTTCATCAGTATGGTTGCTTGCTTCAATTGTGGATTTTATTTTAAAACGTATCTAACATAACTTCCGGTTGTTTACTGCCTCACTCTTGTTAACTTGACACAGCTCTTTGGACTCTCGCTGAAAGCTCATACTGCAGCCTGAGTGGTGAAACAGCGCCACCGTGTGGTGACAGTCTGCTGCTGGGAGTTCACTTATGTTACGTTTAAGGACCCAGTTTTTTTGTTTGTTTGTTTGTTTGTTTGGTTGGTTGTTTTTTATTGATTTATCTGTTTCTTTTTTCATATATGAAGATTAAAATATTTAAATGATTTTCATAAGCGTTGACCAGAATGTTTGCCTGGTAAGTAAGTTATTAATTTATCTTTTAAGGCGGCCCAGTGACAAACTTTATTCTGAGAAAATGTCAATAAATTGGGCACTGTTATGTCAGTAGTCTTAAAAACATTATTTTTGTTGTTGAAGCATTTAAGTATACTTGTAGTCTTAGACGTCCAGAAGTAAAATATACCACCCATAGCCAGGAATTATTGAGCAAAGTGTTTTTACAGCAGTTTAAACATAAGAAAATATGCCACTTGGAGGTACAAATGTGGAAGTTTATCGTTGAATTTCTCCACATTGGTGCAGTTAAAATGCTTTATATTAAGTATACTTGTAGTCTTAGATGTGTAGAAGTCAAATATACCACCCATAGCCAGGAATTATTGAGCAAAGTGTTTTAACAGTAGCTCAAATACGTGAAAATATGCCACTTGGAGGTACAAATGTGGAAGTTTATCATTGAATTTCTCCACATTGGTGCAGTTAAAATGCTTTATATTAAGTTTACTTGTAGTCTTAGATGTGTAGAAGTCAAATATACCATTCATAGCCAGGAATTATTGAGCAAAGTGTTTTTACAGTAGCTCAAATATGTGAAAATCTGCCACTTGGAGGTAAAAATTTGGAATTTTATTGTGTAATTTCTCCACAATGGTGCAGTAAAAATACTTGATATTAAGTATACTTGTAGTCTTAGATGTGTAGAAGTCAAATAGACCACCCATAACCCGGAATTATTGAGCAAAGTGTTTTTACAGTTGCTTAAACATAAGAAAATGTGCCACTTGGAGGTAAAAATGTGGAAGTTTATCGTTGAATTTCTCCACATTGGTGCAGTATAAATGCTTGATATTAAGTATACTTGTAGTCTTAGATGTGTAGAAGTCAAATATACCACCCATAGCCAAGAATTATTGAGCAAAGTGTTTTTACAGTCACTCAAATACGTGAAAATATGTCACTTGGAGGTAAAAATGTGGAAGTTTATCGTTGAATTTCGCCACAATGGTGCAGTAAAAATACTTGATATCAAGTATACTTGTACTCTTAGATGTGTAGAAGTCAAATATGCCATTCACAGCCAGGAATTATTGAGCAAAGTGTTTTTACAGTCACTCAAATACGTGAAAATATGCCACTTGGAGGTAAAAATGTGGAAGTTTATCGTTGAATTTCTCCACATTGGTGCAGTTAAAATGCTTTATATTAAGTATACTTGTAGTCTTAGATGTGTAGAAGTCAAATATACCACCCATAGCCAGGAATTATTGAGCAAAGTGTTTTTACAGTCAGCTCAAATACGTGAAAATATGCCACTTGGAGGTAAAAATGTGGAAGTTTATCGTTGAATTTCGCCACAATGGTGCAGTAAAAATACTTGATATCAAGTATACTTGTAGTCTTAGATGTGTAGAAGTCAAATATACCACCCATAGCCAAGAATTATTGAGCAAAGTGTTTTTACAGTCACTCAAATACGTGAAAATATGCCACTTGGAGGTAAAAATGTGGAAGTTTATCGTTGAATTTCTCCACATTGGTGCAGTTAAAATGCTTTATATTAAGTATACTTGTAGTCTTAGATGTGTAGAAGTCAAATATACCACCCATAGCCAGGAATTATTGAGCAAAGTGTTTTAACAGTAGCTCAAATATGTGAAAATATGCCACTTGGAGGTACAAATGTGGAAGTTTATCGTTGAATTTCTCCACATTGGTGTAGTTTAAATGCTTGATATTAAGTATACTTGTAGTCTTAGATGTGTAGAAGTCAAATATACCACCCATAGCCAGGAATTATTGAGCAAAGTGTTTTTACAGTAGCTCAAATATGTGAAAATATGCCACTTGGAGGTACAAATGTGGAAGTTTATCGTTGAATTTCTCCACATTGGTGCAGTTAAAATGCTTTATATTAAGTATACTTGTAGTCTTAGATGTGTAGAAGTCAAATATACCACCCATAGCCAAGAATTATTGAGCAAAGTGTTTTTACAGTCACTCAAATACGTGAAAATATGTCACTTGGAGGTAAAAATGTGGAAGTTTATCGTTGAATTTCGCCACAATGGTGCAGTAAAAATACTTGATATCAAGTATACTTGTAGTCTTAGATGTGTAGAAGTCAAATATGCCACCCATAGCCAGGAATTATTGAGCAAAGTGTTTTTACAGTCACTCAAATACGTGAAAATATGCCACTTGGAGGTAAAAATGTGGAAGTTTATCGTTGAATTTCTCCACATTGGTGCAGTTAAAATGCTTTATATTAAGTATACTTGTAGTCTTAGATGTGTAGAAGTCAAATATACCACCCATAGCCAGGAATTATTGAGCAAAGTGTTTTTACAGCAGTTTAAACATAAGAAAATATGCCACTTGGAGGTACAAATGTGGAAGTTTATCGTTGAATTTCTCCACATTGGTGTAGTTTAAATGCTTGATATTAAGTATACTTGTAGTCTTAGATGTGTAGAAGTCAAATATACCATTCATAGCCAAGAATTATTGAGCAAAGTGTTTTTACAGTCACTCAAATACGTGAAAATATGTCACTTGGAGGTAAAAATGTGGAAGTTTATCGTTGAATTTCGCCACAATGGTGCAGTAAAAATACTTGATATCAAGTATACTTGTAGTCTTAGATGTGTAGAAGTCAAATATACCACCCATAGCCAGGAATTATTGAGCAAAGTGTTTTTACAGCAGTTTAAACATAAGAAAATATGCCACTTGGAGGTAAAAATGTGGAAGTTTATCGTTGAATTTCGCCACAATGGTGCAGTAAAAATACTTGATATCAAGTATACTTGTAGTCTTAGATGTGTAGAAGTCAAATATGCCACCCATAGCCAGGAATTATTGAGCAAAGTGTTTTTACAGTCACTCAAATACGTGAAAATATGCCACTTGGAGGTAAAAATGTGGAAGTTTATCGTTGAATTTCTCCACATTGGTGCAGTTAAAATGCTTTATATTAAGTATACTTGTAGTCTTAGATGTGTAGAAGTCAAATATACCACCCATAGCCAGGAATTATTGAGCAAAGTGTTTTAACAGTAGCTCAAATATGTGAAAATATGCCACTTGGAGGTACAAATGTGGAAGTTTATCGTTGAATTTCTCCACATTGGTGCAGTTAAAATGCTTTATATTAATCATAGATTAATTAAATCCATTCTTATAGTGTCACCACAGATTTAGTTACTTACCAATATGTCAGCATGAAGAAATGTTACTTTCAACAAGGGGAAATGAATTATTGAAGCGGTGGGTTGAACTTCGGTGTCAAGTTCAGCCGACAGAGAGCAGCAGAGCACCAGAGTCAGGGCAGAGGGGATCACTGTCTAAAACCTCTGTACTGACTCCACAGCAGCACCTTTGTACAATGCACAAACAGAGATGTGATTTGCTTTATTACAGGATTCAATAACTTTTTTTGTCACAAACACATTTGTACACAGTAAAGTGTGCAGTAAACAGCCACATTACTGCATCAGAAGACTGTCTAAAAGCATAATATAAAATAATGATATAATAGTGACAAGAAAAATAAAAAGATATTGTTTTAAATTGAACATTGTAAGGAGCTGGTTTAAGGAAATATTAGTGCAAGGAAAGGTGATACATTCAGCAATATGAGAATAATCAGAAACATTTTTTAGTTTCTGAATATGGTTGTTTACTTATTCGAAGATTTCTGTTGTATTTTCTGTTGTAACACATGGCTGAATTCATAATTCAGAGTCCCTGTTTTAAACTTTGCGCTTTCACTCCTTGATTGGTTGGAGGGTTTCTGCATTATTTATAAGGGACAACATGCTTCCTCTTTCTCTGGAAGTGAGCTGAACTGACGTATTAGCAATTCAGTGACAAAGTGCACCTCCAGTGATCTGGAACAAACGGTCTGTCCCAACAGTAACCCAATAACCCAGCCATAAAAACATCACAATCCAACTGTAAAACTGTACTCTTTATCTTAGCAAGACAACAACAGTGTTACAGATGATTGTGCTGTGGCCCTCTGAGATTTCCCTTTGTTACTGATGAGTCTGAGCCCCCCTCACCTCTCACCTGAATTTGTCTAATCCTACAGGTTAAAGTGCTGCTGAGACCTGTTAGTGGCAAACACACATGCCTCTGTCGTAACAGCTACCGTCT
The DNA here is from genome assembly GCA_039737535.1 of Lagodon rhomboides. Taxonomy (NCBI): domain Eukaryota; kingdom Metazoa; phylum Chordata; class Actinopteri; order Spariformes; family Sparidae; genus Lagodon; species Lagodon rhomboides. Next base: position 16,514,969 of record CM077791.1, on the reverse strand, counting down.
ACCTTCAGCTGTGTGACGCAGAGGATTCAACGACAGGCAACAACCAGATAAGAGTTATTTTTCAGTGTAAAAAAAAAAAGAAGTGCAAAAAAATACATATGATAAGGTTACAAATTGCAAAATATTATTTATGATTAAACCAGGAGGTCAAAGGTTCATCTTTATAGGCATTTTACAACACCGGGGTTGTAGAATGAAATGTAGGTTGTAGTCCCTTTATGTTACATAAAGAGGGAGGTGGGGGGGTTGCTTTTATGGAGGGGTGTGGAGGATGATCTCAGAGCCTGCAGAAATGAAGCTGCTCTGTTGTCTGCTGGTACGGCAGCGGATACTTTTGTCAGATTGTAGCAGGGCGAACAGACTGTGGCTGGGTGGGTGTTTGTCTCTTAGTATCCTTCACGCTCTGTGCAGACATCTAACTTCACTGATGCCACGGTGCTCTGTAGATGGGTACTTGTGGCGTTCTCGGTGGTTACAGTCACCTGCTGTCGAGACTTCCTGTCCTTGGCTGTGACAAAGCATGCTTTTTCATTTTTAGATATAACAAAGTTCAAAAGATTCATACAGACTTGTGTAGCAGAAATGTCCTTCATCCATCTACAGTTAACACCTTATAACCCTTTAGATTTGTATTGTGACCCCTGATGAGACCCTGGACTACGCCACTAATCTGCATATATAAAGTACCATGACCAGCTACAGTTATATAATGCTCATAATGACTAGTGCCTTGGTAATCTGTGACTCTGGAGGTCTGATCGCAGCCGAAGAAAATAAAACTGGCAGAGAAATATGTCCTCATCAGCACGTTTTATCACAGTGCTCTTTACCTTGGGATTGCAGTGGAAAATCTTTAAGTGGCCACACAATCAATACTTTTTGATTTTTAACCCTTAAAAAACACGAGCGATTGATTTTGCGATATACACAGCATATCTGACAGCGTGTGGACACCCGCACAATGTTTGTGGATACCAAAACATTCCAGATGTACAGTTTGTGATGACTGAGCGTGTCATCCCATCCTCCACTCTTCTGGTTTCAGGCTTCCCATCTGATTCCATATCCCGGCTGCAGATTTGCTCAAACTCGGACACAACAGCTGACGTCCAACAGCCGACTTTTGTTAATAAGGTCTGGCTCACAGTCGAGTCCAGGAGTTAGACAGAGCTGAGAGCAAGGATCTGCACAGACCAAGTTCTCCAAAGCGAACTGTGAACATTTTTTTTTATGTTTTTAGTTTTGCAAATCAAGCAGATGCTCGTACAACTGACAAGGGGAACGAGGGAAGAGGAGACACTATTCTAATAATCACATGATTTAGTGACATACAAAGAAAACAAGGTGATCATATATAACATGACATGACGGTCAACATGTGTGGCCTTATGAGAATTAATTCAGTTTGGAGAAAATGTAAAAAAGAAAATAAAACACTCTAAGAGAGAGAGAAGTAAAAACATATTTATATATAAACACACAGAGCTGATGAATATTCAGACCTTTGCTCTGACTGATAGTTAAGCCTCATGTAGAGGTGTGTGTGTGTGTGTGTGTGTGTGTGTGTGTGTGTGTGTGTGTGTGTGTGTGTGTGTGTGTGTGTGTCTGTAAACCCAGACAGGATCAGCTGACATCTCTGGGCTTCATCTGGTAGATCTTGGCGTTCCCTCAGCGCCTTTTTTAGGCTTTTGGCGCTCCTCCTGTGCTCTTTGTCCCAGTTTATTTCTACAGCCTTCATCCCTCCAGGCTGTCTGCCTCAGGGTGGTTTTATCAGAGAGATCTAGCCACTGCAGTCAGGGGCCAAACAAAATTATGTAAGACTCTCTGCGGCAGAGTAAATAACAAACAGGGAAACAAAATAAAGTAAAAGACCGATGGAGTGTGTCGCAGAAACACGTGAGGACTGTTTTTAGCCCCTCAAGAGTGCATCGAAAACGACCTGTAAAGTCAGATGTGAGCCTACAGAGCCTGAAAAAATCATGAAGTGGCTGAACAAATGCAGAATTTTCTAAAACTCAATCACTTTTGCTCACAAGCCAAACGCGTTCATTGATTTTGCATGGGTTTCTTTTTCTTTTACTTGCTGACACATCCGCTTTGCTGCTGGATGAGTCTGTTTCCATGTGTCTGTTTTGCCTTGCAGCAAAACCGTATTTGCAATGAAGAACAGTGAAGGTCGAAGTTAACGATTAAAGTTTGTTGTCATTTGTTTAACACCTGCTGCAAACCATATAAACTTTAGGAAAATGATAAAGTTAGCGTTTTGTTGAGGTATTTAAGGTTTAAGGTTTTTTCATGCAAAAACAACTAATAAATGTTGATTTGTAATTTCAAGATTTCATTCAAGCAAAGCAGGCAACCATCGATTGTTGGATGGTAATTTCATTACTTGTAATCTGTATTTTTAGGGAACTTGCACTACTCAAGTGGAAAAGTAAGCAAATGCATGATGCAACGACCCTTTATCGTGAGCTAATGCTGTGGATCTTTCTTGTCGAGGATGAACCAAGAGCTAACAACACATTTTTTTGCCCCACAGGCTCATTTTAGCTCTGGAACATGCTTCAGTGATTTTGTGACATTAACTATGATTTTCCTTACCAGTAAAATTGCTTGTTGAGAAGTTTCAATTAAAATTCAGGCTCTTGTTAAAGGTGACCAGATTTGGCAGAGATCCAAACCTGCATGTTTGGACAGTTTGAGCAATAATTCTTAATGAGGGTCCTCAAGCAAAGCAGTACAGTGTGTCCACGATGCACTGCTTATGTCATGTCTTGACCTATGAAAACAAACCTGGGGCTGGGTACAGTCATAATTTCACTTTACTGTGGCAGTGGAACCCTGCTGACATCTGACACACAAGACGGCTGTCATGTGCTGCCAATAAGAGAGGCAGAGCTGCAGGTTGCAGTGCCCCCTGTGAAGGTTTGACTGGATGTTTGGATAAAAATAGGCACTGTAATGTTATTATTTCAACAGCTTTATCAATCAATAAATCAATCAAACTATAGTATAAGTATAAGTATAAACATGATAAACATAAAAATATAACACACTGCATAGAGGTCAGGCAGCTTAAGTATACATTTAATAACTTTAGGAACTTATTAGAATAATAATATTGAGCCTATTTTCTCATTTTAAAATGATTTCGATCTTTATTTATCTATTTTTCTAACACAGGTGCTATCAATGGTGATATTCTGGCACATGTACCGCCAAATAATCCCAGTGTCCGCCACTGCCACAGTTTGAACAAAAGAAAAGACGGGATTGGCCATTCTGTAAAGTGTTGGATGAAACGAGCATCATGATTGGTTGGCCGCCCTCCATTTTTTTTTTTTTGCAAGAAAGGGCAGGACCGAGTCGAGCCCGTCAATGGACGACCTCGGTGATTGGTCAATAGTAAGGACGTACATGCTGCCGGCGGGCCCGCCTGTACAGCCAATGACGTTCACTATTCCTGGAAGGGGTGTGGCCTCTTGTCATTCATTAGAAGCCGGCGTTTCCTTACCGGCATTTCAGTATTACCCCGTGGAGGAGACGCACCGAGGTGTGCTATTTATTTATATATTGTACTTTCTTTTAAATTATTGGGAGCCAAACATGCTCGGCCTGTGCCTTTACGTCCCTGTGTCCAACTCGGACCCCATTGAAGTGGAATATTTTGAGTCTAACGGACTGCCGTCGGAGCTGAACTCTCTCTTTAACAAATTGAGCGTGTTCCTGCCGTCCCAGGAGTTTTCAACCTACCAAAAGTGGCGAAAGGTAAGACACAAAAACACTTAATGTTAACTTTTAACACTTTATATGTCACCGCACAGACTGTTTAGCATCTACAATAACCTAATTCGTACAATCCCATTAGTTTGACCGTCACTAAAATCCTTTCTTTCCGGGCGCCGGAAGGATTAGCATGGGGTTGTAAAAAGCCTTACGACTAGGCCTCAAGTTACCGGCTTCTAGAAAAGTCGACACGCGAGCAGCGTTATTTCAATTTTTTTTTTTTTTTTTGCGGTAAAAAACATTGCTATTATTGTTTACATATCGTTAACGTTACAGTACTTTCTTTAAAGGTAATATAGCTGATATTCTTCCGTGTATTTTAAACTACCTTATGTCAACTGAATCGACGCGGGCAGTGTTAAAGAAGGTGCCGGCAAAGGGAAAATCCACCCTAGAAAGGAATTTGTGCTATGCTAGGCTATTTCGAAAGTAAGTAAACCGATCAAAATTACCCGCTTCTTCTCCGAAAGTGAAAGAGTCAGTTCATATAAGATGAATCAATGCATGAAAAATTACAAAAATAAAAGGGGAAAATAATCTTAAAATTGAGTATTTATTTTATAAAGTTGTGAAATGCAGACAAGATTCATTTCTTTGCGCAGACAGTGCATGTTTGCATGTTTATCTCAGGAAAGATTAAGTCTTCGCTTGTTGTTCACACAGTGCATCTTGCTGAAACCAGCAAACTGGTTAAGTGAACCTTGATTTTTGTGCTGAATGATTGCACTGGACTGTGACTCATGCTCCATCTGCAACCAACTGGACAATAGTTCGTTGTCCTGTTAGGGATTTTTAGTACCTGCACTCAGCTGAAGTCCATAATAATGCTTATAATCTGATAGCAGTGCAAGGATATTATAACACTTTGTGCTGTTTCAACTTCAATTAGCATCTTATGCTTACAGCAAAGCCAGCTGCCCCATTTGTTGTCAACACAGCAGCTGCAACAGTTTGCAAACTTTTGACCATGTTATGGGTCACATTTATGCACCAGCTAGCTCAGTCTGAGCTGCAGGTGCAGGCAAAATAGCAGATGTGTATCATTACTGGCTGACAGTCATATGCCTGCACTGTGGCCAGCGGGTCAGGTATCAGCGCTGGAAAGCTGGCTGGAGGACTGCCAGTGTCCTCGTCTCATTTTAGCTCAGGTGGTATGAGCTTAGACTGGATTAAAGCAGTTGGCGGGGCGACCTGCAGTTAAGGTCAAAGATAGACCTGAGTGTTACTACCTAATACCCCCCACACACACTCCCCGGTTCTGCAGAAACGGACGTCATCCTAGTCATTCAAGACTGCCAAGAGTGCAGTGGCTTAGCAAATGGGTCGTGATGCTGTCCATTGGGGTCATGAGACACAAGCCTGGGCAACCTCTAAGTCTCCAGTCAGATTTTAGACTGTCGATCCGGCAAAGGGACAGATTGCATTTCCTATCTTGCTGTACCTGTTTCATAAACTGCTGTTAAAGCTGTTTATCCTTGAAACTATATAACACAATGTAACACCACACTCTATGTGCATCTTTGAGTCAATGAAATGTCATTCTTTTTTCTACATCTGACATGAAATGGAGTACAACGTCTCATTGCCTGTATTCTTTGCAGAAAACCGTAAAAGGTGAAGAAAATGAGTCAGATGGACAGCTGGACTTTGAGGAGTTTGTTCACTATCTGCAAGACTATGAGAAAGACCTGAAGCTTGTGGTGAAAAGCATCGACAGGAAGAATGCCGGTATGACTGAGGTTTTCGTTTTGTTGCAGATGTGTCAGCACTTGCTTGGTTTCATTTCCCACCTATTCAGTAGTTCACCCAAGATGAAAGAGTTTGTCTTAAAACTTATCTTTGCTTCCTTTCAAGGCCGCATCGATCCTAAGGAGTTCATGCAGTCTCTTCAGGACCTCGGTGTGCATATTTCCCCACAGCATGCGGAAAAAACCCTTAAAAGGTAATTTCACTCATCCATTTAATCCACTTCAATTTTAGATTGTTTAATTAAAGGACTCAGTATCTTACCTTTTTGTTTTTCTCTTTTTTTAAAGCATGGATAAGAATGGTATGATAACTATCAGCAGTAAAGACTGGAGCAACTACCCCATGGTTGAGAAGACGGAGAACATTCCTGAGATCATCCTGTACTGGAAACACTCCACGGTTAGTTCAGCTCAGCACTGCACTGAAACCATGATTATTGCCCTAAAAGGAAAACGTGTAAAGACAGCTGAGCTGTAACAATATGGCTCATTCACTACCAGATCCTTAACGGGGAAGATGTGAATCATTGGATTGACAAATCTGAATTTAGAATATTTATTTTGTCAGTTATCTTTACATGCGACATGCAAACATACCCGAAATTAGTCCTCTGCGTTTAACCCATCACTAGCTGCACATTATAACTATACAAACACACACACACTGCAAACTAGGAGCAGTGGGCTGCCATGTCAGGCGCCCGGGGAGCACATGGTGTCTTGCTTAAGGGCACCTCGGCAGTAACCCAGGAAGTGAACTGGCACCTCTTCAGCTACCAGTCCACTTCCATATTGTGAAATGTAGCTGTACCCTCCGGTCCCCGAGTCAAGCCATTTAAATTAATAAATGAATTGAATTAATTCGTCAACTATTGAATTAATGTCGACCCAGTGAAAAGAAAATAGTGAAAAGAAACGCTGTTGGTGTTACATAAATTGTCAGATGTCCTGATTTCACACAGTCTCAGAGCCGATAACAGTATCGGGGCATCTGTGAATTGTATCACTTGGACTGTAGATAGTCAAAGTGCAATGGGTGTTGCATCTTTGTCCTGACTGGAAAAGCAGGTCAATTGAAGCACAGTTCCCTGAAAGGCTACATCAGCTCAAGTTGTGCGTCAGCAATTAAGCTCTATTAGGCTATGAACGGACCTGTTGTCCCACTCCAGAGGGATTATGTTGGAAGGATTTGTCGATTTGTCTCTGTTATGTAAAAGGAAGCAGCAGTCAATCAGAGCAGGTGGCGACTGAAGCAATATGGCGCAGCTCCTGCTGGAGGACTTTGTGATCTTGGGGGGGGGTGTTCGAGTTATTCCAATGCTGTGCCATCTAATGAGTCCAGTAGTCTCAACTTTACACAGAGGAGACACTGACAGGCTGACCCAAGGCCAAGAATAGAGCTGGAGTACCCCTCTGGGAGGCCAAGCAAAACGCAACCAAATGACTGATGAAACATGAGCTGCTGGGTCATCTGAGTTTAAAAAAAAAATTGATGTTTAATGCTCTGTGTGGTCACATGTTAAAGCCACACAGCACAACCTGAGTGTCCCAGACTGAAACTTAGGACCAGCTATTTATGACTGGTGGGCAAAGAATCAAAATAAGTCTTCTCAGAATGAGATGCAAAACAAAATACAAAATGTCATGTGGAAGGATAAATAATGATTAATACATTTTGTTTTTCCTTTTCTTTTTTTTCAAGCTTTTAAAAATTCTGAACTCTGTTAAAGGTGACCAGAGTTGGCAGATATCCAAAGCTGCAGGTTCAGACAGATCCAGTGTTAACCTATGTCCCCGCTCTTCTCCTGACCTAAATCATCTTGTCTTTTTATGGACATGCGCCTTCTGTCCTTTGAAATTTGACTTTAAAGTTTAATAAGGCAAAGCTGTGTGTCCATAATTGACAACTGAGATCAAATAAATATTGACCTACACTGTTGTCTGTGAAAACAAACCTGGTCCTCAGCGTCAGTCAGTTTGACCGTTATCGTGGCAGGGGGGGCTGGTGACGCATGTATGGCTGCCACACAAGGCCGCTGTCGTGTGCTGTGGCAAGAAATCTGTTCAGAACAGTATATGTACAGCAGTATTCAGTGCTACGTGTAAAGGCTTTTAACTAGCTAACTGGATGTTTGGATAATATAGGTTCTCTGTCCGCAACTGGTGACAATGAAGATGTACAAATAAAAACAAAATAGAAATGGTTCTACTAAAAGTTCTTCTTAAGTTGTCCACATGACCTGAAAACACTGACCTTTCTATTCTTTGTCATGGCTTCTTGAAGTGAAAAGTTATTTCTAGATCTAATTTGTTCCTAACAATAATGTCTCTGTCCCTGGCAGATATTTGATGTGGGTGAGAACCTGATGGTGCCTGATGAGTTCACCATAGAGGAGAAGCAGACTGGGATGTGGTGGAGGCACCTGGTCGCAGGTGGAGGAGCTGGAGCTGTTTCAAGGACCTTCACTGCCCCCCTGGACAGACTCAAAGTCATGATGCAGGTAATTGAGCTTGATTTAAATCACCGTTTAAAACGCATTTTAAAAGTTAAAAACTTCAAATGAAAACTGGCACTGACATGGAGGAACGTATGTGAAATATGAGTTGACTTTCCAGACTCTTATCTTACTCACTACTCGCAAGGGTGGTGGGTTATGTGACCCACTTGTCGGCTGTTTTGCTTTGTGACCTCTCCATAATGCAAATCATGCTAAAACGTAACTCTGAAGTGGAGTCCAGTGATGTGAACTCAAATAATAAAACTTTGGATAAGGGGATGTTCATGAGGGTCACCTTGAGGTGACCATGCAAGTGGCACAATCAGTCAGCCATGAAGGAACTTGGAATAAATTGCTCAAGATCCAAGTTGCATAAGGGTAATAAACAAGTTAATGTTTAATAGACGGTGTGTAAGAGCGAAGGGCAGGAGTCCAGGAGCCGGTGGTGGGTCCAACCAATGATCGCTCGCATGCGAGCGTCACACACTCTGCTGTGTAATCCTCACCGTCATCAGTGAGATGAAGGTCTGATGTGTGTCAGTGGCCCTGATTTGCGTCAGTTGCTAGGTGGAAGGTCAACTTTGAAACAATCTTGTTGACTTTAAGCCCTATTGATTAGGAATTGTATGCTTTAGTTATTTTCCCATCAAATAATTAAATGGACCCAGTTGGACTCGTTTTTGGTCAGAGGACATCTTGGCCCACAGCCGGAAACATCAAGTTAGATCTCAAACTCGTAGTAGTTGGTCCCCTGTCGATGTAGACACAAGTTTAGAGCGGCTCATGGTCAAACATTGAGTATATCTAATTGATTTCTTCTTCCTTGTCAGGTTTATGGATCCCGAACCAACAACATGTGCATCATGACTGGGATGATGCAGATGATCAAAGAGGGTGGAATGAGGTCACTGTGGCGAGGCAACGGTGTGAACATCATCAAAATTGCCCCTGAGTCTGCCCTCAAGTTCATGGCATATGAGCAGGTATGACATGCCACTCATTCTGTGAACTGTAGCTGTGATGCTCTGTGTTCTTGATGTACATTCACTAATCTATTTTCTTTCTTTATTGGCTTCTCCAGATTAAACGTTTAATCGGCAGCGATAAGGAGACTCTGAGCATCTTGGAGCGTTTTGTTGCCGGGTCTCTGGCTGGAGTGATCGCCCAGAGCACAATCTACCCCATGGAGGTGATTATCACTTTAATTACACATGCACTGCAGATTAAAGAGGCATTAAGCAACCTTATTCATGACTTGAAGCATTGCATTGAAATTAAGCATTTTTCTTCACTGAATCTGTCCCCAGGTCCTGAAAACTCGTCTTGCTCTGAGGAAGACTGGGCAGTACTCCGGTATCTCAGACTGTGCCAAGCAGATTTTCAGGAGGGAAGGACTTGGAGCATTTTATAAAGGCTACGTCCCCAACATGCTGGGTATCATCCCTTACGCAGGCATCGACCTGGCAGTGTACGAGGTGAGCAGTCACAACTACACGGACAGATTGTCCTGTAAAACCCCTGCAGGGTTATTTTTACTTTTCTGCATTCTTAAACCTTAATAGTATCGGTTTATGTTTCCATTTTATCACCCTGCTAAAAAAAACTCGGCACATACCATTCCTCAACCTCTAATCAGAACAAGAATTTTAATCTTTTCAGTTATGAACTCACCACCTTTACAGTTTTACTTGCTTTTAAACTCTATACACTGATAAAGCAAACACCTTTTATATTTGGAAAGGAGGGAGTATTGTTCAGGTGGCATTAGGAACAAGCAAAGAGTTTGTATTGAAATATCTTACCCCACCACTTTAAAAATGGCTCCAAACACATTTCTTAGTTACATAACAGACTCCAAATGACGTGATACTATGGGGGAAAAAAAACACAACACAATTCACAGAATTGGCTTTTAATGTCATATGTTTTCCCCACTCAGACGCTGAAGAACAGCTACCTGCAGCAGTACGGCATCAACAGCACTGACCCTGGCGTGGTTGTCCTGCTGGCCTGCGGCACCGCGTCGAGCACCTGTGGTCAGCTTGCCAGTTATCCTCTGGCTCTCGTTCGCACCCGCATGCAAGCACAAGGTGAGGCCTCACACCTCTGATCCTTTTTGTCTGCATGAATAAGACTACTGTACAGTATGGGATGAGTAGTTGAACGCGGATACCTAATTCACTGATGCTAACAATAAATTGTCCAGATATCTGGAGGCTTCCCAGAAAATTGTAGTATTCTCAGGGTGGAAAAACACCAAATGTATATCTAGACCACACCTGTTTTTATGTTTTTGTGGTTAGGGAAGGGCCATTCATGACAAAGGCATTATCCAGTAATTGTACTGACCTGAAAAAACACGGAAGTTGTAAACAAGGAGGTTAAACTTTGAGCTGCAACTAATGTTGTTTTTATGATTGATTATTTACTTCTGTCTAAACAAATAAAAAGCAATTCATTCTCACACTCGAGAACCAGAAACTGTCTCCTTTGACATTTGTGGTATTTAAAAAAAAAAAAAAAAAATCCAGATTTTCTGAAAAGCTTGTACATTATCTCAATGTAACCTGTTTTTTTTATATATCTTTACAGCTGCGACAGAGGGCAGCCAGCAGGTGACGATGTCTGGTCTCTTCAGGCAGATCCTGCAGAACGAGGGCCCCACGGGGCTCTACAGAGGCCTGGCCCCCAACTTCCTCAAAGTCATCCCTGCAGTCAGCATCAGCTATGTGGTGTACGAGCACCTGAAGACACAGCTGGGAGTGACATCACGCTGAGACTCACCCTCTCATTGTCACATGAGTAAAACATGAATGTGACAAATGACCCTCATCCCTTCAAACCCAAACAACCCACCACTACCACCCCCCCACCCCCTCTCTCCCAGGGTTAAAGCTAAGGAATCCCAGGGACCTTTGGGCCCCTCTGCGGGTTTGTGGAGTCATCTCATTCTGTGAATGTCAGCTGACGAAAGATGAGAAAGGACACTGAATGTTGGAAAAGCCAAGGTGAAGGATATGGACTCTGTGAGCTCAGGTTGTCGAGATTGTGACTGCTGCTATTTATGTTTTAAACGAGATGTGTTGAGAGAGAAATGTAAGTGTCTGTAAATCAACGACCAAATGTTTTTTGCTCTTGCTGCTATTTGTGTTTTTGTTGCCTGAGCAATCGTCCTTTTGTTCATGTTAGTGTGACATTGCAAGCTTTGGTCAGTCAGTAAAACATGCTTGTTAATTCTACTTAAAACACTTACAGAATACTTTTACACGGCAGATATAGCATTAATGAGTTATTTAAGAAGTCTTACTCTTTACCAGTTCTGCCTGTAGAAAGAAATGACTGTGTTCCTAAATGAGAGGATTTTGCACATGTGAGTTTGAGCTCTCTCCACCCCTGCCCTGAATGAATGACTATGGAGTATTTATTTCCATATTTATTGTTTTTATTGTCTAGATAAGAAAGGGAGGTATAATTCTGCATGTGTCAAATGTGCAGTTTGATTTAAAATGCAGTCTGAATATGTTCAGGTCGGGAAACTTTAACCAGGCAACAGCCTTAACACGTGGCTATCAAACACTAAATGTAGTTGTCTGGTGAAATGTTGAAAAGAGAGTTGGACTTCTAGCCATTGCAAACTGCTTCAGATTATGTCTGTTAATGTGTAAGACATGTTTTTTGCCCTTTTGAAAGGTATAAATGTCTTAATGTTCTCCTCAGGTTGAAGGGCAGATTATTTAATTAACAGAGCACACGTGGTTTGTTTTGTTTTTTTGGTGTCACAACATTTATATTCAAGGGCTGGAAAAAGATGAGCGACAATGCACTTTAATCAATGCTGGAAGGGCCTCTGAATGTCATATAAATTCAGGTATTAAGATTTAATTCTTTTGTAAAGAATGAGTTTTAGTATTGTTTTAATGGACCATTTTGATGCAAATAAATGCAACTACTTGTAATGTTGAGTCTCAGTTTTCTTTCTTTTGTAGAGAATGAAGTCAATTTAAAAGAGCTGTAAGATTTTTGTCAGGTTCTTACAGCAGATCATTGTCACTTAATGTACCAGAGGAGTCGGGTGGTGTTGGTTTAGCTTTCTAATCTGTACTGAAAGTTTTGAAATATGAATTTTTGGGAAATACTATATTTTTCCCACAAACAGGTCCAGAGGCATTGCATGTGACCAAGAAAGAAGATTAAGACCGTGGTGTTAACAAAGACATAATCACTGGAACTAGAATAATAAATCTGATGGTTGGTTGATGAGTAACAATTATCTGCAATACAGATATGTCGAACTAGGCTTAAAGTAATTTCGAAACCGTATCTATATTGCAGAGTTTGTCCACCAGTGAGAACTGACAGGTTTATTTTTCCTACTCGGTCGTAGCAAACCCTTGGATCAATTTAAGATGGTTTGTTCATATTTTGTGTTTATATTAAAGACAAATCACTACAGACTGATGTATTATCAAACCTTTCAGCTCCCAAATATCGATGACAGTATTGGTCTCAGTGCCTGAAAACCAAGCAAATGTGGATGACTTGTGTCAGTCAAACAATGATGTCCAACTGAATTAAATCCACATTTAATTCAACAGCATTTTAAAGTAAAAGTGTCTCTTTTAATGTAGCTAATTCACAGAACCCTTCATAGGGATTATTTCTCAAGTAGCAAGTATTGGGAAGTTTTTTGACAGTGTATGTGTTCTGTGAATTTCTCTATGGGCTCACTTTACTTCACCTTCATTGAATTGGGTTGGCAGACATAGCAGCAACAGACACCTGAAAGCCTGGACTTATCAAACTAAACTGCATCTGCATGGATCGAGCAGAGGTAAAAGAGACATATGTTTCCATTTTTTAAAACTGTGGTGAGGGTGGAGGATTTAGCAGTTATACCTGAAAAGAGAGTCTAAAACTGTTTTGCTTAAAAAAAAGTTAAACATTAATTTTCTGGTGAGAAATACCTCTTAACGTCATATTAACTGTTCCCAGAAGTTTCTCAGGGCAGGGAAGATTTAAAAAAAGAAGTATAGCCTGACTCTGGGCTTATAAATGAATTACAACAATGAAATGGCTGACTTATTAAATGGTGATGTCAGGACAGATTTTATGATAAAGATGATTCACATAATACTCAATACATTTGTGTCATTAGTGTGTGACCTTGAGAAGTTATTAGGCCTTTTTTTTTACATTGTGGAAATTGTACATAGGGCTTATACAAGACAGATAACATCTGATACTTTAACGGGATGTGATATGAATGTTATTTACCTGTATTACTCATATTAAATGTCGTTTGACTTTTTCGCTTAGAGTTAAGTTCATGTATTTTGTCCTACGCAGCCTCCCGTAGGAAAACAAGGAAGCGGCTGCACCGGGATGGACAAAATAGAACCAGACAAACAAATCATAAAATTCACATTTACTACTGTAACTAGCTACATCACTGTTTTCTAAATTCCACATTTATGTCCTAGCATAGTTATAATGTGTTTGATATTGTCCGTATTTGATTTATTTTCGTAACATGAGCCACATTAGCTATGTCGAAAACGAGGCTAAACAGTTAGCTAGTTAGTTAGCAGCGGTGCTAAGGAAAGATTATAATGGTGCAGAACATGTTCCGGACCGGGTTTCTGGTTCGGGCCACACACACACTGCTAACCTGGGTCATAACTCTGGTGCTGTTTCTGCACAACACCGGTAAGTTAATTCAAACTAGGACAACTTTCTACTTCGGGAGCTTTTAATATGTGAAACCCCTGACACACTTGGCTCCACCACGACAAAGGTAATAAGTAAAGCAGGAAGAGAATGGCTCGTTCCAGGACTCCCTGTCCAACAGATCCTCTGTTGTTATTCAAAATCAGAAAAAACAAACAAACAAACAAAAAAACTCAAATACCTCTGCATGCACCTGACCTGGATACTACTCATGCTCCATGTTGTTTATCAGTAAATAAATGCACAGAAGGAAAAGTTGGGACACACAAGCTATCACCTGTGTGCCTGTAACATGGAGCTTTTAAAGGGTTAGTTTATGATCTAGTATTGCGCTTCCATACATCCTGATTTGTAAAAGAGCCTGGCGGATTTATGGGGCCAATACCAATATTAGGGAATAAAAAACATGTGATACAGAAATATGGGCTGATATACACACATTTCTGGCAGTGATCCCTCTAATGTGGTCATCACACACTTGTGATAAAGACACATAATGGAGGCAGGATATTTGATAGTTTACCAATCAAATGTATTGTCTAAAATGACTGAAACAGTGCATTATAATCTTTTGAAAAGGTTTTCATATCAGCTCACATCACTCAGCATATACACTGATACCAATATATCTGTAATAGGTTGATCAGCCAACCTATATATCAATTGGGCTCTAATTTTTAATATCTAGAGTCTTTCATAAGATGCCATCAGGATTAATTTCCAGACTACTTTTTCCAGAAATCAGTTGAGGGCCGCTTTAATATGTTTATATGAGAAAGCTCATCTTCCTGGTAACCAAATGGTTATTGTAGCATTATCATGATACAGTTTTAGTGCTGTATATTCCTCGTCTGAAAGTCTGTATTACAGTTATATACAATTTTCTAGAACTTATCTGACTGTTTCAGACCATATCATCCATGTTAGATTTAATATTGTGTGGATGCAACAATTGTCATAACCAAAATATAATTTTGTATCTCAGTATCTGTGTCCAGTGTGTCACAAAACACACTTGGCTGGACTAGTTAATCTATATTGTGTGTGTTTGTGTGCAGATTTGCGGAAGTGCGAGGAGCGAGGGGAGCTGTTGCTGCCGGTTCTGTTTTTCCTCCTGGTCGTGCTGTCGGTGCTGTTATACTTTGCCGTTTCTTTAATGGACCCTGGCTTCGTTCTCACTGACACTGTTAAGGTGAGATTAGCTAACAAAACCCACACAACAAAAAACACTCAGAGAAAGACTTCATGAAAGGTGAATAGGTATTTCTGAGTCTAGTTTCCACCAGCCTATGAAATCACTTTGTGCTTTCAATCACTTGACATGTCAATAATAAGGCAGCTTTTACAAATATGGTCACATGTGATGAGAAGAACGTGATTTAAAGTAAAAAAAGAATAAAACATGCAACAACACGATTTAGTCCTTCAAGTCAAGGTCACAGTGGATGACGTGTGAGTATGTGTGTGCCCGTGTGTGACCCACATCAATCTGTATTTTGCAGGGTGTTCAGGGTTCACATGAGGAAATGGAGTCAATGATTCCTCAGGCTTCGACCCCTCGGCTGCGGCGCTGCGGATACTGCCTGCTGCAGGTAACCAACTGCTGCCAGCTGCCAACCTACACTAACTGTGTGTTCGTGTTTGTCAGTGACCTGTGTGATTTCTCAAGTCTGTATCTTCACATATTTGTTCACTGTGGTGGAACATCTAGTCACCATGTGTCACCACAGTCAGGCTGTAAAGGACATTTACGGAAACCTTTTTGAACATACTGCTTGTTTTTTACTGCTCCTTTCTTTCTATGTATTCTCTGAATTTAGATTTGTGCTTATTCACATCATATTTTCTCCTGCTTGTCAAAGGTTGGTTATAAAAATGTAATCGGTGAGATTTCAGGTTGCCAGGTGATGTTCTACTCTAAAATAAAAGCAGGATTATTTGCAAAGTAAACACGCGACAAGAGGCAGTTTGGTCCTTTTTCTGGGGAGTTGCAATCAGACCTGTCGCAAACACTGTCACTACTGCTGCACCTTTTTCAATTATTAATACGCCCAAAGATTTCCTGCTGCTTATCTAGGTCCATGTTGTGTTAATCTATGTATTTGTGTTGTTAAGGATTATAGACTGAATCACTGTGACTGACTCACTGACATGACAGCAACAGTTACTTCCGGGTAGAAAACTGGCCTTTGAACTGCATCGTGGAGACATGTGAAATCGGCACACTTTAATCGTGTTGTTATTTTCAGCTGAAATTATTGTCATCTGTAATCATTGTAAAACACGCTGGTCCACCCTATCTGCTGTGCTTAGTTTATGTACTGTGTAACTTTGCTAGCGTATTTGATAGCCTATCGAATTAACTGTGCTTCTTGGACTAACTGCTAGTTTTAGGGAAACTCCCTTTTAAACATTTTTTTTTAGTCTGTGGCCCAAGAGGTAAAAATTAAGTCTCCAAGGGAAAGTGTTGTTAGTAATAAAATATGACAGCATCAAACATGCATTTTAGATTAATAAGATGAATACACTTTGAAATAGCGTCTTTAAAAAAGACAATTAAATTGTATGTTAGCTGATGCATGATTCAGGAGTTTTCTTCCCTGAAGTTATTGTAAACAAACATTTGGGATTCGGTCTATTGCAAGAAAAATCTATAGTTATTAAAAGATATATCATATATCGTAGGTAAGTCTTGGCCATATTGTCCCTACAGGATTTCTATCATCCTTTAATACATTGGCTAGTATGAATGTGAAACAGGTATTTATTTGCATTCTGTGTGATACTGAAAAGGTCTTTAATGTGTTGTAAGTCTGTAGAAACCCTGGTGTCTACACATGATGCGTTCAGGCACAATACTGAGTGTAGGTCATCCGCATTTTGGCAGTGCTGTGTGTTCTGTGCACAGGGTGACCTGCACAATAGTACAGAGCCTGAATGCATCCTATGCAGACACTGATGGAGTACTGAAGCTGCTGCTGTGTTGGTGATGTGCCTGCCACAATGTCAGTGTGTCATTTTTTATTTTTTTTAATATAACTGACATTGGCATCTATTGTAGTATAAGAAAGATGAAAGAGCGGTTTGAGTTTTCCCAGAGAATAGCCTCTCTCACTTTCTCTCCCTTTTTCTCTCTCTTTCTTTTTTTTCCCAAGCAGCAGCCAATGAGAGCGAAGCACTGTCAGACATGTAAACACTGCGTTCGTCGCTTCGACCACCACTGCCCCTGGATCGAGAACTGCGTGGGGGAGAGGAACCATCGCTGGTTCATTGTCTACCTGATGGTGCAGTTGCTCGCTCTGCTGTGGGCTCTTCACATCGCCCTGTACGTCTGCTGAACACTGCACAAGTTGGGACAAGGACAACAAACTGATAGAAACATTTAAGGAGTAACAGTTATGGTCCAGTGATTGAGACCCCAGTGAGGAGTCACAAGATTCACTTGAAAAGTCTTGGAGAAGAAGCTGTAATTTTTGGAATCATTTGCAAGTTATATATTCATTAATTTTACTTCTCGGGGATGTTATTGTAAATGTTATTCAAATAGAGCAAGGGCAGAGAATAACCCTGAGAATAAACATCACCACCGGTTGTATAATCACTATTGTTTATTTTCAGGTCTGGCATCTCTCCCAGTGTCACCTGGGAGCTGTGGTTCAGAGTGAACGGGTTCCTGTTGGCGGCGTTGGGCGTTGTCGGTGTTTTCTCTGTGGTGGTGGGGCTGCTGCTGGGCTGCCACCTCTACCTGGTCTCCATCAACTGCACCACCTGGGAGTTCATGTCACGTCACAGGATCTCATACCTGAAGAACTGCGAAAGCGAGGAGAACCCGTTTGACCGTGGCATCTTCTGCAACCTGTGGGATTTCTTCTGCATCTGCAGGACGGTGGTGTGGGAGAAAATGTACCACAGAACCACCCCAAATTCTGTCTGACCGATAACCAGGCAGCATGTCAGAATCTACATCAGGGCCAGACACTATTTTCAGGGAAAGAAATCATATTTCCTTAAAGACCAGTAGGGCTTTCCCTGAATCAGCATATTCAGAGTTATTGCAGAGTCACGTCCAACCGAAGAAAAGAGATGATAAAAGAAAAATGTTAATTTATAGATATTTTCTGTTATTATAAACACTCAACATTATTACCTCTGACAACAAGGTTATGTTTTCACTCATGTCCGTTTGTTTGTTTGTTTGTTGGTTGGTTTGTCAGCAGGATTTCCACAAAACTTGGATAGAATAGACCCCATTAACTGTTTGGTGCGGATCTGAAGAAAGGGACAGATCCAGGAATTTTTTTCTCACCTTATTTCACATTGCAAGACAGGGTGTTTTTTTAAGCATTTTTGTTAATTTCTCAGGGAATAATGCATGGATCTTGATTTAAAAAAAAAAACAAAAAAAAAAAACATGGCATGTTTATATGACTGGTGATCTGGTGAGCTTATGGTTTGGCAGTTACGTGTGGTTTAAAATTTAGAGTAATACAGGGTTAGCGAGTTATATCCAAAAAGGTGTCGCCAGTGGAGACATTTTCCTCATCCTCTGTTTCAATTTAACACTGTAACCAACCCCTAGATTGATCAGCAGTACGAATATTAGCCCTATAGTCACAGACATAAGAGCTGTTGATACAAAGTACACTGCCGCATGCACAGATATTTTTCTGGGGGTGTCATCACTCAGACCAGAGACCAGCAACAGTGAACAACTTCAGCATTGGCATAAGTATTTCTCCTGGAAAGCCCATGTAGAATTAATCAAGGTCTGAAAGAGGAAGTATGACAACTATCACAAAAGCTACTGCCAGAGAAACAATTACCAGACATGTGACCAGAGAGATAATATTGATGATGTAGTTCCAGCACGTCTTCCAGGTGTTGAAACTGCCTCTGATGTCATGCTGATAATCCTCCTCAGACACCGCCATTTTTATACAGACTTAATAATACAGACTGGTGTGAGCTAGCTATCAAACACCCTTTAGCATATCTTTATACATGAACTATAAAGATTTGTGGGTTTTTTTTTGTTAGAGGTGGGCGCACATAACCACAAAACTAATTCCCATTAACCTCAGGTGTTCAATGCTAATTCACAAATGTTAGTATGCTAACAAAGTAAACTATCATACTGACTAACATGGACAACAAGGTAAACGTCATTCCTGCCAAACGTCAGCATTGTGGCACTATGTTTGTGAGCATGTTAGCATGCTAACTGTGGCATTTAGCTTAAAGCACCAAAATGTGGGTGGTTTGACCATGTCACACTCTCCCGGTGTGTGTTTCCCTTCACAGTTTGACAGAACAGAATTGTGTTAAATGTTTTCCCTGGCGGTTTTATTGAAAGAATTAAGACAACTTCTGATTGAAAATACATTTTTTCCTCAGGTCTGATCACCACTTTCTCTTCTGCAGATGATTCTGTTGTTGCCTTGTGACAGTGTGGTGACTCCACGCTATAACATTGACTGCCTTTATGTCTTTTGAAAATAATGTCTTGTGCCTTTGGTTTAATATAACTTGTATATTAATGTAAGTAATTCTTTTTTACTGTTATTATTAATTTAACTACGAGATAATCTTCACACTGAGAGCCAAATATTTTACATTTTTTTACTGTATTTGTTCTGTTTGTATTTATTGACAACAAGATTACATTAAAACACTGATGATATGCATTTTGTTTATAGAGTACATCTGTACAGACTGACATTCCTAGTCAGGATGCTTCACATACATACATAAATACAGTACTGACACACAGGTAACACGTAATATTCAGCAGCATAAACTTAAAGTGCTACAGCAGCTAAATCAACACTGGCTTGCTGTCAAGTTACATTTTACTTATTCAGCTGGGAACCTCATCCAAAGCATTACAGGGACACTTGAGTGGACATACAGGCCTTCAGGAGACTGAAACTTGTAACCTTTCAGCTTCAGGACAGTAGTCTGATTTGTTGAAGAGTAACTTAACACCCAATTACAGCGTGAACACGCCTCCTTCACATAGTTAAAAAAACGCTTGCTGGACAAACATCTGAGTTTCACCTAAACCTTGTACTCCAGAGGCGTGGATACAAGATACATATACTTTTCTAAATCTTAACAGTGGATTTAGTGTTAAGTTACTCTTTAAAGTCCCTTGTCTGATTTTGATAAATTACCCAATAGTCCACTCAGCTCTCCCCTTGCGCGGATGTTTTTAAACTCAGCTCAAAAATTAGCCAGGAGGAAAATATTGGGGCTTTTGGGTGCACTTCAACAAAATCATCCCCGCCGCCCCCTCTTCTTCTTCCCTTTCTTTTATTGCACTGACATCATTAGAGCTCAGTATCACAGAATATGATTTGCTAAATTCAAAATACATATATTTTTCTTACTATTATGGCTATATTAGATTCTCTATGGCTTCTGTTATACCGCTAGCAATTACAGTATTTCTAGTGCACAAGTTCACCACGGTGCCATGCACTTCTACCGTTGTAACAGAAAAAACAGTTGGTCAGGTGGAGACTGATGAATGCGCTCGTCTTTGCTACGAGGGAATGACTTGACAAATACATGAAACATTTCAATGTTGGATTTAACATCTTTTAAAAAAGGCTTGTAACCAGAAATTGGGCTAGCTTCTTTCATTTGTTTGGTCAAGGCAGTGGGCAAAGCCTGTCACAGTGATGCATAGAAACGGCAGCATGTACTGAACCACTGAGGGGTAAATATTGTAAATAAATATCATAAGCAAAGGCCACGAAGCAAGCTGAATCTGTCTTCAACACACAGGATGCTTGAAGAGGCTACGACTGAGTATTAGCGGCACCTCGCTATTCATTTGTTTTAATACAACATAGCCTTGAAAATACCAAATTTTCTTTCAGCTACATTGATCATTTTGGGAATAGTTAACTTGCGTAGCATGTCACTAGTAGCAGTTAGCATTAGCCTATTAATATCAGCAGTGAGAGCTATCTAGCTACTTCAGCTAGCTCTGACAGTTGGTTCAGGAAGCTTAAATAAAAGGTATTGGAGTAGTAATCTTTGATTTTTGAGACTGGTGTTAATATGCGTTTAAAAATATCAATATTTTTTAACTCTCAAACAAAAAACTTTTTATGTTGTTTTAGTTTTGTGTGTTTATATATTTACCTGTTGGTTTTATATGTGTATACTTTTTGAAATCAGATAAATAAAAATGAAAGTGAGAAAATATCAACATTTGATAAAAAAACAAAAAATCTAATAAAAATGTGTTTTCATTTGGCTGATGTATGTGATACTGATATATCATCTTATCTGCACTTTGTTACAGCTTATTTATTTGGATGCCTATTATCCACCACAGAGGTAGAAGCTATTCTTCCTGGGATCCACAACACAATTCAAGACAAGAGCTCAGCTGTCAATCCAAATTTGGTCATTCTAATACAGAAAATAATTTTTTGTTTTTTGAGGTGTTGAATTAACTCAATGGTCTTTTGTTTGTTGTGTCTTTTAGAAAAATTCCCATCAAGTGTCTGTCGGTCAGTGTGGTTGACTGTCACAATTCTACTGTATGTTCCTCTTTGTGCCGTTGTGGTTTTCCTCTGTCATATTACGTCCTCATGACTCATAAAAACAATTCCTCTTATCACATGACATAATTATGCCCTGTTTGGGACTGATGCACCAGCAACTGAGACAGCCAACACTGATACATAAGTGAAACTGAGTCGGCATTATGTGTCTGACAATCATCATTTTATACATTTCTGAGGCAACATGAGGCAGATAACTGATGTACAGGGTCCAGGCAGTCGCTGCCTAAAGTACTGGTGCATCAGATGCAAAACAAGCACAATTGTGTCAACTAGCAGGAGGAAAAGTGGCTGAAATTGTTAAGGCAAAATGAAGAACACTACAGACTAAATGTCTGGATATTTCTTAACTCTGTGAAGTGTACTACTGTACAGATTAGTAAGAGTAATTATTAACTTTAGTATTTAAACTTTATTAAACTATAAAGAGGAATAAAGATGTGGAAGAAAGAGGTAATAATGTTATAAACTCTTCAAGCATCCTCTATCAAATCTGTTTCATCTGTTGGTACATTTCAGCTGACCAGATCTTACAAATAAACTCTAATAGCAGGAGCAGGTGAGGGTAAAGTTGTATTACTGCTTTAACAGTCAGAACAAAGCTCGACTCTCCACAGAGAATATAGAAAGGGCTACAATCGCTTCTTTTGCTCTGTTAAAAACAAAAAGAAAACAATAAGTTGCTGCCTGGTTATTTGATCGACGACTGGCTGTCGACTGGATGTGAGTGAGAACAGTCAGCAAAATCAGCCATGGGATCGTCCGTAGTGTCCTGCTTGAAAATGACTGAGCTGCAGAAACTATCCAAGCTGTTCGTTCATTTGGTTGTACTGTCAAGACCAGGGTGGGAAACTTTCTTTCAGGGGTAATCAATGAGAGTTTTACTGCTTCAGAGGATTTAGCCACTCTACAGAGGCTTGAAGGGTTGGTGGTCAATACAAAAAGGAGATCAGATTTCTGGCTTCTGGCCTGTAATCTGTTTTTCGAACAATAAAGGGCTCTAACCACTGCCTGTATACAGTATGAAGACGGATGACATGACAGAGCCTTTAAAGTGAGGCCAAACATCTTGACTGCCCCCTGGTGGCCGGCTGCAGTACATGTCATAAACACAGCCCCCTCCATGTGAGCAGATGGGATATGGACCAAACTCCAAACAAAGTACACGACAAACATGTTCTCCCCAAAGATGATTTCTGTCATTTAAGTGTTTCTTATCACACTGATGTATGTTTTAATGTTCGCTTTTCTGATAAGTTTGGTTCTGCTAGTTATTTGATGCTATAAAACGTCATGACCGACAGCTAACCCTAATCAGCGATTGACTTCATAGGCTCCAACAAACAAATCATTACTTCAATTTTTATGGAATAGTTTGACATTTTATGACATTTCTTTCTTTCGGAGAGTTAGATGAACAGAGCAATGCCACTTTCATGTCTGTATGATTTAATATGAAGCTAGCAAAATCAGGGAAAACAGGAAACAAGGAAACAGCTAATGTGACTGAAGGGATGGTAGGCAGATTTTATCGTCTTTGGACAGAACCAGGCCATCTCTTTGCCACTGTTTCCAATCTTTGTACCAAGATAAACTAGCCAGTTGCTGAGGGTAACTTCATACTTACCAGTCCTCTCATCTAACTTTCAACAAGAAAGCAGATTATTTCTTAAAATGTTGAATTATTCCGTACCTATTGTCCCTTTAATGTTTTATCCAATTATCCAGTTCTAAATAAAGAAGAATTTCTTATCTTAGAATTATTTGTACATGATAGTAGGGGGTTTAACGTTAACGATGATGGATGGTTACCTGCCAAGTTAACCTCTGAAGCCAGAAAACAAATGTATGTGTCGGTAGTAATTTCCCACCCTGGTCTTTCCGCTCATCTTTTATCCATGCAAGGCGCAGAAGTCAAAGTCTGCGAAGGCTTCCTGCTGCTCGTCAGAGAGGATGAAGGGCTTGGAGGGAGGCGACAGGATTGGCTGGAGTCGGGTGAACTCACTGTCAAAGTTGCTAACATCCATGGACTCTTTGATCGACGGCAGGAACGGCGGTTTTGCTTTCTTGGCCAGCAGGGCTTCCCAATCGATGGTCTGAAGGATGAGGACAATCAAGTTATCTCTTCATATTGAATCATATTGTCAACACAAAATGTATAATACACCCATATGTTATGCCGATAAATGAATCATTAAAGTAACAGTATTTAGTCACAAGTTTAGTTCACATTTTTATTAATTTCTCAGGGAATAATGCCTGGATCTAGATGAAAAATGTGTGTTTAGATGGCTGGTATCTATGACTGGGCAGAAAAGGGGATCGTTGGGCCTTGGTGGAGGTATGTGCTCTACTGAGTGTCATTCTCGTTAAAAGACAGTGAGGGAAAGTGATTTACCTCAAAGAATTTCTCTCCTTTGACCTCGTTTGCGTCCCTCTCTCCAGCTCCGAGCCTTTTCAGAGGATTCTTCTTTAACAGCTGTAGACGGATGATCACAGTTTGTTAATACTCATTATTCAGAGAACTGCCTGGCAGTACTTCTTACTGATGTCTGTAGACTTCACCAGAGAGTTTGTCAAAGTTTGACCTTTTAAATCATAAACATTATTCCATTCAAAATCTTGTATGGGTATAAAATGAGGCCCAAATAATATATCTAAAAGTGAAGTGAAACTGGGAGGGTAACTTTTACCTTCTGGATGATGGCGACAGCACCAGGAGGAAGAGACCCTGGATACTGCACATCATCATTGACAATGCTGTCAAACACCTCCTCCTCATCCTCACCAGGGAACGGAGACTAGCAGAGAGACGCTGAGTCAGTGATTTAACTCCTTCATTCAAAGCTTTGAGTGTGCAGAAAATCAGACAACAATGATGACAGAAAACTCTCGTATGAGGCGAGTTAAACATGCTAATGGACTGACGGGGGCACAAGTTTAATAATCCACACAGAGAATCAAATTCATGTTAACAACCTCTCCCACAAGCATCTCATAGATGAGGACGCCCATCCCCCACCAGTCCACTGCTCGGGTGTAGTTGTCGTCTGTCAGGACCTCAGGAGCCAGAAACTCGGGAGTCCCACAGAAAGTGGACGTCCGATCTCCGTGACCCATCCCTGCCAAAATATTATCCACTGAGTTAGAGGTGTTGTCACTGAAGAATCATCGAGTAAGAGTTTTGAGGGCTGTACCTATTTTCACTGGGATTTGCTAGTTTCTACCAGCAAAAACTTAATCGAGACAAAAGTATAATCACATAAAAGTTTAATGCAAAGTTAAATTAATTCACCTTCTTTACATAGTCCAAAGTCCGTGATTTTCACAAATCCATCTGCATCCATTAACAGGTTGTCCAGCTTCAGATCTCTGTGTGAAAAACATGCAGTACAACTAAAATACCCGAATCTACAGTTCCCGTACAGTGACATGACATCACTTTGACAGTTATGACTTACCGATAGATGATTTTATTCAGATGCAGGAACTCTAAACCCAGCAGGACACAGGCTGAGTAAAACCTGCACACAACAACAACAGATTTGAGATTATAAGGCTGAATATGACCACAATCAATGTGCCACATAAATATCTGTAGGAAAAGAAAAAAGTTAGATTGTTTTCTTGATGCACCCAAAAATAAATGAATAGAAATTCTATAATTAAGAAAAACTACTAAGGGAAAAACTCCCTTTACTGTCGCTCCCGAAAATAAAGCATCCCCTCTGATGGTTTTTAGGCTCTGTTGATCTTACAGCGTACAGCTGCTGAAATACAAATACTCTTACAGATCTCTTATTACACAAATATGCTGTTCACAAGAGTAGTGAGCCTTTCAACAACAGGAGGAAATACGAACCTGGTCTGGGCCTCAGTGAAGACGTTGTTGTGTATGTGGATCATGAGGTCGCCGCCCGGTAAATACTCCATGACGAAGCAGACGTGGTCGCTGGTCTGGAAGCAGCCGTGGAGGTTCACCAGAAACGGATGTCTAGATGCGTTGATCATCTCAAAGATCCTCTTCTCGCTCATAAGGCTGCAGAATAATGCCTCAGATTAACAGTCACTCTAAATGTAATACATTTCCTAATTGTTACTGTGAGACTTTGACTGAATGTCTTCAATATTGTATTAATGTGTCTTGTAAAGTTTTCGCTCATATTGAGGAATCTTTGGTCAGTATGGCCTGGAGTGTACAGGTAAATTGATGTACAAATTGTCTCAAAGATACAATAATGGACCCCCAAACTAAATGCATAAGAAATATAATAAGCCAACTCTCAGTCTTTGTTTGACCTCTTTTGTCTTCCTTTAGCTTAAAACTTTTTAAAGGCATTTAAATTGTCCTTATTTTGCTGTAATTGCTTCGCTAATGTGCTGATGGAGAAATCGATAAAGGTTTGTTATTCTGTTAAATAGGCTGTAATGAAGTGAAATGCATCAAGAGAGTCAATGAAACGATCCTTTTCTCAAGGTGGATCACTTAATCATCATTAATTCTTTTTAATCCGAATGTGCTCTAACTAGAAAAACTGGCAAATCTGATTACTATTAAACTTTAAAAGGTCAATTTTCCCAAGTTACAAATGGACCTGTCTTCTACCGACCCCTTGGGTGGACCCCTATATAACTGTTCGCAGCACTACCTTTATGTAACCCAGTTCTCTTGCACACACCTGTCCACCTCATCACGAGTCACAATGTCTTTTTTCTTCAAGGCTTTGATGGCGTACAGTTTTCCTGTCTTCTTAAACTCTGCCAGCAGGACCTAGACAGAAACAAAACAACTGAGGACAAACACAAGACGACAAAGTTTTGATTAAACATGACGAGCTTTAGGAAAAAAACTTTATAACTGTTACCTTCCCAAAGTGTCCTCTGCCCAGAACTGAAATATATTTGTAGTCGTCCATCTGCATCCTTGTGAAAAAAGACAAAGAGAGAAAATAAAGGCCTCGCTTCACTCTTAATTTTTACAGTATACAAGATAAGAAGTGTATTAATGTGTACTTTAGAGCAGATACAGGCTGATCTTCACTCCCTTCTGTGTTGTTTATGGATGACTGCAAATAAAGACAAAGTGGGACATTTCAATCACATCTATCATTCACAAATTACATCCGCCCCAATATCAATACATCTTTAAACTGTCTTTTTTTTCTTTTCTCCACCTCGAATGGAGTTTTTCCCATTCTGGTATCTAGTAGTACAATAAACCTACAGAAAACATTGATGTTTTTAGCCACTCTAGCAGAGCACTGCTGTGCTTTATGCAGCCTCACAGAGCCCATACTGTTCCTTCAGACTCTTAGTCTTCTTATTACATATCTATGATATTGGAGGTCATTTATGCTTTGCTTTTGCTTTCACTTTGGATAAAAGTATAAGGGAAAGAGAAAACACCCCACAATTCAAAGTGTAATTACATGTCTTTCACGGCAGGTTTATCAGAAATCATTTACCAGTTTTTCTTGCAGTGCAGGCACAGATGAGGTTTTGTGTGCTGTGGTGATGACGGTGCCGGTGTTCTCTCCCTGGTCGAGGCTGGTGGGGGAGGGCTGATCATCATCGGTGATGCTGAGTCTGATTTCTGGAGCTTCGCTGCATAACACAAACAAGACAAGACCAAAAAATAATGGCAACCCCAAAAGTCATGGGCTCACAACTTGATTAAAACTGGGTCCACACTAATGTTAACAGTAATCCTTTGTCATAAAATAAAAACCCTGAGCCAAACAATAAACAAACTATTGCATAAACTATTGCACAAGATGCTATGTGGCAAACTGAGAGTTAGCACAGTTTTGTCAGAGGTTTACACTAAGCACTTTTATTCAAGTACTGTATTTCAGTACAAATTTGAGGTATTTGTACTGTACTTAAGCAAGTGTATATTTCTACTCCACTACATCTCAAAGGCAAATACTTTTTGACCAACTACATTTGTCTAACACATTTTCAGATTACAATTTTCCCCTCCAGTCCAGTGAAAAGCATATACCTCCAAATTTGATTATTTTTTTCTGATAAGGATGAATTGTTTCTTTTTGGGTTGAGAAAACTCTCCTACTTGTTGATCTAAATAAACACTGTTTTCTATTTTAACTTTTACTTAAGTGAGGCTCTGAATTCAGGAATTTTACTTGTACTAGAGCATTTTTACAGAGTGTATTCCTTCTTTTACTTGAGTAAAGGATCTGAATACTTTTTAAACCACTAAACCCTGCTACCTAACACTGTCAGGTCGTGCTATGATGTTCAGATTATTTCTGACCTTGGCAGTGGAGTGTTGGTCTGAGGCTCCTTCTCAGATGGACGTGGGGTGTTGTGGGCCACAAGGTCGGGGTTCGTAGAGAGGGTCGAGCTGAACGTGGTGAAGGAGCTGTAGCGAGGGAGGATGCTCATCATCAGATGACCCCATGTGGCAAAATTCATGTTCATCTGGGCCGCTCTGAGGAAGTTCTTCCCTGAGGATGAAAGAAATCGTACATAAACAAATTGGCCCACAGGTTAAAAGAGCGAAGAACTGATACTTTAGGTAATTTATCTGTACCTCTCTCTTTAGTGAATATGCATCGCTGACGTCTCAGTTTCGGCTGCCGCTCAACAACAGTGTCAATGAATCGAAGCTGTAAAATCCAAAACGTAAGAATTTGTTTTGGGACATTCATTTCTGTTTATGCCTAGATTAAGAGTTCCTTAAAAAATGTTATCATACTGTTATCCGTTAAATCGCACAATTGATAGCATGTGTATATTAACAACTTAGAAAAGGACATTTAAACATTAAGAAAATCGAAGATTTTTCATACTTTGAGTATTTCTCTACGAGGAGAACACTAAAATGATAATTTCACTATCAGAGTTTCTCCTCTCCAGTAATAAGATCATCACAAAAGCCTGATGAGACATTATGGAACTACCATGAACCAGGCAGGTCATTGTGTGCACCTTGGCGTGGAGGATGCCCTGCGGCTCCAGACTGAGCTCCTGGTTGTGGTTTGGCTTGTCCATCATCTCCTCCAGTCGCAGGATCTTGAGTGCACACATTGCCCTCTGGTCCCGCCAGAAGACACCAACCTCCAGCTCTCGAGACTATCAGCAATGTGACAGCAGACACAACAAACACTCGATCATGAACACAATCAGGAACTGACAACTGTCAATTCATCC
This sequence comes from Lagodon rhomboides, assembly GCA_039737535.1. Classification (NCBI taxonomy): domain Eukaryota; kingdom Metazoa; phylum Chordata; class Actinopteri; order Spariformes; family Sparidae; genus Lagodon; species Lagodon rhomboides. The sequence continues at coordinate 16,486,454 of CM077791.1, read as the reverse complement.
AAAACAGAATTTGACCGAGAGTCTGACTGGGGTTATGTAACTTATTCATGAAGTAGAGGATAATTTGATACTCGGATAGCTCAGTGTTGGAAAACTCACTGCTTTACAAGATTTCAAGGTTATATCATTCCAAAGGATCCCAAATTTGAAATCAAGCATGAAAAACAAACAAACAAAACTATCAGAGGGAATTATAAAGCAGGATCTGAAATTGGATCACCTTATTTCTTTGTTTGATTTTAAAGTTTTAATTTAGTTTTAATTCAGTGAACCCACATGATTACACCTCTGTTTCAAGTCCAGTCAACATGCAAACAAAATACTTTGGAGAACTTGTATTATGACATGAACATACTTTAAGTTGATCCCTTCCTGTACATTTTCTGTTTATCAAATTATGCCCTATCTGTGATGACTGAGTATCTGCAGGTATCAGGGAGACACCTGCTGGTCAGAGACAGAACTACAACAATAATAAACCAGTGCTGAACACAGAGTATGTGTATGAAAAGTGGTGGGTAAAGTATCTGATCTTTCACACAAGTAGAAAAATAGCAATACCACAATGTAGAAGTAGTCGCTTACAAGTAAAACTATTGCAATACAAATAATACTTAAGTAAATATGTCATCAGCAAAATGCAGTTTAGTGTAAAAAGTAAGAGTGCAGGTTATATATATTTTTTTTTAATTATGATTTTAACTTAGTAGTTGATAACATTGGAACAACTTTTAAAACTTTCCCTCTGCAATGTTGTGAAGTAGAAGTATAAAGTTCTATGTTTATTATTATTTTCATTATAAACTGGAAATATTTAAGTAAACTACCATAATGATTTAATTCAGTACTTGAGTAAATTAATTTGCTATTTCCACCACTGAACCAGGGCTAAAACCCTCTGTCTAGACATATTTGGCCTTTTCAGAATTATAAAAATTATTCTTTTTTCACGTACTCTGTTAGATTAGGGCCTCTTTTTAAATGCCACTCTTCCTACTGTATGTTGAGTGCCTGTGTATGTTTCCCCTGTACTGCCTTTCCTGCACTGTGCCCTTGTAAAGTTTGTAAAGTCCTGTCGTTGCTGTATTATGTGTCAGCACAAACATCGTTACTACAGCCTGTAAGCTGCTGATGCTGTGTGTATCTGCACCAGTGTCACACAGGTCAAGTCCAGCACATTCATCACACAAGGAGAACATATTGACTTTGATCTTCAGTATTTCTATGGTGCCTTGTGTCTGTAATTCAACTTATTTCAGGTTGAAACAGGATGGTCTGGAGGGAAGTAGATACACAGGAAAGACTGCTTGAACGTGGGCGGTGTGGATCAGATTGAACATGAAAAATGACTCACGAGTACTGGAAGCTGTAAAGGGGGCTCAAATGATGGGAAATCTGTGGTGGAGCCATTGTTTGAGCTTTACTTTCATTTCCTAGATCATAAACTTGACAATTCAACTGACAGAACTTAATACAGACTGCAATTTTTGTCATTTGTTGTTTAATAGGTGCTAATTAGCTAACAAGGTAAAAGATGAATTCTAAACCTATATCCGAGATAATATTAGATTTTGTAATTCAGTAAGTGGGCTTACCTTTCAGTTTGACTCATCTCATTTTAACTATTCCACTCATCTGCGTGTGACTGACATGTAATAACATGTTAACTTAGCCAGTTCATAAACAGCTCCATGATACCGGTTGTCCAGGATCCCCTGGTTATCCAAAGAGAGCCAGACTTAGCTGTATTTGGTTTGTGATACGAGTCAATGGAGAAGCTCTCATCCAGTAGTTAGAAACCTGAATATGATGACTGGAGTATTATGATATAGACGCTGATACTGTGCCGTGTAAACACCTGATCCAAGTTTTGTCTGTCATGTTCCCCTGAGGTACGTTTGTTAAGAAAACTAAAGATATAATGAGTAACAAAGTAATCTGAACTCAAAAGGTCCAATGAAGCTGGCTCACGCATCATCCTATTTGCTGAAGAAGAGCCTAAGATGGAGTCAAAAGTTAATTCTCAATTCCTGAGTTCACTCACTGTTTAAGATGTCAAAGTCAAATACATGCCCACACTGAAGCATCTGATCAAAACCCCTCATCATGATGGAAACATGTCCACAGGGAGGTGAAAAAACAGGTTTCTCCGTGTTTCATGTAAAAATCAAACACTCAATGATCAAATTCTGGGCACAGGTATATCAAAATGTATATATTGTGTTCTCCAAGTGTAAACATACTCCGACTGACTGCATATCTGTGACTACACTCACCCGCTCCAGCTGGATGCAGAACGTCTGATCCCAGCTCAGCCTGCCGACAGCTGCCCAGCATGTCCGGTCGACCACTCTGGTGTCCAGCCTGAGCACCGCACTGACCTCAGCTGAGAGACAGAAAATAACACGCCACTGAAACCCAAAAGATAACTTTTGGTCTTAACAACTTTCAAGCTCGGTTCTATCAAATCACTGCTCACTTAGTCCGTGTGTTTGTTTGTGTTTCTAACTGAAATAAGGCAACAGTCTGAATAGTCTGAAAAAGAAAAAGGAGTTTCATAAACTGATTAACCTGTTACTTTACTACAGTATGTGCATCTTAGTCGTGTTTCATTTGTTTTCTTTGCACATCAGCAGTTGGTGAGTTCAAGCAAATTTTCATTCAACTATGAACTAGTTTCAACAGTTGAAAACTAAATGTTTTTTCTGGACAAGAGTATAAAATTGTCAAAAACCTATTAAATGTACGGGCACATTAAACCCTGAGTATCAATAATAAAGTGCTCTGGCTTGTGGCAGTGTGGACAGTTCATTTCTATTAACTCAAAGCTATATTCATCTGTCCTTTTTGGCCACTTTAAGGCAAAAAAACCTTCACAACAAGCTGGCAGGCACACAACCCTGACATGTCATCTAATCAGCGTTGCTGTAGCTAACAGTGAATTTCCCATACTTCCATATCAAGCAGACATGGGCAATCATCATGCCATCAAACGTCATGTTTGTGTCCACCTGATGAGTCAATATTCACAGACTTTTTAGGTCTGCTTTGTTCTCCACCAACTCCTGACAAAAATATATGACTCCTGCTGCTAGATGTTCCACTTTCTTGTCTCTATCTGCTGTTTCCTGCTGGGCTGGTAGTGTACTGCAGGTTTATCAGAGTTTGCCAGGTGAAAACAGCTGCTGATGCTGCTGGAAACAACGTTGCTTTGAGACTTAAAGTAAACGTGTGTAAAATTACAACAAGGAAACAAAAAGAGGCTAAAATGTATGTGTATTCTGGCATAAAGGGAGGAGGACTCAAATGTGGACAAACAAGGAGAAAGGGACATCTACTTAAAGCAGTGGTCATAAACAGGCTTACAAATTGGCAGTACGAAAAGTCAAACAAGAGGGCACGACCGGTGAACAGATCAAACAGCAGAACAACTAACAGGAACAAGTAACAAGGAAGCAGGAGCAGTATACATCAACACACAACTGACTGATGACAGCAGGTGTGCTGGCAGGTGGAGGAACAGCAGCAGGAGAGAACAGTAGTGATGTCGTGATGAACAGGAGAACAGTGGGCTTATCTGATGAAACAGATACATCTGTGACTGCGACTAAAACCTCTGCAGAACTGTAAAGTAGTGAGAATTTTCATCACACTTTAAACTGAATGTAGTCGTCTGACTCATCATTTTAGAATATTGATCAGCTGCGCTTTAATTAAGTTCACCTGTGTAAGAAAAGCAATTAACAGCAATAACGTTCCTTTAATTCCCTAATTAAGAAGTTGCTTCTACGCACTTTACCCTCAGTGTCCAGGGTTTCTGTTTTATGTTAACATGCTGAATAAGAGCACCAGCTTAATATCACATTAGTTTGGGTCACTCCAGCTGGATTCAAACCTGAAAATTTAATCCTTTTTAATGGCATGCTATTCCCACTGAGCCATACAGGGAAACTCAACAGTGAATGAGTAATTATCCTTTTTCTGAAGCTGAAAAAATATTTATAATCACTTCATATTTGTTTGTCATTTGTCTTGTTCTGTAAATAGCGAGTAAATGTCATGCCATTTAGCAAATGGACTTTTAAGATGACATCCTTCCAGCATCCTTGGATATGGAGGATTTAGTGGAATAAAATGTAATAAATGCAATGATAGTAATACAAGATTAACCTTTACAAAAGTGTTTCATACCTTACAATGAGCATGTTTCAGTTCTATTAAAAGGTATTTAATATCTGTATAGTAGCAATTGTGAATCCATGTAAACTAAACACCAACACTTAAACAAGCACATGTTTAAATGTAATGACCCTACAACTGGATTTTGGTGTTTAATAAATTTATAAATTGTTGTTTAATCTTATGACACTTAATTTTATGGGTTTCCACACAATTTCATGACAATTTTGAAGGAAGTTTTTCTAGAAATAGCAATGTGATTTGTCCTTAATTAAAGAAAAGCTCAATTTAAACCCAATTAATTCATTATTCATTTATCAAAGGAAAACATAAGTCTCCCTAGTTGTTGTGTGCTTGCTTGCAGATAATTTTAAACATTTTTGTATGTTCAGCTGACCAGCTGTGCACTGACTAAAATACTCTACTGTAGCATTTGGGTCAACTGGAAAATGTACCAGTTAAATGCCTTTTCAATTCTTCCAATAATCATTAATAAATAACATACATTAACTCTATAGTAGGTATGTAGCTCTATTTAGGACCTATACAAGGGGATTATCAAGAAATCAAAAACCTGTAAAATAAAACACTGCCTCTTTATTGTTACTTTTTCTGGCTGCAAGATTTAAATAGTACTTGATTGATAAGTAAAATGTCATCCTACTGTATCTTCAAGAGGAGACACTGCTGAGAAACTAGCTCAACTTTTATCAAAACAGCTAAATGTAAAAACTCAACTAAACACTTTAGAAATATCTCCACTCACCAGAGGGTCCCGGACTCAGATGATTATCCTGCTCTGGTTTTGTCGGAGGTTTCAGTAAATCCTCACATCCAAGAAGACTGACTTCAAGTTTGCCTGAAAAAATGATAAAGAAAATTTCATTTTGACGTAAAAAAGCTGAATATTTGACTCTTAATTGACAACAAGAGGATCTACAATGAGTGTTGCTATCAAGTCTAAAAGTAACTACACGCAAGTTTTGAAGTGATCGTTACATCATATACTTACTAAATACTTCAGCTCTACAATGTGTAACCATGCGTGTTTCGAGTGGCTGGTAAAGCATCTCAGCTAAGACAGTTGGCTAAAACGAAAGCGGCATTTCAAAATAAAACCCCTCATTTGTCGGCATGAATAAATCTCTCGGACTGAAGCCTTTAATCAGAGCTGTCTGGAGCTGCACACTGAGCATTCACAACCTCATTTTCTTCATTTCGCTGTAGTGCTAACAGCTGTGGAGCAGAAAATCACCCCGAGTGTTCTCCCCGCTCGGAGACTCGCTCTCATTATTCGCTGCCAACAGAGCAACTATAGGATTTGTCTCCTTGTTACATCATCAAAAGGCCTTTTTTCTGCCTTTTCTGCCTCATGCAGGGAGAGACCAGCTTACAACTGAACTGTCCAAAACCAACAGATTACACGTCCTGATTATCCACTGCCAGAGGTCGGCGTATGGTAAACCATGTTCAAATACTGGGCGTGCATGATACTAATGAGAACGGCTACATATTTGAGGGAAAAAAGGCAAAACACTGAACTAGCAATTACCCTCTAAGAATTAAATCTGGTTTAAACATTTTCATTTTCAACATTTTTTAAGGTAAACCGGTGCTGTGCAGAATCCACAACCTACAAATCAAGCTGAACATGATAGAAAATACTTGACCAAGTAAACCTGAAGTATTAGAGTGGTCCTCTTTCTTACAGTGACGTCACTCATACAAACTTTTTAAGTGCCTGGAAACTAACAATGCAGAGAATTCCATTTCTAAATCCACAATTTGATCTTTTTTGCCAGCATTGTTAAAAAACTGTAAAAATTGCAATGATACGAACCAGTCAAGGAGGCAGGTCTGATAGAGAATATGGAAGGGGAGGTGGACAGGAGACATCCCGGTCTGGAGCTTTGCGGGGACGGGGGTCCCTCTGAATGGTCGACCCCCCCTTCAGGCTGCTGTAGAGGCTCCTGGTTGTTTTCTTTCAGGCATTTCTCCAGGGACAGCCGCAGAAGATCCAGCTTCTGGGAGGACTCCTGCACCCGAGACTGAGCCTGACAGGAAGATAAACATTGTGTTGTTATGTTTGGTCTTTTTAAACATAGTGCTGTTTGATATTTTGGGATACGGTCAGAGTTGCTCCATTTCGAACAGAAGCATGTTTTCCAGACTTAAAGCCTTTTTACCAGGATTGATTTTTCCTTTTATTTTGTGCTTTTAGTTTTATATTAGATTTTAGCTAATCAGTGTCCTTCAGCACAGCGGAGATGCTGCTCTGAGTAAAACTACACAGACAGTAAACATTAGTTTTGTTGTATATTTTATGTTTTCAGTTAACCCTTAAAGGACCACACTGTGTCGGTGAAGTTGGATGTAGGAGCCCATTCAAATCATGAACACTTTATAAGCCTGGTTTCCATTCATTTCTATGAAACGGAAAACTGCGGAAATCATCTTTTGTTGTTTAATCTATCTAATCTATCTCTCTATCATATTGCAGACTTGTTTACACAACTAACGTTTTAAGATGCAACGACACATTAAAATCATCATTCTGGCTTCCCTGAACTTGAACTACTTTAAAAACGAAACTGATTAAATGTCCTACCTCCGCCAGTGCCTTCTGGTCCAGCGAAGAGATTCCCTCCAGCTGTTTCACCACATCTTTGGCCAGAACCAAAGCATCTGTCTCTCTCTGCATGTAGTGCTCCAGCTCTGCCAAACGAGCATCCACAGGACTGACAGCGACCGGAGAGATCCCTGAGATCAAGAGAGGAAGAGGGAGAGAGAGTATTTTAGTATGAGAGAATTTATTTCAGACGAGCGATAGAGCCTCACTGAAACTCTTTTCATTTCTGCAATCAATATTTATAAAGCTGAAGCGAGCCGTTTTCTCTAAAATGTCACTGTGCTCCAGGCAAAGGTCTTAACATTACATTTTTTATGTTTCTGGCATTCAGCTGACACTTATCTGAAATGTATGAAAGCTCTGACTGGGAGAAAAAACATTCACCTGTCACTAAGTTAATTTAAGGAGACAAGCACTTGGAGAAAAAAGCATATTTCATCAAATGTGGTGCTTTAGACTAATAGAATCCTGTTTTTTTCACATGTTGCTTTGGGCTTCGGTAATATTGACTCATAAATGTCTCCTTTTAAAATCGTGATCCATTCATCACTATTTTCCTGAAGAGATTTTTCGATTCTCTGGAGAAAAACAAATACTGTACTGAGAGAGGATCGACACCATTTAACACTTTCTGGTGGTTTCTGAATATTGTGTTTACAGTGGCACTGAGTGTTATGTCTAAAGCACCCTAATGTGTTAACATGTGCTACTTTAAATTTAGCTGACACTTCAATACACGGTGAATTAAACTGCCTGCAGTAGTACAGAGGACTTTACTTCCCGGCAGATCCCAACATTACGAGGAATCAATGAGAGGAAAGCAGGTCAGGGGTCAGGGAAAGGAAATATGAGCCGAGGAAACAAAGTGCAGAGTTACTAGTTTCATATTTCATCCTCTCTCTGTCGAGCGAGGACTCATTTTGCAAGTGTGGGTTTCAGAGTTTTCAAATGGCACGCATCTCCAGTTTGGAATTAAAAGCAACATTTTCTCTCCGTCTCTATAATTGTCGTCATGGTGGTTTCATTTTCCGATTAATACAAACAACAGCCACAAAGATGACAGTTGGCAGGAAGCACGGTTCAACCAGTATGGGTTTTTCATACCAGCACTGATGATTGTGAACTGAAGTTTCTAGCAGGCAGTATTTTCTACACTATCTGAACTGACATTTTTAGACCGAAAACCTGCACTTTCTCACAGGAAATTCCTCAGAAACATCCTGATTGCTTTCAACACCACTAAATCTTTACTGAAACTAAAATTATACATTTGTTTTGCAGCTTTGTTTCAGTTTCTAACCCGGACCTCTTCAAAGAAGAAGAAGCAATGTCATCTATTACTGTCTTTAATTTAACTGAAGAATTTAATTCTTCTCTAAATTAATTTTCAAAAACATTAAAAACAACAGGGAAGAAACAAGATGAAGACTTCTTCCCAATAACGTCACCTTTTCAGTTCATTTTCCATTCAGTTCTCAACTGTTTCACCTTTTGGCTCCTAAAAGTCTTTGTGAGCGAAAACAGAGGGAGGACACTGACCTCTGACACCAAACTGTTAGAAAGAAACTGCCACATTACACAAAAACCCATGGCATATAGCATCTACACAGAGTTATTGAACTGGTTATCAATCCCAGTGACTCACTGATTTCTTTAGCAGATCTTGAGGCTTTCAGTTCTCATAACTGAGTTTCCAGCCAATTTCCATCCTCCATTAGACTTTCAATTATAGATTTAAGCTTCAGCATTTAAGATGCCCTTGAGGATTTTGAGCCAAAAATAGCATTTTCTGTTGCATTGTTCCAACATGTTGTTATCTATAATGTTTTCACTTCTTGTTTGGTTTTATGAGCCAACTTACTACTCTACAATTAAACTAACTGACTGTCACAAAAAAGCCATAAAAATACATAATTTCATGCCTCTTTTAGGTTAGTTTTGTTACTAGAAGGAGCTTTGTGGCTGGTAATATCTCTAATTTTAACCAAAAAAAAGGCATGTCTCTAAAATTAAACAATTTGTGTATGTAAGAAAGACTTTTCTTGACTCCCAGTGACCCTGTAAGAGGGTCATGGCCCAGGACTCTGACCTCCATGTGTAGATCTGTCCGGGTTGCAGCCACCATCACCACCAATACCTCCGCCGCCGCTGCTGCTGCCAGCCTGGGTGACTTTGATAATCTGCAGTCGGATCAGCTCGATCTTGGAGCGGCTATCCTGCAGCATCTGCTGAGCTGTGGACAACATCTGATCCTGGATAACGACATCACATCAAGAGACAACAAGCCCCACTTCATCACCACGTTCTCTCCCCTGACAGGTCAGCTGGGATGGGAGCACACTGGTAAACAACACACTGACTGAACACAGCCATGATTTCCCATAACAAGTGGCAGAACATGAGGAAAACAACAGCGACAGTCCTGCACATGTAACCCATTTCCATACTGGGGGAAGAAAAAACAACTGCGAAAGAAGACATGCAGTGAGTGAGAACAACACGTTCATATCAGGTGTAAACAGTATGACTTTGCACTTCACTAACCTCAGGGTGATGCTCTCGCTCCTTGCTGAATAAGGACTAATTTGTCATGCTCTGTGGAGGTGGAGGGGGGACTTCTCGGGTTGCGCCTCTCCACCTTCACTATCCTTGAAACACAAGTCCCCTGATGTTATGGTGCGTTCACACACACTCTGACAGAGGGCTCTTCTGATGCGGCTCCTACATCTTGAGACCAGGATCACACAGCAGCCTGTCCTCCTGTTTGTTTTTGCCTCCTTGCAGACTCCTCTGCAACATCCCCTTCCCTCTGCATCCTCATCCTCCGCTCTGTAACCAAATCCCTCTCTCTCTTTCTCTCTCTCTCCCTCTCTGTCTCTTTTAGGGGGGTTTTCTTCCTGCAGGGGACGGCGGCGGAGTTCCTCTCCAGTGCCAGCACTGCTGCTGCTGCTAGTCCGACAGAGCTGATCGCCTGCTCTGAGCTCGGCATTGGCCGCTGCACGACCACATGTTCCTGCGCTGTCACCAACCAAAAGACAAACACCGAGTTGCTGCTGCTCTCTTCGGGACAAGGCAGAGACGAGCCAGCAGCGTTTAGGGAGATTTGTTTAACCTGCTCTGACAAGTGTGAGAGACATCAATAACCTTTACTGATCTGTAAACATACATCTGTGGTGTACTGAACACGATCCTGGACATCCAAGCTAGGTTTACTGATAGCATTATGAATTCCCACTGTGTGCACTTCAAGCACGCACGACAGTTAAACGGTTGTTACCTTGTCTTGTTGCTCGGTCTACACAGTTAACATGTAGACACTTGAAAATGCAAATTCTTCGACAAACAGTTGTCATAATTACGCCCACATGTTTCAAGGTTTCCCCTCGCTAAAACAACACAAAATGTACACCTATGATGTACTCTTGGCTTTGTTTATAAAACAGAATTAAGTAGCACGCAAGCTACTGTACATAAGCTAAACACAAATATCCTGTTTACTCGGCCTTTTTTCTTATCAACAAACACTTAGCTCGGGATAAAAGCTGACTGACAGGCTAATTAGCACTGACCACCAGAAAAGAGGCTCCTGCGTCTCAAACCATATTCAGCATCTTTTTTTTTTTTAAGTGCGCAAGTGCGAGTCGGTCCAACTGAAGGTTTGGCCTGGCCTGGATAAACGTTACTTTCGGCCGCAAAATAATTTTAAAATCGCTCGTGAGAAAAAATATATGTTGTAATTTGAGTCTCTGTTCATTCTGGGGGTAATTTTAAGAGAAGATGCGATGGTAAATCAGCAAATTGGAGCCGAGTAGTGAGACCTACTTTGAGAGGCGGAGCTCGCTCTCGTCTCCATTCGGCGAGGCGCGTTCGTAATGAAAGGAGCGCGTGAGCAGCGCTTGCTGTGACTTCCTCGCTCATCGGCAGCTACATTGTGTGGAAAGCAGCACGTTGTTGGCTTCTGCACGCCGAACTTTACGCCGAATTACCGCTCTCCTGTCCAGGGAGAAACCAGATTCAAAGCTACCAGCTATTTTCTCAGACGTCTGTAAGTTACCCCAGCTTGCGAAAACATGTCGGCCTCGGCGGCAAAAGTGAGTAAAAAGGAGCTGAACTCGAACCATGACGGAGCGGACGAAACCTCCGGTAAGGGGAATGGCGGCCTCCTGTTCACCGCCATTTTCACTTTCTTCTCTAACATAATTTGCATTGCCATGGGGTGCGATTTTGTTCATAATTATTTTGTGTATTGCTTGCACTTTGCTCAACGCCACAGGACCCGCTTTGCTGTTGACCACGGCGGTTGCTGCGTGTTTCGAGAAGAGCGGTTAGCTCGTCAGCTAGCGCGTTTATTAGCATGCCGTTACTCCTGCCCGCTGTTGTTCAGTTCAGACCGGTGCTGAGAGGCCATGTTAGCTAGTTGATTTAGCATCATCAGCGTGGCCAGTTGTGTCGTTGGCTACTGACTGAGTGGTCGTGAGCGGTGCTGGAGGATCAGTGTTTTGCGTGCTGTTATAAAATCACTTCAAATGGACCAATCAATGTTTACACAGCTGTTGCGGGGTTTAATAACAGAAAAGTTTGCCATTTCACTTGGGCATTAGCAGTTAGCCAGCTAGTGTTGTTGTTGTGCTGTTACCTAACGCTAGCTGACGACGTTATGTTTTGTTACTGGTTAAAATGCATTTAAATCCACCAGCCCCTGCAATCAGTCAGACAATATAATTTTTATATTTAGACAACAGGGCGCAGGGCTCGGCCGTATTAGTGAGGGGGTCTATCCTGGCATCTGTCCTAGCTCGCTCACGTTATCGCGGCTCTGTGTGTGCAGTCAGATGTCCCACATTTAAACCACGCGGCCTTGTCGGTAGCAGCCGGCAGGAAACGGTGAGTGTCTGAGCCGCTAGAGCTGCAGCTATTGGCCGCTCTATTACCTTAACCTCCGGGGGATCCTAGGTTTTTATCGTCTGTACAACTACCGCGTACTAACGCGGAATAAGCCATTGGAAACACCTAAATTATCGGAATAGCAAAACACTTAGACCTCAGTAGTTATCGGAATTGCAGTGAACTTATTGGCGGCTTTAAAAAGTTACTCACAGGGATGGCATATTAACTTCAATTTAAACACGCCTAGTTTTGTAGGGGCATGAGTAAATACTTTTTTAAAATTTTATTCATGTCCGTATGATTTTTATTTTTCGTTTTTGGCGCAATTTAATTTGTATTTAATAAATTCTACATGTTTTTCTAACCGTGTTTTTTTTTTTTTTTCCTCCCCCACAGAGAAAGAGCAGCAAGAAGCTATTGAACACATTGACGAAGTTCAAAACGAAATTGACAGGTAATAAACATTTTATTAACTTATTATAAATCATGGAGGTTGCACCTTTTTCTGTCCTGTAGGTAAATCAAGGAGGGGGTTAGTGGATCTCTTAAAGAGGAACTAATTGATGAAATCAGATGTTGTAATCTGTGGTTGGTGTGAACATTTGCAGAATCTGCATGTGTCATGGCATTGTTACACTTTTGGACCCTAGAAAATATGATTGACCACATACAGAACTAAAAATGTTTTTTTCTTTTTCTGCCTTTCTTTTTGTACAATCAATCATCATACTGACTTAATTTGTTTTTTTCCCTTCAGGTTGAACGAGCAGGCCAGTGAGGAGATCCTCAAAGTAGAACAGAAATACAACAAACTCCGTCAGCCATTCTTTCAGAAGAGGTCAGAACTGATCGCCAAAATCCCCAACTTCTGGGTCACCACGTTTGTCAACCATCCACAAGGTGAGGAATAAACCATGAAGTTTTTTCTGCCATCCTGTATTGTACAGAAATAATTACATCACAGTGAGAGTATGTTGGATTTTGACAGTCACTCAAATCCAAGTCTGGTCTGAATCTGTTTCCCCCCTGCAGTATCTGCCCTACTGGGAGAGGAAGATGAAGAAGCACTTCATTACCTGAGCCGAGTGGAGGTGACAGAGTTTGAAGACATCAAGTCAGGCTACAGAATAGATTTTGTAAGTATCGTAACATTGCACACACGCATGCAACAGGCTCAACCTTTATGTAATAGTCTAACCTGGGTGCATTTTATCTCTTAGTATTTCGACGAAAATCCGTACTTCGAAAACAAAGTACTTTCCAAAGAGTTCCATTTGAATGAGAGCGGGGACCCATCTTCAAAGTCTACAGAAATCAAATGGAAATCAGGAAAGGTATGTATTTTCAGTTTGTTAGCCGAGCGAAATAAATGTCACTGATTGTACCTTTTTCTACATGATTACATGTGATAAATAATCTTGACTGATAGAGGGGTGGTTAAGACTTTAGGCTTTTTATTTTGCCTTCAACCAGTTATGTAGCATTCTTAATCTGATACTCGTATTCTTCTGCATGACAATATAGCTGTTTTTCTTTTCTTTATATACCAAGTTACAATTGTGCCCTAAGAAATTATTTTTTTCTAAGTTGCTGTGCTAGCTTTGAGCTCTTCATTTAAAAAAAAAAGAGGAAATTATACTAGCCTGAGCTGCTGACCCAACTTGGTTGGTTGCATAGTGGAAGTTTTCCGTTTGACATTGTATTTTTTTCCTGTGTGTTTGTAGGACCTGACCAAGCGCTCCAGCCAGACACAGAACAAAGCAGGAAGGAAGAGGCAACACGAAGAGCCAGAGAGCTTCTTCACCTGGTTCACTGATCACGCTGATGCTGGCGCTGATGAGCTTGGGGAAGTCATCAAGGATGACATCTGGCCAAACCCTTTGCAGTACTACCTGGTATGTTTACAACTAGGTTGATATTTCCTTGCATGTTGCACATTTCCCACAGACACTTTCTACAATAAGCAGACAGCTTTTAGCTTCCCTTTTATGTACTTCAGTTTTGTCTTTGTGCGGATGTCCCAGGCACACTGTATCTTGCTCGTCCAGTGTATTCCAATCAGGGCAGGAAACTTTCGATTAAGTCTGGTAAATTGGAAGAAAAACCAGTGCTGAAAGTGTTTGCTATCCATAGGTCCCTGACATGGATGATGAGGAGGGTGAAGGTGAAGACGATGAAGAGGACGAAGAGGGTCTGGAGGACATAGACGAGGAGGGAGATGAAGATGGAGAGGAAGACGAGGAGGATGATGGAGAAGATGGAGAGGTACAGTGACAAAGTCAAAAGGGAATTTTTTAACAGTAGTTTGTTTTGAACTCTCACTGACACACATTATTCTTTCAGGATGACGAGGGAGAAGACGACTAAGAAATAACATCTACCCAGACCCTCAACCTTCTATTCCCTGTTGGTTTTTCCACTCACGTTCGGGAGCAAAGGTTTTAATTTTTTTTTTTTCGTTGTTCCTTTTTTAAAAAAATTCCATGTGTGCTTCATTTTCCATTCTGAGGCTTCACCTGTTGGTGCCATGTTATGTTCTCCTTTGACTCATCTTAGGCCAATGGCACTTTGCCCTGAATTGTGAGTACCATCCCAAAAGTCATCTCAGAAAATAATAAAAAAGTATAAAAATAGAATCAGCACGGCATCCTGAGTAGAATTTGAAAACAATTCACACAGAATTCCTCCTGTTAAAGGTTGTGTGGTAAATTAACTAAAGCCATGGTGTAGTGACCCAGCGCTAGTTTACCTCTCAATACTTTTTCCCCCATTTTTTTATTTTATTTTTTTTTTTTTTCAGTTGGGGTGTCGATCCCTTGAAAAAACTGTTATTTTTCCCCAATGTGGTTAACGAGTACCAGCTCATTCCTTTGACTTGTAATGTTTTGGGGGAGGGGGGTGGGGTAAGCTGGGGAGGGGCAGGAATATGTTGGTTATTGGGGAGAGTGGTTATTTTGACACCATTTCTATGGGACTTTTTTTTTTCATTGTATTGTTTTACAGATATCCATGAGATTTGAAATGACATTTTTAATAAAGAACAAAATGGAAAAAAAAACAAGCTTGTAAATTTTGGCCCCACTGCTTCATGGGTAAAACAAACCTGTTATCTCATAGAATTTACATTTAATCACACTTTCCTTTTCCGCTGGGGGGGAAAAGAAACTGTTTTAAATTTGAGGTGTACAACTTGCTTTGTTACAATAATAAAACTTACTGTGTTTACACGTGTGGGAGTTTTCAAGTGGGCGTATACAAATGCATTTTAAAAATGGATTTGGGTAGCAGCAAAGGCACCTGGGTTAATTGTACAGTCAATAGTCCATCAGCTCATGAAGGATTTTGGAGTCACAAGCAGGCTCGAAGCAAAGTCTTCTCGTAGAAGACGATCGATGATTAAAGCCAAGAAGGTGTGCGCCGAATCCTCAAAGGTGGCTTTTGTGATCATGTCTGGCCAGTCACTTGGCTGAAAGGCCCAACCTGGAGTGAGAAAATGAAATGTTTTAACAAAAAATAAGTCTTATAATTGGCACCACGTTACAAAAGATAGCACAAAGGAGAGGAGGAGGAGTTTGCCAGCATTTGAGATAACAATGAAAGCTGTTTTCCTACTACTAGCTATGTTTGTGTAACTTTGAGGAAGAAATTTGAATTCATCACTTGGTCCTAAATACTACACCCTCACCACAGTCCGCATACATATTTCAGTGTATTCCAAGAGATTTGACTAAACTTTAGCTTTGAATGAAAAATGTATGCAATTACTTGCTCCATAATTTAGCTTTACTTCACTAAATCCTGACGGTAACAGGGTGGAAAAGATACTGGAAGAACATTACATAGTATTTGTAACTTAAAAGATTTGTTTCTTTATTTTGACTTACTGTTCAATATTATTTCCTTCATATATGATCTTAAAGTATAAACCAATACAAAGATTTCATGAGAGTTTGCCTATCTTAATTTGAACACTGACTCTGTAGAAAGTACTAGTTTTATAGACTTTTTAAAAAATTACAACATATTGTGACATAAAACATACAAGAAAACATGAATAACTTGGTTCTTTTTGATTTGATTAATCCATACTTCTATTAAATTCTGACGCATGTCTTGTGTAGTTATACACATTACTTAAAATTAGATTTGAGTCTTTCACTTAATTGTTTCCTCTGTGACATATCTGAATTTTTATTTAAATTTGACTCTAGTTGCATATCCATGCACTGATATCCCAAACTAATTTTGAGTAGTGTACTTCACAATTTGGCATACATTTTGTAGACGAAGTTTTTTTTTTTAATAGTTGAACTTTAAATGATTTGTCTTTGTTTGCATAAACTTCCAACATTGTGCAGATCAAGGTTTATTTTTTGGAAGCAGAAGCGAATTCACAGTACAGAGGCCATCAACAAAATTAATGTAACTGCTCCCAGCAGTAGATTACTTGTTACAAATTGCAGGTTTTAAGATAAATACTGCATTTGTTGTGCCATTACTGGTTTGTACCCACCTAAATGAGTTTTACACCGAGGACAGGTGGCCACGGTCCATGAGAACCCGGGGAACCAGGAGAAGTGTTTATCTGCCGGCCAGTGCTGAGTAACGTCAGCTTTTCTGAACGTAATCACCTCAAACTGGTGTCCATGGGGGTTTTCGAAAAGCTGAATGTTAACCCTTCGGCCCCCGATCAGCGTGTCGTTCCGGCTGGAGAGCGCCAGCCGGCTGTGAACGTGGTTGATGTCCGTCCCGAACGCCAGCTCGTGTCCACACGCCCTGCACAGTATCAGAGTGGCGGGG
Organism: Lagodon rhomboides; assembly: GCA_039737535.1. Taxonomy (NCBI): domain Eukaryota; kingdom Metazoa; phylum Chordata; class Actinopteri; order Spariformes; family Sparidae; genus Lagodon; species Lagodon rhomboides. Next base: position 16,469,959 of record CM077791.1, on the reverse strand, counting down.
CTGGTGTCCCCCGCCTCCGCCACGGCAGCACACGCCTCACCGGGCTGGTATGCAGCGGGATAAAACAGGAGAACAAAGGAAATATACTGTATTATTAACCTCTCCAGCTGCTTCACTAGCAGCCGCAGGCTCCGCTTGCATGTCATTGCTGCCTCGCACGCACATGGAAGGCTTCGGCTAATGCAAACTAGCTTAAACTCCTAGCAGCTACACTGGTGGACGGTGCATCGATGAGTGTCGTTTGGTTATCAAATACCAATCGAAAGCATCAGATTTATCACGTAACAGTGTTAACTCCGTCAAAGTACCGACTCGCACTGTTAATACATAACTAGATGGTGATTCGTGAACTTACAAGCTGCTAGCTAGTGACACAATAAGCGTTGGCAAGCTCGGAAGTGCCATGGAAAGAAACAGGAAATGCAGTCATCCCAACCATTTCCTAGTCTAACTGCGCCCATTGCACATTTCTGCGCAACACTCACACAGTATAACTTTTAGATGGTTATTAACTTGAGCTGTGACAGAAAAAACATTTTCACTATTAGCAAGCTACATTTGAACGCGACAAAAGCCGTTTTTGTGCAACCGTCGGTGACCTCCATCTTGGGTTTCATATTGTTTTTGTGATGTGTTGTTTTCTATCTTTTAAGTTTAGGGACAGTGAGACACAAAACATTAAATCAAATAAAACCTTCGTCAGTAATTTGAAAGGAGATGGGCTTGTAAACGCGTTTATAAAAGTGCGTTTATACATTAGCCATTACATCTAATGGTTACCACGGGCGACGCACATCGTCAACTCGCCTCCACCAATCACAGGACGGGATATTGCAAACGAGCCAATCAGAGGCATCGTTTGTCAGTCCAAACAACCGTCCGCTCCACAGACAAAAGTCGAGATTTATGTGGGAAAACATGTAGCTGGTAGCTTCGCACGGTAATAATGAACTACCGGCAACTGTTTAATATCTATTTGGCTGGGTGTTCGTTGAACCTAAACACGGTGTGAATGTTGTTGTGACGTCTCAGAAGAATGAAAACCCGGGATTCACCGCCGCCGGTCCATGTTCATGTACCGGAGACCACACCTGTACATGTTCATATGAGGAGGAGTCCCAGCAAGACCCCACAGGTTATTAAACTACAACTAACACTACTAAACTGGAAATACTAATTGTCATTTCTTCTGGACACTTGTTAAACGCCGATATATGTATGGTCATCAAAGATTAAATATCCCAAATGCATACAACTTTATTTTGTAGCTTATGTGTAGAAATCACGTCCTTCCTGATTTCCCCTGCATTGATTTGTTTACTTGATAAAAGTACCTTTAAAAAATGTCTCTTACTTTTTAAAGACTTTACACTACATTTAAAGAGTTTGTATTAAATAGACTAGAATTAAGAGGATGAGGATGCTACAATACTGTAAGATGTATTTGTTTTATCAATGGATTCCCTCCTTTTTCTCTGCAGAACAGGACAAACGATGCCCAGCTGATGGGAAATGGAGGGAGGCCGAAGGTGAGGACGCCGTGGATTCCTCCAGGAAGGCTGTCCTGCAGAAGAGATGTGAGCTCATAATAGTGGCGTGCCTCATTGTAGTGTTTATCTCTCCCTACGATGCATGCAAGCAGAGCCAATAATCATGCTGGTGAATGAATAGAATTGAGAAGACGGGTTGCTCTGGCAGGGATTTGCTCTCCAAACAGGACAGACAGGTTTACACCTAATACTAAATTTGATGAATATAATCAGAATAGAAAAAGCGGTAACAATCTCGTAGCTGTCATAACGTCTTTTAGGAGGAAAATAAAGATGCTCACTGACATGCAGCATATTTTGTCGGTTGTGAATTAGACAGCACCGACTACTTTAAATACTTTGCCATCTTCTAGTATAACAAACTATTTCAGCCTGTGATTTGATTGCAGAATTCTGTACAGATATTTGTTGTTTAATCGGGATCCCTACTGTACATGTTGTCGTCCTGAAACTCTTTTGAACCAAGTTGTACCTGTTTGTGTGTCTGTTCCCTGAACATAAGTCTTGTTTGTTTGCGTATTATGATCAGAGAAGCAGAGTGCAGCATCAGTCAGAAAGTGGAATCAGACATCGGCGGGATGAAGAGGAGCAAGAGGAGGAGCTGGCTGCAGTATCCAAAAACCTCAGTGTCCTTCTCAGGGAGCAAGAAAGCAGTCACCTTTTGAAGAAGTACGAGCCTCTTCAGCAGTCCTACAACTACAGAGCTTTGTACTAATGTGTCATTTTCAAAAGAAGGCCCACCCTAACACACTTTAATAGTGCTCAAAAATGTATGTACCTCTAAATTTTGGCTAAATTGTCTTTGATGATTTATAATTTTTTGATGGATATTGTAACAGTCCAAATGTAGTCAATGAGACATCCCATCCAGAGAGTTTCAGCACACATCATTTGTTTTTGGCATCAGTGCCCTCAAAATGAAAAAGCAAGGGGCCTCTCTCCTCGGGGGTCATTTTCTGCTGATATTTCCAACTTACATCTGAGATGAGGCACAGACAGAGTGTTGAATTCACGGCCGCTAAATACAGACCACAAAACAATAGAGTAACATTTGGTTAATTGAACAGGTTACAGAACATAATGCCTGCGTGTTAGTCTTCTCTTTTTTACCAAGAAACTGTTAAAATAACCAGAAAAGATTCAGGCGTATGACATTTATGTGCCATGTGATGACAGCTGTATCAAACATTGGTCTATCAGTCTGATTTTTTGTCTTTGTCTTGTTTACAGGTCAGATTCTAAGAGCCCCCAACACAGACGGACAGACACGCTCCTGAGGGCACTCGTAGAAGCAGAAATCGATGGTGTAGCAGTAGCTAACCAGCTCACAGCCCTGAAGGAAATTATCGACAGCTTCGCTAAGGTAAACTTTGCACCAGTGGATCGTTTTGAGTCCACAGTTGGTGAAGAGGATGTCGTGCATTGCATGTTTTAATTCTGTCATTTGCTTTTTAGGATAAGCGGCTATCAAAACTGCACGCAGCTTCACTCGGACGGCAGCAGGATTTATTGTTAGAGAAGATAGAGATGTTCGACCACACGAATCACAGCCTTCGCGAGCTCCTCAGGGAGTGGAGTGAACACGAGGTACAGGAAGTAGAATAAAAGTCAAGGAGGGCAAATCTCCTTTTGACTGTTATTTGAGTGCTGTGTTGTTGTATCCACAGAGGGAATCACTCATGTGGTCAGAACAGAAAGATACCTTAAAGAAGAGAATGGCCGACAGTGAAGCAGAGAACATTGTGAGTAGTTATCACTGAGTCGCACGCATGTGTTCATTCATAATTGTCAGCAGTCGGAGATTTTTCTTGTTTTTCTTCACCTCTTGCAGCGACTTTTGGCCAAACTCACCAACAAGGAGAAAGAGGTGTATAAGCTTGCTGAGCGTTTGGACTTTGAAAAGGTTTGAACTCCTACACTGGTGTACACATCTTGTATTCTGACCAGGCTTAGTAGAAAAAACAGTGCTATCTCTCACACAGCCATATACACTTTAACGTCCAGGTGTTCGCAAACAGAAACTCCCCATCAGCCTCTTCTCCCCTCTGTCGTGTCAGGACAACATGAAGACAGCGGAGGAGCTTTCAAGAATTTTGCACTCAACCCGTGACAATCTGGAGTCTGAGCTGAACAGAAGCAAAGCTGAAAATGCCCATCTGGCTGCTGAGATTCAGGTCTGTGAACATGAAATACAGTCAAACACCTGTACTGTCGGATGTGAACCAGTTGTTCTCATCAGTCCAACGCGCACAGACAATGAAACGGGTGCTACTGTCAGTGTTACAAGTGTCAAGACAGTGTCAAAACATATTTCAAACCCTTGCTGTTTTTGATCAATGATGTTACGTCTTGCCTTTATCTTTGTTGTGACTGAACAACAGTCATTCACTACTGATAGAATGGAGGCTGTGAAATGTTTAAAGCTCAGTGCTTTGTGAAGGACAGCAGCTTAAGCCAGCTTGGTGACCCAGAGTCATGGCAAAAAGTGTGTCAAAACGTTGATGGAAACTTCTCAAGCCTGCTCCGGCTGCATTAACAACAGTTGTCCGCAATATGGTGAAAGTAACTACTTGTTTTACTTCTTTGTGGCTCAGTTGCTTCCCTTGAAGTAGCATATTAAGCAATCTGTTGGTGAACAACCTGTGCGGAGGATGGGTCTTTGTTTTGAAATTTACATTATTCTTTTGATTCTGTGCTAAAAGTATGATAATAAACACATATAAAGTTTATAATTGAGGAGTGGATAGAGTTCTGTCTGTTCTTGCTATTGGATGCTCATATATAATGTTACCTGGCCTTCAGGATGTAGACCATGTGGATCATGCAGACCATCCTTATTTGACTCTCTGAAAACGACCTATCATCACTCTCAGACTTGTCAGAAAAGCATATTTAAGGCCTTTATTATCATTCAAAAACTGGATGTGTGAATGTCTCTTTTCTTCTCTGTGTGTGGACCAGAGGATGCAGCAGAGCCAGGAGCAGCAGCAGGACGAGCTGCAGGCCCTGCAGGAGGAGCTGCAGGCTCTGAAGCGGCAGACAGAGAAGGAAAAGGAGGAGCAGGGGCGGCAGGACCAGGAGGTGCTCGCCCTGCTGACCGAGCAGGCAGAGCAAAGGGAAGAGTCCGCCAGACAGCTCGCAGTAAAACTGCAGGAGAAGGTCAGTATTCAGGGGTACAGTCACAGTGTCTGAAACTCACAGAGCATCAGAGTTTTCTGCAAAAGGGAGTTCCAGGATGATCCACAGACATCTCTGTGGCTTATCCTGCATGCAAATGAGTTTTCTCACTGGTGGTGGTGTCTTGTCTGATCACACGGTTTTATGCAAATTAAGTTCAAAGGAAGTTCAGCCAGTTTCTTAGTTCGGTAGGAATATTCCAGTGAAACACAAATACCAGATTCTGAGGCAAACCAGGCTAGTGAAATGTATGTGTGTATTCTTTGCACATACGATGACTTGAATTTGCATAGTATAGACGCGTTGCAGGAATGGATATTTTTCTCTCTGTGGTCGAGTGTGTGACTTCACTGTGAATCTTGTCTTTAGCTCGAGTCTCAGAAATATTTCCTGTGCCATAAATGTAATCAAGGAGCGAAATAATTTGAAAGGCTAAAACATGAACCGAACTGATAAGACAACGTGTGTTTTGTTTAAGGAGTCCCAGTTGGCTCAGGCTCTGTCCACCTCCAGTGACTGGTGCCTCCGCCACTCTAAAGAGGCAGCTGCTAAAGGACAGCTGGAAGAGGAGGCTTCCGCTCTCAAACTGTGAGTGCACGTTCTGAGCGCATGGGAGACACAGACTTAGTTTGTTGTGTGAAACTGATATTTAATACAATCGTTCCTATTTACAGACAGGGATGATCAAGAAATCAAATCAAAATCATACTTGTTTTTGGTGACTTTTCCATGACTTGTAACATGTAAGTGTTGTCAGAATTTACGTCTGCACTTCAAATCGAGAAGATATTCATTTAAGTCACACCCTTCTAGCAGCAGATTAGAACTGGTCTACAATTATATCAGAATTTTACATTTAAATGAGCAAAATGAAATGCCCATGTTGAATAATCGAAATAATGATAAAAAATAAATAAATAAAATCTCTCACACACATTATCTGAAACAGATCATCATTACTAGTTGAGCAAAACTGCAAGAAAGACTTGAACATTACCTTTTTAAGAAAGGTTTGTGAGTCAAAATAAAGATCAAAACGTATGGATCCAAAATAAATATGATCACCAACTGAGTGTTCAGCAGTTGTCATTTTTCATGTGCTAATATTTGTTATTGAGAAAACAAATCTTTAACTGTAGTCTTCCTTTGATTAATTGGGACATTATTGAAATGTCTGAAATGCCTGAAATTTTTTGATGGCGCATTGAAGACGGAGAGATTTTTTGGGAGCAGGTTATAGTTTACATTTCACTGCATTTAAACAGTCTAGAAAACAAAGACATTTTTTGTGTAAACTTGGAAAATAATAAGAAAACAGACAACTGCTGGGACTGTGATGACAACAAGCTTTGGATCCCTGCTTCTCTCACAGTCATGTGAGTGAGCTGAACGCTCAGCTTCACTCAGCGGAGGAGAGGAGTCGGGTGGAGAGGGAGGAGCTCAGGGATCAGCTTCATCGTCTCAGCGCTGAACACACCTCCGCCAAGCTTGACAACCAAAGACTCAAGGTACCTTCAGAAAAAAGGAGAGCAGATCTGAGATTTCCCACAACCTAAAATCGGCTTCATAAACATTTACCAAATTAAAAAGCACTTTATTAATTGCATTATACTTTTAAAAAGAAAACAAGTGTTCTCTTATTTATGATAGCTGAGTGTTCATCAGGTTATCATCATCACGTTAACTCTTCTTTTAACTGTTTAATTTATTTTGCTGATCTTACAAGTGTTTTTTAAGACAAGCGAAAATGACCCTAACCCTATCTCAGTTTGACTGCTCCTTCTCCTACGGCTTCATCATCTCTGTTGACTAACAGAAATGTATTTCGGTGGAACTTATTCTAAACATATGTTATATCTAGGGTCAGCTGATGTCATCTGAGGAGAAGCTCAGAGGTCTGCATTCTGAAGCCCGTCAGCTAAAATCATCAATCAAAAAGCAGGAAAACCTGGTGGAGAAATACAAGAAGAAGGTAGAGTTGGACTCGAACTTTTCTAAATGCAAAGGGGATGTACAGACAAACTGATTTTTGTAAGTTGCTGTTGGAATTTGTTGCTGAAGTGTACACACATTGCTAAAGGGCTAGTTCATCCAAATCACAAAAATACACAAGATCTGTTTTATCCCTTGTGATGTTTACTTGTTCACTGCTATCTGATAGAACTGATGAATGAAAAAATATATTTTCTGCACTTCTGAATGATCTCTTTATTCTGGAAAAGTCTTCTCTTCATGGAAACGCTCCAGAAGTTAACTGTTTCTGCTGTGTTGTGGTGACGGTCGTCTTCTCTGTGCAGGTCCATCAGGCTCGTCTGGAATCTGAGGGTTACTGCCTGAAGCTGGAGATGACACAGAAGGAGGCGCGGGAGGTGAAGGTGAGCCTGGAGAGGGAGAAGGAGCAGGTGAGGCGGGAGCTGCTGGGCCGGCTCAGAGAGCTCGAGACGCTGCCCGACAGACTGAGGAGGACCGAGCAGCAGCTCAGAGATGTACAGCAGGAGGCCGATGTCCACGAGCGGAGGAACATGGAGCACAACTCCGCCCTCTCTGAAGTCAGACACAAGGTACCTAACCCCAGCTCCATAATAGTAAGAAGAAAAAGTCATTCTTTTCACTTGGTTGAGATCCTGAGTGCAGATCTACAGTTATTAGGCTTGTGCTGTAGAGCCAAAGGCCACCAGGACACCTCATGGAGGTGGATTTCTATCATGGCTATCTATCATGATGCTGTGTTCCTCTGCAGGTGGAACAGCAAGGCTCTCAGCTGGAGACGCTTCAGCAGAGGAACGTGCTGCTGCAGGAGGAAAACAGTGTTCTCAAAGAGAAGATTCACAACTTGGAGAGGTACAGACTCTTACAGAACTACACTTGTATGCAGTTTTTTGTAGACAGAACAAAATGAGAAAGTTTCCAAACTGCAAACACTGATTCCTGTGTTGTTATGCTATAGAAGGCTGGAGGACATGAAGGTAGAAAACAAAGGGATGTCTCAGGCTCTCTCCTCAAAGGAAGCCAGCATCCAGTATGTTCAACAGCAGCTGGAGGAGAAGACCCGAGAGTGCAGTGTCCTGTCACGACAGCTACAGCAAACTCTGGAGGACGCACAGAAACAGGTGTGTAACTTTGAAGACACTTCATTTACCTGTACATCAGTGTCCACAGACACACCATTTGCAGTCCATGTAAGTAAACTGAAGAAAACTTAAACTCGACATCTTTCTCCTCTCTGACCTGCAGGTGGACAACAGCATGCACAGGGTTTTGGCCAAAGAGAGAGCGTCCCAGTCTAAAGCCTTGGACCTGCAGAGCCAGCTGAGCCGAGCCAAAACAGAGCAGAGTCAGCTACAGCGTAGCAAGGAGGAGGTAAGTGGAGGAATGTAACTAAGTACAATTACTAAACAACTGTACACAAGTACAGTTTTGAGGTATTTGTACTTAACTTAAGTTTGACCATTTTCATGCTACTTTATACTTCTACTACATTTCATAGGGAAATATTGCACTTTAAACACATAAACAGTTGTAGTTACTAATTACTTTTCAGGTCAATTTCACCTGTAACACACTCTGATCTGTTTAAAAATATCTGATGGCTTCTAACACATTGAACTACGCAACAGTATTAGCCCCTACTTGACATTAAGATGTGCTTACATAAATGCATCAATAAAATATTATATGTAGATGCTAGAACTGCTGTACACACTCACAAAAAGTGGATATTAAAATCCAAAAAATGTTTCTGTGTGTCTCCGTTTCCTTCAGATGGAGCGTCGTTTCCAAAGTCAGCTGCAGAACATGAAGGACAGACTGGAGCAGTCAGACTCTACAAACCGCAGCCTGCAGAACTATGTTCATTTTCTCAAAACCTCATATGGAAATGTGTTTGGTGACTCTTTGCTTGCAAGTTGACCACGAAACATGACCAAGATTCACACATGCTAAATGAACACTAAATGAAGTTTATTGACAACTAGTTTGGCTTGAGAGTTTTATATACTATCTATGAAATTAATAAAGCTTTTCTTTTTTAATAAAATGTTTGCCTGAAAGGTATTTATATTCCTTTGAATAAATTATGTCCTAGAATATTCTTGATTCTGATTTTTTGGTCAAAGAAATATCCTATCATGAATGTGAATTAGAAATATGAGCAGATGTATACTTTTTGTTGTGACAGAACACATAGCACACTGGTTTTAATTCCCTAAATAATATTGACCACTAGGCATCTTACAAGCCAAACTGAACTATGAATATATATATGCACACACACACACACCTATAGTCAGTCATATATATACAACTATTGTCAACACCTACAAAGAGATGACCAAACTATATATATTTTGTTTTCTTATGCCAGAAGCCTTTTAGAACTGTGCCAGTTCAAGATATTCTTGCTCATTCAAAAAAATAAAAACGATTACGATATTTTCTTAATTTCTCGGGTCTGTTTTCAACTCATTTATCTGAGGCAACAAAATCTTCATTTAAATGTCAACATTTATAATTGGGTTGTCAGGAGGAGTGTTTGGCAGCACAGCAGCATGGAGCAGGTAAAACTATTACATGAAATGCAAACTGGTGAATCGCTTTTACACTTGTGTTCAATATATATGTATTACTTGATATCAGACTGTAAGTGTGTAAGTAATTGAATAAGAAGGATGTGGCTAACACATATACGCTGTCCGATTTTAAACAAGACGGGCTGCTTGAGGGGACGACAGAGATGTGGTGACCCACTTGTACAACCTGGTCATACACAAATATAAAAATACTCTAAAAAGTAAAATAAATGTTGATACTACAAGGTTCAGCTTTTACTGTCAGCAATACTCTTGATACGAGATAACTAAACCAAGAACAAACTATAACAGCAGCATGGCCCAGCCCAGAACGTCACTGCAGTAGTCGGGTTGTTTCTCGTCGGATTGTAATTTAAGTAACCTCATCCGGCGGTTCAAAAGTTAGCCAAGCGCTACCTGTATCCTCCAGTGTCGTGTTGTAGTTTGGGTTCCGTTTTCTATTCTGTCGTGATGCCCTCTGAAAAGCTACGATGGGAAACTTTACAGGCATTAAAAAATTCATCAAAGGCAAATATCACATACGACCCGTACTGGTCGGAAAGGGGAGAGGTGAGTTAACGCAAGCTAACAAACCCATTAGCCGGCTATGCTAATGGATAGTTAATGGTAGCTAGGCCAAGCTGCCCTGCCTTTTTACCTGCGTATTCTTGACAAATTAATTTAATAAAGTGACCTTTTAACTATTTCACTCCTTCATTAAATAACTAATACAGACCTATAATAAGGAGCAAGTGGAAGCACCGTCTTAAATTAGTCAACGCTTTCAATTTCTGCTCACTCTGTCAGCCTGACTAACATTTGAACTAGAGTAGAAACCTGTCATGTTTCAGAAGAGTTGTAAGCTTTTCCACATAGGAGACATTTCCCCTCTAAACCAAATGTGTAGTGCGGTTCTAATTGGCATAAACTCCATAAAATGAATACAGATTTATGTCGCAGAACTTCTCCCACTAATCGTCTCATGACCCCTCAGATTTAAATTGTGACCCCTAGGTTGGAAACCACTGGATAAAACTACCTAAAGTGAATTTAAAGTAGTTAAACTAGCTCCACCTCCAGCATCTACAACATTTCATTTCTACTTGCATGTTTATTAATCAGTATTAAGTCAATATCAGCCATAAAGGCACTTTCTTGTAGACAAATTGTTTCAAATGTATGTTAGATGTGCTGTACTTTTACTTCATTAATATTTTAAATGCAGGACTTTTACTTGAAATTAAGTATTTTAATTGTATTGGTACTTATATTTGAGTATCTAGTATCAGAGTACTTTCTTCTGCTTAATTGTCAGGATGTTTTCTTAATCATAACGATCTGTGATCAGATTAAATCATTGGGCTTAATGTGCATTCATCCCCTCTTAAAACATTTAACATCTTTGGTACATTTAAACATTAAACAAGCTTCATGTGAATGTATGATGTATACTTGAGGTTTAATGTGTTTGCTTTCTTCCAGGACATTCTGGCAGGTTGCAAAGAGGCCATCAGCTTGTCATCGCACTCTGGGGTCATATTGCAGCGCCTCAACTCCTCGCCCCTGCAGAAGTCCTGCTTCCTGGGCTCCAGCTCCGGAGAGTCCAGTCCTGGTCTCTCTGAGGAGGTGTCCGCCTCAGTTTCCTCTGCCGGATCCATCCCTGACATCAACGCCAAGCACACAGCGCTTTTTGCAGCCCGGCCCTCAAGGGCCGAGAGTGAGAAGGCAAGTCTCTCATCCTGATTACATGCAGATTTCCTCATGTGTTTGTATGTGAGAAAAAGGCTTGTCACACTATTTTCTGATATGTTGAAGGAAGAGTTCATGTAATAGTTTTTATAGATTATTTAAAATATTTAAATAATTATATATTTGTATTTGGTTGTTGGCATTCACAGAGCAATTTTTTTTCTTTTTTTGTACTGCCATATTGGTTTAAGAAAGTCATGGTACATGCTCACTACTCGGACAGGACATGAAATCTAAATATTAACGCAGTCTAAAGCCAACACATTTTTGAAAGTATTGCTGTGAAATGTTTTGTGTTAGAAATGTTATTGAAATTAATTCCATTGATGCGATTGTCAAAGTTTTAATATTGACTCTCAAAATGTGCACATTGCCTTTTCTTCAAGAAGTTATTTAACATTTCTGTGGAGCTAGATGTTAGGCTTTCCCCTGAGAAACAGCTGCATACTTTTTATTACTGCCTGTTACTCATTTTCACTCCATTTCTGACTGTTTTTGTCTCTTCAACGTGCTGCAGGCGCTTAGTGATGAGGCGATGGATGATGACCCAGCAGGTTTCACCCAAGTTTCCAGTCCTGCATCGCTGCCTGCCATTTCCCTCCTGTCACCAAAAGCCATGGAGACGGCAGGCCTCATTATAAAATTTGAGGAGGGAAAACGAGAAAAGGCCAAGGTCAGACACCTAGATTGTTAATTATCCCATGAGGTCAACTTAATGGCTGTGTGATAAGAAAATGTTGGATATGTAATGTTTTATACAGATGTACACAGGCTTTAAAACAAAAACTGTGGTGCCAGCTGCTCTGCTTTATGATGTTGGACAATTTTCCTTCAAGTTACTTAAAGCTTCTTTACACAACCAACTTAGTCCTACTTTTTTGCAAACAGTTCCTTGACTCAGAAAACGTTAAATTGGCTTTTTTAAGACTATTTCTTGGTTGTTTTCTACATACGGGCCCTGATACATAGATAAAACCTGTTTATGTATAAAGTGGAATAACCCAGCATGCAGTGAGGAAGCTCTGCACTCTCACCTGACTGACATCTTAAATCTGTGCTCTCAGATGGCACTGAAACTGCGGCAGGAAATGCAGGAGAAGCTGGTGGCCGAGGTGGCGAGCTCCGAGTCTGAGCAGCTGAAACGCTTTGAGGAGTTAATGGAGCTGAAGCAGAGGCAGGAGTACCAGACCATGAGGGACATGATGGACAGAGAGTAAGAGCCGCTGGCAAGGATTCAATTCTTATGGTTTAAGATTTCTGAAATGTTGAGTCATCTGGTTTTTCAACTTTCTGCCCTGTAGAACTAAAGAGAGCATCGGGCGTCAGGAGAAGCTGAAGGAAGAGCAGCGACACAGAATGAAGGTATGATCATTGGAAAACTTGTAGATGTGATACTGATGTGAGTGACCAGACTTCACACTGTTCCCAATCATCTCAGAGGAGAAAATCAGTCTTCACTGTCTAAAGATTATTATTATTATTATTAATATTAAGATATTAATTTTAGGTCTAGAGGCCAAAGCATTTTCCATTCAACTTAATTAACTTAGGAACTTGTGTTTATCTGTGCTAATATTTAGGAGAGCTCCGCAGGTTAGAGCTTCTAGGAGATGGAGGTCAGATAGAGAAGTTTCAAATAAATTGATATAAATGAGCTTATTTAAATACACAGTTTTGGAAAAAGTATCAAATCTTTGAATGATGTGGTGCAAATAAGAGATCATGCTGTTGTCACCGAAACAAATGTCCTCACAACTTAAGGTGATGGGGAAAATGCAGCTTGCAACTGTGATATTTAAGTTTGTCTGAACCAACAGCTTTGGCAGGAATAAATACACCTCTTGGAGCTTCATGCCTTTCTCGCCTGTATGGGCGTAAATTAGGTCTTAAAATGCTTTCTTAATGGTCTCGTAAAGTCCTAAATTGAACTTGTTGAAACCTGCAGAAACTTTGTTTGAGACAGAGACTGTTTAGAACAGCAACGTGACGCCCTATTTTAGGAGTAATCCTTCTCTGTGTAGGAAGTTTAAAAGATAATCACGCTCCATTCTGAGTTTGGACTGTTTGATTTCCTTGTAGCTCAATTTCAAGGATTGAGTCTGAGATGCTCGATTAATACAGGGCACTTACTGTTTCTTTACAAGTTTAGAAAATGCATATCCTGTTAAGTATAAATGCGTTTTCTTTGTCGTCCTCTTCATCAGATCCTCAACCTGCGGCTGAGAGAGGCCGAGCAGCAGCGTGTGCGTGAGGCGGAGCTCGAGCGGCAACGGCAGGCAGAGGGCAGGGAGCGGCTGCGTAACCTTAACACCATCCAGGAGGAGATCCTGCAGCTCAACCAGCTGCTGGATCCGTCCAGCCAGACCAAAGCTGATCTCCCAGCAGCTAGCCTCAGCTCCCTGAGCACCCGCGGGAACCAGCTGTGCTCCCAGGTGTCTGAAGTGGTGCGAAAGACTGCAGAGGTAAAGTTTTGGTTTGGATCGAGGCTCCTTCCTACACTGACAGGGTGGAAGTCTGGAGTCACTGTGTGTTGTATTTTGTACATCTTGATCTCTGAGGATCATCCCACTCCTCAGACACTTTGTAACCTTTTCTGCCCCTTCTTCTTTAGGGAGAGTTTCCCAGCGTGGAGGACATGACCGTGGCCGAGCGAGCCCTTCACGAGATGAGGGCGCTGATCCGGCTGATGCAGGAGGAGGTCGCTAAGGCTCAAGAGAAGAAGAAGAAGGAGCAGGAGCAGGAAGAGGAGCAGAGGAAGCAGGTGGAGCTGCAGGCGCAGCAGGAGGCGCAGAAGAAGGCAGCACAGTCGGCTATAGAGAAGGCCAAGAGGAAAGGTGAGGGAATTGTACTGATTGAGAATCCTATACTATGTACCACACATCAGTATCACCTAGAAGATGTTCCCTTTATAGATTTGCTCGTAATATATTGAAGACTGTGCCATCTGTTGGGAGGAAATGGTCTAAGTGACCTGTAAGCTGGGAGAAATGATGTCAGGTGGCAAAAAACATGAGGTCTATCTCAGTATGTGTTCATATCCGTACATCTTTTCTTGTAAAATCAGTCACAGCTCATGTGCTGCTCAGAGGTCCAAGTGTCACAGAATGCATTTTGCACCAACCAGCATTGATGGTGGGGATTGTGAGTGCAGCTTAAAACTGTTATATTTTGTATCCTGAGCTTGCTGTTATGTAATTTTATTAAGCTTTGGTATTTTTCAGGCAGGAAAGTATCCTTTTAGAATGTTTATCAGTGTTTTACTGTGATATAATTCCTTTTAGAGGTTGTTGCTCCCACATTAGTTTTTTGATCGGACAGTACAACAGCACTGACACTATGGTCCTTTTTTATGCACAGTTATCACCACATTTCAGTTAAAATTAGTAAATGTATAGCTTTTAAAACATTTTTGGCTCATTGTCATCCATCAGGGCTACAAAACAGTGCTGAAGACAGCACACTGAAATGGTACAAGGAGCTGCAGGAGTCGGCTGCTCAGTGCGCTCAGTCCATCGAACAACTCAGCACCACAAAAGATGCTCAGGTGAGTGTGTGATTCTCTGCATGAATGTTTATAATCTTACCAGTTATATTACAGATTAATTTTGCAGGCAGAGAGGAGGAGTTTCCCCACATGTGGATCAAGCAATACAAGAACTTTGCCGAAATAAAATAAAGTCTGAATATGGGACAATTTTTCAAGTATTGAGGTTCAGTAACCAACCATGATATTTAAGCACTGATGCAGCAAAAAAACAGTGCAGCAATGGAGAAACGTCCTTAACATTTTCAGTATTCACTTGTGAGCAGAACTCTGTGCAGGTGATTTCATGTCTCTTCTCTGGACTCAGATAAAGAAGCTGAAGCTGGAGCTCCAGAAAGCCGCCACCATCCCCGTCAGTCAAATCTCCAGCAACTCTGGATCGCAGCTCCGAGAAATCTTCGACAAGATCGACAAGCTGCTGTCGGGACGGGCGGTAGTGTCGGGGGGGGAAGTCTGTCTCCACCTCCCAGCATCCACAGGGGCTTGACTTCGTCAGCTATAAACTAGCTGAGAAGTTTGTGGTGAGTCCAGATGGTGCAGTTGGATATATCATCCCAGAAACTCTTGAATATATCAGAAGGCAGCGTCGTTAAAGAAAATGTGCTTGTTCTTTTAGTCATCATCACAGTTGGTCACTTGAACATTGATTTAAAAATGTCATGATACAGCATTACAGTTGGTGTGTGTGCTGCGATGATTGTCGTTTATTGAGCAAAGAAAGGAACACATTTGCTGGTTCCAGCTTCTCAGACATGTGGATTTGCTGCCTGATCCATGTTTATATCACTGTTAATTAGAAAATTTGGGGGGGGGGTTGGATTATTGGTAGAAAAAAAAATCAACTAATTTAAACATTTTTTTAGAAACAAGGAGAGGAGGAGGTTGCGTCCCACCATGAAGCTGCCTTCCCTATCGCTGTCGTGGCCTCAGGCATCTGGGAGCTGCACCCTCGAGTGGGAGAGTTCATCCTTGCCCACCTGCACAAGAAATGTCCGTACGCAGTCCCACACTACCCGCCAATGAAGGAAGGCACAACAGTGGAGGATTATCAGAGGTCTGGGAGTCAGACACACGTCACTCCTCTTTTACTCAGTTATTATGTTTGACTAATCACAAAAACACAGAGTATACAGATTTGCATCAGGTGTTTTATCCTCCACTCATCAGGATTCTTGGTTACCGAGTGCACGACTCCGGGGTGGAAGGTCAGGACAGTTTCCTGAAGAGGATGTCCGGGATGATCCGTCTCTACGCTGCCATTATCCAGCTGAGGTGGCCCTATGGCTCCAAGCAGGGGGTAAAAACTGTCCCCGTTTGTTTGATTGTTTGCTTCCAAGCACCATTTAAAAATATTATGAGGCTTCTGCATCTTTATAACTTTGACTCGTATACCTAATGTTTTTCAGTCTGCTCCTCACGGTCTGAACCACGGCTGGCGCTGGTTGTCTCAGATGCTCAACATGGAGCCTCTGGCAGACATCACGGCCACGCTGCTGTTCGACTTTCTTGAGGTGAGTCTTGTGCCAATTTTAGAACGGCTCCCTATGTATCATCCAAGAAAATTGCAGTCGGTGCATCTCTATCTGTTCATTGATTTGTCTTGAGGTAAGAGTTAGGCATGCTATGATCAGTGTGGGTTACTTTTCAGAGCTACTTCACTCACTGAGAGGGACTGAGATTCATCATATTACTGTGCTCTTGTCACTCTTAAATCCTGTGTTCAGTGAAAGCAGCTGTGGGTGTAAGTGTTTGTTCAACGTGTGAACTTCAGTGTTGACTCTTGGCTTTTTGTTTGTGCGTCTCCTTCAGGTCTGTGGTCATGCTTTGATGAAGCAGTATCAGGGCCAGTTCTGGAAGCTCATCCTGCTCCTTAAAGATGAATACTTCCAGAGGTACACACTCGTTTTAGATTCAAAGCACGTTGAGTGTTTCTCCGGCAGTTTAACGGCATTCTGTGTGATGTGTTGAATGTGTCTCTCCGGTGTCTCCAGAATTGAAGCGGTGACCACCACTGGACAGATGGGCTCGGTCATCAGACTCAAACAGTTTCTAGAGGTAACTCAAACTACACTCTTACTCCACAGCCAAAACACCTACAGTTTCTGCGCCCTTGTTGAGGTTCAGAAGGTCACAGCCTTGTTACTCGCACTGGTTTCATTCAAACAAGATTGCTGCTTCTTCATGGTGTTGTCACTGTGCATTTCTAAGCAAGAAATAAAAGGTGCAGACAGTCTGTTTGTGCAACAAAGTTTAGATTTATTTATATCGCAGCAGTTTCTGTCAAGACGACAGTTTTAGACACAACGTGTAAAATGCTTCTTCAGTAGTGATGGGCAGATGAAGCTTTCTTTCTATTTGTGCTGAAAAAAGCTTCAAAGCTTCAGGCTTCAAACGCAGCTGCACAGTGACGTCTGGGGAAAACTTTTGATGGCACCGCACCACAACACCTCGCTGATTTTAATGGTTTTACTTCCATATGTGAGCAAGAAATATCTGACAAGCCTGTGTGTTTCAGAAGCACTGCACTAATGCAGTAATAATGCAGTAATAGCCCCCTGAATAGCCCCCAAATTCAATTATATTTAATAGAAAAATATACATTTATAAAGTACGTTTTGATTAGTTTAATGATCTCAATCTTTGTTTCGTTGTTTTATTGTCTCCCACCTGTAGACGTCACTGCGGAACCGCCAGATCAATCCGCCCAAAGGCCAGCTGAGCTCCGGGTTCTGGAGGACGTGATGGAGGAAGATGGATGTTGCTGCATGATGTAGTTTAGGACTGAATAAAGCAGGGATGTGGTCTGATGCTGGGAAACTGTGCGTTCTGTGGCCGGAGGGAGACGAGGGAAAAAAAATATCAAAGCTGCTCCTGAAGGAAGATGGTTGTCACATCCGTCTGACCCAGTAGTAGTCCAGCCTCTGAATCAATTCCAGAGTAAAGACTGAAGAGTTTTGGAAACTGTTTTGAACGGGCTAACAGCAGAATTTTTGTATTGCTGGATTCCTTAAAGCAATGAAGGGAGCACTTCTTGAATGTTGTCTCACCAACACATCCATCCTCGCATCATCCGTTCAGTCTGTTGTCTGGGTGTCGTTCAAACACTGAAAGTTTTCTGCTTCTTAACAGCTTTAAAATATACAGGACTTCATCATTTATGTACTTTTGTAAAGTGCCTGCGGCTGATTAGTACAAGTGAATAAGTTCTCCAGCGTTGAAAGACGATAATGTGGAGCTGTTTTATTGTTTATATGTTGTAATCCCTGTAGGTCTAAAAGCTCTTGTTCACCACAGGATCACTGCGGTTTGTGTTTTTATCAAGTCGCTGTTCAAATCGAAAGCATGTTGAAACGTTTGAAATCTCGCTATTTATTTGTATTTTTTTTATAAATCCACCATGTGGAACAAAGATTTGTAGTCTGATGAACTCTATGTAATCATTGTGAAGGACACTGTCCCAGAGTTAGAAATACGCTGAGAACAACAAATGATTTCATCCTCATGTTGAAACAGAAATCTGTCTTGGTGCTTCAAAGTGGAACACTGTGCTTTTTGTTCCCACAGTCATTTTAGAGGTGTTTTCTTAATATAATGTATAACCTCAATGAATGTGATCCATAAACCAAATGTCTGAAATAAAATCTCATCCGTATCTTATTGGAAATGTTTTTTTGCCTTTCTGAAAAGCTAAATTCTTTTTTTCAAGAAGGAAAAAATGAATCCGAAACTTCAAATCTCGAGAAGTGCAGAAGTTGTTTGGCAGAAACAATTTGTCAGGTAAAAATGACTCGGATCAGGCTTCCAAAATGTGAGGAGTCCCTGCATTTCTGTGTTTGTGCCATTTTAAATTAAACATCTTTGGTTTTTGGACTGATGGTCGACAGCGGTGGAAGAAGTCCTCACATCTTTTACTTTGGTAAAAGTAATAACCGAGTATTAAATATATTCTGTGAGAAGTACAAGTCCTGCATTGAAATTAACTCAATTTTTATGCTTTTGAACTTTTATTTAAGTATCAAAAGAAAAAGTACTACTTATGCAGAATGAGATATTTCAGAATCATACACATTATATAAATGGATCGTGATTATTGATGCATAAATGTGTCCATTGCTTTAATGTTGCAGTAGCTAAAGATGGAGGTTATTTTAGTTACTGTTAACTTGTGAATTTACTAGTCACGATCAATTAAGTCTTCCCTTCATCAATGAAAATAATGTAATTTATTATAATCTGCAAACTAAGTCATCAAATAAATGCAGTGGAATAAAAAGTACATGTGCCTCTGCAAGCTTCATTTTTCCTCCTGTCAGATGTAATCCTGCATGTGTGTAATTACAGAATACTGTTTTATATATTCGTAGTTTCCTTTTACTTCAACACGCAGAACTAATTCTGTAGATTAAAACTCAACATACAGCACAACTGATACCTGGTGCTCCAATAAAACAAAAAAACACAGAACTCCAGGTTTCCTTTTTATTTTACCTTTTTACAACTATGGACATTGAGTTCATTTTAACACCGTTCATTCAGAAATTGATCTGCAGTTTGCATATTAAGAACATTCAAACTGGCAGCTCACCAGTTCTCAACATTTTGATTCCTTTTACCCCGAAGAGAACACCAGGCGATCGATTCCTTGCTGCCAGACGGATCATTCATCAGTTACACAGAGACCAAGATACAACAGATGTCCACCTGAACCTGATCTCATGGTTTCTGATACAAGTCTACACAGAAACTACTGAACCTAGAAAAAATCTGGGGAAACAACATGTCTGCCCTTAGACTTAATTTAAATTATCTTTTACTTTTACTTCCACTTGTTTCTCTTTTCAGTTGCGCCCCTTTTAAATTTAGAACTAGAACTGACAAATTTATGAGAGAAAAATAGACATAAAAGTTGACTTATAAGTTATTTTTTCACGATTACGATACAATTGGAAGTCCTTGTTGGAGCCTACAATCTTTGGTTGAGAACCACAGAAGCTGATTTCCTACACAAAACAATATATAGTACTGTCTGTGAAATACAAGCTGCTCCAAAATTACATTATTTGGTTAAGATGGGGACTGAAAAATATTTCTGTTTTTTAACTTTTGTGACACCAATTCAAGGCCTGGAAATATTTTCCAGAGATATTTAACTATTAAAGGGGACAATATATTTTCACCTCCTCAAAGTGAAAATATGACGTTGCTGTCTTGGTCAAGTATGTTTCAATATGATATAGTTGCAGTTACCACACTTAACCAGCGGAGGTTAGTAAAACACTCTTAAATAAGGAGCAGACTTGATGGTTCCTCCACAAAGCAGCTTGATCATTAAATGGATAGTTAGATATATGACAACAGTATCTTCATGTGTGTAATCTGTTTCTCTACATAAATGTCTACAGTTAACTCGTTCATACACATCAGCAGGTTTTAACTCATATTATGGCAGGAAATCAATCTGGGCAGTAATAACCGTTCTCAAACTGAAATAGCCACAACAAATCCAGGACTTCTTGCTTCCTGATTCTGCAGGTCACTGTCTTTCTGGGGGTTCGCTGTTCAGTCTCTTTGAGGCTGAAAGTGCTTGGTGTTCTGTGGTCTCCTTCACGCCCAACTCACTTGCGGCCCTCGTGGTTGAGCGACGCCCTCTCCACGCGTCTGTACCAGTTTTTGACCTTGGTGTTCGCCATCATGTCGTCAAACGCCTGCAGGCCCTCCATCACCCTGAGGACGCCATACACTGCCTGGAGACGGAGGAAAAACAGGGGAAATGTTGAAACCAAAAAAGCAATCTGAAGTCGCTTAAACAGTGAGGTGAGGTCTTAAAAGGCTGCAGTGTTTATTACGCACAACAATATTTTTAGAGGAAAACTAGAGAGACATTAAGCGAAGTTGAGAAATGTCAGGTTTCTCCCCTGTAGATTGGCCATTATAGGACAACTTAGAATCTGTTTGCCATCAAGGAGCGATACGTTGATCAAAGATCAACTTACGCTCTATTTTCCAATATTCTGACATTTTATAAACTAATAATGACACAATTCATCAACACTTTGTATACCAACATGCCAAATTGTCAGGATGCTAATATGCCTAGAGTTTGCACGTTAACATAGCTGCTTGTTACCTATGATCACAATTATGCTAACAGTTTGTATGCTAACTTTTTAGCATGTTAGCATGCTAACTTGCTTAAAGTTTGCAAGTTAACATACAGTAGATGTTTATTCAACTTGTTAACGTTCATGTAGATGTTAACTATGATCGCAGTTATACTTACATTTAGTACATTAACTTGTTAGCCTCTATTAGCACGGCAACATACCTCCTTAACATTGTTAACATACCTGTTAAGGACTGTTAACAGATGTTGACATGCAAACAGTCAGCATGTTCTGCAGCTGAATCAATTAACCCGTTTCAATGTTAAATTTACATCACGTCAATTTATAAACATGTTAGATTTTAGCAAAAATTACACACATTCTGTGTTAGCATGTCAACATTAGTAGAATTAATATGCTAACCTTTATAGTGTTAGTAAAACATGCTAACTTAGCATTTGATGGTGTTCTGTTATCAGAGTTTTACTGTAAAAAGTTTCAAACAATATAAAAGTGAAATAAATTGTGTGTTGATTTTATCCCTAATAAGTTGAAGGATATGACCACATTTTCTGGAAATCCATCTTCATGGATCTTAAATCCATCAATAATTGTTGTGAATTTTCACGAGTTCAGGTTCAGTGGGCGTAAACCCTGCAGAGAGAGACAGGTGTATTTCCTCACCAGGTCTGCCAGGTTGGGTTGATCTCCACCCATGAACTTCCTCTTCTTGCCGATGGCTGCCACCCACTCGTTGACTGCTTTGTAGAGGTCCTGCCTGACGTCGTCCTGCAGGTTGTGTCTGTTGTGTCAAAAAAGGAGAACAATTAACACTTTGATATTCAAACACTGACTTAGAAATTAAAATCTACAAGGTTGAACCCATTAAGCAACTACAAGAAACATTTCCATATACAGAGATGCAGTTTGTCCATCTTTGTCCATCAGTTTAATCAAAATTAAACTGGACCGAGGATCATTGTAAGGTATTTCTTTATGTGTAACTCACCGACTTTTCAGCCTTTTGGAGATGAGATACATGGCTGCTGCTCCGACATATTTAGCAAAGAAACCTTCGTAAGTACCAAACTTGCCCTCGCGTACGATGTAGTCGAAGGCGGCCATGGCCTCGCCGGTGGTTCGGTACACGTTGGGAGATATAAGGTGCACAAGCCAGTCATCAGCCCACTCTCGCCACTTCCTCTCCTCTCTGACAGCATGAAAAGAAAACAAACACTTGACACTTTCACAATTTACATCATAGTAGTAACGAGACTTGAACATATATATTTTTTTAAATAGTACAACTGTACTGTAGGCTGACCAAATGTGGACCAAACAGAATAATTTGGGACAGATATTACTTAATGTAATTGCAATGCATTGTACTTAATGCCACTGGATGACAGCCAAGCCACTGAGGGCAACCTTTCAAATAAGAATCTGCTGATGGTTGTGGGCCATGATTTTGATCTCTAGTGTTCTGTGTGTGAGCAGCAGGTCTAGACTTACTTCTGCATTCCCTTCTCGGGGTAAACCACAGCGGTCTCGGCCTCGCTCAGCATCACCCAGTACTTGTTGGAGTACTCTGTCACCTCCTTTCCACTGCTGTTCACCGACTTCATCTCCGGGTAGCAGCGAAGGATGTCAGTGACACTTTTGTTGCTGGATGACAAAGGTTCACATGTTAAGAGTCAGACTGCTTCCAAATTACTAAAATATTCAGTACAATGTATTTTCTCTCTTATCTCTAGTGGTATCTATCCATGCAGATAGTTTGGGTTATTTGCAATTATAGAAAAGGTTATAATTGTTTCATTATCAATAATATCAATAATATGGGCATCATTTTCTTGATTAATTGCTTTGATTGTAAAATGTCAGTTAGTCGTTAAATGTTTGCACGTTAGAATTTTCCACTGTCCAATACGATGTCTTCAGATGTCTAGTTTGGTCTGACCAACAGTCCCAAACGCAAACAGATTCAGTTTAACATCATGTATGACAATGAAAAATATAAAATATTTCCATTTGAGGAGCAGGAACCAGCTACATTTACAAAACTACAGCTACATCTTAAAAAAAGACTTAAACCATTTATCGATGACCAAAATAGTTGCCAATTAATTTTCTGTCAGTCGATTAATCAACTTATTGGTGCAGCTTTACTGAATTCTGCAGATTGTCCAGACTTTTTTTTTTTTTTTTTACTTAAAGACACATTTCTGTATGTTTTAATATCATTTGATGTTTTGAACAAAATCTAAAATGTGATTCCACCATTCCACCTCCATTTTATTGGGGTGGAAGGGTGAAATCCCAGAAAGAGATTTAACAAAACCCAACCGAATGAAACCAAAACTATTTGTATGGCTGAATATCAAAAGCTATTGTAAAAATAAATCTACTCATGACTCATTCTGTATAAAACTGTATATAACTAGGAGCATTTTGCATGTTCCCCTGCCCAGGACAACAATCATCAGGAGAAAAAAGAGAACACATTTTCAAGTCACATAAGTGAAGTTACTTACTTGGTGATTAAATATGTCTTGAGGCAGCTGATGATGACGGACGAGTCATTCAGTTGCTGCAGATGAGGAATAAAAGATAAACAAACACAAAAAGACACAGAAGGTTTTTGTTTTAAAATGACTGAGTTTAGTTTAAAGGTGTATTTTGGAAATGGAAATGCAAGAAATAGTAAAATAACACTCCACTGAATGCAAATGATTTTACTTTGTAACCTCTATATGACCCCATAGTTCTCTTGAGATTTAACTGTCTTACCACGTCACTATCCACCATCAGGATGGGAACCTTTCTGTAGGTCGACCACTTGATCTCCTGCCTCATCACCGGGTTCACCTCCACGATCTCATACGGCAGCCCATGGTAGTCCAGAAATGCTCGCACCTTGCTGCAGAAGGGGCAGGTCTTGTACTGGTACAGAGTCAACTTCAGATCTCCTCCTGAAACCTGGAGGGAAGCAGACAAGGAAAGAGGAACCACCATTATAGCTCATCTCATAGAGGCTGATTCTAGCATTCAATATCTTCCAGTTTTTTAGATTTATACTAGATTTCCAAAAATACTGCAGCACCCAAAAACATTTCATCAATGTGTGACTGATGTTGAACATGCCATTCAAAGTGCACTCCATGGAATAATGTATTAATATGCTGCTATAACAGCAAGTGCTAACACTAACAAAATGCCTCATAAGCACCAAAATTGCATCACAGAAATCCATATATTATGTTTGAGGCCATTTAAAAACAGCCACCATTAGAGCACTGTAGATAAGGGAACGGAATTAGATGTGGTTTCGCGGTAATTTGGTTGAACCTGAGTCATGTTTGCAGGAAAATATAGTCAAGAAGTAGAAGTGCTCATATTGCAGAATGACCATTTCTGGAATAATAATTCTTGATGCATTTATGTGTAAGCATCACTTTTGATGTTGCAGCTTTTCAAAGTAGTAGCTAATTTTAGTACTTTCATTTTAAATACTGCTGGGTAGCTTAAGTACATCTATTTGAATACATCAGGATTCATCAGGTTATAATTTTAGCAATTATAATGCAAATCTGCAAAGTAATTACAGCTGTCACATGAATATACTGGAGTAAAAGCTATAATATTTCCATTTTAAGAATACAGGGTGCTTGTCTGAATGTATATATATGCTATAGTGTTCTGCTGTGCGGTTATTACCCACCGAATATGTCAAATTGGATGGAAGATATGACTTGGGTGAATTGTAGACTGTTATAATGCAGGTTGCATGGAGCTTATCCTTAACCTATACCAAATTTAGCACACATCGCTGATGTATATGACAGTAATCTGTTACACAGCATATAATTCATAACAGAATGTGGAAGATACACTGTTTATTATTATAATTTTCCTTAATCTTACGTGTATTCGGCTTCATTTCTTGTATAAAACTTGAAAAGCTCAATAAAAACAGTATTTATTGCCCTTCAAATGTTTTGGATTAGAAGTAATAGTAGCATAAAAATGGAAATAGTCAACTACAGTACAAGTGTCTGTAAGGTGTACTGAAGTACGGTACGTTACTTGAGTACATATACTCAGTTACCTCAGTGCATTCAGGTGACCCTGTCTGCAGACATGTGAAGTTAGATAACCGCTGTCAATGAAAACTGCCACCAGAGACCACCGGGACACCGCGGACCGGGCTGACTGTGTGGCCGTATAAAGTTCACAGTGGACGGACTCACCTTGCTCTCCTCCTCGGCCAGGTGCTGCTGGACACTGAACTTCACAGTCTGATATAGACCCACACCTCCACCGAGCAGAAAGGCACAGCCGAGCACCCTGCCTCCTCCTCCCCGCAGAGAGGACAGCAGTTTGGAGCGGACCCCGGTCCCGCCGGTACCGTACGCCCTCCTGGACCCGTGTGCGCCGACATTTCCCACCAGGTAGGAAACGGTACCGGACCGGCGGGCGGCCGGAGACTCCAAAATGTTCCAGCCGACCTTACAAAGCGTTCTGGCGCAGGCGGCCGCCATGTTGCTTTTACATAAAGTACCAAGATGCACCGCGAGCGATGAGGTCACCGGGATATGTTGCCCTCAGTGGAGCCTGTCAGGCTGTGCGCTGGTCCACAGGGCCGAGCCTACTCAAGGTCTGACACGAGGGCAATAAAAGAGGAACCTTTATTATCTGTAGGCATGATGGAAACCAGTTTATGCCACTCAAGCATTAATTTCACATTTGAGACTTTTTCATTGATATTTGGACAAACCAAAACTTAAATACAGAAGGTCTACATGTTAAACTTTCACGTGACAGCACTTACTATTGTTGTGAAGGCTTTTCAAGAGCTGCAACTCATTCAGTCAACCAAGGATCACAGCTGGGAATGAGATATCTCTTTGTTTTGTGTGGTTCATCCTCAAATTTCAAAGTTTTGTCATCATAATGTTTTAGTTATCTACGTAAATAATGATGGCCTAAATTTGTCTTTCATGACGACACCAACACAGCATTCAATAATTCCAACAAACAATTAGTTAGAGTACAACACTGGTCATAGGCACTGTATGTAAACTGCTTGCCTTGTAATTAGATTTTCTTTTAAAATTCTAAATAATTCTGATTATTTATCTAATTCTTTTTTCTCTATTTATCTGTACCTGTTTCTGCCCGACACCCGAGTTTTATTTATGTGGATCAATAAAGCATCATCTTGTTTTTCTGTTTTTTGTCAGATCAGTCCTTATTCTATTGTTGAATGAGAACTGAAGGGAGTCTTTTCTCAGCCATGTCTCCCTGGTGTTCCTGGTGGATCCTGAGGTACTTTCAGGCCAGATGGGATGTGTCATCCATCCAGTTTGTCCAATTTCTTCCCTTGGGTTTCCTCCTTCCTGTTGATCATGTCCAGAAAACCTCCAGAGGGGGTAACCCATCTAATTTAGACACCCAACCACCACAGCTGACTCCCACGACAATCATCATTTATAATTTATAAACTGTGCGTTATAAAGCGTAGCGGGTGGGCCAATTTTCAGCATTTTTCCAATTATTGGTATCAGCTTATATAATATATTGGATAAAAACTGTGTTTGACAAATAGACTCAAACACAGTTTTTATCCAACTGCAATAACCACCCTCAATGCTGCAAAAAATAATGTGCAATGGATCTGAATGTGAAATAGATCAATGCAATGACAGAAAGTATGCATGTCTGTAGATGTATGTTCATACTGTTTTTATGCAATGACTGGGTGTGTTTATGTATGCTGCTATATGTTTCTATTAGAACACTAGCACTTAAATTATATTTTTATGAATTTATAATATATTTACATAACCCAAAATCAGACACATTGCTTCAGTGGGCTTTACAGTCTGTACAGTGTACCACATCCTCTGTCCTTAGACCCTTGATTCCAGTGAGGAAAATCTTGTCATCTTGAAAAAAGAAAAATCCCTCATAAGAAAAGAGCACCAGAAGAGGGATCCCTCTCCCAGGACGTACAGACATGCAATAGATGCCACATGTACAGTGCCAATTAAAAGTATTCATCCCCTTCGATGTTTCCCCCTTTGATTGCTTTTATAGATGGAATCATGGTCAATAATTTGGATTTTTTGACACAAGAATTATATATAAAAAAAACCTCTCTAATGTCAAAGTGAAAACAGATTTCTACAAAGTAATGTCAATTTATTGAACATGTATAGTAAAATAAGTGGTTGCATAAGTATTATTCACCCCCTTCAAGTCAGTATTTAGTAGATGCATCTTAGGCTGCAATCACAGCACTGAGTTCCTGTGGATAGGTCTCAATCAGGCTTGCACATCTAGATGCTGCAATTTTACACCATTGTTCTTTGCAGAACTGCTCAAGCTGCTCAAGTAAATTATATAAAGAGTTTGGGGGGTTAAACTGCTATCTTAAATGTCAATGACTGTAATTACAATGTCGGTATTGTTCTTTTGAAGGATAATAATGAATTTGCTATAGCCTTATTGAGGAAGTAAAAAAGAGAGGTTTAATGAATTAAAGATGTCAACACTGTAAACATTGTTTAAAAGAATTAGAAATGTGTATTTAAATGTATCTGGAGTCTGTTCAGGAGCGTCTGTGTCGCCCCTGCGTCGTTCTACGTGTGGTGCGTTCAGGAGCGTCGTTGTTCTGAGACGCTCTGATTTCTCCGACCGCAGCAGCAGCAGCAGCAGCAGCAGCGTCTTGTCTCGGTGAAAGCGGAGATTCCCCTCATCAGCCAGCAGCAGCAGCAGCAGCAGCAGCATCCATTTAAGCATCAGTGTTACAGTGGTCGAATCACCACATCTTCCCCCGGACTGACCACTCCTCGTTGGGATGTCGGCGTCGAGCAACGGCGGGGATTGGAGAGCCGATGCTCGAGAAGACCTCTACGCTGTGCTTTTTCGAGCGTGACTGGAAGGGAGCGGGGCGGCGATGGATGAAGGCAGCGGGAGACAAATAAAATTTTGATAATCGCTGGGTTTAGCTGGCTAACGCTAGCACGCTAACGTTAGCTAGCCCTCAGTCAGCTCGCAGTGGGTTGTTTTTTTCTCCCTCCCCCGTTCACTGACCGACGTGGTGTTTAAAAAAAAAAAAAACACTCCTTAATGCTTTTTTTTTATTGATACCGAGACATGCTGGAGCCACTAAGGACATTTCTCTCAAGGATAAAGCACCGTAGCTGTGTACTAGCCTGCCAGCGTTAACGTCCGTTAGCTAACCGTTTTTTTTTTTTATATCACTCATTATTTTTTTTTCTCCGTGAAGAACAAGATGCTGGCTGAGGAGGAGTGTGTCTGACAGTGAACCTGAACTCGCATGGATACACACTCCATGAAGGTCATGATACTGAGAGAATGATCATGCTGGAAAAACAGGTAAGGAAAAAATATCAGCTTGGAGTCAGAGGGTTCATATTCTAATGCACACCTGAGTTCATTTGCATAGTGGTGATTAGGCGTTAATTGGAGGTCCCTCACGGCTCGTGTCGGAGCAGAATTGTCGTGCATCAATGTGGATTTGTGCAGTGACTCTTCAGGTGATCAATATCTTTTCTATTGATGACCCTGCTGCACATATTTCCCGTCATTATAACCTTCCTGCCATCTCTCTCTCTCTCTCTCTCTCTCTCTCTCTCTGCGCTGCTTAAAGCCAACCTCTCTCTCCCACTGTCCCTGGAGCTGCTGTTTGTTTTGTCCAGGCATTTAAAACCGTGGAGATTATCTCTGTATTATGCCAAATTAGGTATGAAATAACAGCCTCGTGAATCTGTGTTTGTGACATGATGATATAATAAACTTTATTTATATAGCGCCTTTTAGTTTTTGCAAAGTGCTTTGGCAAACAAGCAAAAGCAGCACCCTCAGGAAGACAATATTAAAAAAAGAGAAACACTGGAGAGTCGAGCCAAACACAAGGAAGCCTATTCCAAGACGAGAAGGCAGCACTGAACATGTAAAGACACAAAAAAGCAATATGAGTCATTTCAAGTCAAAGGAATGAAAGCCAGATCACAGAAAAAGAGAGAGCGAGGAAAAGTAATGCAGAAATAAAAGAATACAATTTTTATTTATATTTATATTTAAAAAGACATCACGTGGGAGGAGTTAAAAACAGCTTTTCCTGCTTTTGAAGGCTACATTAAAGTAAAGTGATGATTTTTCTGAATTTACTGCATCCAGCAATATCATTACAATAAAGGTATCCAGGTATTTGGTAAAAAATATCATGATTTTTGATTTAGTGGCCCAGTCCTTGATTTCATGAAGGGCTTTTGGGGAGATTTGAAAATATTGCGCTATATTGTTTCATATTGCCCAAACTTACCTCTATTCTAATCGTAATACCTGAAATGTAATATAAGACATTGCAGCAATTTACGTGTATTAATCACTTTTTTATTGGCCATATGTGAACAGATTGTAATGTGACATGAACAATTAGACCTTCCTCGACTCTTTTCGGTTGCCTATGCAAGCCTGTGGAAGATATGTTTGGGTTGTTAAATGCTGCTGGACTGTGGATTTATTTGTGAAGGACTCCTCGCTCTGCTAACAGAGAGCAACAGTAGCTAACATTAGTTTGGAAATGGAGTCTGCTAACATACGCTAACGACCAGCTTCCAGCACAACACAGAAATTCTGCACAGCCACTTTAAAAAATATCTAAGATATGTGAAAAATTAGTGAAAGATGCTGACCACAAGTTTCCATGCTCCAAGGTGATGTTGTCTAGTTATCTTCTACCAACTATCCAGAAAGGACACTTCTGCTAAAAGCTGCAAATCCTCACATTTGAGAGCCTGGAATAAGAGAACTTAGCATTTATGCTCCACATTAATCTATTGAAATGGTTGTCGATGAATTTTCTGTTGATTTATGAATGCGTTAACCAACTAATCCTAACAAGACTGAGCTCATTAAGTATTTCAGTCAATTAAAAAAAACACATCTGCTGCTTTTCTGTGTTTTTACATCCACACAACTTGAATATGTTTGGTGTTTTTCGGTTGTAGTGTGGACAGATCGAAACATTTCTTGTGATGATTATTGACAAAAAGTGATTTCTTGACCGTGGAAATACCAACCTTAAAAAAGTAAAAACTGTATAAAGTCAATCTAGTATAGTAGTATAGTATGTATTGTAATATATTAATTGGAAAATGTAGTGTAAGTGATGGGAATGTCAACAGACTTATGCATTGTGGTACTGGTGACAAAGGGTGTAAAATAGTGCTGAAAGCATTAATCATTTTTAATCGATTGAAGTTTCCCTCTCGCTGGGCTTTCTGCAGTGGGAGAATGAGCAGCTTTTTGTAATCTCATATGATGATAAAATTGCATCCCTTTGGGTTTTTAACACTTGTTCAGACAAAAAAAAAGCAATCAAGAGACGACACTTTGGGCTCTGGGAACTTGAACAGAGCATTTGTCCTTACAAAAAATAACCAATGGATAAAAATATGGTGTTGTTTTCTAAAGATAAACCTGCTGGTGTTTGTCGTGTCCTCTTGCGTTCCGACTCATTAGATCTGGTCTGCAGCTGAGAATAATACCGAGGGTGTTATTCTCTGCTGCAGACCGGAAGCCCTCGAGGAAAATCCTTCACTCAGTGGAGCTCATAACCTCTTCTGTCCAAGAACTGTGGGAGGGTCAGGGGATGTTAAGGGAGGGTTACTTCCTCTTGTTTACCCCCCACAGCAGCATCAGTGACCATAAGCCTAAGCTGACACATCAATAATACATCAAGACTACAAAGATGTGAGGTGTGTCCACTCAAGACAAGGGGCAGAGGAGAGACTGGTGGAGATGATTCTTGAGTCAATGTCGCCGACTTGTCCCCCATGGAAGCATTTAGTCAATAAATCCATCAGTCACTCAGCCAGTAATTAATCAATTTCTATTAATTGTTAAATAATGATTGATTGTTTCTATATCGAGTTTTTTCTTTCTCCTGCTGTCCAAAGACAAGCAGGTGAAGTGAACTGGAAAGGTCTGAACGTCCTGTAAGGTGTGAATGTGTTTGTGTGTCAGTTATGTGTTTTAGCTCAGTGCATGCTGGGATATGCTGCAGCCCCCTATGACACTGATCAGAATAAGTCGATGTAGAAACAAATAGATGGATGGATAAACTGATATTTATTCAGAAAAAAACAAAAACAAAACATCACATTAGTTGAAGACTTTCGAGTGTTTCTGCTGCACGTGAGTTCAGGAAAGTAGTTTTTCTTCACTATAGCCTAATGTTGTCATTTGTGATGGTTCAAATGACATACTGTGTCTTCTCACCCGAGGTGTCACATTCCTGGTCAGGGCCGTGTAAATGACCTCCGTACTGTATCCCCTGCTAGCTGAGCTACATAGCTAACAGCAGCTAGTAGCTCTAGCCAAAGAAAGCTATAGCAAAGGGTATAGTGAGCAGCAGCTGGCGGGTACTCTAGTGATATGCTGCCCCTATTAGTTTGGAGCAACTTTTGACAGGTGGCCACATCTTACACGTTGCTGTTGTTGTCTCTTTCGACGCCCATTTCAGGTGGCATTACCCTCCTGCGTCTGCTATCTGTGTGTTACTGTCGCTACAACATATCACAGCAACAACCTCCAAGCTAGCAACCTACACACTGAACATGGCAAGTGACTGTAACATTAAACTGGTAGCTAATGGTAGCTGTTTACCTGCCAGCGGAGGTCTGGCTGTCAGAGACAAACATGCTGCAAGGTCTGAGCAACATATCTCTGTAAAATGCCAAATTGCTAATATGACAAACTGAGGGTTTAACCAAGTTGATGATGCAATCGAGGCAGTGAAGGTTTACCCTGTTTGCTGAAATGAGTCACTAGTGCAAGCTTGGTCACTTCACACAAACAGGAAATAACTGTTTTGGTGTAAAACTTTGCTGATCTGCCAGGTTGTTATATGAAATATTGATGCCAAAAATCCCTTTTTTTTGCTTCAGTTGTATTACAAGGCTTAAATGTAATTCTTGTAAGCCAACATTTACCAATGCTGCAAGGTTTATTCCAACACAACATGATGAATCTGTGTCAAAGGTCTGAGTGTGAGCAGGATGAGAGAGGCTGCTTCAGGATGTGAGGCTCCCCACTGCCTCTGTGTAAAAGGCCTATTTACCCCTCAACACACACACACACACACACACACACACACACACACACACACACACACACACACCAGCTCTCAAAAACGTCGCCTAGATTTCAGTGTAAACAGCCATTTCTCATTCTTCTTTAGTCCCCTCCACGTAAATCCTGTTTCCTCTCGCTGGGATTATTGATGTTTATCCTCTTTTGAAACATTTATTTGCCTTTTTTCCACCATTGTAGGAATTGTAGATAAAGCTGTAAGCTTTTCTGCTGCTGCCACGGCGCTCCATTTTCTGCACGGCGCTCCAGAAAGCACTCTGTTCTTGAAGCTTGACTTCACTCCAAGCATATCTGACTTCTTTGTCTGATGGAATGTGACAAGAATCGTACATTTTTTCTCCAGTTTTTTAGTCCCCAGGGTTTTTCTTTTTCAGAAGCATGGTTCTGTGCGTGTGTGTGCGTGGAGGAAGGGCCTGTCCTTGAAATGTCTTGTCAGAAGCATTTTTGTGCTGTGGAGAAGTGCATGATGAACAGTGTTGCAGGAGCTGTGTAACATTTCGACTTGTTGCTGAGCATTTCAGACTGTTTCACTGTTTGTTCAGTGAGCAAACAGCCCTCATTTGTTTTTTATCTGCTCTTTAAAGCCGACTGTCCACGTTTGTAATTTCCAAGTGACCGGATCAGATTTGTATGTGTGTAGACACTGTAATCATTTGCAGGCGTGTTCATGCTGACTGGAGGCAATTTTTTTCCATCCAGAGTCTCTGCAGGCCAGAAACATGAAGTCTGGCTGCTGCTCGTTCGCACTTTTTATTGATTTTTTCTTCAGGTTTTGAGGTGTTTTTCTTTTTCAGGCTGTAAAATAGGCTGTCAGTGAGAGAAGAGGGATGAAGTCCCTTCATGAAGTCTTCTGAAGTAGGATTTAAAAACGTCTGTTGTATCAAATCTTGTTCTCAGGATATAGGAAAACATGTTGGTTTGGTACAGACCTCAACAAATGTCACATACTCATGATCACTCATTATTCCGTGTTTTTTTTTTGTTTCGTTGCTGAAAATGACAATTGTGATGCAAATATGATAGTTCCCATTAATCATGAATCATATCGCAATCCATATCTGTCAAAGTAATCACAAAATTATTTTTCTTTTACCGTATTTCCCAGGCCTAATTCCATCATATGTGATTTTCCCTGAAGAAACTTGAATAAAACATCTACTTCTGCCTGCAGTAATGGCTTTAAAAATGAAATGTTTATGTTTGTATTGACATCAACATTATGGCATATATTTATATATTAATAATTGAAAATGACATCTATATTTTAACATGACAGTTACAGACATTTTTTTTCTGTTTACATCCTCTCACATAAAATTAATTGCTGGTTTTCTGAGATTTCTTTGATATTCAATTGAATATCTTTAACTAAAAAACCATTGGTTGCAAGCAAGCAGCTGTGGTGACAAAAACTCAAGATAAAATCGGTGCTCAGCAAACAGAGCTGCATGGTTCTAGAAATTGTGGACAGAATGTACGATAAGTTTCACATCACAGTCACTTGAGATAGAGCACAATAGAGAACATTTTATTGTCCAAGGGAGAATTCATCTCGGGCACAGTGCTAGTCGTTTGCTTCACATGAAAACATCTATAAACATTTAAGAGACATTTGACTGGACGTGTCAGTGTTGTCCTCCTGTTGCATGTTGTCCTGAAAGGCGTTGTGGACACCTAGACTGCATCAACACGTCATCATTGTCTTGAAGCAGCGTTTAACCAGATGAACACTGGACACAGAGCAGTCACATGTGGCAGATGAACTGACCTCTTGCGTACCTGTACCGTCCGTCCTGTCTTTGTCTCAGGCCACAGGAAGCGGACCTGCAGGTTACAGTCTGGCTTCCTGTCCTGGCTCTGTATCTGTAGAGGAGGAAGGGAGGAGTGGAGGGGGGAGGGGGGTCGGTCTTATGTAGCCCTATGAAGAGCTGGCTTTGCCTCCCTGTTTCCATGACAACGGCTCTCCTACAGTATTCAGCCGTGGGACGGCCTCTGCATCTGAAAGCAGTTCCCAGTGGTGTCTCAGGCCCTCTCGCTCTTTTCTTTCAGCTGCTTCTTCTTCCTCTTCTACTGTCTGCGTTTTAAAAGGCAGCAGCATTCATCCTCACTCGCCGGCTGTACTTTTAAATCACAACGTCGAAAAATCATTTGCATCTGAATCAGGGCTGTCTTTGTTTCCTGTTTAAATTCCCCAAGACTTCAAGCCTGGACCTGTAGCCTGCCCACACTTAAAATATTTAGGGCGGCTGCCCGTAAATATGCAACTATTATCTGAGAAAGAAGAGCCTGAAAGAAAGGAATGAGTGAGTGAAATGAGAAAAGCCCTTTTGCTCATTTGGCAGGATCATCTGGTTTTATTTTGCAATATATATGTCCCCAAAGACAAAGTTAATAATTACACAGCTTTGGTTGTTGACATTCAATTTGGTTTAGTACATTTGCATGATGATGAAACACAAAAGCAAAGCGGTCGAAGCAGTGTTGAAGTAAGAACTGGCAATATGTCACGTGTGGTATGTAGATAAAAAAACCACAGAGGCTTTCGAAAACAAAACACAGACACGTTTTCACAGCTCTGAGGCAGACTTTTTTTCAGGTCAGAGCAAACTTACTTCCTCTCTGTCACCGTTATAGCCATTTGGGGTAAAAGCTGCATGACCTACATACGACGAGGTTGACAAGAAGCTGTCTGAGCCTTCAGGTTCAGGCTGCAAAGATGATGAGGAAAATATCAAAAAGCCAATATGGAGTCCAGGTGGAGGAAAATATGTTTCAGATGGACTCAGTCCTGCTGCTGCAGGGAACCTCTTACACATACACTGCAGAAACAAATGTCTAAGTCAGACTGAAAATATCAGTTTATAGTGAAGGTAAATCTTCTGTAGAAGTTTATCTTCTCCTCAAAGGCAGTCAAAAGCCTCAGTTTGGTGTTTTGTGGTTTGTGTCCTCATCGAAAGTTTGATGGAAGTGCTGCAGTGTTTTTGCTGATGTACAAAGAAAGCTTATTGTTATTAATCAGCTTAGTGCACCTGGATGATGAAACTTGAATCAGGCTAGACTTCAAATGAAGCACAAGGCTCATGATGTCCTGGCTCTGTAGAGATATGCACGCAAACATGGCTGCAAAACAAGCAGCATCAGCTGTACTTTGAACTTTGTACCTGGAGGACTTAGATTTAGATTCACTTGTTTTTATATAATCATATATAATAATGCACTGTCTAAAATATAGTGTATGAGTATGATCATTTTGTATTATTGATTAACCTTGAGATTTTCTCAATTAAATGATGAAAATGAATAAATATACTGTTATATAAGTCTTGATTTGTCCAACTACCTCTCCAAAACTTGAAGTTATTCAGTTTTAAGATATTTCAGTCATGTATGACAAAGAAAAGCAATAAGTGGTTGGGTGGAACTTAAAATTTGGCATTTGATTTTGAAAATACTGTACTTGTCAATTAATTTTTTACCTCCGCCAAGAAAGTTTCTGTTTGTTGGTTGGTTGGTTTGTCAGCAGGATTACACAAAAACAAAGACATTTCCAGGAAACCTCGATGTAGGATAGCTCTTAAAGTCTTTTATCTGATATTTATCTGATTCATAATGTTATTTATTCAAAAAATAACCTACAGTGAATCTACCAGGTAATTGGCTCATTCATGTGTTATCTGCTGTCAGAATAGACAGTCTGTCGGGGTAGGACAGCTGACAGAACAACTGAGAGGATGTGACAGATTCACACTAACATTACATTCTGCACATTTAAAGCGATAATCTGTGACATTTTGTATATTCATCATCGGTGCGTCGTGATTCATTGTGAAAGCTTTAACATTTGCTGCTAAAAGACCACCTGATAGGAAACACAGTAGTTCCTCCTCAGGAAAAAAATGACTGTCAGGTATTTATGGTTTGTTTTGAACTGCTGTTGGACACATCAGGCACATATTATAAATGGTTAGTATGTTACTGTGCCATCTTAGTTCGTCATTGAGTAGATTCCTTCTGCGAGGTGGTTGTTGGGTGTAATTCGCTAGAACGAAAATAGTTCCTACATAGAACGGCTCACAACGAGTAACAGGGTCATGACTTCTGGAAAGAAGCAACACAAGCTGAGTGCCATTTAGTTCCATTATATTTGACAGACATGTCTAGGGCTGATATCTTCAAGTTTCAGTAACACACACCAAAAAAAATAGCAGTACAGGTAAGAGGAAATATATGTGTTTTTGATTCTGGGGTGAACTGTCCCTTTAAACAGTCTGCATTCACAGTAACCCACTGAGCAAAAAGGATTTCAAAAGATGTCTTTTCAACCATCATGTTCCAAAGTTGGATGATCAAGTGTGGTATGTAATAAAGCTGATAAATAGCTCTCCTGGTAAAGTGCATGTCTCATTCAGACTACTGAGGTTGAGGCTCAAGGTTCAAATCCTCCCTGCAGCTTTTGCTGCATGTAGCAAAATTCGGCCGTCTTTAATTTTGAACCACAAGAAGTACTTAGGACATCTGAAGTTGAAAAGATGTCTAAAATTACATTGTAAAAACTTTAATTTTCAACCCTGTAAGGATGTCACTTGGACATCACTAGTGAGCGCTGAAGAGACGTCTAAAACCTTTAATTCTGGCTCTCCTTTGGACTTCAAAGAGGTTGAAAAGACGTCTTATGGATATATTTTTGGTCTGTGGGAAACCAAGTGGAACCTGACAAAGTCAGGATGAAATCATTGAGAAACTCTGGAAAAGATATTACAGAACTACCCACACTGTTTGATTGACAGGTGGTCTCTGAGCGTGTGACAGCTGCATCGCAACATTGACTTTCTAAACACCAACAAATACTCACTATCCCTCAATAGAAAAGCAGGATTCATTGTCACAGCAGCTGGAGGATTTTTAGACTTGATCGGCCACTTTCATCGTCCCGGCAGATATTTACAAAAGAAAGGGCTGGAAAAATGCCAGAACGTCTAGTTTCACATTTACCAGCAACATTAATGAGCGGGGAGGCGGATTCATACGTCAGCCTCAGAAGCAGTCACCCTGCTTCATCTTTAATGGGCTCACACAGACAGTCTGGCACTACGGGAGCAAAACAGAGCTGGTCCCTCTTTCTTGATTAAATCGCTGCAGCATAATGAAGCAGAAGAGAGTCAGACGGCAACTCAGAAGCCCTCTCTGTACCTGCTGCATTTCATTTGGCGAGGTTCTTTTCTTTCCGACTGGCAGATGCGTTTGGTCGTGTGAAGCGCTTCAGCCTGAACGTTAGAGAGAAGAGAGAGAGCAAACACACTGCGGTCGTGGCATAACAGCTGAGTGTTGCCGAGCTGTTGGGCAATACCTCCAGAAGACGGAAAGACAAGAGAGCAGCTGCTGACAGTTAAGACGTTCCCTGGTGAGGGTGGAAGGCAGGGAGGAGGAGGTGGAGGAGGAGGCGAGGAAAGACGAGAAGAGGAAGAGGGAGGGAGGGAAGCGAGGGGAGCGCAGGGTTGTTGGTGGCTTGGAAGAAGAGGAGGAGGTGGAGGTGTAGGGGTTTCTCTTTTTTCTCTGAGACGGATTCCTCGCAGTCTACACGGAGAGGCAGAGCGAGCGAGCAACCAGCTTGGGGAGTTCCCTCTTTTATTTTTTCTATTTTCTTTTTCACTTTCACATTTTTTGTTGGTGTATGTTCGTCTTGCGAGCGGCCGAGCTGCAGCTCTGTGGTGCGTTCAGTGTACAGCATGGAAACCAAGTCCCTGTTCAACCTGCACAGAGCCCTCGCTCAGCCCGTCAAGATGTGCATGTTCGATTTCCCCGTCACCATCCTGGACGACCTGGTGAGCTCCAACACCACACTTCAGAGAGCTGGCTGTGTGTGTGTGTGTGTGTGTGTGTGTGTGTACAGGTTCATGCAGTGTGCATCTGTGTGAGACCATGAGTGTACTGAAGTAGGTTTACGTATGCATGTGTGGATGTGCTACTATGTGGGTCTGCAAGTGTGTGTGTGTGTATGCCCATTTGCCCATTGTGTGTAGGTGTGTGTGTTTTCTGTGGACTCATGAGCCTCATACTGTATACTGCATATTGTATACTGTGTGTGTGTGTGTTGCTGGATCAGTGCGCTGCCATCATTCAGATAACAAAAAGGAGTGTTAAATGCACATTCTTATGCAATTTTAGCAGGCAAAACACAAAATATTATCCTAAATAATTAAAATAGACAGCACTACAATATTCAAATATTTGAAGGGACACCCCAATGTGTGTGTGTGTGTGCGCGCGTGTGTTCGGCAGGTGCCGCAGTGTGAGCTTGTGTGTGTGTTTGTGTGTACATGACAGTGTACTTGTGCAGGCCTGCAGCTGCACTCGTGTGTTTATTTGTGCACTTGTACAAGTGTAAATGAATACTGTATGAGTGTTTTGTTTATTATCTGTGTGGTTTAGGGTGTGCATGTGCTCACAGCTGCGGCTTTTTTTCTCCCATCCGGAGTGGAGAAGATGTTTTTGCTGCATTTTTGTACTCGGTTTGTTTTATGTCACACTTCGCCCCAATTAACAGCCAATTAATGCTTGTTAACAAAAGTCACATGACTCAGTGGTTTTGCAAACTATCTAACCCAACAGGTTATAGGTTCAGCTGTAATTTGAGATGAACACAATGCATTTTTTGTAGTTTTTTTCCTTCTCTGCTGTTCATCAGGTGGCTTCTCACCTCAACTTGACTCTCAGTTTGCCTTCGGTTGATCTTCCTGGATTTGCTTCTGGCTATCCGATTTCAAAATCTGTCACCTCATGACAGTGTAATGTGAGGCTGTCTCACAAGGGAACATATGGTTGTTTTTTCTTTTTTGGTATCTGTCAAGTTTGCCAAGCATTGTTCTTACTTGTGTGTGTGTGTGTGTGTGTGTGTAGGTGTGTGTGTGTGCTGGGCTGCCTCTTCCACCAATCGCTGCACACCAAGGTTACCATCTCCCTACAGAGGATGCTGCGCCGTGTGATATTTTTGACATGTTTGGTCGTGTCTATATAATCCCACGATGCCTAATGAATGTGTTCCCGTGTCAGCTTGTTAATAAAGCAGACAGATCCGCTGCTGTTGTGGGTGAACATTAGATTAATTATATTGGGCACAGCCTGATATTAAACCTGCAGGGTTGTCGGCTCTTTTTGATCTTTTGGACTTTTAAATCATCATTTCCTTTGGTTCTAATGTCCCCACTAAACAGTTATCCATTTAAATGACTATGTTTTTTTTTTATTAGAATGGAGTAGGGGTCAACTGTTATGTTTTTTTTAGGGCTAATGCAGATTGTTAGTAATCAAGGAGACTGATAATTGATAACTGAAACCGATAAAGATTCACAGGAAAGATACAAATCTGTGTCAAATTTGTGAAAAACCAGTGATAAAATGTTACTTACTACAATTTAGTCAAGTACTCAAGTCCATTTTCTTCTACATTATACTTCTACTCCACTACATTTATTTGATACATTTAGTTACTAGTTACTTTGCAGATTCAGATTGTTTAGTGCTGATTACATATATCATGTCACCAATCCGATAGTTTTGTGGGCAGGTGAACACACTGAATGACACCACAGAATGGTGACTACAGACAGAGTAAGGATGCTGCATCACAGCCAAAGTAATGTGTTTTTAAATCAATTTATTTTATTGGCAATCTGACACAAAATCACAGATACTGATAATCAGCAAAAATGCTGAATGTCCGCCCAGATAATTGGCCAGGCCGATAATCGGTCCATCCCTAGATTGGAGCTCCAGTGCAGTGCTAGACATGCAGATGTGAGATGTAACCTCTCATTTTACTCAGGTTGCCCCATATGAGTATACCATATGGCCCAAAGTATGTCGACACCTTTGTGCACAAACTGTACTCAAGGTATGGGGCTGATTCTCATGCTTTGAAGGCCCCATTATGTTTTTCCAGCTTTGTGTCAACAGTTTGTGTTTGTCCTTTTCCTGGTTTAACATAAAAATGCCCCCCTGCATGAAGCCAGATCCATAGAGAATGGTTTTGGTGTGGAACAACTTCACTGGCCTGCACAGAGCATTGACCTCAAACCCATCCAACACCTTTGGGAT
The DNA here is from genome assembly GCA_039737535.1 of Lagodon rhomboides. Lineage (NCBI taxonomy): Eukaryota > Metazoa > Chordata > Actinopteri > Spariformes > Sparidae > Lagodon > Lagodon rhomboides. Next base: position 16,429,986 of record CM077791.1, on the reverse strand, counting down.
GAACTGGAACACCAACTGCGAGTCAGACTTCATCAGCCAACATCATCTTGTGTCTGGGTGGCAGTTAATCCCTGCAGACTGGTTATACAATCTGGTAGAAAGCCTGAAACCAGAAGCTACAGATTAAAGCTGAAGGTTTTGAAATTCTATGTTAAAAAATGATTAATGGTCACAAACGTATAGCCCTGTAGTTCCTTTTCTCTAGTTTTTATGTATTGAGTATATTTAGAATTTCTGTGTCGACAAGTGTTGATGTTGGGCAGAATGGTGCGTTCATGTTCAATTACACAGCTCGTAAAAGTGACGTCCTTCATCAGAAATCAGCTTGTGAACGCAGCTCTGTCTGGCAGTTAACTCCACAAAGGAAACTTTCGTAGTGCTGTTTTCGGTCTGATGAGTTTGATTAACTTATTGTCATGTCCCTGAGCAGTTTTCCATCACATCTGCAGAGCACCTGAGGTTATACCGCTGTATGAAATGTGCTCTAACAATAATATTTAATTAGCTTTGACACTCTGCTGTGCTGTCAGCTGTTTGCCGTTCCTTCTCTCGCTCTTTCTCACACCCACTCCGTGTCTCACGCCTGCAACACCTGATTGTGTTTCATGTGGCCTGAATTCTTCTCCGGGGTCAAACGAAGTCACTCTCTCCCTGCTGTCAGTCTGTTGTTGCATCGTGATTGAAGTAAAGTTCAGGCATGTTGTTTTATACCAGAAGGAAAACCACCAGGCTGTGGAAACACTTGTATAAAGGGCTCAGTGGCTGTGGAGGAGGGCTGTTTGTCAAGTCTAAGAAAAGTTGATGAAATCATAGTGATGTCAGCGGGGTTATCTCAGCTTCAGCTTGGAGACTACATGTTTATAACAGACAGCCTTTGTTATGATCTGGGGGTGGAGAAATGATGTAATGAAAATATGTTACTTGTGCATTATGGGAAATGTAGTATTTGTTGCTTCTAACATTCCCCAGTCTTAATGGCTGCAATAATAAAATCACTGAACTCTTTTAATTAGAGCTCGACCAATATAGTGGTTAGCCTGTCACAGGTGCTGTTATTGGCATATGTTACAATTTAGTAAAAATAAAGTGAGGACCCATATTCAGAACACCAAGGAGGGAAGCAGGATTGGGAACTAAAAAAGAGCTTTTAATGAAATAATAAAAAAAAAAGAAATAAATAAAAAATCGGCATTGGACCTAAAAATTGAATATTGGTCGGGCTCCTCTGTTAATACATGTGTCGTTACACGCTAAAGGCTCTGCACACCCTCACAGGTGCTGATTGGACCACTGCTCAGGTTAAGGAGGGGGTGGAGCTATCCACCATTCCTATCCTCATTGATGCTATGCACTATAATGGGAGTGATTTGCCCTGTGCCCGCTTATTTAACTGGAATCGACCTCTTCTATGGTAACCGGATGCCTGTTGTTGTTCTTAGAGCGACTGGTACAACACATAGGTTCGCAACCTCCCCATGAAGTATCAACTAGTTTCCAATAGTTAGTGGATAGGTATGTTTGCATCCACCTGTTTTTTAAAAACTGTGTGGAAATGCAGATAATTCAGGGTTTTTCTCTTGGCTGGGTGTAAAAGATGGTGTATTGTTAAAAGCAGACGAGCGATGGAAAGTAACTTAACAGATAAATCATGACTTAAATGAAGCATGTGACTTAAATACCAGCTGAAGCTCCTTCTCAGCTAAGTTAAGTATAAACTTGCAATGCATTTGGATGGAAACCTGCCCAGTTTAGGTAGTTATGTGAGGTCATTGGACTCAATGTACAGCACTGTCTCTTGTGCTTTTTCTAGAATATATCTTGCAATACAACATCCAGTGACTAGTGACTACAGCCTTTTTTTTCTAGTTATGTTTAGATGCTTGGTAAAGGTTTTTAATTTCACAGTCTTGGTTTGATACTGAAAAAAGTGCACGAGACACAATGTATTACTTAGCATTTTACTGAAACCATATCCTTTCCCTGACCTTAACCAAAGTGCTTCTGTTGTGTAAACCTGACCACAGATGGGACTCAGGATGGGAACCCCAGCTTCCCTATGACTCCAGAAAACGTAGCACTTTATTCACCGATATAATCCAGCAAACTATTCCATTTGTTATCACCACATTGGCAAAAGAAATTTGTTCTATATAAAGGTAATTTCTCAAAGACAGGATTGCCTTGTACCAGTAAGAATGATAACGGTGTAATTTGTCCTGCCCTCACCGGTGCAACAAATATATTCATCAAGCACAGTTTGTACCCTCACACAGCTCCGAGAGGAGGGATAATCAGACAAAATCCAGATCATCTGTCTGGGTTTACCATTGGATGTGCTGGGCCTTTAGGTCAAAAAGTGTTCCTCATAATATTTAGACCCTCATTTTTCCTGACATAAATTGTGAAATGTAGTTTTCCAGTGTTGCTTATTGCACAGTATTTACAGTATATGAACATTTTTAATCATGATTTTTCATTGATTAAATGGTTAATGTTCTCATAATATCGCTCAAATATAATGGGTCGTATTTTGTTCTGTTATTTTCTTTCATAAGGAAAAATTCATGTGTTTGACTCAGTTTTACACAGTTCACATTATTACTTAGCCCCTAGTAACTGGGTAGTGTTAATAAAAAATGTAAGACATAATTTTTTTAAGTTCATCATCGGCCCAAATAATTTATGCAGCTGTTCAGTTTTCAGAGTCTTGACTCTGTTATGTTTAAGATAAAAGCTGTGAGCTCTTGACTGACTGCGATCAGCCATGCAGAAGTGTGATTACTTGTTGACAACCCACGATGGAAAGAAGCAGCCAACGTTTCTCAGCTGCCGAGTGGTCGAGCTGTCAAACTGTTGGTCGGCTCTAAAGGAAATGAAAGGATGTCTGCAGACTGGTTGATAATGTTGGCTGTGAACACTCAGTAAGTGTTTGTTCTCTCTTCAAGTATTTTATTCGAGACAGTTTTCAACAAGTGATAAGCAATGGAGTGTTTTATTGTTGAAGCTAATCACACTCCTGCCCAGTGTTTAGCTTGTTTATAAGTCCAACAGTATGCAGATTTTCTTCCTCAGGCACTTAGTGTACTGTTAGTCATTCACTCTTTGCTCACATGTGGTCCCTGAAGCCCCCCAAAATGATCTGATGCTGATGTCAGTCGTTAAACAGAGAAGAGGTTCGGCAACAGATAGGCAGTCACAACAGGCAACCAAGTCCAGAGGGGTTTAAGCAGGCGGTCTGAAGTCTGAGAAGGGCAGACAAGGGTCACAAAACAAGGCAGGCAGGAGAAAAGCTGGTGCTTGGATAGGACAATAAACACTTCTACAGGGAACAGTGGCTCAAGGGCGGGTTTGTATACAGCAGAAGTGGCTGTGGAGGTGATGTGGAGAGATGGGAACCTACTGGGAACCACCACTGGGCAGGGAGGGAGAAGATGGTGGTAACTGGCAACAGAGGAAAAAAGGCTAATTTACATTTAGCTTTAACTATTTCTATTTTTCTTATTGTTTCCCTCTGTTGTTACCCCCACCAAGGAGGTTATGTTCTCACCCTGTCTGTTTGTTTGTTGGTTGGTTTGTCAGCAGAATTGCAAAAAAAACTACTGAATGGATTTCCACGAAACTTGGATGGAGGATGAAGAGAATAGACCTCATTATTTTTTGGTGCGGATCCAGATAAAGGGAAGGATCCAGGAATCTGTTCTCACCTTCTTTAACATTACGAGATGGGATGTTTTTCGACGTTTTCGTATGTTACTCAGGGAATCGTGCATGGATCATGATGAAAGAAATCTGGCATATTTAGTTGACTATTACCTACGAGTGTATTTGATATTGGATTAGGGGGACTGTTGGCACTGGCGAGGTATGCCGTTCTAGTTGTTTCTTTGATTCCCATCGCAGAGCTGGCCGTATTCGCAGAAAGCTCATTTGAAACCTGAAAATTGCTCAGCTTATTTGCCCAAACAGCAAAAAATAGAGAAAAGTCCCCCAAAAACTAAAAATGTGTGAAGCAGAAGTTAAAGCTGCTGTAGGTGTGTTTCGTCATTTTAGCTAACTTCTTGTCTGTCTTGCAGTTAGCACAAACCTCCCTCTTCTCTACATGGCCACATGAACGGTAATCGCCAGACAGCAAACAGGAGGATCCTGCTCTCTGCGTGTTCATGAGCAGACAGGACCGCCTCTTTATGGAGTTTACTGTCCTGATTGGATAAAAAGGGCAGGGATACCATGACATTTGCTTTTGAGATATGGGTCGCTGGCCAACACTCTATAACATTGATTACTGTTGGAATACAGAGCTATTTAACTTATATTAACTATTAACTTATTTAACTTCAACTTATTTTAATAAAAAATATATCTGCTTAAATCTTTAGCTGATAATACTTCTGCACTTGAGTAGAATTTTTAGTGCAGGACTTTTAGTTGTAATGGACTATTTTCATACTCTGGACGACAGTTTCGTTTGGTATAATAACTTTGCATACTTGGCTGCTATATTTGTTTTGTATTGTGGCAGGTGGAGGCAGCGATGGAAATGATGCAACCATTAATTACTGTCGGTCAAATAATGAATCCCAGGTGCTGACGAAAAATATCTGACTTCAAAGACACAGAAGAAAGAAACAACAATTAGCTGATAAAATCAAGTGAATCAAATGAAAAGATAAAACTGAATCCAAACAATGTTGTGGATCAGTCAATAAAGAATATATTTTCTGGACGAACAGAGAGAGGCCAGTTTGTTTCTTCCTCAGCCTGCGTGACGGTTGTCAGGTTTCCTCGGAGCAGAGCTGCTCTCCCAGTGATCTCGCAGTTGGCATGAGAAAGCATTTTTAAATGCCAGGACCTCAGGACCTCGGAGGAGCACCTGAATGGCTCTGCGTGCTGAAATAATGGCAGTGAATAAATCCAGAGGCTGTCAGAGGCAGCTCAGACCGGAGCTGCTTCAATTGCTGTGAATGGGAATCTTCTTTTTGTCTTTGTCTGTTACTGGGAAACCCTCTCATGGGGTTGATTTCCCAGGGCAGCAGAAGCAGCGCGTCGTGTGGTCTGTATATAGAACAATAAAATCTCGATTATTGTTGTTCTTCAGGTAGACCAATTTTCCCTTCCCCTGTCTCGTGCTCAATGTTATTTATTGATTGAAGCATATGTTATAGAATCCATTTTCATTCTCAGTCTTTTTTAAACAAGGCAACCCTTCAGATTAATATCTTTTTTTCTCATGTCTCACATGACACATATAAACATCAGTTTATTAAGTGGCATAATATGTGGCTAATTCTCACCCAAAATAAACGTCAGTAGTTTGATGTAGCTGTGCATATACTGTAGGTATGAGGGATTCTGGTAGGATGTATTTCTTTTTTAGTTTTAGAGCTCAGATGATTAGTCAATTAATCAGTCAGTCAATAGACAAAAATGAATCTGCAGCAATTTTGATAATTCATTTCTCTCAGTTATTTTTTCAAGCCAAAGTTCTTAGCTGCTTTTCTTTCAGTTATATCTGACTTTAAAGTGAATCTCTTTGGGTTTTGGACTTGCGACATGAGTAAACAACCATTTCAGTATGTTTTGTTCAGATGATTAGTCATGGACTGTGCTGTGTCCAGTCCTTAAAATCAGGCTAACAACAAACAAACTTAAAAACAGACAAGTGACTTCATTTCTTTTATTCAATGCAGATTGTATGAATCATTGATTGCACAAGCCGCACGTCAGCCTAATTTTTCTGGCTGCTGAATGCAACAAGTCCTGACAAAGTTATAGAGCCGGTAAACAACTACTGATGATTCTGGCCTGTGGTTGGAGGTAATTCCCTTCTTAGGTTAATCAGGGAATTTCCTTTGAATTTAATTGCCTCATCTTTAGCTTTCATTTTCTGTTTGTCAGTAATGAAGTGTTTGAGGGCCACAGCGTTGTGGTGTTGTTGTCACTGAAAAGGCTTCACTTCACCTTTTACAGACACAGATGAACCTGCTGAGCTTCTGGTAACCCGTTTTCTCTTTTCCCAGGAAAAGTTAATTTTTTCTAGTGTTGTTCCTCGCATGTGTTGACACAGCTGGTAAAGTAAATATGTATGAGCAGAGGGTCGGCAGGGGATCGGCCAATCTGTGATGAGGGGAGTGCAAGATCTGGAGGCCTGTGGATTACTTTTTGCTTTTGGATCCTGAGGTTTCTGGTCGTGATGTTGTGCTGGAGCCCGTGGGCCTGCGGACTGCTGGTCAAGACAAGTGTCTGTTGGGACGGCGAGGATTATTACCGAACAGTCAGGAGAGCGGGCAGACAGGTTGGATTGATCAATGTTTTTTCTTAGTTTTCGGCACATGTCTTACCTAATGAGAGTACAGTGGTTTAGTGTAACTCTAAGAGTCTAAGGACACGTTGATAAGAAAAGAACTCTCTGGAAACCAAAATCCTGCTGATTCAGTCAGTTTCTTGTATTGATTGGTAAACCATGTTAGACTGTCTACAGGCAACATAATGACACCATTTATCTGCTGATGAATTTGCATTTCTGAAGGTTAATTTCACATTATAATACATCAATTAGCACTTCAGGTGCTTTTAATTTGACTGGTTGATGAGACTGATATAATGAAGATTGTTTTCCATCATTAAAGTAATGATAGTTGGTGATTAAATCTGAAGCAGAGAGGCAGTTTACTTTCTCCTTTAAATTATCTGCATCTAACATTTGGCTTTGGTTAAGTTGGTTAAGCTTTGTTAAGCTAAGGTGCACATCATGGAAACACATGTTCTCCTTTTAATATCTGTCTGTATCTTTACTGACCTTTTTAAAGTAGATGTAAAGAAATCTTGAGAAGCTGAGTTTATGCTTATGTTGCTGAATGATGTGTCAGTCGAGCTCAAGAAAATTGATTTGATGTTTTTTTGATGTGTCTGATGAAGGTATCCATTTCAGACAGTGTTAGTCAGGCTTGAGACTTTTAGTCACAAATGAAAGACTTTGACTTGACTGTAATATCCACATCTTTTGACATGGTTAAATCTTAAACAATTTAAAAGAGACAGAGACAGGCAGGCCTGGCACGCTCTCACAGGCTTTATACATATTTAATTGTCTAGCCCATGTAGTAAGTGGGCTGTCTCAGATGCAGTAATCTGACTTTTTCTCTCTTAACACTGATTCTGATACCTAAAGTCAGTCTTTCTTCCAATAACTAGTCTTAGTCTGATACATAAAAAGTGAAAAATTATGCATCAGGAGTGCAGTGATGCTAAAAACTGAGTCACCTGCCCGCCATGACTCAATAACTATAATTTATGTCTGGAAGAAAACTGTAAATTGTGTAATTACATGGATAAAGAGGCTGCAATTAATGTGGTGGTAATGTCAGGTCCATCCGTTAAACTGACATCAAACTGTTCCAATGCAGTGTCGCTGTAGTAGACAGCACTTAGGGAACTGAAAAAAAGGAATTAAATTAGCTTTTTAAGTCAGCTTCGATATGTCAAGAATTTCACCTCATACATAGAGCTGATTAAAGCAAAACACAACATTCAAGTTGGTTCTCCAGTCAATAATCAGACTCCTGCATCACAATGTGTTGTGTCTGCAGTGGAAATAGATTGTTGCACTTGAAAAGACACAATAGATGCTTCCCTGACTATAATCTGATCCCATCAACCGTCATTACAGTGTTCTGTCTTCACAGCATCATGAAGCAGCACAGAGGCTTGACCTCATCTGTCTGCTTTCATTAAGAGCTGTCAAACCGAGATGACAGGAGGAGCAGAAGGCCAACCTTTTCTCTGCCCACATCACACTCAGTCTGGCCATCGGATTGGAAAAACAGCAGCCGCATGAACTGAGTCTTTAAAATGGAAGTCAACCCCCAGCTGATAATTCTGGCTTTGTCTGACTCACTGTCAGCATTTCAGATTTGTGAGCTGCTGGCCAATCAGAGATCCTCAGATACGGGAGGATCTTTTCAACCTGTGGTCTCAATTAAAGGCCTCTTCAAGGGGCATTTGTGATTTTTCGGGATATGGAGGAAAAAAAATAGAAAGCAACTGTATGCCAAGTTTCTTAGTGAGGATCCACCAAATGTGTTGTTTTTACCTCCGTCCTCCCACTCAGTTGGTCACCTGTCGATCATCTTGACGAGCTGTCTTCAGGCCAAGGTAACCACTCGCCGTCGTACGGCTTTCACAAGTGTAGAAGGAGCAGACAGAACTTGTCAGATGTTCTCTGAATGCTTTTCTTTTTGTTTGTTTTTTCCTTGCCTTTTTCCATCAGTATTTGGTAACTTCACTAGTAATCATTTGAAAGCACTACACAGAAACACCCCAACTAGTATAACGTCTATGAAAACATATTTTATTTTATTACAACTGTGATAATAGTCAACATATTTCCGTTTGTTATAAGTTTACTTGCTAAAATCCTGTTATTGCGACAGGAGGCGTTACATTTATTGACAACAACATCGATCAACACTTAAAACCTTTTTTTACTTAAGCAACTAATCATTTAGTCTGAAAAAGAAAAAAATATTAACAAGAGCCCATCAAACATTCACAGAAATGAACGTAATGTTTTCAAAAGTACTGTTTTTAGCAAATAGCTTTTCATTTAGACATCCTGCAGAGCAACATGATCCTGCCATTGGTATTGTTTCTGTGTCTGCCTGTTCAATATAAGTCCAATATTTGCTCTGCTTGCTCTCCACCAACTCCTGAGCAAAATATCAGTATTTAGCTAAAATCGTTCACTATGTTCACCAGCTAGTCAGGAACTGTCTGTCTGTCGTCTGGTGCTGGACCAGAGTGATTTTGTTTTTAGAGATTTTGCTGTGACAACAGCTGCCGGCTGCTGAGAGTGCTGAGACTGAGTCATAAAGTAAATATCCAGAAAAAAATACTAAAAATGGAGCTGAAAGTCTCAGAAGAGCTGCAGAGTTGGTTTTGAATCTCTGTGGTCCAAATGCAAAGGAAAATATAATACCTTCGCATCTCAAGGTTTCGACCCAGATACGTCAAACAAAACAAAAAAACAGATTTTGGCTGAACAAAGGATCAAAGTACGAGCCCAAAGGATGTAAACAAATCCTTTTTATTAGTTATCTTTCTGTGACTTCTTCAAAGGTATCTTCATCCGCAGGCTTTTGTACGCGTGTCTACGATTTCTAAATCTATTTATTCTCAATTTATTAGCCTGTTTTTTTTCCTGTTACGTAACTCTGTACTCTGTCCATGTCTGGCACTCTCATTGGCTTTTATTTGTTGCAGATTTATTGTTTGTGAAGCACTGGGGAACATTGTGCGCCTGGCAGCCGCCCAGAACAACCACAGTCCTCCACTGCTGCCCAGTGAGCCTCCACTGGGGGTGATGTGTCTTGCTAAATGGCAATCAGACAGCAGTTTTGCTTAAATAGACCTTGACAAGACATTTTTTGCATTGTTTGGTGTCATCTGGACTAAAACATCTCTCTGATGTCACTGCTCTGATTTTAACTTCACTCTTTTGCTGCTTTTGGTCGACAGTGTTTAACCCGTCGTCCTCTTGATGGGTGTGGTGGACTTCTTCAATCATTCTGCCTTGTATCTATTTGTGTATGTATCTGAGTAAAAGCGTGCAGGTTTTTGTGTGTGTGAGTGAGGAACGTAAAGGGGTCTGTTAGCGTCACCCTCCTCAGGGAACAGTAAAACATGTCGGAGCATCAGCCTGAGCCACAGCAGCAGTACAACAACATCCTCTGGTATTGATTTCCAGCAGATGGAAGCAGAGCTTTAGTTAAATCACAGCAGACTAAAAGTTGGCCGCCCCTTCAAGCTCTTAGAGATCTCTGGGATTCAGCCAGCGCAGGTTTTTGTGGAAGAAGGATCGCAGCGCGGCTGTTTTTATTTTTCAGTGACTTCAGATTTTTCCAATGTTTAAGCAACCAGTCAGTTGTCAGTGTTTTATTTGCTTTTCGTCTGGTTGAAAAATCTGCTGAAACAACATATAGATCAGGAGTTTCAAACTCTTTACCAGCTTGCCTTTCCATCTCCTTGTCCTTGTTTTAACATAATGTCCTGCAAGTTTAAAAAGTCGTACCTCCTCAGGTTGTATTTATGGAAGACAGCAGCTTTTTCCTTGACAGAGGAAGCGATCAAAAAATGAGTCAGTTGAACCCTCTCCGGAAACTGTCTTTGCTCCAGGTCGGCCTTTCCTTCAGGTTTTGACATTTTGGTGTTAAGTGCACTGCAGTAAATCAGAAGGCAGCAGGAGTTGGGCTGCTTTTAGCTGGAATTTGCTAAATATTAAAGTAGCAATGAATTAATCCACCACTGAAGGTAGTCCCCAACAAATGCACAAGTCCACTTTGATAAAAACTTCTGTGACAAAAATATAACATATATCTGTGTGAGAGACAGGTGACAGACAATGTGTTGACATGAAGAAAAATACAGAATATACCAACCCTATCGTTTAAATGTGGAATGAAAAGTAAATATTTATCCTCTAAGGCTTTTGAATGTACAAAAAAAGGTATGCAATACTATTGATCTTCAGAAACAGTATCGGCCCTTCACCACCTTCTTTCTCTCGCAAACACACAAAGAAACGCTGTCTTCTCTCCTCCAGCAGCTGCAGATTTTCGAGTTATGCAAAAACCAGTGGTTACGAAGCCTGGTGATGAGAAAGGCCAGAGAGGTCAGACATGTTTGCGGTTTGATTCAGCCACAGCTGGTGCACCAGATGTTTTTGTTAAATGTGCTCAATCACTCTCACACCTGTTCTTCCTGCTGGTGTCCGTGTGAAAAACCAATGTGGATTATGTTTCACTCTCTTCTAGAAACATTTTGGAAATGACTACAAGTTTTAATGTCCTATTTGTAAGAAAAGGTAACTTTTTTGAGTTTCGAATACTGACACTTTGGGGTGGTGACGGTCCCGACCTACCAACCCGCAGTGTCAGTGTTTGACCAGGAATGAATGAGACTCAATCAACCTTTCTTACAAATAGGACCTTTAAGTTCACCATTAATTATCCTATCACATACAGACAGGCAGTGTGTTGTGTTCATTTGTTTTGTTGATATATCTGCTTCTCATTTAAACCCAGGCTAAATTAATTTGAATAGGTAATCATTTTAAAGGCTTGGCAGGCATCTTGTTAAGATGATAGATGTCTTAGAGTGGTATGAGATGTTTGTTACTGACGTTGGCCAGTAGGAGGCAGTGTTATATGTCAAACTGAGACGGGCTCCTGCTGTGATCAGGCTCCTGCAACACTGGCCAGTAGAATTCATCAGAGAGGTCTGGGCTTGTACTGTCATCATAATTCAGAAAACAGGTTTACTGGAGTACAAAACAGGGACTGATGGTTTTATCAGGACTGTGAGGAGTTGTGCTTTTTCTGGCATTTAAAATATTGGACAGCACCTTTCTTTTAGTGAAGAACTGCAGATCTTTGAGTTAAGGTGGTGTTTGTTATTCAGACTGCTGTTGTTGTCAGTTTCTTCTGTGCACATATTGGCAAATAGTCTAAGAAATAGCTTATTCCAGCTTTACGGACATCCTGCTTTTTTTGTTATATATCAATGTAAATTAATATTGTTTTGATTTTAGACCATAAGCCTAGATATTTGAAGACACCACTGTGGGCTCTGGGAACTTGTGATGGTCATTTTCCACTGTTTTCTGACATTTTATAGACCAGAGGATTAATGGCTTTATAGAAAAAGTACTTGGCAGTATTATTGTTAATTAAGATATTCATGAGTCATAGCCCTACTCCAATACTGTACTTCTATAAGTTATCATTCCACAAAGTCAAAGTATTCCCTCAAAGGTCCAATTTGTAGGAAAGTTGACTTTTTAGTCTCCCTCTTAATTCCCTCTTAGTGTGGTGGAGTTGTATCAAGTATGAGTATGTAATAGCATAAAAATATTCAAGCATTGTACAAGTACCATTAAGATTGTGTCCAGTACTACTTGAGTAAATGTGCTGAGGTACTCTCGGATGTATCCTGTGTAAATGTGAGTTTCCATCAGACCGCAGGGACAGTGAGCTGTACATCACTGTGTTTTCATTTCCCATACCAGCCTGCTGCCATAGTGAGAGCAGAAACAACACACTGCCATCATTTCCCAAAGGCATGACATAAGAGAGGGGGAGTGTAACGATACCTTCAGGGACACCTCGTAGACTTGTACTCTATAGAACGCATCTTGTAGCTTGCCACAATAGCCTGTTTCTGACGATCACTAGTGACGCTGATTCTCTTGCAGCAAATTTATTTTTTAATTTATTTTTTACAAGTAATACATTGTTTTTACATCTGATCGTTTTCATGCTAGAAGTCTGCAATATTTCCACCAAAAGTGTAGCTTGTTATACCGTCATGAGACATAAAAACTGTTTTAAGATTAGCAATTAGTTCAGTAGGTTATTGACTGCTGGGTTGAAGGTGAAACACATTATTTTAGTTTTAGAGACCGGAGAGATCTAATCAGGCTGCCGTGAAGTGATATTTGGTTAAAGGGCATAGCTCTTTTTCTGAAAATTAGTATTGTAGGAACGTTAATCCACCGTTACGTCCTTGTTCGCTGATATTTCCGACGGCCCTGAAGGCAGCATAGACCTGTGGGCGGGGTTTAGAAAAGCCCCTCTCTGAGTCATGATGCTCTTGAACACAGCGGCGATGATCCAACACAGCCGCGGAGCCACACGCAGCAGTAGCAACAACGACGCTTTGGTTTCAAAACACCGGGAAAAACAGTGAACATGTCGCCGCCGTCGCTGTGACTGAACGGTCGGCTGCGCGGGCATCCATGGTCTATTTCCCAGGGATGCAAACCGAGGCGCACGGCGTCAATTCGGGACAGCTGTTCGAGATGTTTGACTCGTCGTGGAGGGTGCGGAACATATGGGACGGGGTGAGGCTGGAGGTGGTCGAGGACCGCAGCCCGGTGGTCCTGCACAGCTTCACACACCTGGACCCGGACCTGCCGCTGCTGGAGGTGAGGCCGCGGGAATTGGTACCGGGGCTGAAGGAGGGTGAAGGAGAGGCGGGGATGAGAGGGCCGGCTGAGGTCCGTTAGATGATGCGGTGTGTTGTGTTGCGATCAGGAGGATGTTCAGGCGGGTCCAGCAGCCACACTGTTGTTGAGAGTGCAGGGTGGGGATCCTGGGTTGTTCCCGAATAAGAAATAATTGATAACACGAATAAAAACGGTTCGATTTAAGACGATTTATCTTACTATCTCACTCTTATTAGTGTACTACATCTTACATTAAGACACGGACATGATTTCACTGGTGTCTGCTTAAGCTGTGGATCTTTAATTGGCTTTGTTTACCTCGCTTTTAATCCCCAAATGAAACTGTTTATTTCATATTTAACAACCTAAGTGTCTAAAATACACAGGAAATCAATTTATATGAACAAAATGATGCTGTTTTCTTGTCATAAATACCTCGGATTATGTAATCCAACATGAAGACCTCTACTAATCCTATGTTTTTAATCCTTATTATCACCTAATGTAGATGCTATTAAAACAGCTTATCACTGTCAAATGCTGAGCTGCTAGAAATGATAGAATATGACTTTCTATGAGGTCACTTAATGGACATAAGCCAAGAAAATAGACAGAATAATTCTAGACGTTGTGACTGCTACGACTCTCTCTCAGACGTTGGCACGAGAGGACTGTAGGATGACTTGCTTTTTCCCCGGTGTCACCCCTGTGGTTATCACTCCTGCCTCTAAGTGCACTGCTACTCAGTTCGATACTGAAGAGACGCCCACTGAAACCCTCCAGTATAAGTGTCAGTGAGTCAAGAGCTGCCGAACGTAACAAAACAAGTAACAATAATACTGATATTGAGAATAGGTGGTATGTTTCTCGCACAGGCTGGCATTTCCTGTTATGTTAAAAGGTATCCAGAGATGTACTGTGAGTAGGTGGAGAGGCTTGATATGTGGTGACTGCTTTTACACTATACTGTATGCCTGTGTAGTGGGGAGAATCTGTTTAATGTATGGAGGATGAGTAAATTCACAGCAGAATTAACAACTGCAATAAGGTACGTAGTGACAGGGTCTGTGCAGCTGCACTGAAGCGCAGCCGTGTTTTGTGCTAAATACTTGGTCTGCAACGAATATGTGTTGAATAAAGATCAGCATAAAAGATCCTCATGCTCAAGGTGACATCTTCACATTGCTTTTTTTGTACAACCAACAGTCCAAAACCCAGGAGACTGATTTTGCAGCTAGAATGGCACTCAGTAGAGCACATACCTCTGCCAACGCCCTACAGTCCCCCTTTGTACTCACTCACAAATACCAGCCACCTAAATAAGTCTGATTTTCTTCATCAAGATCCATACATTATCCCCAAAGAAATTAACGTAAAGAAAAAATCTGGTAATGTTTGGTGATTTAACTTGAAAAGAGACTCAAGCGATTGATTATCAAAATAAGCACCATTTTTTTCTGCTGAGTGTCTTATCACTTTTTGTTTCGGTTCAGCTAAATGCTAGCATCATCATGCTAACACCCTATAAATGTTTACCATGTTATTAATGGGTGCTAGCGTAATAATATGAACTAATTTGTACAAAACTGACAAATTTAAGATGATGATGACGCAAGAATAAAAATTAAGGGAATACCAAATGATATGAAATGAATCTGAGAAGGAAAATTGCACGACAGTCCATTCAATAGTTAAGCTGTTTCCTGTAGAGGCACAAATTTGAACCTGGCGGTGGCTCAGATGACAGGTCATTGATTACCATATTGATCAGGATTCATCCTCTGAGGAAAATGAATGTTTGTACTGTGTTTCAACCCTTCTAATAGTTGCAGATATTTTTTTTTACTGTGAATCAAAATTGTGGACTAACTGACCACCATTGCCATCACAAGAGCCAGCATTGCTACATTATTACCCTCATGCTTTTCCCCCATGCTTTTTTTCTGGCACTGCATGTTTTAAACTCTGGCCTGTTTTCTCTTCTGTCGTCATCAAATTGATCTCATTTCACATCCATAAGCCCACTGCTTTATGTCCCACTGCATCACTTTCCTCTCCGAGCCATTAATCAGAGATACAGTTTCACTGATATCCGTTAAAAATGTCCTTTTTTATGGATTAACTGGAACATTCTCCAGCACTGTGCTCATTGCATCTCGTACATTCGATCAGATAAGGAGGGAAGATGAGTAATCATATTTAGCGGTCTTATAGCATAAGGCCTGGGATCGCACAAGGACAACATCTTAACTGATACCACATGGAGACGATCCTGTCTCTGCCGACTGTCTGCTCTGCTCTGTTTGTCATCAATCAGGCCTGGACTGATATCACAAGCTTGTTATTAAGAACTGTATGTTTCCCTTTGCATATCCCAGAGCGTCCAGAGAGGTTGCACTGGTCTCTCGTCTCCAGCTAACCTGCTCTGCCTCGTCTCTCTGCTCTAATCTAATCCTCTACTCTAACACAATTACCTAATACTTAATCCCCCTCCTGCAGAGGCCGAGGGGTTTCCTCCACAATCGCCGCCTTTCTTCCCTTCACTTCACAGGCTGAGGTGAACGTTATTCAATGCAGTGGTTCTGTTACAGTATAAAGGGTCACTGGGACTGATATGTAGGAGAGGGGTTGAGTTGGATTCAACCATTTGTTGATCCCTCTGGCTCCATGTACCAGCCTCAGAGTCTGTACCTTATATATCATATAGCTTTGAGGATCAAATAGCTTTAAAATGGAGGTTTGCTTACAGATCAGGTTGCTGCTGCGTCAGTCGTCTGACAGAAAGATGATGCCGCGTTGCCCCTGTTAATGCCTATTTCTCTTTCTTTTATCTTTTAACATAATAGCTCTGAAATGAGCCCTGGATTAGCATAAAATGCTGCTCAAACCTGACGTTGGCAGATGATTAATGATTGCCTTCATGCTGGCTGATCATTTTAGATTTTTTTTGTTACAGTCTGAAATTTAAAGGTGCAATATGTGAGAATTTTATTTTAAAATATTCAGAAATTATGTAAAATTGTCAACAAAATTTAAAAAAAAAATACGTTTTTGACATCTATGTACTGTGTTGCACAAATATCTATTGAAGTTAGCATGCTAACCTGCTAGCTTCTATCCACTCAAAAGGTGATAGTCAAAAAGGAAACAAAGCTGTGACTAACAACTACTTTTATTATTGATTTATCTACTGATTATTTGTTTTGAAACAGTCCAAGACTTCAAACAGCTCGTTTGGTCCCAAAGCTGTCGATAATCAAAAAATGACGAGCTAACTGTCACATGGGACAAAGAAAAACATCAAAATCTCCAAGTTGAGATGCTGCACACATGAAATACCTGACATTCTTCTGAACAAATAACTGAATATTCACGATTGATCAACTAATCAGCTCAAGAACAATTTCATGTAACAAAGAAACCAAATTTAAATGTTGTCTAAAGCAGCTGTATAAGAGCTTTGTCTAAATAATATAGAGCGAAGAGAAGAAAAGACTGAGTAGTGTGTATCTCTGCTGTTTGAATGTCATCTGTTCCACTTTTTTATTTTTTCTTTGAATTTATGTAACCATGTATTTCTACTGTAATCACATTTTCATGGGAGCAATTGAAACCGCACTGACGCAGATGTAAAACCTGCCTTCAAACAGTATATAACAGTGCATTCAAGCTAAAAATAGCCATAATTAAGAGTGGAGTTCTGGGAGCTTTCCAAACACAGTAGTCCAGTAGCAAAACAGGGGGATTAGAGGCCAAACCAACATAAACACTGCGGAACAAAGAATAGGCCGCTGCTCATTGAGACTGTCTCAAGAGGGCTCAAACAGTGAGTCCTTCAAACTGCCGGCTCATTCTGTTAGTAATCAGTTTGTATTGGTAGCAGAGGACATCGGTTCTGTTGGACAACTGCGTCTGAACAACAGAGCTGCTCCTGTTCACATTTAAGCTTTGCAACTGTGTCTGATGTGTCTTTAGATTTTAGCTTTGTCTCAGTAGGCAATCAATACTCAGAACAGTTATGAAGTGACAGTGAAATCAGAGACACTGAGCTACTGTAAGTCATCTAAAAACAGCTTATTCTGTCAATCAGGGTCTGATTGTCTTCAGTGCTAACAGTGACTCAGCCAAGCTTACAAGCAGTCCCAGATGAATGATATAATAACACAGTACAACTCCAGTTAACCCAAATGGTAGAAATGATCTCACGGGCAATCAAAAACAAACATGATATCTCATTACAAAGACAGGACAGTACACAGTGCTGGTTTAGAGTGTCCTTGTTGTTATGTTGGATGCTGGTATTGCTATCCATGTGACCCAGATCTACAGTAGAAAAATATGTCTTCACTGTTGCTAGCACTGATTATAAAACATCAGATCTGAGATGTCATGTCGGAACACTCTGACTGGAGAGCTCTAATTTAGGACTGAAGCATTGATTGAAGCGCAGGCGGAAGCGCCGCGGTGAGAAACAGGAGCTCGACCGTCCGAGTCGGTACAGAGGAGCTTTTGTTTCCACGGTTTCATTTCGAAGGGAGTCGAGCAGACGAGCGCTGGATCTCAGCAGCACAGAGAACGACAGAAACAGACAGCGGCTGGAATGTGAAGGCCCAACATCTGGAAAAATACTTAAAATCGTCTGATTCTGCACTCGCTGTCTCTCTGGTGTAGTGTAATTACCTGGGCTGGTCTTACATAAGGCACTTTGAAAAACTAAATTAACTAAAGTGTTTTTATAGAGAAGCTCCTAATCAAAGGTCCCAAATCAGAGGTTGTTTTCCTTCCGTGTGACATGAACCTGAAGGTTTCTGATCAGCCTGAACAGCAACAAGCTGCATGGATGTTGCCTTTTTAAACTTCCCATCTGGACTGTGTTAAAATATAGGACAAGGTTGGATTCATGTGCAGCCTACATGAATCTCAAATCTGAGCCTATAAATCATACAGGGAATATTTTGAGCATTTTTTCGATGAGATAAAAAAACTGATATCAGTCTTGTGTCTGTGCATTAAATACAAGCTGGAGCCAAGAGAGGATTAGTCTGTCTGAGCATCAAGACATAGAGCAGAGAGATCTCACTTTATGGAGAAACAAAATTGCATTAATGTAATTACTAAAATGTAAGAACTAACAATTACTTATTAGTTAATTGAAAGAAAATTGACTGCCAACATTTTTGATAATCGATTAATTGTTCCAGCTTCTTAAATGTGTGGATCTGCTGCTTTCCTTTATCGTTTTTGTTTAATGAAGAGTCTTTGGGTTATGGACTGGTGGTTGGACAAAAGGAGACATTTTAAGACGTCACCTTGAGCATTTTTACATTTTACAGACTAAACAACATTTGATTCATCCATGCAGTACTTCTGTGCAGCTTTCCCCACTAGACTTGCGTGATATCCAACATTTTATATCACAATATTGTCCCACTCAAATATGACGATAGACAACATTACTGTCTTAAGCCAAAGATGACATGTAGTCTCATGCAAAGCGCTTGGGTTGCCATTCTCTCCCGCTTTAAACCCACAGGCGTGCTCCTTAGAGAGTCCATGCAGTACCTCTGGCCAGTTAACCTGTAGCAACCTGTGCCAACGCTGTCTTATTCCCACCCCGTCAAATGTCGATGCGTGTTCCCTCCACTCTGTGTGCATTTTCTTTCCATAATATAAGCCGAAAGCCAGAAGATGCCTTGACAGCTGTTGGATTTTTGATATTGTGAAACATTTTGCAATATATAATAAAATCTAACATCATTCCCAGCCTATTCCCAACTTTTACACTGGTTGCCAGATACCTGTGAGGTCATGTTTTGGTTTCAGTCTCTGTGCTGGCATCCTGGTTCCAAACCTGGCAACCTGATTGCTATGGAGCAATTTAATCTATAATTTTGGTATACTCAGTTTGAAGCTTTCAGCCTGTCAGATGCAACATCTTTTGTAATTCTTACTCTGTATAGACATGTATAGTATGTGTGTACATAATGGAAAATTAAACTACAGAATGAGAATGAGCAGGGCTGAGAGAATAATTCACTGCAGAGGACACCAACACAAATATACACCCATGATCACACACACAAGAGATAGAGAAATTACATGACAAAGTTCAAGAACTCAGTCTGTGTTTACTTTTGTATTGTTTTCAAAACAAGATGGTTGAGTATTTTTCTTTGTTGAATTAGGTATTGGAAGGAAGAACAGAGCAGTAGAGAAGGTTCTGGAGGGATCTGATCTGATCTGTACAGGGGTATAGAGGTGTGTGTGTGTGTGTGTGTGTGTGTGTGTGTGTGTGTGTGTGTGTGTGTGTGTGTGTGTGTGTGTGTGTGTAAGAGAAGAGAGAAAGAGAGAGAATAGGGTCACCTGAAGCCCAGCAGTGAACAATAGCTCAGGCAAGAAAAGGTGAAAATAAGAGAAAGTGGGACAAGGGCACAGCCAGAATCCCCACCAGACTACATTGAAAGATAAGAGGTTTACTCTCCTAATGAAACTCTCTACATGCATGTTGGTGATTGATAATAGCCGACAAAGCCAGTTTAGCTGCTGGCATGCATTACTAATACCTGTCACAACAGCTCTATCACCCAGTTTCAGGCATCACACGGACACGAGTGGACTTTGCCAAATCAGTGTTTTGGTTTTATGTGTGCCAAAAGTAGAGAATGAAAAAAAAGAGAAAACATATCAAATTGTGTGTGGGAGTCAAATAAGCAGAAAGTACAAATAACTAGAAGGGACTTCAAACCAACTCAAGTCATTCCCGTCACTTTGAATTAACATTGATTTCCTGACATTGTAAACAAGCCCAGAAGATTTGGTGTATATCTGAAGTTACAGCCAAATAGAAATAATTATCCAACGGCACGAAAAGTGGATTGAAGTCTTCTCCAAAATCTAATCAGTTGCTCTTTGGCCCACGGCTGGTCTGTCAGCTTAATTTCACAGAAACATTTTCTCATGTTCAAGTCAATGTTGGGCTGGAAGCGAGACAAACAAAGGCAAAAATAGAAAGAGAACGTCACTAGAACGTTTAAGATAAGCTCAGGTGCAGGAAAAGTACTGCGTTCCCTGGATCCAGGCAGTGTAGTGTGGTAGTAGAAGGGAGTGTGTGTAGTAGTTTGTTTAGTAGGTTCAACACTAAATAATTTAGTGATAACTAGACTTTTCATCAGTGTAACCTTTTACAGAAATATAAATACACATTTTTTTATGATGTTGGCACACTTCTGTTGACATCTTTGTCCTTTGTCATTGTCATCTTTTAACTGTTGTGTTTTACTTTCCCCTTTTACACTTCTTCTTCTGGAGTTTATTTACCCAAAATTTTGCCAGGCCTTGTCCAGACCACCATGGTTCGGCCACAAGCCTGACAAGATGGATTCTCGAGATCATCCGATCATGTTATCTTGAAAATCTATCTGCCTCACAAGCTAAACATTAACCTGGTTTACAAACAAGGTTTCTGCTCGCCGAGGCCACGCTGCCTCAATTTTTCGACTACTGAAGAGTTTGCTGAACATTTGGTTCCACCCCCTCTCCTCCTCTGTCTTTTGCCCCACATCCAAATGATCTCACTGGCTTTCAGCAGTCATTGTTAGTGAGGGGAAGTCACTGGCTTGTGCTACGGGGTTGTAATGGACTCGCTATTGTTGGCTTTGTTTAGGTGTTGACTGTTTTGGGGGCAGGTTTTATCTTTCCACTGGGAGTTTCCCCACTGAACTACATTTAGAGATCGGCTCTGAGGGGCTTTCTGAAGGTCATGTGTGACCCTTGCTATTGAGGCAGGTGTGTTTTCTGTTGATGAGCATCAGAATGTGGCGGGCGCCTCCGAGTGCGCTCCCAGAGCGCTGTTTGGCCTTGAGGGGATTTGGCTCAGAGTGAGGGTTTACTTTTGTCCCTGTGTGTTTGTTTTAATCTGTCGCTGTGCCAGGTGGCTGTGTTTATACAGACTGCGCACCATCAGATATCAAGATGGGAGGTTTGTTAGGCGAGATAAACATTTTTGTATTTCTAGATGAAGAAGCGTGATTGTGTTCTCTGAGCAGGTCAGCCAATAGTTCAGCCTGTTATAAAGACTGAGGGTGAGGCTGGATGTTTGTGAGGTGTTCACATCTGTATGTCACTGCCCTTAACATTTAACTACCATAATGGATCATTCCTCTTTATATACAACCCGGGTCTTATTTTTTTTTTGTTTTAGCCATTATTCCTATCAGTGGTAGTGACTTTGTGTTCATCAAGTTCATGTTTGAGGTCTGAGGAAAAGATGAAAGCTAAAGATAAGTCAGACAGGGTGAGAAACAGTAACCAGTAAGACCAGTAACATTATATCCCAAACTGTGCGTTGTAAACATCCATCAGAGGTCACAGTGTTGGTGGTTCAGTCCTCAGTTCCGCCTGTCTGCATGTCAAAGTGTCCTTGACATAGAACTTTGACTCTGAAGAATAAATAAGTTAAACATTTCTTCAGAACATGTTTGTCAAGTTACTTGACTGGCTTTGATACCAGTCACAGTTGCAATACACAGAGATTAGTTGATTCATCGATTGCTTGATTGACAGAAGATGAATTTTAAACTATTTTGGCAATCAGCTAATCATTTCAGTTCAACATGAGGATCTGCTACTTTTCTTTGTTCTATATGCCAGTATATTGACAATCTTCTTTAACATTTGATAGACTAAACAATTAATAAATAGTGAAAATGATCATTAGTCACAGCCCTTATACCAGTGTCCATTAAGGTTTTACTGATTTTAAGTCTTTAAGTCTGAGGCTTTAAGGATGGGCACACACATTTAACTTACATGCAGTGAATGAAATATATGACTAAAAGCCAGAAATCACAGAACGGATTTATGAAACCCTGCAGTTAGCTGCTGTTTCTCAAATCAGACTATGTGGCGTGTTTTTAGTTCCAGCACTGCATGAAATGGAACATGGATGTGTCCCTGTATGTCTGAGGGAAGCTCTTATTTATCTATTTTTTGTCTGTAATAGACTTTCTGAGGATTCTTCTATAGTCGCAAAACGGTGTCAGAAGCATGGTGTCTGTTAATCTGCAGACCAGACACAGAAGACTGTTTTCGCTCTGAGATGAAAATTAGATCCAGCTGTGACAGAGAAATAGCTGTGGTCAGAATTCAGTGTGAGGTTTTTGAATATTTTATGCCTAATTTGACACAATTGTTTCTCTTAAATCACTGTGGATATACAGAATATATATTCAAATATTTATTCAAACCAATTCTTATTAGTTTTTTTTTTATCAGAGTCAGCTTAAAGCAGCTGAATCAGCCAAATTTATCTTAAAAAAGTGCAAAGCTTTCTGCATGTAAGTGTGATAAAAGAGAAAGCGATTATTTTAGATGCACGATTTACATCTGACTCGCTGACTTTTAATTAATTTAAATGGCCACTGAAACAAAAACAGTGAATCCATTTATCCTACAGCAGAACAAATCATTCTTCAGTCAGGCTCATGTGACTTGATTTTCCCTTTTCCTCTCTCTGGAAACTTATTTCCTTCTCTCTG
Organism: Lagodon rhomboides; assembly: GCA_039737535.1. Lineage (NCBI taxonomy): Eukaryota > Metazoa > Chordata > Actinopteri > Spariformes > Sparidae > Lagodon > Lagodon rhomboides. The sequence continues at coordinate 16,407,450 of CM077791.1, read as the reverse complement.
CCTCATCACTCTTTGCTGACACTTTTATTCGCCTCACATTCCTCCAGCCCACATGTACATTCATGGTCATTCATGGTCAGGATGATGTAGGTGAATGTAGATCTGATAAGTGTTGGTGCGAGTGTGGAGGAGGCTGACTCTGGATGCCAGACATTTCTGCGTGGACCCTGCTGGAGGTTCACGATTTTCTGATTTTATTCAGCCAAGAAACATTTCGCAATATATATAATATCATATCTGAACACGTTAGGGTTTTAACTTGCATATAACATTGCTATTCAGTCCATGTATTAGTATTTGTGACTGTAGAGCGTCAAACACGCCTGCAACTGTTGATTTGTGTTTCTTGGCGTTTCTGTTCAGCTGTCTGGTGAACCAGATGAGCTGAGCTGGCTGTAACTCCATATTCTGGATGTTTAGACAGTAACAATGACCTTTTGTGTAGTTAATTAGTTGTCAGCATTGCATTTGCCCTGATGTTCAATCCACCACCATCTGGATAAAACAAACATTTATATTTTTACTGTAAATTCTTCCTGACCCAGTTTCACACTGTTGTTCTGTGCAGGAACATGTGGCGACTGGATTTAGACCAGTGTCTGTTGGAGAGCAGCCAGACAATACAAAATAGTGTCTTTGGTGCAGTTTATTAAATTACATAGTTCCTTAGAACAAATAGGAAATGGGATTCTTAAAGTAAAAACATCATTGCCTTTGTTTTAGAACTTGCAGTGCTCTAGGTCACCCAACATTTGTGATTTTATGGCATCAAGACTATGACGAACATCCGCTTTTCAAGATGAGCTAATGGCAGCAGTGAACTAACCATATCAGTTGCACAGTGGAAGTCCCCATTGGAAGTGACAGATATACAGTGAAGACCAGAACTTTGGATATCAGAGGTGGTGACAGACTCGAGCAACGAGCAGCATACTGGATCTACAGCCTCAAAACCACGAGTCAGCGTTTCATAGGAGCTTTATTGAAGACAAATGTAAAACAGAAAGTGACTACAAAGCAATGAATAACACATTTCAACATTTTAGCATTTCCTTCTATCTCTTCACCTTCTCCTCCATCATCCCTTTCCCCCCCAGTCCTCGACAGAAATGAACAGTATTCAGAGTATTCCTAAACATATTCGACATAAGTGACACATTAAACAGAACTAATAGAAACAAACAGGAACAAGACAAACAAAAAGAAAAGGGGCAAAAAGAGTGAGAGCAAAGTCTCATTCCGCAAATTAATTGATTAAAGATTTAGGAATGACGAGATCCTATAGGAAATACATGAAGGTGGAGTTGGTGATTTCCGATGAAGCAGCGTTCTCCTGCGAACAATGACAAATGCAGATATTGATTCTTTTACCATCTTTTTCCATAGTAATAAGGGATGTACTGATATATCGACCCATGGCTGGCACATTCATAAGCTACCAGGTTGTGACTAGAGCCTGGCTGATTTTTCATCAGCCGATACACGCGTTTTTTTTTTTTTTTTCATCAGTTTGTAAGGCTAGGTTACTACGAAAAAATGCTTACTATTTAGTAGATATGTTGTATAGCATGCTAAAAAAGCATTTGAAGCAGTTACTTTAAAAAAATAACCTTTCATTGTATTAAAGGTTGTTTCATTTAATACATTTGTATGATTTGAATCTGTGCTCTTTCAAAGATAGTGTAATTAAGTCCTGAATGACTTTAAAACAGTTCAGTTGTTTTTATAATGAAAATGTCTTTGCTCCCCTGACACTAAAGGGAGAATAAAAACCAACAAAAAACAAATAATTGGCCAAATTGTCGTGTTAAACATCGGTATCGGCCCTCACAATCAGTGCATCCCTCAATAATAACCTGCCCCTCCTTTTGAACCAGCTTGCTGCCTATTTTTAGTCGCCACATTCCCTCTGTTTGTAACCAGGATGGTGCTGATCTGGTGAGTAAGCACTGAGTCAGGCTGACGGAATGTGAAACAAACCTACATTTATAAAAAGAAGTGAGTGGGATAGCTTCCTGTCCTCATTTCAGAGAGAGCTTCCTCCTATTTCCACTTTCACGTCGTATCGACTTTGTCAGAAAAATGTAGTTGCACTGGAATCCAGTTCAAGATGGCGCGGCTTGTTCAGCTGTCGGAGTCTGTCTGCTGAGAGTCTGCAACCCTGAATTGCACGGATCTTTCCCACGTTTTCTCGCTAAGTGCCCAGAGAGGTTTCATCTTATTCATTTAAGAAATGTGATGCAAATCAAGAGGCATCTAGACAAACATGCAGACAGACTCTGTGAGAGAAGAGCCCTTCATCACTGGCTGCAAGTGTAAATTGCTTTCTTGAAGACCAACCTACCGACTGCAGCTGCAGCCACTCTTTTAATTGAAGTGGTTTCTTGTCAGATTAGATTAGAAAATGCTCACCTGCTTCAACAGGCAAACTGTTGGTCTTCACTTGATGTCTGTAAATCTTTCTGCTTGTTTGGACTTTCTGCTTTTGGATATCTGTGTATTCAGAAGCCTCGGCTAAGTTCGGCCTTTATCGGTTTCATACTTTCTATTGAAGTGTTTCAGGCCTTTTGAAGTGACACTGAACCCTTCTATTTAAAGTATTGATCGCTCAGTGTTTTGTTCAAGTAGTAGGCAGAGTTTGGTTATCATGGCAACGCTCGTCCTTGCTGGAAGAGGCATGAATAGGAGCATTATGGTGGGAATTGACTCGGCGGATGGAGCGAGGCGCTGCCCTTGAGCGCTGCATTTTTCAGAGCTTGAAGTGATAGCAGCGCGGCCTCTGTGGTTTGGCTGATAAGCACCTCTCCTGCTGTCAAGGCCCTTGGCTGCAGCTGTGCCTCAGCCATTATACTGTACTGGATTTACAACCATCCAGGGGTTTGTCCTTTTCTCACTCATATCTATCTGTCACACACACACACCCTCCCTCTGTAACACACTGTAAGGATCTCTGCTAGGGTCACTGAAGTTCAGGTTCTGCGTGAGCTGGAGTCCGATCATAGAGGGAAAGTTTGCTTTACCTTTTTCAGTTCATGTTGAAACAGAAGTCACATGACTCGGCAGTATCTTGTTTAGTGGACAAAGTTCCAGTTCGAGACAGTTTCTCTGCCTTTATTTCACAAGAATTTGATGTTTTTTTATTGCGTTGCAGAACACGTGTTGTTTTTCAAGCAGGTGGAACTGTATCAGCCTTCTTCTGTCACTTGTGTGTTGAGGTTTTTCTGTGTAGGTTGTTGAGATGATGATCTTACTCTCTTGTTTAAGAACTGACACTAATATTTTTACACTATTCAGTTGTTATGTGCTACCACCTGAGTTTGAATGGTCTTGTTTAGGGCTGCACAATATGGTAAAAAATATGAAATTGCCATTATTTTAAGTTACATTTGCTGTACGATACAGGATTAATGAAACTGAAATATAAGAACAGCAGTAGTGCTTGAAGATACTGTTTCACTCATTACACTGGTTTTCCAAGCTCACAGCCATCCCCATTTGAGCTTGTCTCCATGGTAACAACGACACAACAGAGAGACTTGGCGTTGACTGAGATGTAACCGAATACATCCTGACCAAGAAAGCAGGCAGTGAAGCGGGGAGTCGCAGGGAGGCTTGGGACTGGACTCTGATGACTAATGCTCCCAGGATGCACTACAAGGGGCCGTGACGGATGACTGTGGCACGCCAGATTACATGCCATTCCTCCATCGAGGCCTCGGCTTTAATGATTCATGCCACCGTAGCTCTGCTGTTTAGGTTAGATGTGATCAGCAGCCTCGGCGCTCAGACTGTCGAGGTTCATCTTTACACGGTGGTACAAGCTGCTGATTGGAGGCTCATGAAACTGAGCTGTGTCACATTTTAGTTGTGCTTGTGAGTTGTACGACATGTTTGCATAAAACTGAAATGAGATTTTGTAATTCAGTAAGTGATAGCAGATGGCTGAAGTCCTTCAGGGTATTAACTGTTTGGTGTGTAGCTGGTATTAGCACAGACCAGGAGTCTAAGTATAAGGAAGACAAATTCACTTTCAAAAATGAAGTGAGGTCAGTTTTATTTGACATAACCTGTTATCACAAATTGTCTGACACAACAATTAAGAATAAAACAGTTTAAGCTTTTTGGTGCCATTTATTGCCTTCATAGTAATACTAGTGCGGAAAACAAGAGACTGTACAAGTGCTGCAAAACCAATATGACAGTATGGATGACTGTGACCTCTTTCCCAACCGATACCACGGCTGGTTTCAGTCTGGTGTTTACAGACAGCTGATGTTGTTTGTTGTCAGGGTTCATTTAGTCTTTTGTGCAGGATCTTGCAAATTAAACTTTCTATAGTAGGCATTTTAGTAGTAAAATGTTGTCAACTCAAGGTGCACTCATTTTTTCCAAAGCTTGATTGTATCCCACGGGCTACTTAAGAAACTGGAACATGTTCTTTTTCACAGAAGAAGCTGTGGGATACGGGCCGGGAGAAAAAATGTTATCACAGATATGTAGTCTGAAGGTTAAGAACGAAGCATTTCTAAAGCCCAAAATCCAAGACATATCCAGTTTTCTTTTACATAAGATAAAAGAAAAGCTGTTAATCCTCATGAGTTAGAAGACAGAACTACGAAGTGCTAAATGAATGCAGATCAGTTTACTGGCAATCGCCTAAGCAGTTAATTGATTACTAACTTCAGCTCTAAATGGGTTATTGTCTAGCCCTTGTTATTATAAATAACCCTTAATGCCTCTGAGCAGCTGGCTTTAAAGCATCATTATGTAGAAATTGGCATTTTACGCAGTGTAACACCACTGTCGTAATTCGAGGGTGCAAATCCCACGTCTGTAACAAATTATCAGACTTAAAGGTGCTACCTACAAACAAAACTCATTACATCATAACAATGTTATGTGATGAAAACTTGTATCTTGAAGTGAACATGTATGTAACGATGTGATCCTCCCCTCTCACTGAAGTTACATAGTGCAGAAACAAGTGATGGGGGCGGAGTGGCTGAGACAGAGACAACATTCACCCTGTTACAAGACACCATCAAAATGATTTTACAGCTGTTATATCATGGTAAAAAGTAGTTACATAATGCTGTTTTAAGTGGAGTTTCTGTCGGGTGACATGCAGCAGTGCTGATGTGTGTTACATGTGTGGCTGTCGATGAATCAAACCGTCTCTGTCAACATCACTGTCTTCTTTTGTGGTTTGTTGCATTTTAGTTTTTCATGTTCAGGAGAAATCAAACAACAAAATGCCGCGATGGTGACATGCAACAGCCTACAGAGCTCTCATTCAGGCAACAAGCGGCTTGTGTTAATTCCCTGTTGGGTATATACAGGCTGCAGCTTGTATTGTAGTGCCAGTTATCCAGTAAGCTCTGTTTAGTAACAAGCTATTGTTTGTTTGTGCACGGCCACGCACATGATTCACAAAGTATGACTCACAGGGAGATGAGCCAAAAAAGAAGAGAGCCGGGTCACACAGATGGTCATAATTAAAGGGTTTCATCCCGAAATGAGATGTCGGTCACTTTTAACTAGTCGTTCCACATGGTAACAGTGGCATCTTTCCTCTGCTTTCAACTCCCTCTAATCTGCTCAAATTAGATATTTGAAGAGCTTGTTCCAACGTGTCAAGTCCAACGTAAAATTTAAAGGATGTAACAGCACTTTGCTCAAAGAGCAGCGAATAACTGAGGTCATTAGTTCAAGTCAAATGTCTTTATTTTCTGTCTTCTCTATCTTGCAGAGCTCGACGCAGGAGATCGGCGAGGAGGCCGAGGATGACGCCATCTTCACCATCACGCTGAGGAAGGTGCAGCTTCACCAGTCGGCCAGTAAGGGGCAGCGATGGCTGGGCGTGGACACGGACTCGGCCCTGAGCCTCTACGAGACCTGCAAGGTGCGGACCATCAAGGCCGGCACGCTGGAGAGGCTGGTGGAGTACATGGTGTCGGCGTTCAGGGGCAAAGACTCCACCTACGTCACCATCTTCCTGTGCACCTACCGCTCCTTCGCCACCACCAAACAGGTGCTGGATCTCCTGCTCAACAGGTATGGCAGTCCGACGCAGAGTTTTTAAAAATTATTTTTAAATTATTATTATTATTTTTTTTTTAGTACTCTCCTTGAAAAATATACTTAGTTACATTCCATCGCTGTGTACACCAGTGGCTCTCAGCCTGGAGGAGAAATGTCAGGGGTCACAAGATGATTACAGGAAGAAGAGAAAAAAGCTTTTCTCTTATGTTTCTTCTCAAGCCCTCTGAAAATCTGATGAAACAATCAGAGAAAGAAAAATCAATCTTAGGTTGAACTACTCAAAGCTTATGTCCACATTAAGACTGTCGTTAATTGTAAGGAAACTCAAGCCAGAAAATATGTTAAGCTAGTGAGTTTCTTCTTTAGAATCTGAATTAACAAATTTTTTCATTAACCTGGTTAAACAGGACTAAACTTGTGTTTCTGTTTTTAGGTATGCCAAGCTCCAAAACGTCCCTGCAGCCACAGCACACAGAATCTCCCAGGACGACTGCACAGAGCTGAGAAAGTGAGTCTGCTGCGACCTTCAGTGTCGAGCTGCCAACATTAATCACTGAGTACATTCACAGCACTGAGCCTCGTCCCACTCCTCCCCGGGTTAAAGGGATATCAACAGAGTTTGAAGTTGTAATGGGTCATTTTTCTTTGCTAGAAGTCTGTCAAACCCGGGGCGGGAGGAGCAGCAGGAGTTTGATAAAACGCTGTTCTTGAACTGATAAAAATGTAATAAATCACAGGAAAAAACACTTAAACTCTACTGCCCTTTGTAGCTTCAGTTTTACTAAAACTGATCGTTAGCATTGTTAGCATAGCTCGTTGAAACGACAGGGCATAGTTCAAGGTTTTATTTATTTGCCATTCTGCAGCACGGAGTTGTTCAACAAAATTCAAGTTGTGGTCCTTTGATTTCCCACAAGCAAAACAGACAAAGTAGTGCAGCGAGTGTGAGCTTCATGCTAAAGTATTACAGCTTAAAACTGATTATGTGAGAATATTTACTGTTAATTTGATATTTCCTTAATGCTAACTAACTAAAATTGTTGCATGTTAGCATGACACTTCACTTTGAGCATTTGACAAGAAGACTACAGAGCAAGTGCTCATTCGACTGTTAATGCGAATAGTAATTCAGAAATTACTTGTTAGTATTTTTAGCATTACTCAAAGAAATCAAAGAAACAGCTCAGAGTTATTGTCAAAGCTGTAGCAATGACATTTAATGTCTTTTTTTTTTTGAAGGACTATTTCAACATTTTGGGAGATATATTTTAAACTTTAAACAGAGTTGGAGGAGCTGTTTCCCCTTTTAACCAAGCTAGGCTCACCATGTTCTGACTCCAGCTTCATACTTACAGAAAAGATTCATCTTACTTTGTTTCCCAAAACGTTGAACTACTTTTTTGAATAAAGTTAGCTTTCCTCACTCAAAGAATGTTTTTATAAATTATATCTTTGCACAGCGTGGTGCTACAGTTTTCTCCGACAGCTCAAAGACATTTACATCCAAACACAACCGCCTCTAAATTGCCCTTCGGTGTGAGTGTGAGCTGAGCCACAGCCCTCCTTTGACCCTCAAGGATAAACAGTTGTAGCAAGTGGATGGATTTAAATTTAGCCCAGCAGCTTGCAGTGACAGCAACACTAAAACCTGCTTAAAGTTTTCACTCTGATTGAAAATGTATATTCATTTTAGAATATATATTCTGACATCTTATCTTGTCTGTGTGTTGCAGCACTGTTTCGTCCATCCTTGGCGCGTGGCTGGACCAGTACTCTGAGGACTTCTGGAGCCCTCCGAACTACGACTGTCTGCACCAGCTTCTTTCCTACCTTCACCGCCACTTCCCCGGCTCGGACCTGGAACGCCGCGCCCGCAACCTGCTGGCCCACTTCCACCGCCGACAGCAGTGTGAGCCTGATCCTGATGGTATGAAGGCAGGACAGGAGAGGGACAACAGGGCAGGGACCTCCAGAATAAGGGGCTCCCAGAACATAAAGCTGTGATCAAGATATACCTGCTAGATTTATTTTTTTATGTTGAATTTGATTATGACTCTTTTATTTGGTAAATGTAAACAATTGTCTTAACGTACATTGATAAATTTCATATAGTAATATTGTTGTTGTAAAGAACAGTTTGGTTGTACAAGCAATAAGCACTAGTTGACAGTCACTATCAGCACACATGAGTTTAAGCGCTGAGTGAAATTTTTAAACCCTGTGTGGAGAAAAAAAAACACCAAGGTCACAGAGAGGATGAGAAGTGTAGGAACTATGTGTAGGTTGAGCTCAGTTCAAGGCGGTGTTGTGAAAAAGATGTTTTTTATCTCTTCAGGGGAACACATCGGCTGCCCTTTTGCAACGCAGGAAGAGAGCGGCTTTGAGGACGAACTTCCTGCTTTTAGTTTCCTGTCGTTTGACCCGATCATGGTGGCCGAGCAGTTCACGCTCATGGACGCGGTGAGCATGTTTCCCTTTCCTTTCAGTTCTACGCCCACTCATCTCTATAAGGTTGTCCAGGTCCAGGATGGACTCAAAATGAAGAAAAAAATATTATTTTTTAAATATTTCACATCTACCTGTTTCCATCTTTGTCCAGGATCTGTTTAAGAAGGTGGTGCCCTACCACTGCCTGGGGGGGATCTGGTCTCAGCGGGATAAGAAGGGAAAGGAGCACCTGGCTCCCACCATCAGAGCCACTGTGGCTCAGTTCAACTCAGTCACCAACTGTGTCATCACCACCTGCCTGAGCAACCCGACGCTGAAGCCCAACCAGAGAGCCAGGCTGCTGGAGAGGTGGATAGACGTGGCTCGGGTGAGCAAACATCATCTGGTTTACTCAGTTTATTTGCAATTTAGAACAATGTTCTATGTTTTTGATGATCTTACAACAAACATGGCTACTAAAACAGCAGTTATAGCACAGTTTGTTCTGTTTCTGACTGGAAATTTGTTCCCGTTGCTTTCAGGAGTGTCGGATCTTGAAGAACTTCTCGTCGTTGCGAGCCATCCTCTCCGCCCTGCAGTGCAACGCCATCCACCGCCTGAAGAGGACCTGGGAGGAAGTGTCACGGTAGGTTTCCAGCCTTTGGTTGAATCAGTGGGCTCCTCGCATATTGCTGCATATATGTATAGATTAATTACTGTCGAAGACAGTGGGGCTATCTGGGTTTTAATTTGTTTGTTTTGTGTGCACTGACCTCTGCGTTTGTTCACAGAGAGAGTTTCCGCACCTTCCGTGAGCTGTCCGAGATCTTCTCAGACGACAACAACTACTCCCTCAGCCGAGAGCTGCTGGTGAAGGTGGGTCACAGCTTCTCAACCCCAAACAACGTTATTTAAATTTCCAGAAAATGCAGTCATATTATCCAGTATTATACAGTACATTGCTGTTATCGTTTCAAATGTCATATAGCGTGATTACAGACGATCCAGAAAAGAAAAACAAATTACATTGTGAAAAGCGTTGTGTAAACGGCTCTTTTTAATTCGACAAATCAATCCGTCATTCTGCGTCAGTTAAATAACGTCAATGCTTAGCAGAACAGATGGCGGCAGGATGTATGGCATGGTGACCTGTCCCATCTGTGGTCTCATACCAGCTGCAGAGGAACATCCACAGAAACATCCTGCAGGAGAGAACACCTTGTACCATGTTCTTGGATGGTATCTTTATATTGCTCATGATGTCCTGGGTGGGCTCCGTACAGCTGACAGATTGCTGTCATCATTAATCTGATTTATGGAGTTTAATTCAGGGAGGTGTTGACACCTCAAGTGTTTTGCAGCTTGTACTGACGCACTCGGTACAAGGACAGCAAGAGCTGACACACAGAGAAACGTTGACTGAACGGGAAATGAGACTGTAAATCTACATGTGTCATAAAGTGCTGTTGTCATAATAAGTGACACAAACAAAAGATCACAATGATAAGAAAATGCTCAGAAATTCTTAATTCCCCTTTACTTCTTCTTTATCATCTCAAAACACAGACATGATGCACACATTCCAAGGATGTCATATCATATAGCACCAATGAAGCTTTATGGCACAGAGGAATAAAATAGGCTTTGATCCACACACAGTGCTCGTTGGTAGATACATTCATTCACAGAATAGATACAGACTTACCCTTTCAGTAACCCCTAATGGACCCCTAAACAGAAGTGTACTGTACGTGGACACTGCACCGCTCTCTTCCCAGTCATACGAATATCTTTTTAATGTGTGAAAATAAAGACTGCCTTTATTTGTAAACCTGAGCAGTTTGCTGATGTAACAGTGAGTGAACACTTCGGGTTTCCTCCGAGGGAATCCCTGCTGACGTCAAGGTTAGGAGGAAACCTTTGGCAGGTGTAGATAACAGCTCTGATCTGACGCCGTGCAAGAGATCACCTCGGGGCGTTGCCTGTCTCTCGCGCTATCTGCTCAGAGCAGGCTGCGTTCACTCGACTCGGTCAGCTCGAGTTACACGGGCAGCAGAAGGCCTCTGAGCATTACATCACTCTGAGGAATGTGACTGGGAACACCAGGAGGTTACTCCGATGTTTTTTGCCTCTTGAAATCTGCAAAAAGGAACAGTGATTTAAAGAACAGCAGTACAGAAGTATGGTCTCATTCATGTTCGTGCTTTGTTATTACAGAAACGTCTTCTTACAAACCTGAAAACTAAATTAACAAATGTTTCTTCAAATCGTTTTCCTTCTACTTTCATGCCCTCTCAGGACCATAAAAAATGTATTTACATTTCATACCTCAGTGGGTTAAAAGTGTGCCAGAATTTAGTCTTGAAGCTTTTGGATGTATTCCAAACCTAAGTTCAGCGAAACATCCTTGAAGGGAGGTTCCCACTTTGTGAGCCCTGAGACATCCAGGCCAGCTGCAAGTATTAGCTGCTCATGTTAAAACGGCACAGACAATAGGAACACAAGACCTTGAAGAGATGATTTTGGTGGTTTTATCAAGTGCATTATATTCAGAAATAAAGACGCAATATCACAACAGTATCACTGTAAAGATAATATCACTGTCAAATTAGCAAAAGAATAAAGGGAAACAGTTTGAATATTTTAAATTAAGTTTATTTATTTCCAGTGTTTTGGTTTACATAACCTAAAATGAAAAGAGAACATGCAGTTGCTTCACTATTGATGTTCTTATTTTGATGTGTTAGGGGTTCTTTCAGGTGAAATTTGAGAGGCTGTTGCACAGGATCTAAAGAGTTGCAGTTTATCTATTTGTGTACGTAACATTGACATGCCGTTTGTTGTTATTCTGCAGGAGGGCACCTCCAAGTTCGCCACTTTGGAAATCAACCCCAAACGAGCTCAGAGGAGACACCAACAGCAGAGAGACCTGGTGAGTCCACAAACTTAAACTGATCTTTATTTCTTTATTTATGAATAACTGAACATGAAGGCAACAGCCTCATCTAGTGGCAAGTCGGGTCACTGCAGTCCTTCCATACATGCTGCTGCAAAACATGACTTATCTGATGCATTTGAGTGTCTCTACCTTGAGTAAATGTGTCCTGAAGGCAGTGATTTTGTTTCTGAGCAGTTGTTTTCTCACTCAGCCTCAATGTTTACCTCCACGCATTGTCCCTCTGTGAACAGGGAGTGATGCAGGGGACGATTCCTTACCTGGGCACCTTCCTGACGGACCTGGTGATGATGGACACTGCCATGAAGGATTACACTGAGGTCAGACACCTGACATGTGATTTTACTGTCATACGTTTTGTTTTTACCCTCCTAAGCAGATTTTTATCCTCTTTCCTCACTTTTTCATGTTTTTTTCTCTTCTTTTTTAGGGTGGTCTGATCAACTTCGAGAAGAGGAGAAAGGTGAATTGTGTTTTCTTGTTTGGTTGTAATGATCAGAAAAAACCCTTCACCTCAGAGGAGATGAAAATATATCTTGCAAATCAAAACTGGACAAAGAAATTCTTTTCTTTAACCGTTTCCTGCTCTTCTCTCTACCTGCAGGAGTTTGAGGTGATCGCTCAGATCAAACTGCTTCAGTTGGCCTCCAACAACTACAGTTTCACTCAGGACAGCCACTTCAGGGAGTGGTTCGCAGGCGTGGAGAAACTCAGCGAGGCGGAGAGGTTAGTCGTCCGCTCAAGCTGTTTTTCTCATCAATATGTCCCCGACTGTCTGTGTAACGTTTACAGCCCTTGTTGCGCTCATCTTTCCATCCACCGGCTTTATCCAAATCTCATGCTTTTCCTTTTGTGTGCAAGTTGCTTGTCAATTAGTAAATAGTTTTTTGGTTATTTCTATGTCATTCATTTGTTCAGTATATGCTCCTTTTTGACTGTTAAGACTTCAACATTTTATGTATGGTATATTGGTGGAAATGATCATTACAGCATGTGTCTAGTCATCATAGGTTTCAATAAGCTTGAGTGCTGTGCTCATAAGGTTGCTACAGAACAAGAACACAAGGGCACTTAGGAGGAGGAAGGAGCACTTAAGAGCAACCGAAAACCATTTATAAACTCTAATATCACTAAGGGGAAGATGTTTGGTAGATGCAGTTGCTACTGGTGAAATCCATTGGATGCATCGGGAAACAACAGATAAATTATATGCATCATCAAGAAGATAAAGTATTAAAGCAGCGTCAGGCAAGGTTGTCCTAAGTTGATTGAATAAATTACAATTTTCTAGGTTCAGGATGGCTGTGAATAACAGCATCACCCTGTCTAATCCTTCAAATGAGTTCAGTTTAACATCGTCATTAATCCTGACTTCCTGTTCCTGCAGCTACAATCTGTCCTGTGAGATCGAGCCTCTGTCAGAGTCGGCCAGCAACACGCTCAGAGCCAAGAAGAACGGAGGAATCATGAAACGCTGGAGCGAGTAAGTCGATCAGTACCGAGGTGGAGAATATGCTGTTGAGAGAGAGACAAACATTTCAGCCAACGCAGCTGACAAACACATAAGCTGTCCACATGTTTTACAGCTCACATTATAATCACAACATAGTTTCTCTCCAGTATCATGACTGTTTAAAACTCCTCACCCTGTTATTATTTCGTGTCCAGCCGGCAGTTGACGGAGGCCGGCTGCAGCAGCGCCCCAGGCTCTCATTCCAAGTCCTTCGACCACTCACACTACAGACCATATCAAGGGGGCGGTGGGGACAGCGGCGACGCCCTCAGTGTCACGTCTGTCAGCTCCAGTGGTTCAGACCTAGAGGATGTGAATGCCAGCTTCCTGTCTGATTCACCGGAGGGACATGAGAGAAAGGTAAGGAGGGGAAGACGGGTTACAGGAGTCACCGCTGGTGATTATGTGACCGGATATTTATTGAAACGCTCCACTAATGTTGTCTACTTATCCTGGTAGCTGCGTTTCACAGTTAATCTATGCGGTTAAATATGGCGGCTGAGTTCACTTCCAAGCAGGCAATTATACTCTAGTGTTATGTTCACCTGTGTGGCTGTTTGTTGATGGCTTCTGTTTTCTTCTCTCAATCTCTCTAGACGTCGACTCCCTCAGTGAAACTTAGCGTCTCTGCTTTGGGTAGAGAAGCTCCAGCAGCAGATACAACGTCAACGGTAATGAGACTTTTTTGATTTTAATTTTTTTATCCTTAGAACGTGATCTTCCTCGTTTATAGATGGCAGAATGACATTGAAGTTAATAATGTTTAACTACAATTATATAAGTGCTTCTCGGTCTATATATTTCTGTAGAAGAATATACATAATGTCCCTTTCTCCCAACACTTGAGTTCATCGAGTACATCTTTTGTGTTAGTGAGCCAACGAGCTAATGATGTTTAATGTTAACATAGTAAATAGTAGTAATAGTAGTAGTAAATAGGGCTGCACGATATCGTAAAATAATCATATCGCTATTACTCTGACAATTATTATGATTCACGATTAGAGGGAATGATCATTTATGCATCACAGTTTTCATTTTCACAGAAAAAAATATATTCAAATCATGATGATGTGATATTTGTTGGCGTCTGTACCAAACAAACATGTTTTCTTACATTTGTAGAACAAGATTTGTAGACCAGGACATCTCTGCAGGCCTACAGTACTTCATTATAATGCTGTTTTTCATTTACCTAAAAACAATTCCAGCTTCTGTGATTTTTTTCTGAGTATTGGTGTTGTCTTAAACAGTTTGGATCGACATGATTTTGATAAAAAAAAAAAAACAGGCAAAAATAGCAAACCTTATTTGGTTCCTGCTTCTGAAATATGCAGATTTTGTTTATGATTTTTAACTTTAGGGCTCTAAAAAGGTTTGAGAAAAATTATTCACTATTTTGTTAAATTTTCCAGCCTAAATGATTGATCCCTTGAAGAGTTTGCCCCAAAGAATGGTTATAAAAAAACTGTAGCAGCAGAGGCTGAGACATTCTGACTCTTTATCCATAGTTTGGATCAAGCTTGAAAGGCACTGGATCCTACATTTCCCATTATGCAGCTCCATCTTACATCTCTTTATTAAGCCCAGTGAACGCTTGTAAATGGTCCACATCTTTCTAACTCCACACTCAGAGTTTGTGACAGTTTGTGTAAAAGAAAAGGTACAAATCCATGCTAAGATAACCCCGATGACATCACTGTGACATCAACAGGGTTACTGTCACACTCGTGACACAAATACACTTAACTATTCACAGGCTGGCTTTCACTTTTTGTGACAAACTGATCTTGATAATGTAAAATTGGTGTAGTACTCCGGACAGATGACTTGATGATGTCCGGTATGGTTTTAGCTTTATCGTCACCACCTTCTCTGCTCTCCTGTCGTCAGTTCTGGGAGTGTACGTCACTGTCGTCTCTGGACACCTCCGGCACGGGCTCCAGCTCCGGTTCGGCCTCCGGCTCCAGCAGCGCCTCCTCCTCCTCCGTCTCCTGCTCGACCCCGCTATCTGCCTCCCGCTCACACAAACGCTCGGTGTCGGCGGTGTCGAACTACTCGACTCTCTCGCTGCCGCTGTACAACCAGCAGGTGGATGACTGCTGCATCATCAGGGTCAGCCTGGACGTAGAGAACGGCAACATGTACAAGAGCATCCTGGTGAGGGCATTTCTTAGATCGTTAGTTAAAAAGAAAATAATATTTTTTTTAAGCTTATAATATGATATAATAAGCAGGTAAGAAATATGAATGTTATGTATAACATGTTGACAAAGCAGTAGGAAACAAAAATAAATTTACACTCAGACTTCGTCTTTGTGTGCTTGACTGTGACAAAGATACAAGGCTTTGATGTTTGTCCCTTGATCCAGGTGACGAGTCAAGACAAGACTCCAGCCGTCATCCGAAAGGCCATGATCAAACACAACCTGGAGCGGGAGAAGACAGAGGAATACGAGCTGATGCAGAAAATCTCTGAGGACAAAGGTAAAAACGAAAAAAACAAAACATTCTGACTGTGATTTCTCGATGTGAGATGAAACATCAGAAAAGTGGCTGGATCTTATCTGCAAACATATATAATTCTTATTTTTTGACTTTCCTAATATTTTTCATTGTCATAAAAATATTGATGAGCAAAGGTTTACAAATGACATAAACTGTTGTCAAGTTTTCCAAGATTTTGATAATTTATTTTCTGCTGTGGCAGCCAGGGAGGAATCCCAGTCTGACCAAATATTTCTAATAAGTTTATTAATCAGTTGGATACATCAGCCTACCTAACTCAGAATTTATTTTGTTACCACCACCAACAAAAATGAACTTGTACCCTGGACAAAAGAAAGAAAAGGCTGTAGAGTGGTCCCCTGTTATTCTGTAAAATTATATTTTCAGTTTTCAGAGTGTCTATCAGAAACACAATGTCCCTTTTTAGAATATAATTCTGTGAATTAAACACAATAATGTGTTGGTGCAGTGGAGTCTCCACACAGATCACCACAGTGATGATTAACTTATGTCAAGAGTTGACCCTCAGAAGCTTAGAAGCTTCTGCTGTTGCCATAGTAATCAGCATCCACGTTTGTATGATTTCTTTTTATAAGAGAAAGGAGACATTGTGTCAGCAGCACCCAAAAAGAGGCCAAAGACTAATAAAGAAGCTCCTTAATGGCTTCTGATTAGTTTCAAAACCTCCAGGCATGCACACGTTGATGCGACACAGCAAAGTATCCACAAGGGAGCATTTCTGAATCCCTGAGCGTGCGAAACTGCTCAAAACTAGCTGGCTGTTTAAGTTGACTTTTGGGTATTTGGAGACGGGGATGGAATAGACAGTGGCTGATGTCTTCCCCTCGTGCACTTGTCTTTCATTTGACTCACAATTACACTAATGGCAAAGTAAGTATGTAAGTAAATAAAAATGGCTGCAAGTTTGAAGAAGGTATAGCATGTGTGTGTGTGTGTGTGCGTCTCTTGAATATTCACAGGACATTCTCAACTGAAACATCGAAGCGACAAAACTGGTATCTGGGACGGATCTTGGTCGTGGAAGAATAAATCATAATGTTATTTACTCTTTTGATTCATTGACATTTCTCCCCACTCTCGTCTCGTTCTGTAGAGCTCCGGATCCCGGACAACGCCAATGTTTTCTACGCCATGAACTCCACTGCCAACTACGACTTTGTGCTAAAGAAGCGCGGCTTGGCTCGGCCGGTGCGGGCCAAGAACGTTGCCAGTTCGACGCTGCCTCGCATGAAACAGAAGGGACTGAAGATCGCTAAAGGGATTTTCTGAGGAGAAACGCACCACTTCCTGCCTCCCCTACGACCCCATAACCCTCTCTGTTCTCCGCTCCTCAGAAGAAACATTTCTGTTCGGATCTGTTGGAGGTGAACTTGAAGATCCGGGTTTTGCTTTCAACAAAGACTGAGGTGCCAGAGGAGATGAGATAAATGACGAAGCAACCTTTCTGTGGATGAGCAGAAAGCAGAGGAGCACCTTAGCACTTAGTAACAGCTGTCGTGTCATCAGGACCCTCCGAGGACGTTAAAAGGCTGAGTCTGTCGCAGGAAACGCCCAGATAGAGGCTGGGACACGTGTGGGGGAAAAGAAACAGCTGCGTTGGTGTCAGGCGTAGCTGATCCTTCTGAAATTTCTCCTAACCAGTTGTGTCGGCGTGCATCCATTTTATTTCTTTTTGTTTACAAATGTTTACATCTTCACATCACTCGTCAGCTCTTACAGATTTTTGTTTTCTCTCTTGTTCACGAGAGGAAATTTGCACCTTCGATAAAACACTTTTTAAAGCCCCAGACTCCCGCAGCCTTCGTCATCCCTGTATTTGAATCTTCAGTCTTCATGCACGCCCCCTCCTGGCACGGAGTGTACATAAACGAACAATACGAAGCCGCAGCGAGTAAACACAGATGTGTGTAACAGCTGGGTTTTCGAATGTTTCTATTTTTCAGGGAACTTTTGTTGTGAGTGTACCGCCGCCTTTACCGTCTCGACCCGGGGCTCCTGATGTCGACAGTGTTTCTTGGACTGCAGCACTGAACGTTTCGCTCTCCGCTCTCAGATGCTGGGACTCGTTTCAGCATTTTACCACCAGCGACGCTGGCATGGAGGGACCTGAACTCTTCTAACTTCTGAACGCTGCCATGTTACTTAAGAAAAACAACAAAAACAAAAAGGTCAAGAAGTCTGAATGGAGATGTGGTGTCAAAATCCAGTGGGCACAGCCATGAATCACATGCCAATGTTTCCTTTTTTAATGAATGAATTGTAACCACTACACCCTGAAGGACGTGGCAGTCCTTGGATCGCACTAGAAAACTGAGAGAAGAACAAGAGAGCTGAGAACAAAAAAAAAACCCTGAGTGTATATATCAGTTAACACCGACTGTGCAGTATGTTCTTATGAAACGGACCATGAGATTTTGTTAATAGACTCATCACGATATCAACACTTTTTTTTTTCATTTTGCTTTGTACATTTTTGCATCTCTCTGCTCTGATATGGTGCTGCTAATCATCCCTCTGAAGAGGTCGTAAGAGCTGCACTTTCTCTATTTCCTGTCCGCCGGCCGCCATGTTGGAAGACGAGAGAAGCCACTATTCTTACCTGCTGAGGGGGACGTTTAGATGGGCTTTCATACACCTAAAAAAGTATTTGTCTTTAAAACAACATTTTGACCATGTAAGACACTAAACACTTGTTTTTTATGTTTTTCTTGTGTTCCCAAAATCCTGCAGAACAGAAACTCCAGGATACGAACGGCCTTTTTTTTTAAAATAAGCAACAAGATATTCTATCAGACTTCCATGTTCTGGCAAAAAAAAACAAAAAAAAACAATACTTCCAAATTTCCTGGAACAGCAAACCGATATATTTGTTTAGCCCATAACATTACATAGGAGGAAGCGACAGTCTGAGGTTTCTCCCAACATGGCGGATCATCCTCCATATCCATCAGTAACCACTTTCCAAATGTGCCATGACAGGCTTGTGTGTTGCAGAGGCACCCGACGAGTCCTGCTGATTTATCCTGCAGGACTTCTTCTTGCGGTGTCGGCTGCGGTTTAACGTGCCAGTGATGACAGCAGAGTCTTTCCTCTGCTGGAGTGTGAAATAAGAAAAGATGGATTTTGATTATTTCCAGATTTGGAAAAACCAAAATACAGAAAACTCCTAAAACATGGAGTCTTGAATAGAGTTATCAATGAGGCTGTGCGACAGAGCCCAGATGATCAACGGTGATCCTTCCAAACCGCACAAAAGGGAACTCCTCTGTGCTGTCCGGGATCTGTTTTTTAAAGGAAAAATCCAACCTAAAAACACATTATCATTGTTTTTAAACAGGCCGTTGTTGGTGATGTACTTTTTCATCTTTGGGGCCCATATTTATTTTATTGTTATGGACACAATTGTGAGATCTTTATGATTTTCAAGGGCCTTCCTTTCTTTCATGGATTGTGCACAGTTTCTCAGCGCTCACTGCTAAGTTATCTGTTTTGTTCACCGCATAGTTACTGTCACTAAACCTTCCCAAAGTCAATGAGAAGCAGGACAGAGGCACTTAATAGGTTGTAAACTATTTAGCCAGACATGGTTACATTTGCAGCTTACGTTAGAGTGGACAAGTGCTTTTTTTTACGCCTTTGCTTTTGTGTATTTTGTTTTGAAAAGCCTAAAAAGGGAACCATACTTAAAACACTTAAAATGCAGAGTGTCACTGTCACTCAGAGCTAACTGCCTCAACATTTGGATAAGTCCAAAGTTTGAACTACCATACAATATACGTACCATATTTGAACTAGCCTTTCTGGGAAATGTAGGAAATTAACTGATCAGTTGAAAGCGAGTCCACCCAAAACACTAAATGACTGAATATCTAAGGTTGGATTTTTCCTCAGTTGTTCATATCACTGCAACTAAACACTAGATCCGCTTGGATTGCACTGCGACCATGTTTTGCCTTTTTTGTCATTTTCACCTGCATGAAGTTCATAATTCTCTTAACGATCAAATGAATGAAGCGCCCTCCCCCTCTCCCCCCCCCTTAAAAAAAAAAACCTGCAAAAGCAATATGGTGACGAGCGGCAGGAGGCACGTTGTGGATGTTGTTCGTGCGACTGTGGCGTGAAATCCTTCGCTGTTGAACACTGTGACCTTTGACCCTTCCACTCTGCCCTCTCTGCCTGTTTATCGGCGCGTCATGTTGAGCACTGTGAACTGAAATGATAATGTCTCGTTCCCCCGTAATGGTGTAGTAGTGAACATCCACCCTCCGCTCAGCTCGTTTGCGAGCAGCGGAGGCAACAGGCTTGACCCTACATGTGCCAAAAATAGGAAAGAGAGAAAAAGGTTGCTTTTAACAGATGAGTCCTCTGCCTTTCACAGTGAAATAAAAAAAAATCAAGTTTGTATGTTTACTGTTGTCGCATTTTTCTGGAAAACATTAAAAAAAAAAAGGGTGAGAACACTATGATGTCTGGACCCATTTCCCTGTGGAGAATTAGACTGTCGTCCAAGAAACTTGAAGCAAAGATATTTGTCTGGAGCTGCAGGTGAAGCTGTTGTAGAAATCCCACTTTCATGAACTCATGCATCTGTTATTCATTTTTAAATGTCTTTCACAATCAAACAGCTGCCGAATTTGAATCTCTGCCATCAAAACCAGCAGTTTTTAACCATAAACCAGGTTTTTATTCCAACCAAACTTTTCACCTGAGGAGCAGAATCTCACTCATTTTATTAACCATGTTTCAGGACCAAAACATGGTTAATGAAGTGAGTACAGGTGGTCAGTGGTGTCATTAGTTTTAGATCCTGCACCCCTAATCGAGATGACAAACCTATTGAATATTACTGTATATATTTTCTCCCACTGGTGTTTCACATTTTACACCAGCCCCGAGATATTTTTACTGTCTTTCTGGTCAAGTTTGAAAGATAAAACCACTTCAGAACCACTAAAACACAGAGTGAATAGCCTTTTTTTCCTTCTTTAAAAGTGTTTAGGACCTTCAGTGCACCACAACATCTGGAAAAATCTGGTGTTTTGGTGTTTTGGTATCTCTTACTTGATGTCACAAATCCATTAATGTGTTAGTCCGTCGATCAATACTTTCTGACTTCACTTGTTCCTGCTAAAGACATAAAACATTTTTTTTTCTTTTTTAAAAAGGTTTTGTAGTAATACCTTGAACGTAGCCTCAGATCCCTCTCTGTAGAGTTTGGTTGGAACAAAAAATGTATTTCACTGGGCCTGTAATTAAAAACAAGGTCTGTTCCCTCTTCGAGTTATTCTGCAGCAGCTCCATCTTGACTTTCAGTCTGTGTTTGTGTTCTCTGCGAACGTAAACATTGTGCACACGAGTGAAACTTTACCTGAATTTCCTGAACCGGCGAGCGTTTTATGTACTGACGAGGTTGATGTTGGACTGGTCTGTGTGTCGTTGTAGCCCGTGTTGACAATGACGTACCTTTTGTGATTTGACCTGATTCTGTGCGAGTTTGAACAAAAAGGCTGCGTTTACAAGAAGAAAAAAAAAAAGCTAAAAACTGGAAACCAGCTGGTGTGGTATGTGTGTATGTGTTTTTTTTTTTAAATGTGTTTTTATTTTTATTTCTTGTTTTGTTTTGTTCCCCTGAACTGTGCTCGGGTGCCATTTTCCATTTTAACAAAAGGATTTCAGAACTTTTTCTAACTGCAGTCAATTCTTTGTTTTACTTTTCCTACTTTTCCCCAAAACACAAACCCATGTAGAATACAGAACTGTCCTTGATTATGTCTTTGTTTATTTATTGATTTGTATATAGAGATTTGTTTTGCATTGTACATTCTCTCCTTTCTTGGTTATAGATTAATATATTCATGTATATACGAATAAACATTAAGTTTATAAAAGTAAAATGACTCTTTTTGTCTTTATTATTGAATCCTTTGTGTAAAGATTAAGGAACAGAGATGGGATGTCATAACTGAAAGTAGCATACAGGAGCATAGCACAGAATTTCAATCTCGGGCTGAAAATTATCAGAAGATCAGAGCTAAAATGATAACGGATACAGTACAGTACACTGGAATTTTGCATCAAGTTAGGATTTATTTATTTCTCTCCTCCCGAGAGAATTTGATGCTCAATTCAATATACAAAGTGACATAAATGCACAGCTTTTATGATATGCTGCATTTCCAGAATAAAATCTCAGCACATCATAAAATGAAGTAAGTAGTGTAGTGTTGTGTATTCTGGTATAGTGTATTGCATTGTGTGTGAAAATTATGGTGCAATACATATGCCAACTCAGTATGTGAGCAAGTAATGAATAAACTACAGAAAAGTTCACTTACACAGTAAATGGAACCAGAAATGGACAAGAAATAAATATTTCATATTATAGAATAAATGTATATCTATATTCAATCTTTATATAGTTAAAAAAGAAACCCGTTAAATTTAATTAAATACAACTCTTCTTATAGAACATTTTAAAGTGTTTTCTGACAGAGATTGATAAGACGTCATCTTTCAGCGACTGGAAGTACTTGTCGGTCGCGCCTGCGCAGTAGCACAGAGCTTTGTTATTGCATTTCAGTATGGCGCTTAGCAAGACGTTTGGACAAAAACCGGTCAAATTTCAGCTTGAAGAAGATGGAGACTTTTACATGATCGGATCGGAGGTTAGTGTTTCACCTCTTTAACAAAGTCTTCTATTAAAGATTCACGCATCTGGCAGAAATGTGTCGTTTAACCTGGCCGCCGGTCCGCTGGCAGCTAGCTAGCTATCTTACCATGCTAGCAGAGAGGGAGGACAGCGCACGAAGACTCATTCATTTATTTTATATTTATTAATTGTTAATGCAGCTGAAAACAGCCTAGAAGGTAATCACATTCATATATAAGTGGGCGTAGCGGAAATAAGTTTGTTTAGAAAGCGTGTGTCCTTCTCCCGAGGAGTACCCATTTATCTTCGTCTGAGCTAGCTAACGCTAATCAATTAGCTAGCTAACGTTATGAGGCTTTATCCGGCGCTAACCTTCAGCAAACCAAAACTGGTTTATTCGGTGTTATACGTTACATTAACATTTGGTATATTAGAATAGTAAGAATCATACAGTCACGATTTTTTTTTCTAGTATATTGGTACGTAACCATGGCTCCCCCTAGGAACTGTAACAGTACATGTTGGCTGTAAGGTTCCTTGCACAATTAATACATCAGTGTGTTATACCAGATACTTCAGTCCATAGTATTTAATCTGGGGTCACAATATTTCAATAGCCGTGATAGCAGAGAAATGAGTGTCTAGATACTCAGAAACCCCAGTTATTAAAATGTGTGACTTTATCTAAATACTACAGGTGTGCCTTGTTTCATAAAAACTGTTGCACTCTATTTAGTAAGTATGAGTAAAAATGTTGAAATTTCAATTTTTGGGGGGTTGTCGGCACTTTTGATTTGTGCGATGGTTTAATTATGAGTTTACACAGTTGCTCTCTCACTGACATGAACCCACTGCATTTGTACCTAAAGGGCTACTATGTAGTTCTGGGGACCACGTTGTAATCACATGAGAAAGAGCTCCATTTGCTGAATTTTAATCCTAAATCAACATGTCATGACTGAATAAATTGAATAGACAAACTGACCCAAACTGACAACACAGTTTCATACTGTTTTACTTTTTACTTCAATAACTGGTATCACTCAACCTTGTGTTTTTTAATCAACAATAACCCCAGTTCACAAATCAAATATGGGTAGGTGATCATGCTGGAGTTAAGTAGTACTGATGAAAATTAAAAGTGCTGAAGTCATAACAATGTTAGGTTTGTTATCCAGGTAGATGTTGTAATGCCTATAGATGTGGATTTATTGTGATATTGATTGTGCTAAGATGTTGTATAGAGCTGTAACTTATGATGATTATCATTCTTGATGAATCTGCCAATAATTGTCTTGGTTAGTCAATTATTTCTGGGACATGACATGCCATAAATCCAAATTCCAAAGATATTCACTTAACTTGGATACGTAGACATATTTACTGAAGTGGAACCAGCAAAAAATGAAAGACTGTAATGATTACTTTATTATCATCAAGAATCTACATTTAACCAAAGAGATCTGCCGTCATGATTCCTGATTCTCTGTATGTTTCTCCGTCTGTCTGTGTGTGTGTGTTCAGGTGGGAAACTACCTCCGTATGTTCAGAGGCTCCCTGTATAAAAGATACCCGTCATTATGGAGAAAACTGGCATCAGTAGAAGAACGAAAGAAAATAGTGGAGTCATCACACGGTCAGTAGAGTGCAGTCTAAACACATCTACTACTGGGTGGGGTTGTTATCTCCTTCTTCTAGTATGAGAAGCTGTTTGTACTTTGAAATTTCAGGGTAAAGACTGTCAATTCAGTAATATGGAAACTAAGAATATTAACCCTAGAACTATTAAGTATTAAGTAAACTTAACTACAGTTAAAATAATAGTTCTATAAATGTGATACACATTTTTTTTTCATTATGCTGAACTGCTGGTACTGTACTTTTAAAGAAATGAAAAAAAGGAATGAGCTCTAAACGTAATGTAGCAAGCAATTTGTGAAGTCTGTGTTGATTTGACTCGTCGTTCTTGTCATTCAGATCACGGCTACACTCAGCTGGCCACCAGTGTGACCCTGCTGAAGGCCTCGGAGGTCGAGGAGATCCTTGAAGGAAACGATGAGAAGTACAAAGCTGTCTCCATCAGCACTGAGCCCCCCGCCTACCTCAGGTACCTCAGCTACAGTCAAGTAATACCCATTGCCTGTACAATTACACTAGGAGGGTGCATCAGAGTGCAGTCTGTAAAAATTTGGACTTTGCTTATTTGGAAGATATCTTGTCCTTAACCTATTAGAGAAGAATAAAACCTACAACACTGATTTATACGTTGGTGTTCTGTATGATTTTCACACATCCTTATGTGTTGTTCTGTCACCAGGGAACAGAAGGCCAAGAGGAACAGTCAGTGGGTTCCTACGCTGCCCAACAGCTCTCACCACCTGGACGCGGTGCCCTGCTCCACCACCATCAACCGCAGCCGACTGGGCCGCGACAAGAAGAGGACCTTCCCACTGTGGTGAGCAACAGGATCCTGCACAGGGACTGTGTCTGAAATGATCACTCACTATTTCCTATATTACAAACACTCGGTATTTAAATCTACAGAGAGCTGAGGATTTGGGACCCTTCTGAACCATCGTTATTTTGTGTTAATGATGCCACGTAACTGATTTTTCTTTGATTTTTTTTTATTTTTTAGCAAAACCTTTTTCGTTGGGTTGTTATATTTCACACTTAGAATTTGGATGCTTGGATGAATTGGCATGAAGTAATTACGGCATGCTAGGCAGCAGAAATTGAGTAATCTGGACACAGCCAGCAACTGTTGGGACATCAGGGAGCCATTCATTCTGTTTATTGCTCTGCTACCATTGTGTCTGTTTGACTAAGCTCTTTACTCTTTCAAAAAACAAATTAAATTAAATAAACATTTCCTGATACAGCTGGTAATGGTACTGATTCACATTGACTGAGTGCAGTGCATTATTATAGCTGCCGTCTCTAAGTTTTGACCCTGTATGTTTTTCTTGGCCAGCTTTGACGACCACGATCCAGCGGTGATCCACGAGAACGCCACTCAGTCTGAAGTTCTGGTTCCAATCCGTCTGGACATGGAGATCGAGGGACAGAAGCTCAGAGACGCTTTCACTTGGAATATGAACGGTAATGCCCCATCACCGCTTCCTCACGTCGCACTGAAAAGAGTATCTCAGTGTATCAGTATTAAAAGAAATTCTCCTCCTTCTGAAATGTTCAGAGAAGCTGATGACGCCTGAGATGTTCGCTGAGATCCTTTGTGACGACCTGGACCTCAGCCCGCTGGCCTTCGTCCCTGCCATCGCCTCCGCCATCCGACAGCAGATCGAGTCTTATCCCACAGACAGCATCCTGGAGGATCAGGCAGACCAGAGAGTCATCATCAAGGTGACTCTACAGTGCCGGCGACATTCAATGAGAGTTGTGAAGTGCACTCCAGAGTAAGACTGTACTCAGTATGAGTGATTCATCAACTGTTGTTTGTCCTGTTTCAGTTGAACATCCACGTTGGGAACATCTCCCTGGTGGACCAGTTTGAGTGGGATATGTCTGAGAGGGAGAACTCTCCTGAGAAGTTTGCCCTGAAGCTTTGCTCTGAGCTCGGCCTGGGCGGGGAGTTTGTCACCACCATCGCCTACAGCATCCGCGGTCAGCTGAGCTGGCACCAGAGGACATACGCCTTCAGGTACTGTGTCACCAACACGCAGAATAATGTGTGATATATACTCATTTGTGTATAGTTAGACAACTATGAAAGCCATTATGATTTGTATTGTAGTATTTTATTGTTTTAGATGGACATTTTCTTACAAGTTATTGATGACCTTTAGAAAGATTGTACGGTCTGAATTCTCCGTACGAGAGAATTGAGGCAGATTTTCCGACACAAATCCAAAAGAAGAATTTGACCTTTTGCTGGTTTTGAAATGTTTTTCGAAGACTTGCTTAAACAGACGGAGGGGAAATGTGTTTTGTTGTATGTACTGTTGCCATAGTGATGTGGCTGTGACCTTTGACC
Organism: Lagodon rhomboides; assembly: GCA_039737535.1. Taxonomy (NCBI): domain Eukaryota; kingdom Metazoa; phylum Chordata; class Actinopteri; order Spariformes; family Sparidae; genus Lagodon; species Lagodon rhomboides. The sequence continues at coordinate 16,381,340 of CM077791.1, read as the reverse complement.
TCTCCCTCATCAGGATGCTGAAGCCTGTCACTGTATTTCACTTTCCAATTGTAAACTGGCCAATCTATCTTCCCTGAAGTGTTTTTACATTGTGTCCAGACTGAAGCTGAACCAGGTTAAATTAAGGTCTTGTTTGGTTTTTGCTGCTCTGATGTTTCTTCTGTGGGTGAAATATGGCCGACAGTCTGCTGTCTGAGTTTCCCAGGATGTGAAGTTATGAAATATTTCAAAACCCAGACAGCAGCTGTGATCTCTATCACAGTTAGACATCTGGTGTGGAAGAAATTTTTATTTTCCTGCTGATGATGATTAATGAGCCTCATGGTGGTGTCAAAACAAACCTCTTTTAAATGTTCATATATTTGTTGAGGGTATAACTTGAATCTAAAGCCAGAATGTCCCTAAGGCAACAGTCATATGCATATGGTTAGGTTCAGAACCGTTGTTTTACCTCCGCTTCTCACGCTTGTTTTCTCACTTTTCATTTATGTTGTGTTTCCTAAAATATCAGCAAAGTCTGGAATGTGTTTTTCTTTCATGATCCTGTCTGTTCTCACGCTGCTTATCCGGGCCATCGAATAACATGATAAAATGTTGTCATAATATTTAGTTATTGTAAGTGAAACAATGTCAGGTGTCTGTCTTTGAAGCTTTAAGTACAATTTGCATGTTTTAGGATTCGCTTAAGCTTCAGGGGAAAAGTGACCCCATGTTTCACATCGATTAGAAAACATCCGATCTGAGTCACATGAAAGGAAAAAAAACACAATGAAGCTTGAAGCTGCAGAATAAAAAAGTCTGAGTACTGCAGTAAAGTAAATCCGGTCATACTGAAGTGTTTCTGTTCCTGTTTTTGGTGTTTTGCAGTGAGAACCCGCTGCCCACAGTGGAGATAGCCATTAGAAACACAGGTGATGCCGACCAGTGGTGCCCCCTGCTTGAGACGCTGACAGACGCAGAGATGGAGAAGAAGATCAGAGATCAGGACAGAAACACAAGGTCAGTGTTGGATGGTTCAGTAGACCGCTGTGATCGAGCCAGCTGCTGTTTGGTAGCAACAGTTCTGTTCCGTTCTGTGTACAGTGCTTCATCATTTCTGTTTTTTATGTCCAGTTTTGTTTTGCTTTTTTCTGTTTTCTCAATTAGTCATTTGTCTGTAAGATGTCAAAGTGTTTTTTTTAAAAGAATTTTTTAAGAATGTCTTCAAATGTTTTGTTTTGTGCAAAAAGCAGTTCAAATGATGATACGTTAACTGTGCTAGAGGAATAAGGAAACCAGAAAGTATTCACTTTTGAGAGGCTCGAACCAAATAATATTGGCATTCGTTCTTAAAAAACAACTCAAAGTAATAAATCAGTTGTCATAGTAACTGCAGATTGTCGTCACCATTCAGCTTATATTTAGTACCAAACTACATGGCTCTTTCTAGGAGAATTTCCAGGAAATTATGGACCCATAAAATAAAGCAATATCTGTTATTCAATTACTTGATCAGCAGGAACTTTAAACACAACAATTTGGAAAATACAGATTACCATGTAAGCAGTTTATCAAAGCTTCACTATTCTGATTGCTAGGTAAAGATTTGTTGCTTGTCCCTTCCTTGTTTCATGTTATTGTAAACTGAACATCCTCAGGTTTTTGAACAGAAAAAATATATCATTCACTGAACAAGTTGTTAGAGTTGATCAACATGAATTGTTGAACAATGAATCAAATTATTATGGTCAAGCAGATATTGCCATGAAATGGTTCCAGGTTCTCAAGTGTGAGAGAGCAGCGTTTGAATGTTTCACCAGCTGTCTGGGTTCAGACTGGTGGTCAGACAAAACAAAGGAGCATTTTTGCCAATTTTTGAGGTGTTGACTCTGTTCCTGTTTGCTTTACAGGCGAATGAGGCGACTGGCGAACACAGCACCTGCGTGGTAGACGAAGCTGCATCAGCGCCCCCCTACAGGAACGGTGCTCATCTGATTGAGGGGATCGATTTTTGCAACATCAGCAACGAAGACGTCCTGACGTCCCTCCATCAAGCGCTGGATGTCTCTCCTCCTCCACCGGGTTCTCAGTCAGCTGGTCACCGTGTTTATTTTTTATTATTAATGTTAATTTTATGTTATGTTTGGCAAAGCCCCCGGTAGAAAATGTCCCTCCTTCGTGTTTCCCCTGCGACCCTCGGTGTGGAGAAGCTGCTCTCTCACTTTGACCACTGACTCTCGTTACCTAACCACAGAGGGAGAAGAAACCACACAACCAGGCTCAGATAATATATTGTTATGTTGTATTTGTTGTCTTTTTGTACATTTTAATAATTCTTACAAAATAAAAAAAAAAAAGTGAAAGAGCTTGATCTCCTGTCTGGTGATATTGTGCGTCATTTAAACATGTTTTAAGTATTTCTGCCATAGCTACGATTAGACTGATGTACGAGTCTGCTATTATTGTTTTGACTGATTGGCTGTTTTTTTGTACGAGCAGTCGTTTGTATTTCAAAATTGTGATTTGAAAGACTGCAATGTTGAAATCTCTCTCTTTTAATTACCACTTACATAATTAACAGTGTCTTAACATGCCGAAGCAGCAGATAGTTTAAAGTGGCAGATTTCTTCAGCTGTAGCTAAATAACTATAATAATAATTTCTCTCAGTCAGCAAAACAACAAAAAAAGTCATCTTGGCTGTCATCTGGTGAACATTTACGCTCGGTCAAAGTTGGTATTGTTCAAGATGTTACACCAGTCATTTTAATTTTTTTTGAGCAAATTAGCAGATGTTAGCATGATGGTGGAGCATGGTAAGCATTCTACCTGCTAAACATCAGCGTGTTAGCATGATAATATTAGCATTTAGCCAGTTTCCTTACAAAACAGTTCTCTGGTACAAATAAACAATCTTGATGAAAGCTGGAGTCGTTAGTATATGGAAGCCCATTTCCACCATCAAAGTTAAATATTATTCCCATGGTTTATCATAATTATGAGATTAAATATAGAAAATTATGAAATAAAAAGTCACATCATTTGACAAAAAGTACTAATCACAAGATTAAAATAAAGTCATGATTATGAGATTCAAACCAAATCTATCATAATTCTGACTTTTTTCAAATAACTTCGACTTTCTATATTAAAGGTATGGTTCACCATGGGATTTTTTTTTAATTTAGTTTTTCATGTTTTCATCTTTTTTTCTATGGCTGGCAGAAATTGACTTCTATACATTTCAGACAGTCACCTCTGTAGCTGTTGAGGGTAAATTACAGACAACTGAAGGGCTGAGTTGCCAAATATGGAATGTAATATCTCAGTGAGGTGAGATACATTTATACCTTTTTTAATTCTATCAGATTAAACAAGTTTTCCTGACATAATTTTGTTTAAAATAAATCCCAAATAAAATGCTGTAGTTAAATATATGGAACATGTTTGCAGTTTTAATCCATTAAGCCCTGGATTTTTACTTTTTGAGATTTTTTTATTTTTATTTTTTAAGAATTTGAATTTGTTTCCCAGAGTTTTCTTTTCCCATAATAATCTCACTGTAAATGCTCCTTTTCCACCCTGATAAGAAAAATGGAAAACTCTAGTTGAATCTCTGGAAACACAGACCTGGTTTCTTGACGGTGACCCTCATCAGTCTCACCTTAGCTGTGATTAATATTTGCGAGCAGCGCTGCGTTATGTGGGATGACTGTGATGTGTTTTGTTGTCCAGCTCCCACAGGGACTTGTTTGCGGGCTGTTGTGCTAAGCAATTTCCATTTTGTCCCTCAGTGTTTGACCCACAAAGGCAGCGGGTGAAAGTGCAGAGTGTGCAGACGGGGCTGATTTCAGGCCGTCGGCAGTTCTGTGACCCAGCGGCAGTGTCACAACAGTGTTGTGGGTCAGTCCTGCTCCTTTCAGTCCTTCCTGAGGAATCTGTAACTGTTTTTACTTCTTTTACACAGTTGGAGTGGATTTTCTCAGGATGTTTTTTTTTTATTTGTTCAAGTGAATAGCGTTGTGAAACAGTGTCTCTCTCTCTTTGGCTCCAGTTCTGACCTTAAAAATGACAGAATAATCTTGACATAAAGGTCAGTCTACCAGCTACGCTTCATCATCTCTTCTTCTTCATCATCTCACAGTCTAAGGAAACGGTGGTTATTAATTCCCCTCGCATACGATCACCTGTCATGACGTGATAAACCCCGATAAAGACCATGAGCTAAGGATAAAGGTTAAAAAAAAAACTAGTTAGTGGACCTTAAAGGGGCAGTTCACCACAAGATGAGCAATCCCTTTTCTTTTTAACAAACTAGGTTTCTGTTACAGTCGGTGTTCCTCCTTGTGTTTATCCTGGAGGTCTTACAAATGTGTTGAGGGCATTTCCTTCATCGTAAAACATCAAAAACATGGGGCCCCCCTCGTGAAAACTTCTGTCCAGTAGTGGTCAAGTCCTCCACAGGATACACTGTGGTTTTTTTCTGCTCCGCTTTCCAAGAAAAACTAACTGCGTCTGTGTTCCTTCTACCCATAATTCCTTGCATTTTGGGAGCCATTTCTCCCTGCTTGTTTAAATTGTGCTTCCTGTCCTGAAGACCTTAGACTGCTTAGACTGAGATTTGCTTTTTCAGGCATGTTGATGTGTTTTTGTTAATGTAAGCGAACGCTGCGACGCCAAAGTTCACATGCTGAATTTAAACATGCTATTGAATATCCTCATACACGTCCACTGTCCTCTGCAAGGACTCCACAAATCCACAGATCCTCTGTCTGTGCTCCTGCCAGCTGGTTTCTCGGTGCAGTTAGTCGTCCTGCTGCAGATCTCCACCCTGCTGCTCTTCGTGGAGGGGGCGGTAGTCCGGGTCCTCCGGCTGGTCAAACATGGCCTTCCTGTAAACAGAGAATGGGGCATTAATAAGATGGAGACAGATTTTCTGTATCTAAGTGCTTTAAGTTTAAATGAAATATCTGATTCATCTGATTATTCCCTGCAACCTCTGCCCACTTACAGAGGCCTGTTTCACCAAGTTTTCAAACATGCAAGATACAAAAGTAAGAATGGAAAACATTTACGAAACATGACGCTGCCGCCATTTATAAGCGGAGTCTGCAAAGCACTAGATTTAAGCGTGAAATCTCCTTTTCTTTGTTCTATTTTTGTACAAAGTTTCTGCGAAGGGAAACATTTACAATCACAGAGCACTTACAGAAGTTCTGGTGTCATCAGCAGCTTCCTTCCTCCCGGCTGGTTTGGAAACACGTCTTCTAGGAAGTAGTACATGTGACCGACGCTGATACCTGAGGAGAGGAGGAACTCATCTTACAGCTGACTGCTGGATGATTTCGCTGGATGCTTTAGTCTTAAGAGTAAGAGTACATCACGACAACATTCGGTTCATGTTAAAGTAAGTCACGTTCTGTTTTTCTTTTTTATGAATAAATCCCATGTGCAGAGCCCAAACCACCACTGAATGTATCTACTGTAAGGTCACAGTCACCAGAGCAACAAACGTGGATTAATCCACCTCTGAAAATAGTCCCCAACAGATGCACTCTGTTCTGCTGTTTGGTTGCTAGAAGCTACAGTGATCAGCTGTTTTCATATTTTTTCTTCTACAGCGCCTTTTTAAAGATCAAACTATGTATTTGCTAGCTGTTTTTAAAGATGTACGTCCTCAGTAGGAATATAACTAGTGTGCTTGAAGGTAAGAGTCACAGACAGAAGTCAGAAAGTACTGCGAGATGGACTAGCACACTGTTGGTTCTGGTCTTTTCATGGAGTTTGTTTACAACATGAAACATATTAATTAATGAATGACATGTGATGAGTGAGTAAAGAGTGTCACAGTCCGCCCGTTCACCCCGGATAAACAGAATAAGGTCCGGTCACATCAGATGTTGTTGGTGTGCGTTTTGGTGAAGTGTTCTTATACCTAGGAGGTCGACCACGATGGAGTTTCCGAGCAGCAGCGAAAATCCCATGAGCACCCAGGGGAGGAACGGGGCCTGGAAGTTCAGGAGGCCGAAGAAGTTCATGCGTATGAGCGGATGCCTTCTACTCCAGACGTACACCAGCATGATGATGAAGGCCTGACCCAGGAAGAAGATGTTGGCGAACAGACCGAACAGCTGGGGGCCTTCAGGTTAATCAAAACTGATCGAGGGGTGGGAGTGTTTGTCTTAGATGGAGAAATTAAATTACTTTATTGCTTGAGTCAAACTGGTCGTGAGTGATAGCAATTAGAGGAGACTGGTCCGAATGAACCAGCAAATGAAATATCTCTCTTCTTATCTCATGCTTATTGTATGGAAGCCCAAAGAAATAAAATGGATCGAGAGTTAGGGTTGATAAAAGTAAAAATGGTAAATCATGGTATGTTTAGATTCCTATTAACGAGATAGAAAGTCAGAAACTTGAGTTACTTCCTAAATATTTAAACTTAGTGAGTTAATATTATGAAATAAGTCAAGATTGGTGATAGCTTTTTCAAAATTATGAGATAATAACCAAAAAGTTTGACTTGTTAAATCAGATTCATACATACGGAGTTACTATTTAATTATTTTACTGAAGGAGTCACAAATTAGACTTTGTGTCTCATAACTTTTGACTCCCAAGATTATTTATCAGTTGGATTTAATAATCTAAATCACAATTTGATGAAACTTCAGTATTGATTTATTCTGGCTCATTGAGCCAAATAATCTAATGACACTAATGACATCAAATATTTAATCAGAATCTTGACATAATAAGGCAAATGTATGACATTTTGAGTCAAATTTATATTTATCATAATTTTGACACACTTTTGACTTGATACCTTATTTTTTTCACCATTTAGAGATTTTATTCTTTATTAACTTTAGTCTTTTATTTTTCTGGGAGAAATGGGCTTCCACACAGGTACTGCATGTTCTTGCTTATAGTCAGAAAAACTCAGAAAATTAAAATAACAAAACACCAATATATAAAATACTGGACATTGATCAGTATTTGATGACATGATGCTATACCATAAAATGCATTTGTTAGACTAAAGTCCCAAAACTACCACATGTTTCTGCCTAACACGATGATATTTTTATATTGTTTACGGAATGCCAGTCCCTTCACAATAAAAGCCTACCTACAACATTCCTTTGATTTCAGCTCAGCGTGTTGCTGCTCTGGTAACGTGCTCAAAGCTGCACTCTCCTGATATTACAGCAGAATTAGCGCTCATTTAAAACGGTCCATGAAACATCACACGGCTCCAGAACATCCCATAAACCTGCACGGTGACCGTTTCACGGCAGCCTGGAGGGAACCAGAACCGTATCATTAACCTGGAATGTGAACAAGAGCTCCGGGCTGCAGACTGCTGAGCATCATCAAAAAGAGACCGGCTGCATGTACAGTAGCTCTCAGTACGTTAACTCAAGTACTGCACTTAAGTAAGAACCTGAAGTAAATATTTCCATTTTATGCTACTTCATATTTCTACTCCATCACATCTCAGAGGCAAATATTGTACTTTTAAATCCACTACATTTGTCTGACAGCTTTAGTTACTAGTTACTTTTCTGGATTACAATTTGTAATACCCATCCTTGACCTCCAAATTAGTCGATTTTAAATACGAATGTTAGTAAATATAAAGTAACCTTAAACATCTACAGCAGCAAAAAGCAACAAACTCGTCATGCAGCAGTAATATTGATCCAAAAACATCAGATATAATGGAAGATGGAACATTTTCCTGCGAGAGTACCTGAACTTTTGATACATCGAATTAATTAAACTGATAATACTTTTATACTTTTACTTAAGTAAGGAATGCAGGACTTGTTGCTTGTGGAATCTTTTCACAGTCTAGTGTTGGTATACTTTTACTTTTAAAGATCTCTGCTGGCTTTACCTGCTTTTAGACAGTAATCGTCCTGATTTGGAAGAATACACAAAATAACGTAAAGAAGAGATTTCAGTCATCTAGCCTGCTACCAGACCGACCTGAAAGCTGGCCGCTCTGAATTGACTAAAACCTTTTCCACCTTCAGTCAGTTCAGTTCATCCAAATTACAAAAAACATGTTATTGGTTGTGTTATCTAACAATGCAGATGGTCAGTTTTGATTTAACTTGTCCAGATTTCTTGATTTCTAACACTACTTTTGGAATGATACTGAGGATCCTGTATTGGCAGCAGTCCTTCATTATTTGGCCCTGTTTCCGAGATTTCTGTCTCCGCACCAGTAAAACCGAGGCGACTGGCAGTTTGACAAATGACATTACACCAACAGAAGGCGCTGGCAATAAAAGTGAATCTGAGGATTTTACTTTTTTGTCACTTGTGTGAACTGACCCTTTAAGGAAAGACCTACGCATGTCATGCCACTGTTAGTCGCTGTAAAACATTCATTTCTACGCTCTGTCCTTTTGTTCGTCGTGTAAAAGGATACAGTCATCACGATTCCTCCGAACAGGAACATGAAAACAAAATCTGCCGTCCTCCCTCGGAAGCAGCCTTCCTCCAGCATCCGACAGTATCGATAACTTGATTCAGTTAAGGACTCTGCGGCAGATTCTCTCCGGTGATAATGATCATGCTGCGGTTACAATTTATGGCAGTGTCTTCACAGATATACTGAAATATTCATTCTGTTTTTTTGCCTGAGGAAACGCAGTGAAAAGATACAGAAAGATGATGTTGAACACGAAACTGAATCCGAGAGAACCGAAGAAGAGGAAGCTGGTTATTAGGCGCCATATCTGAGAGAAAGGAAGACGAAAGGGTGCAAATGTAACAACCCGCCACACAGCCAGGGTTTAAAGGCATTAACAGTAGATAAATCTGACCTGGTATCTTCTGATGATCAGGTCCGGGTTAAAGTAGAGTTGAAATGGGGTGATGACCTCAAGTTGCTTAAAAGAACAACACACAGTTTGAGATTAATAATCATGAATGCACCAAGACATGCAGAGATAATGTGAGCAGAATATAAACGTGAATAAATGTAATAACTTTCCATTTGAAGTGTTTATTTATGTATTTGTCCACAACTGTAACTGTAAGTGGACACTGCTGTATAAACACTACGAATAACAATAATGTAAAACACAACTTTAAAGGGGCACTACGTAGTTTAGGATAACAAATTCATACTCAGAATTTTAATATTTACTATACTAATATTAATGAGGTAACAGTACAAACTCATAAATGAATAAACAAAATGTTCTCAGAGGGCAATGAGGTCCCCAGAACACTGTGTGAAGCTAGAAAGGTGGCAGGGTCCGCCACATATAAACAAAGTAAAACAGTATGAAACTGTGTTGTCCTCATTTTGGACCAGACAAACTGACAAATTCACAATCATAATAATGTTTTTAAGGAAGAGATACTTTTATTCTGCACCTTTCTACAAGCTCTGTAGATGTTTTATTAAAAAAGATTAGACACAAAAATGTTTGACTTTTGTACATTTCAAATAATTAACATTTTCTGTTTATATAGTTATAAAAGCTCCAAAGATTCAACATGTGATTGAACTATTCAACTAGAAATGTTCAGTCAGCCCTCTGTGGTTGAAAGACACAGTTACTTTCTCAGTAAATGTGACAAAAGCAACACCTGATAAAAAAAAAAAACCGTATGCTGCTCATTGATCATCAATTGATTTGACATTTAAAAAGCACCAGAAAGCAAACTGCATTCATCATGTTTCAATGTGTCTAGTTTGGAAATCAATAAACTTTCTTAAAGGTTCATTATTTGGTTCATAATATAGGTATTAAAAGAAATAAGCAAATCAGAGTCAGTGGATTTTTACTTCATCTTAATAATTGTTTCCTGTCTATCAGAGCAGGTAGGCTACAGTTTGTCCTCTTCATGTTTACTAAGTTGTTGTTGTTGTTGTTGTTGTTGTTGTTTCTTACCACAGCAGCGGTGGTGAGGACGCAGGCAGTCGTGTACGCTCGGGTCACCACGGGGATCTGAAAGTACTCCTGAGCGAAGCTGTGAGCCATCGCTGCTGCCGCCTCACTGTCAGCCATGATTCACCCACTGAATGAACGGCACCGCACAGGCCCCGCCCCTCCCTCACCGCACCAGCCAATCACATCCACGCTTCAATTAACACCATCCACCCCACACACTGTAAGCTTTTAACTCAATCCAGTGACTTTCAGTGCCCGAAAGTTTGAATGCAGAAGTAGAAACATCATTTATGAGAAACTTTTCTTCCTCCCTGACATCTCTACATTTATCTCCTGTGTCATTCTATCTTTCAAATTTTACGTCATTGGGATTTAGTGTGTGAAATAATACTCATATTAAAAAAAAAAAAAAAAACTTACTGAAAAATTAGACAGCAATGATAATTGCACAACACAAAAATAAATGAATGAAAATAACATTCACTGGTCATTATTTGAGAGTTTATTCACAAAATTATAAACGTTTGTAAATACAGAAATCATCTTCATTGATGATTCGTCTACAAAAGATATTTCAACAACAGTTTTGTTCAACAAACCACCACATCATTCTGTCACAGCAAAGATGTTTGTTTTCTCTAAACATAATAATAATAATAATAATAATTCTAACTCTTCTATTACATTATTCTATTCTATTACACGATAAATGTGGCATTTTCAATTAAAAAACAATATAATTTATTAATAATGCTCCGGACAATATTAAGCAGTGGTTGGAAAGTGAACAATTTGTCTTTCGAATGTTTTTTTCTTTTATTAAGCACAAAGTTTAGCTCAATATTTGGGTGCGGTAAGTCGTTTAAAAGACAATTATATTAAAAGTATGAAAAGTTTTAGTTTGTCTTGTTTCCCTGCATCACTTCATGTGGTGAATTAGCTCTGGAGGCAGCAGAGTTTGGTCAGAAGGTTATGGTTTTATTAAATGAAAAAACAATACGCAGTTAATACATTTCAATGTACAGGGTACAGGGTAAAAAAAAATAGTAATCAAAGACATGTATGTACAACAAACCTTTGCTAAGTTGTCTGTGTATAAATAGTTTTTAGAGCAGTCAGAGTTCACTGATTAACACTTGAAATGTGTTGCAGAAATATTTCAAACAACGACAGACTGAAAAGAAACAACAACGTCTGAATGATGAAAACTGAAATGACTCGTCAGTGTCCTGCACTGAAAACCTAACATCTGATGAACACGACACTTTGCACTGAGCCTTCACATTTCAAGTGCTGCAACCAAGGACATGGCAGAGGAAATGTCACATTAGCTGGATCAGCGGGTCTCGACCTGGGTGTCCTGACCCACAAAGACATGAGTTGTTTCACTATCCAGCAGTGGTGAGAGAAGAATTCAGATCCTTTACTTCGGTAAAAGTACCATTACAACAGGGAAAAATAAAATACTCGTACTAATACTAATACGTTACAAGTAAAAGAACCTGAACTCAAAATCTGACTTACATGAAAATTACAGAAGTTTCATCTGCAAAATGTGCTTTAAGCTAAAACTACTGCAGACGTTATTAGATTGTTAATACTGATGCATCATGCAGCATTTTACTGTTGCATCTAGGTGGAGATATTTTTGTCTACTTTATATACAGTTACTAAGTTTAGGGATCAGACTCCTCCAAAAGGCCACAAAATACATCTGAGCTGATTGATGGGAAAGACAAAACAAAACTCTGACATGCTTTAATTAGCTTTATGTTTTTTTTTTTTCTGAAATATTAGATCCCCTGACCTCTTTGAGCCTCAAATTGTTATTTGAATGTGACCATGCGACACATTTAAATTCCTCTCTGGTGGAACATATCATAGACATCTGCTGATTCACAAACCATAAATGTTGGTTCACATTGTGTCCCAGAACCAGACTTCATAGTACTTCTAAACAGGTGTTGAGTCTGTTGTGTGTTCACAGTGGAAAATGAAAATGAGGCATAATCAAACCAGATAGTTTGCATACCAAGTACGGTTTTAAGTGTGCTGTTGATGCAAACTATTCTCCCAGAATGCAATGCACAGAGGAAATGGAGGAGCTTCTCACAGCTGCGAAACATTAAAGGGGCTGTGTGGAACAATTTGTTGCAATTCAAATGTATTAATCTCTCGACTCCGCTAACAGAGAGCAACAGAAGCTAACGTTACTTTAGAAATAGAGTCCGCTAACATAAACGACCAGCTTCCAACACAACACACAAGTTCCACAGAGCCCCTTTAAAGTTAATTGTGGATGAAGGTGAAACGACTCCCGAAAGATCTTTGACAACAAAAAATAGGTATTACATGTTAGGATAAACATTTAGATGTTTCAAAATTGCAGTTTAATTTACGCTCAATCTTGCACGCACTGTATAATTTCCAGTAAATATGCTGATTCTTATATACTAACAGTATACTATGTATATATGTTGTATTTTATAAGGTTATTTTTAATGTAAAAATGTGATTCTTAAAAGTAATTACAAAATACAGCGGTCAGGTAAACGAAGAATATTTGTGTCTGAAAAGAAGTGGAGTAGAAAGTAGCAGAACATGTAAATACCCAAAGTACAAGTACTTCAAAACTGTACTTGAGTAAATGGACTTCCCACCACTGCCATCACGCCAATAATCTATGTGGGCAAAACAGCCTCCGGCACCATCAGTTTGTGTTCAACTTCCTGGCGGTGCTGAGAGCCACCGATCCACGCAGCAGCTGCTGTCCCTGAATGTGCCACACTGACCAGCCTGAATAGAGCACCATGTCATAATGTAGAGAAACAAAGCGTTGAAACATGAGGACATTCTCTGAGGAAGTATGACACTTCTCCTGTGGTGAGAGAGTGTTGCGCTCTAGATGGCGCCCTGGAGCTTTTTTTTTTTGTTAATGCCACAGAGGCCTGCAGACTGATGAGCGAGGCTTCACACCAACATGTTCGAAGAGCTACGTCAAAGTATGACACATGGTGATGCTATCATCTTTTGTTCCCGCATGAACAGCTGATGTCTACAAATGCAAATGTCTTCTGTTTTGTTGGGGAGAAAAATTGGAAACATAAAAACAAAAATGTACATGATGAAAAATGTAGTGTTAAATGTGAGATGACAGCCAAGGTCACAACAACGGAGAGAAGCAACTCATCCCTACACACTGAAATGTGTATATTGTAATAAAATAATACAAAACTTCCTCTTAAACAGCCGTGTTTTACGCTCGGCTGATGTGGAAAAGTTGGTTCATCGCTGAAGGCTAAATGTGACATGACGTATGTGAAGCGTGTGACATGAACGTCACAAATGAAAAACATCAAATGTGCTCAAATAAAAACATTAAGAAAAACACAAATGCGATATTTTCATCACACGGTTAAAGGAACAGTTCGCCCAGAAATGACAGTTTAGTCATTGCCATGTGAAGTTTTTTAATTTACAAAACATTTCTGGAGCTTCAAGGCCAAACAGTGTTGTTCCTGAACAACTGAAGTAGATGGGGACTTGTTTTAAATTTAAAAAAACCAACAACAACATAAAATACATAAAGCTCGCCTGGCATAATCCACAACATCTGGAAGTCCAAAGACACCCTCGTTGTGCGGCCAAATTTGTGAACCCTCTTCAGACAGGGTGCGTGCTGACGCTTTAAGCTTAGCAGCTACTAAGATTTTGGCTTTAAAAGGGGTCTAAAAATAACATCTTCTCAAATCAGTTTGGGTTGTCAGGGCTTAAGAAGACTTTTATTACATGGGATGAGCTGTATGGAGCCATTTTATGTTTTTTTTGCAGTTGTTTTTTATTTAAAACATGTCCCCATTTACTGTTGTTGTTTAGGAGAATGCTGCCATCGCTGTTGTGAAGCTCCAGAAATGTTTTGTGGACTGCAGAACATTAAGACATTCCATCGGCATGGTTGTGAGTAGATTATGACTGAATTTTTACGTTTGGGTGAACTTATCCTTTAATAGCACCTGACTGGTGAACACCAGCAGATTACATTTTTGCAGTTTCCTTTGCGATATTCAGGAAATTCAGTTCAAATTTGCTCGACTAGTGGTGACAATACACAGCAGGAGTGAGCGAGAAATTCATTTATGGATGTGAAATCTCAAAGGCTGTGAAGGCTGCAGACCAGACATTTAACTGATAAAGAGCACAAACACACACACACAAGTCCATAATGCCTGGTCGAAGGTACAACAAACAATCTTTATGCAGGTTAAACAACACGTTTCCAAAACTCTGTGTAATAAAAGAGCAACTTAAAAACAACGTAACTTCATTTATGGTCAGTGTGAGTCAGGTTGGCAGTGTGAAGCACATCCTTAAAGAGCAAAGTGTGGCTGAAAATTGTGTTTACCAACCGATCATGTTGACTGATTTCACTTCAGGGTTTAAAGTTAACTGCTATGAATCTAACTTCTGCCGCCATTGGTTTGATGTCACTCTTCAAACACCTGAGGATCAGCAAGTCCATCCATGATGAAAAAAACAAAAACAGTTGAAATGGAAAACATCCACAACAGAGAGTGAGACAGTCGGTACTGGTTCTGTCTGTGAACCAAAATCGGTCAATCTGGATTTCAGGCTCAAAGACAGGAGGTGAGAACGCTGCAGTTCACATCAGCATCACACATCATTAATACAGGGCCCAGATCTCAGCCGTGTGGTGACAAATGTGCAAAATAAATATGAGTATAGCTGCACAGGAGGTGCCAAGTCTGAGGGAACATACCTTGGTTTTTCCTGAGAAGAAGGTGTAACTGATCTGAGTATCAATAAATGGAGTAAAGCATAACCAGATTTTAAAGGAGATCGTCTCATCCCCTTGAGCATACAAACGTCTCTGTTCCAAAAAAATTCCTCTTCATTGTCAAAAAAGAAAAAAAGAAAAAAATGTTAATCTGATTGTCCACAGGTTAAAGACTCACACGTTTCTACAGCCGAAAAAATCCACGCCGATGTAGCGAGGGTAGCCCTCCAAAGAGTTCATGCCGACTGGGTCGAATTTCCAGTACCGTCGTCCTTGGATAAAGTGAGCATAGCCTGAAAGATAGAAAACACCGTGAGAAATCTATGTGTAAATCAAAGTTTTCTTTTTCAAAGTCCCATTGTAACTAACATTCTAACTTTTTAAACCCCAACAGGAACTCTTTGTTCACTTGTTAGGTTGTTGTTCTTTGGACCGTACCGTAGATGTCCCTGAAAGCGGCATCCACATCGCTGGGGATGCCGCTCCAGTCCTGCATGCTGCGTGGGTAGACAGACTCAACTCGGTTCTCCCGCGGGCTGAACCTCCAGTAGCTGCCTGACTTGAAGAAGTAGGTGTTGTAGTTAGAGTCGTGGCCCCAGCGCAGCGCCGCCTGGATCCCGGACTCTGACAAACCCAAACCCCTGATGGACTCCGGTCCACTGATCTGCCGTTCAGCATCGAACACCCAGTAGTTCTCACCTGCCGAGAGACAGATGGTGAACAATGAATACAGTTTTATTTGTCTAAATTAGTGCAACTGGTGATATTTTATACACTGACTTACAACTTTGACATTACCGTTATCTATAGTGGAGACGCTCTCTGCTTGGAGAAATATAACTTAATGAGCTGAGTGAAAATACTTGTTGTGTCGGTTAAATTATAGAAAGATGGCGGTGCTACATGGCGGCCTCCATGGAGGAGGACCTGCTCCCTCTGTAGTTATTAAAGGCTCCTTCTAAGGTAACAAAAACACAACATTTCGTAAAGTTTCAATGAAGTCAAAATTGCTGAAAAGTTTTTGTCTTGCTCCATATCTCATCCATACACCAGTAACAGGCAAAAATCAAGCCATTTTTGAGGTTTTCTTGAAGGTATTTTAGAGTTTTTTCTAGAGTATTTCTGAATGGTCGGTTGGCGCTGCAGTGTAGCTCACGGGAGACAACACCCAACCAAAGTCAGAGGTTTAAGCCTGACAGCATCTGTGTTTCCTGCTGAAGGGTTTTTGAGCAAACTGTAGTCATAAACTGACTATTTTTTATAAACACATTAACTCAGATTTGGTTGAAACACACACGATTGCTCACACTACCTTAACCGCATCCAGTGGAAATGTTGACATGAAGACTTCACTGCAATAATTTCACAGCTCTGCGTTAATTAACATTTTACACCAGTTTAAACTTGCCTTGAAGCACATGATACTTTATGATCCTGTGCTCACAAGAAACCATAAACCACATAACAGCAGCTCAAACCTCGCTGCCCACCTTGAAAGAACCAAATATTCCCTGACTTGTCTTCAAAGGCGGCGTCGATGTTGTCGGGAATCCCCCTCCAGTGACGGGACGCCAGCGCTGGGTAACCGCTCTCCAGATGCCCGTCCCTGATTCGCCACACGTAACCCGACTTAAAGAAGAACAGCTCCCCCCGGATCATAGACACGGCATCAAAGTCCGTCTGGCAGGCGTCGGGCTGGGAATGACACAGATCACTTGTTCACATCCACACGCTAACGTTTCCAGCAAGAGCCATTTTATTGCAGTGGGATCAAATGTTAAGTATCCGTTTTATTGTCTGAAAGGGTCCCAAAATAAAATAAGGAGGGTTTTGTGCTTCTTAAGGTCCAGTGAAAAAGTCTCAGTTACAAGTTTTACCAGAGAAAATAAGTGGAACCTTTTCCAGCGCCTGAATGTGAGAAACTGTTACGGGACAAAAAATTAGTTTCGTCTTAAACTCTCATTTATCATCTTTGGTTCAAAAATACACTCTTGTGTGATGTGGTGTCGCATCACAATGTGTGTCATAACCACAGAAACCACTGCCCCTTAAAGGATGAGGCTGGTGGTATATATTTTTCGTCTTGTCAACAAATTGCATAAAACTGAGATGATCAGTATTCCCTGTGGATATCACATTCCTCCTTGCTATAGAGCTCCATTGTTGTCCAAAAACGATTAAAAACACATGCAAAACCTGCGTTAAGAAACTCTGCCTTCAAAGAGTTGTCAGGACTTTTGAAAGTTGTGATGTCCCAACTATACAGTCATCGCCCTCAGCCGTGAACATATGCGGAAACAAGGTGGGAATGTCTGCTCAGGCCTGTGACAGCTGACCAATCAGAGTAGACTGGGCTTTTCAGGAGTAGGTGCCTTAAAGAGACAGGCAGTAAAATGGAACGGAGAAAAATAAATGTGTTTTTTAGCATTAAAGCATGTAAACATTTTGTAGTAGACACCCAAAATAAAACTTTGAACCTGAAAATAGGCATATAATGGAACAAATAACTATCCACTTGCCTGGTATTGTAATTTTTTATGCCACAGCCCTTTTTCCCTCTCTGAAGTTATGAGTTATTTTGAGCTTGTGCGCCATTTTTCATTCAAACTGTCAAAGTCACCCCATGATTGGTTCTTTAAGTGTTGCATCATCTCCACTCACTTCAATGACGATTTCATTGGTCTCCGGGTTTGATGGAGGTGGAGGCGGGGGTGGGGGTGGCGGCGGCGGTGGCGGTGAGGGCAGGACTTGCGGGTGAGGTCCATACAGGTACTGGATGCCTCGCCTGTCATCCTCGCTCAGCGTCAGTGGGTAGGAGAAGGAGTAGTATGCGGACATGATGGCTCCCTTCTCGCGGGAGTGTTGCAGGCCCAGGACGTGCCCGAACTCATGGGCAGCAACCTGGAGAAGGTCTGTGCCTGCAGGGGCGGTAGAGAAGCCTCAGAGGATGCAACCACACCTGGTTCAAGTGTTGTCTGAAAATAGTTTGAGGTGTTTGTTTTGACCTGCTTGCAGTGGCAGACGGTGGGGATTTTGCTACAGTGCCTGAGACGGTAGAGTGTCAACAAAGTACATCACCGCTGCCTCTCACTGCTTCATCTCATATCTGTTTCACTGTCACACACTGATAAGAAGCCTGTCTCACAGATGCATCAGATAGATTTGACCTTATGTTTTTTTTTTTACCCTCACAGTGAAGCATGATCATTTTTGCATCCAAGAGATATTGGTAGCACTAAATAAAATCAACACTGGGTTTAGAGATTCAGTACAATATTCTTTAAGTAATATCCTGAACAAAGTTAAAACCCATTCCAACCCCCATCTTAATTATGTATGAACGTATCTATTGGCCCTGTTAACCTGATCTGTTCTGTTAACTGTTATCCTATTCATTTTGTGAAAGCAAAAAAAAAACACCTGTTAACTAAAATCCTCCTCTCTTTGTCTTCACCCTCTCAGACAAACACTCACCCATGTGGTTTCCGAGGGTCCATGACTCGTCGTAGTCAAAGTGAATGTCGCCCTGTCGGTGCGTTTTGGGGAAGAAGGCATGAGCGAGGATCCCACCCGGGCCGTCGAAGGGAAGATTGTCTCCATGCCAGTACCTGCAGGTCCGTGAATCAAACACTCCAATCAACATTAATGCCAATCTGACGCCTTAAAGCATGATAGACTCTGCAAATCCAACTTTTTATACCAGCTTCAATACAATTTCGACCAGAAGTATCAACTAGTCTGCCAACTGAGATATTCAGGTAATTATCACAGAAGGCTTCACACAACCAGCAGATATTCACATTAAAGTCAGAATCAGAGAATTTAGTCATTATTTTCATTAAAAATCAATTGCTTTGACTAATCTGGCTAATTTAAATGTGATCAATTAAAAAAACTCAACATTGACAAACTGCAGAAGGTTATCAGAAGAGTCAAAAATATAACTGATTACATCAATAAATCAGTTGGTACAGTTAATCAAATAACTAAAAAGGAGTGTAAAAAGGATGATAAGCTCTAAAATAAATGAAAATATTTTACACAAATTGTCTAATTCAGCTCATGAGATTTCCTGTTTTTTGGGTCTTGTCACACATTTTCAGTGTTTTCCTCACGCAGCATTTTTTTTCCCCACCACATTTCTAATTTTCCTTATTTTTTATGTGATAATGAGATACTTATGTGAGGGTGTGTTTGGTTTGTCAGCAAACCAAACATCACAACATCATTGTTCACGACATGAATCCCTGTTTTTGTGACTATCGAACAATTTTTTCGAGCTGCATTCGTGCAGCAGGTCAAACAAAGACTGCTGCGACGTGACGAACAATAAAGCTCGGATCAAAAACATGATTCAGTCGGGGAAAAACACGAAATCGCTGCAGGAATAACAAAACATGCAACATGAAAGAGAATGAGTCTTTTCAAAGATGACACAGATCCCTCATACAACTCTAGTTTTGTATCTGGTTTGTATCTGCGTGTCATTTCTTGCTCTACTATCTCTTGTTTCTATCTTTATGGCTCTGTGGTGCCACATAGATCTCTGTCCAAATCCAATTTGAGCTTGTTTAATTCTTGTTTAAAAACTCGCAAACAAATTGAAAATGTTTGATGCCTTGTCACTGTTGAATGACGTGCAATGGTGCCTCACATAAACATTTTGCTGACTAGATAATGTGGCGTTGGGTTGAGGCTTCTGAGCTGTGACCACCACATGAAGCTAAGAATTGAAAGAATATGTAGGAAATCCAACATTTTATCAAGAAAATGTGACCATCAACATTCTTATGATAAATGTAATTAAAATCTAAAATGTAAAGTATTTCTGTAAAATCCAGCGTTTTTATCAAATGTTCTATTTACTGCCTAAACAATGAGCTGACTGCAACCATTAAAAAAAATAACTGACAGTTTAAATCATTTTTCAGACAAAAATAACAAACATTTGCTTGTTTCAACTTTTTCTCTGACTTACAAATTAGTCAGTAGCTTTGTGTTTTGGACAGTTTATCAGACAAATCAATTTTAAAGATGATTTATGGACAAAATGATGAATCGGGTACCCCAGAAAATAATCAGCAGAAATGTTACTGGTTTTCTAGGGAACAGGCTATAAATCAATCATCTAAGATCAAAAGGACTCTCGGTCAATACATTTGTTCTTAAATCTCGCCTGAAATCGCTTTAAGAGTTATTCTCTTCCAATGTATCATTTTTTTGAGTGTAAATACAATGTGGCTGTATTTAAACATATCAGTGGTTTGAGCACAATGCTCTTGTGTTAGCATGCTAACATGCTCGCATTGATAATGTTAGCACGCCGGTATAATGTTCACCACGTTCAACATCTCAGTGCAGCTTGTACCACGCTAACATTTCGCTAATTAGCAGTAAACACAAAGTACAGCTGAGACTGATGGGATTAAGATGATTAGTTTTGTGGCTACTTGATAGTAAACAGGAATATTTGGGACAAATCTAAATATTGAACCGATGATTGATCACAAATGATTATTACAATTCACCTTGAACAGAAATATCTGAACTGAATTTCATGGAAATCCCTCGAAAAGTTAAGATCTAAAATTACTTCTCTGTTCTGTTGCTATAAAAAACAAAAAAAAAAATTCTTTGCAGTGATACCTGCTTGTGTTGAGGCTCCTTCTGCTTTTATAATCATGTTTTAAAGATGTTTTTTTTTTTTTCATGTCTCAGTCCTCCCACCTTGTGAAGTCGATGCGGATGTCGGCCTTCCCACTGCGGATCTCTGTAAAGGTGAGCGGGGTGACATCACTCCAGATTTTCAGCGCTTCCCGAAAGACACGTCGAACCTTTTCCTCGCCCATCTGCCAGGGAAACCGGACAATCCTGTGGGAGACCGGTGCAGGTGTGAAACACGCATACACACAGGATGTAGAGTAGACGGGGGACCACCGGCCTCGCAGGCCTCCCTCTAATCTGATATCTGCAGTCGTCTCATCAACAGGGAGGTGTGCTGTTACTGACGCCCTCAGGCACGCTAACAAAACACTGCATCATGGTCTCCTCCCTTTCTTTTTTGATAAAACCACCCAGTATGATGAGTGAAAAAAAAGAAGAGAAATCTCCTTATCTCTCCAGCAGGATGCAGAACACTTCTTAAATTATGTGGAGTATTGGGTATATATTCAAACCTCGAATCAGACAGTTACTGCTGCAGCAAAATGCATAAAAAAGCCTTACATGTCAGTTTGGAATAAATCAACATGAGTGGTCAACATAATCAGTTGTTAAAATGAACTCTGCTAACAGTGTGAAAAAGAGGCCCCAGGTTCAACCGTGTTATTGAAGGTGCAATATGGACGAGTCGTACTGTAAATAAAACCATTTGAAAAATAACAGAATGTGAAAAAAATAGGCAGCAATATCTACTGAAGTTAGCATGCTAACGAGCTAGCACTGTTCTGTTCCATGGCTCTAACAAATAAAATCTGCACACAGCTTTGGAGGAGAGCTCCGTTCGTCGCTGTGAAAGCAGCTCAGTGGTTAATGGAGCCAACAAAGCTCAACTTTTGGGGTATAAAATTGCCCGGATCTTCCTCACTGTGGAGCCCAAGAGTGTGCGCACAAGAGACTTCCGCCGACCGAGCTGGCTAACTTCTGGTTTAACGCCCGGCTGACTTGAATACGATAAAATGATTTAATCTTGCAGCTCTTTATTGGACGGACTGGCTCAAACTGTGAACGTGACATGAGTCATTTCGTAGGATGCTGTAAAATATGTATCCACCTGTTTACAGTAGCTTCTTTCACAATGTGAGCTTACAGGAGAAAGTATTTTTGGGCCCCAGTGCATCATGCAATATTGTCAGGACAAAATACGGCCACTATGAATGTTCCTTTCAAATAAACAGTCAATTCTTGCTGGTTGTTACGTCAAAAACACGCCTGTACCTTAAGTAGTTCCTCACAGGACATTAACTGGTCAAACAACTGTTGTTTGGCCAAAAGCTGATCACGCGATCTAGCAAGTCCAGCTGCTTTGCAGAGTAAGAATAGTTTGACATTTCTTGGAATTTCTTGGAGAGTTAGATGAAAAGATCCATGCACCTCTCGTGTTTATACGGTCAATACGAGGCTACAAATAACACTTCTGTTTCTGTCCTAATTAAATAAACCAGATATTAATGGGAACATTAGTTCACTTTAGAGGTACTGGCAGCCAGATTTTGCTACCCCTGGATGGAGACAGGCTAACTGCTACAAATCTGTGTGCTAAGCTAAGCTAGTTGATGATTTGTTAAGCACATTACCGAAATGTCAAAGTTTTCCTTTTACCGCCCATTACAGCGTGTAGCCTGTCACAGTGATGAAAGACACAGTTAAAAGAATAGTTAAGTATTTGGGGAAATGCGCTCCTTTGCACTCTGTCAATGAGACGAGAAGATTGAAACCACACATATGAAGCTGCCGGGACATGTTCACACTGTACTCTGCAACGTTTCTGGATATGGCGTGGGTTGCCAATAGCCACTGGTGCACACGGGTGTTGCTCTTGGCATGATGGTGACTAACAGATAGTTTCAGTTACTGGTTTTAACTTCGAGGGAAATCTGCTGCGTCACAAAACAGGGAGAAGGGCTGTCGGCCCAGAGCACGTCAGTTTAGCAGCAAAAAATTTATGTAGGCTGTTATCAGCTCTTGTCTTTTTTCTTGCGAGGGGGGTCAAGGGGGACAGGAAGTAGCAGGGTTTATGGGAAATGTGGCTTTAATTTAGACAAACAAGCAATAAAAACACCCCAGGCATTCATCTCAACCACTGTCTCTTCTGTTTACATATAGTATATACTGTAGGAGCAAAGGTAGGACTGAACCATGACACTTTCTGAAAAGTGTTCATTTAAACTCGGGTGTATAGAGCAGTACCAACACACTCTGCTTTAAAAAAAAAAGACAAAAAATAATTCCTGTTTCATTGTAAATTTAAAGTGCAAAACAACTTCTGCAAAGGTGCAAATATTTGTGCAGGTTGCGTTAAGAAAGCACAAATGGATTTCCCACAGTGCAAAGTTCACATATAGGTTGAAATCCTTTCGGCTTATGTGTGGATTAAGTTGAGTCAAGTTAAGTCAGTTTTATGTGTATAGCCCAATATCACAAATCACAAATTTGCCTCAAGGGGTTTTTACAATCTGGACGGCATATGCTCCGCTCTACACTTTAAGATGAGGAGAAACTCCCGCAAAACCCCCTTTCACACAAGAAAACCTCAGCGGCAGAGGATTAGATTAGATTAAATATAAAATATTTTCTGACTGAGTCATCAGCGGCACATTCTCGAGCTGCAAGCAGGTAATTACACCGGGATTTTAAGGAAGGATAATACAGTCATTCTTCTATCTTTGTCTCTCAGTACTTTCTGACTCCACCTTGACTCTTGCTGTTTCTCTCAGCCAACCTTTAAAGTTCCCACGAAGTCGTAATAGCTGTGATTATTTCACGTATGTGTCGCTCCATATCTCACCTTCACACCAATATCAAGCCAGTGGTGGCAAAAAAGCAGTTTTGCAGGTGGTTTTAATGGTATCTTGGAGTTTGTAACTTCCTGAAAACTCATTAAAAATGTTGACGACTCATCCTGCACTCGGGGGCGTACATCCATTTTTCATCCAATAAACTTGTTATTTTATGATGCTGCCATGAATGTTTAGAAAGAGGGACGTAGCCTACGTTCTGCGCTGTTGGCTGCCTCCTGTTTTTACAGGAAACACATAACTGTGCTGAAGCAAACAGCCCTCCATCAGCTGCTTCATGGGAACTTTAAAAACACCTCACAAATATGCCGTTCCATGTTTTAGGAAAGCCTCATTAATTTGCAAAAACAGCTGCTCACTGTAGTTTTTAGCAAACGCAGGGGAAGAGAGAGTGCAGTTGACGGGACTACTTTCAGCAGCGGATTAATCAACATTTGGTGCTTTAGTGCTAATTTGGGGCAGCAGGATCGTGTGTGTGTGTTATTGAATGAAAAAAGTTACAACACCTGTAAAATGATAGATTCACTGTATAACGGTACTGTAAACGATGACTGATTTATGATTAAAATGTGAGGAACGAAGTCTTCAACATGAACAAAACTACGACTGGGAAACAGA
The DNA here is from genome assembly GCA_039737535.1 of Lagodon rhomboides. Taxonomy (NCBI): domain Eukaryota; kingdom Metazoa; phylum Chordata; class Actinopteri; order Spariformes; family Sparidae; genus Lagodon; species Lagodon rhomboides. The sequence goes on along the minus strand of CM077791.1, from coordinate 16,357,514 downwards.
GTTGATGAAAAACCTCTTTCAGTCAGCCTCCTCTCCTGCGACTGCTCCATAACAAGATTAGTCCTTTAACGTTTTGCAGCCACCTGAGAGCTTCTTTTCAGTTTCGTTAACGACCGTTAAAGCAGTTTAAACGACTCTGCTCTCAGCTGACCCAGCATGACTTCACGTGTCATGCCAGAACACGCTTCACGAGCTCCAAATCCTTGCTGATTCTAAATAAAAGGTAAACACAGGGACTCATTAGCGTGGCTCCACTCTCTCAACACTCATATTTTAGGCATTAAGTAAGGACGGTGGCCCTGTTAGATCATGCAGAAGTGGAGTTCAACCTTGCAGGTTGTTGCCATGGTCCTGGTTAACAATGTCACTTTGTCAGGTGTCACCGAGAGCGCCTTATTGGTCCGATCCAGCTGAATCTTATTAGTCTGTGGCCGGTACAGGCATTTAAAGAGCTCTGCCTTCCTCCCTTCTTTCTCTCTGTCTTAATATAGTGTTACGTTAAAGAATGACTACAATGAGGGGACCCCAGGAGACACAGACAGAGAGGCAGCAGCCAGCAGAGGACTGCCAGACACTCGATGGTGCCAAGGCCCCAGATGAAAGAAAACCAGCACCCGTTTTTCTGAACATAATTTCAAGACTTAAGAACTATAATAGGCCTTCACATCTGACATTTTTACCCCTCAGATCATCATTTAATGTGTCTAAAATCTAGTAGATCCCATCTGTAATAGAGTTATAATTAACAGATCAAGATCTTTATGACAGGAGGCGATAGTGCTCGCACCGCTTTTGTCCACAGGGGCTGCCAGAATTAACAGAAACTCAAAGATTACATGAATAGATTTTTTCACTAGATTTTTATATCTCAAATTGTCCTTTGCTGCACGAATAAAGTCTTTTCAATTGAGTTTCAGGCATGAATGCAAGTTACACAAGCCAGCTGGTGGGAATGTTATGAAAATATAGAAACATTTCTCGTAAAATTAAATACAAAATAAAAAGTTTAACTTGATTCCGTAAATACATTAAGTGCATGTGCATGTGCATGTAGCTCTGCAGATCTGTACCTGTATGTGAGGTCTGTCTTTTCCAAACGTCCTCCGTACAGGACGAAGCGTCTCTGGCGGTGTCGGTGCCGATAATGCAACTCCTTCTGGGTGGGGAAGTCCGGTACGCCACAGCGAGGTCGGTTCCATGTGTTTGAGGCGCTGGTTGTCAAACTTGTCTCCTTTACTAAATCCTGAGCATGAGGAACCTTTCCCCTCTTCTTCAGGTCGGGGAACTTTTCAGAGACCTGGAAGAAATGCGAATAAGTGCAGGAATAATGAAACATATTTCATGCTGTGCGCTCTGATTGTCTTTGGTATGGTGTAACAATGTGACTGAAATTAACAATACAATCATTTGTACTTCAGATGAAGATGCAAGGGAAGAAGAAAATGAAAGAAAAGGGAAGAGCTAAATTTTAATAAACGGAGAAAGGACAAGAAGGATGCAAGAATAAAGGTGCGGTCACGCTTGCAAGACCATAAGATGTAGATCGTTTGTGAACCATTGTTGCTGGCAAGCTAACTGTGAACATGCTAACCAGCCGGTAACATTCTCGTGTTCGTCAGTCACAATAGCTCTCTGTTTTCTTTTTTGAAGAGTTCTTTGAGCTAACAAGCTGACGATAGCTTGGTCAGTAAAGGCACAATAAGCTCGCACAGTTTAATCAAAAGATATTTTCGTACCATTGACTCCTGTCTCAAAACCAGTAGGTGAGTTTTTACACACCATACAGATGGAAGATGAGGCAAACGTTCAGAGAAAGAAAGTTCCACGAGATCCAGTTGGAGAAAATCCCCGAAAGGGGAAATGTCCGGAAAATCACAACATCTAACTTGCATCATGACTCGGTGCCATAAAATGGTTTATTTTCTTATTTCTTGTTTGCTTATGTAGGTCATTCAGAAACATCAGTATCAAATTGCGACTGTTTCATAACCAGTCAAACTTTCGTGTAGTAGGTTTAATGACAGCACACATAATCAGGTCACTGAGCCACATACTTTGCCCCAGTTTAAGAGACAGTCGGTCCCAGGGTGTTCCATTATCCTTAATGCACCCCCGCCAGATCCAGAGGAAATGGCTCTGCTCATTTCCACAGAGCAAATTACAGAGGAGAGCCATCCCAACCCAACTCCTCATCTGACTCAGTCCTCCGCCTCTAAACCGAACCACATCTTCAGCGCTACACTTACAAGGAACTTTTGGGTGTTCTCCTGTTTCTATCAACAAAATTACGAGCATTTCCTTTTTCCGCTGCAGCTCAGAAAACCTGTGGGAAAAGACGCTATCGATATATTGTGTTGAGATTAAAGTAATTAACTCCATCATCAGATCCTATGAGTCTTCCGACTGCTTCGCTCTTACGTAATCCTTCTTTTGGTGACGTGCAGGTAAAAAGACGCCTGAAGCTTCTGAACAACGCTGCATTTGGTGAAAATTGCTTAGCAGTTGTTTTAACAGCATTTAAACGACTATATTTCAGCGTGAGGAAGGTCGTAACTACAAATTAAAAGCACACACCCCTTCCCCACACTCTACCCAACTTTTAGCTGCAATCTCTGCTGTTTCTGCTCGCCACACTGCTGACCTGGAACCTGAGATGGTACTGGACCGGTATACTTCATCAGAAGGGCTTCTCTGATGGCCGAACAGCTCTGAGTTCTTAACTTTTCTCTCTGCTCTTTTTTTATCGTCACTATTTCTGTCCCTTTTCTTGAGAACAACCGAGTGCAACACCATGACTGTGTTTTGGGAGAGACCGAGAATGTGTGCTTTCGATTTCCAACACCTGGCTTAATGGTTTTTTTTTTTTACCAAGGAATTGATAATCCTGATTTTACTGCACAGATGAACAAGATTAAAAGATCACAGCGTTCCTTCGGTGTTTGATATATTTGACAGGCCAGGACCAGACTACATCTGTAGGTACTAACACTTGTGCAGACCAGCTCTGTTGCATTTCTACTGTATTTTTACTCAAACTCCAAAGCTGCAGGAGGGAGTCTCCAAGTAGTCAACTGTAACATGTGAATTGACCACCGAGCTAACTCTTTTAGTTAGTTTCACTGAATCACTTTTAACTCTCTGTATTAGTGCTTGATCGTCCAATAAGAATAGACTTGTTTAAACTGCCAGCGAGATCTCAGGGAAGAGTCAGGCCGAACTTCATTTATAATGGGCAGGTCCTCAGGAAGGCTCATGCTTCATTGCACTGCCAGGACCCTCCACTCCAACATAAACATATTGGGACTATGAAGACAACCTTGAGCCTTACAGTCACCAGATTAAAATTGACGAGACTGTATTTTGTTACCTTCAGTGTTGCCAGAACATCACAGGTACGTATCTACAGAGCACCAGCGGCATCGGTGAAGTGAGATGTCTGCAACAGAAGTCTGTTCACCCTGCTGCCATCTGGCAAAAGATATAGTATCCGCTGCTGTACCACCAGACTACAGAGCTGGCACGTTATTTTGTTCTTTAGTTAAACCCCTTTTTAAAAAATGACAATAAATCTACCTTGAACCTTGAAATTATTCTACAAAGAGCAGGCACAGCACCAGGATTTCAGTTTTGGATGGGCCGAAGTAATTCCGTGCTGGGTCTTTTCCTTACAAAACTTAATACTGATGGTTGGTTTGACCAAATTTCCAACTGGTAGTGTCACTAAAACAGAAATGACTGATATGCTGTGGAAGGCGACTAACACATCTGGTTGATTATTACACTTTTTAATTCAATCTTGCTCAGATTGCGCAAAAATGAAACTTTTCTTCTGCTAAACTGCAGCAACTCACTTCAGTTGAGTGACAGAAACCAGTTGGAACTTTCCTTGTAATATAATACAATAACCAGCTCTTCACTCACTGCTTATTGGAAACTAGTATCATATCATTATTATGTAGAGTTGGGGGTGGTTTCAAAAGAAATTTGAGGTAATTATTGTGGTCACTTGGGGGTACTTTCGAGGAAAACATGTTACTTGGTAATTACTGCCTACGTACCATGAAATTTGAGGAGTTGTAATGTAAATAAAGTAAAGTGTAATCCTACACTGGTAATCTGGCTCCCTAAAGACACAGAATTACAAGTCAAAACTAACTCTTTACATAGAAGTGCTTGTATCCTCATGTTTACAACTCATTAAGTCTGTGTTATCAGAAGATGCACTAGAATTAGAAGAAAGATTTAATGATACCGAGGCTCTCCGCCCCGACAAGAAGACTGCCCTGTCAGCTGTAAGCATTAGTACAATTTTTTAAATCAAGTTTACAATCCTTCATCAAAAGCCCAACAATTATTCACGACAGATCCATAAGATCTGTAATAATAGAAATAAAACTGTCTGTATGAGTGAAGTCACACTCATGTTTTTGTTGTGTTGAAACGAGCCCATCTCACTCAGCTCCCCAGGACTCAAACCATGTCGTTGTTATAGTTTAAGGGGAACAAAACCCAGCAGGATTCATGGAATGTGCTCCAGACTGCAGAAACACAGTGACTGATGGGTCTGGATCACAGAGCAAACAGTACACACCTCCCTGAACCCCCCCCCACCTCTCCACCTCCTGTGTTTCACTTTGTTTAAAGGGGATTTCAGCTGCTTACTCTGTCGCACAAAGTACTTACTCACATTAGGGGGGAGCTTTTTGCCCACGTCCTACAGTTTTCCCTAAATGGCTTGTTTGTGTTGTTAAATGAGCTAAAAGAGATGTGGCTCCAAAACTGGAAGTCGCTTGTTGTTCGGCTTCTTTCTGCTCTTTTTTTTCTGGAGGAGGTTTTCTGAGATGAGTCCGATCTGATGTTTGTCTCTCTTAACTGTTATCTGCGGCACAGAAGGACAACAAAAACCTCTGATAAACACAAAAGCCTGAGCACAGTGTATAGCATGACTGAAACGTATCAACGTAAAAGCGACAAGAAACTAGCATGGAATTCAGTCACTATTTGTTTAACCTTGGAGACGCCAAGTGAGCACAACAGTCCCGTAGCCGCCCCTGAGGACAATGAGTTCATGTCCTCAGTATTGTTCACTGGAATTTGGGGATTTGAATGACCCTTGGAGGAGTTTATGTCATACGCTACAGATCTGTGTACGTTTTTAGGTTAAAGTTTGATATTCTTTGAATGCTTTAAATGTGACTTATGTGGGAAAAATAATGAAGTCAAATTTAAAGTGGGGTCATAATGTCCTCCGACCTTAAAGGGGCTATTATGCATACCTCCATATCCCTATGCTATCTGCGAGCGGCGAAATACAGTGCGAGGCCCAGTTGCGCTAATGCGTAGGGATACGGAGGTTCTACGGTTGAGAAAATGTAGTGCCAAAAGAAAGGGCGGTCTGACGGTGATGTAAATTTTCTCCATACAATGTACACTGATATAGAATTTTTTAGATGAGCCTTGCTTTAGGTGGTTAAAATTCTCTTTGCACCTGGTCTCCGTTCACTGCAATACAAAGCTGAACGTCCGGGCTGGAGCGGCTCGCTGCTTCTCCAAACTGAGGCTGCGCTGATCGGCAATTACGGTAAGGAACAGACCGACTATAGAGACAGACTATAGATATGTACTTTATATGACCCCACTTCAAAAAACCCGAACTATCCCTTTAAGGTCAGTTTGTTTATTCAGTTTATTCAATCATGAAAACAAAAAAGTTTATTTAGTTTGTTTAGGCATAAAAAGATCTTTCTCTTCTGATTAAAACTTCTCCCCCAAAACTACGTAGTGCTCCTTTAACAATAAAGCAGGTTGTTTCTCAGTGCCTTCCAAAGCATCTGGCCTCTGTCTGGATGAAGTTTTAGCCTCTAATAGGATGTTTTTAGCCACTCGTGGTGTTTATTTGTATCTCATGCACGCAAAAGTACGTATGAGTTCCTGCTGAGGGTTTTCTAATATTTCACTGCTGACAGTTGGTGGTGCCAAGAATTGTAGACATGCAGCGGCAAAGTCGAGAGAGAAGACTGCCAGCGATCTGACCTGACCGCACTCAAAGTGTTATGTGATGAATGGGGTCTACTCAGATGTTTTAAACACTTGGGTGCCACAAGTCTGTGTGCTGTCACCATTGCTGTTTTACATTTACCCAAATGAATTGGCTGTTCATAGCGGTGATGTCAGGCTGTCTAAGTGTGCGGACGACATGGCCTTGTTGGTCTTCTCCTGACAGGCATGAGGAGGCCTGCTGCAGCCAGGTCACTGTACTGCAGGTTGGTGTGACCGAAACCAAAGAACTTATAAACCAAACCAAAACCAGGTGGTACCAAAAACATTCGCCCTGTTGAACTCAATAAAAAAGCCTGTAGAAAAAGTGAGACACTTTGAGTACCTGGGCACTATCACTGATCAGAGCCTGACATTTAGTGAGAACGCTGAGAGCGTTTTTAAGAGAGCCAATCAGTGATAGTTTTTAATTAGGAAACTGATGAGCTTTGGTGTCAATCCAATATACACTTAAACAAGCTGTTTCGGTTGAATTTTGCCTCCATTATCTTCTCTGTCTGTGGGCCTTCAACAGTCTGTAAAAAAAAAACTTTGACCCATATGTGATGTTAATACAATGTTTTCAATGTCATAATTACACTTAATGTTCAATTAAAATGATTGGCCTTGTGATATGTAATAAAAGGTTGCCATTTCCAGGGAAATAAATGACAAAACACAGTGCAGTACATAAATAGCAATTACATCAGCCCCCTTAGTTCCTGTTGGGTTTTCGCAGCCCAGTACTGAACAACACAACCCCAGGCACTGGTCCACGGCCTGGAGGTTGGGAACCCCTTTGAAATAACATACAGAATAAAAGTTATTGCCATGATTTTTTATTAGTTCAGGAGTAAAAGCGACCATTAAAAATATAACTTTGGGATTGAACGATTCATGCATGAAAGGGTTAATCACAACTTCATTAGGAGTATGTATCATGTGACCACAACATAGACTAAATTAATAAAACCTCCCTCTACAAGACATGAACACAACACGGATTAATGGCAAAAAATTGCTATTAATCCGATTACTGTGACCAATTAACATGCAGTGGATCAGGGGTTTTTGTGGCCCCTCTGGGTCTGGGTTCCTGGGGCAGTAACCGGCTTTGCCTGGCTGGTAATCTGCCCTTGGTCGTTGTCAGGGTAATGCAAACACAGATCATTTTAGGTATCTGAACAACCGGCTGATGCTGTTGTTTTGCTGCACGGTGCGGACAGCGTGCTTCGTTGAGGACTGGGAAATCACCTGCTCGCGAGCCGACCTCTGTCCCCAAACGAGACAGTTTAGACTGAAGCTGCCCGCTGCCTGATCCCAATCAGGGAGGTGAAGTGGAGGGAGTGTCGGCTTTCAGGTTCGTAAAACTTTAAACTCTAATTCTAGGTGGTGGGTGCACAGGGAGCCACCTCTGTCATTTCAAAGAGGGAGATGAAAAAAACCCTAAAAAGTGTGGTTAAAGGACTTAACCCCCCCCCGCCTGTGTGTCAAATGGATTGTTTGACCTGTCTGACCCCACCGTCGAGTAAACCCCTAAATGTGCCTTACTGCCAACAGGTTCCACATCAAAGTTCAAGGTCAAACCCAAACAAGAGCATTAGCCTGATCAAGAGTATCCTGTATGTTTTCTTGCTTTCTTGAGAAGCTCTTATGTATAAACACACTTCTGTTCTTTCTATTTTAATCAAGTTGAGCTCTTATGTTAATTCTTTTGCTCTCGCAGACTAAAATACAAAAACAGATTGGTGCACCACCGAATGTCAGACCCCAAAGGTCTCACTGTTGTGATTGTGGCATTGGCTCAAGACTGTTCACAGGGTGACATGAAGGAACGTGTCACCCTGTGTAATAGTGTGGTTAAATAATGTGTTTCTAATAGTAACTGGACAACAATGTAATGGAAATTGAAAAATTGAATTTTCTTTCTGTATCTCCAGAACCTTTCAACCGATCTACTTCACACTTGGCGGGTTTGTTGCTGAGGACCCAAAGAAGTGCAGTTTTGACTTTGGCGCAATTTGGATACGCAACACGTTTAATATTAATACATTTGGAATAATATGCAGAAAACGAACTGGGCTCACATGTGATTCCTCTCACGTGATCTCATGGGGAAGCACACGTAAATAAAATGGAAACTAGCCTGCTGCAACAACTTGCTGTAGTAATGTGTTGCAGTGAGAAAGTAAGTCAGCTTTAGAGGTGTTGGTAGTTAGATTCTAATACCTTCTTGTTGCAGCTGCTGGCCGTAGCTTCGTATCTAGCAGGCACACAAGAGAGCGTTATCAATCTCCTCATCTTGCTCTTGTCAAGGAAGTGAGTAAGTCTACTTCCCAAAATGATTTAAGGCAGGATTCTACCACTATTATCCTCCAAGCTAATGACCACAAGGCAAACAGCTGAACCACTTTACAAGGTGTTATACCTGCAATTATTATTGGCCAACAACACAGTGCTTTGTGGAATGACTTACAACATTCAGATTTGGTGGAGAAAACAGTAGATTCGCATTCATTAGAGAATATATAGAATATAGACTCAGAACTGTGTTTGAGCTTTTCAGCAAAACCAGTGAAACAATTTAAAACTAATTTAACACAATCTGACTTGGAAGGGTGTTTATAATTCTGCTCTCTATTCTCATTTCAAAGGGGCATGTGTATTTTTGGAAATGTTTGATGCAAAAGTTATTGTGGTGTCAGTAACTTCTAACTAGTTCTGACAGGCGTTTAAATGGGAAAGGGTTTGTTTTGCAACTTGAGCACTTTGCAGGAGATCCCATGTCAGTGACTCAGCCGCCGAAACAGAAGTTTTGCAGCCATGCCCGTGTCTTCACGTGTAATTTTGTATCAGACAAAGAGAGTCCTGTCAGGAGACTCTGTGACGATGTTTGAGAGAGAGAGAAAAAAAACCCTCGGGGCAATTAGTCTGTCACTTTCTGCTGAGAGTGCAAGAAGTCGGTGATGAGACATGAAATTCTTAAAGAGCCCAGGGGGCATCATGGATGCTTCTTCATGCTGCGAACATGTGAGGGAGTTTGTGATGAAAGTGGTGGTGGAGGGCGAGGGGGCCGTCCATTACAAGTATGGACATATCTAGCTTCTGGTTACAGTGATGACAAGATCTGCGGTGCCGGAGATCTGACAGTGGTATTCAAAGAAACATGTCTGTACACGGTGCGTCTGAAGAGCGTCTCCAGTCTGACAACAAACCCACCACCATCACCCCCACCAGGTCACTGTGCTTGACTTTGACATGACCAAGAAGCTGCAGGCAGCCAGTCAGGCTGCTTTAACTGAAAACCTTTCAACCGAGTTCAACTTCAAGTCCTCTTTCAGCCAAACCACTTGAGGAGAGCGATCCTTAACTTGATACCTTGAAAGCAATTAGGTGCATCAACTCAAGGACTGTACTCAGCTGTAGTACTTAAACACAGTAAGGTTTGGTACTTCTGTTTTTTTTTTTTTTTTTTTGGTATTTTCTCCATTTAGTGAAACTTCCAACTCTTTTCATGTGAAAGCACAAAAATCCTGACAGTAAAATTAACATCTACAGCTAATAGGCCAACCTGTTACCTTGTACTGAAAAAGACCTTGTATGCTTTTTCAGTTTTCCTCTCCTTCAGGGTGTTCATGAAAGTTAAAAAGCCCAGAGTCCGCGGAAACGGGAGCTCCTCTGTCCCAAACAACTCCTCCTGAAACGCCTTTCAGACAAAGAAGGAAAACAGAGCTGCTGCACTGGACAGAGTGAGACAACTGATATGTTTTTTGAGCATTAAAGCATGTAAACCAAAATAAAATTCTGAACCCGAAAATGAGCATAATATGTCCCCTTTAAACCAACAGTGACTGTATCCTACTAATGAGTATTGTGTGTGTGTATCAAAGCCTGACACATCTTTCACACACACTGTAGGTTACTTTGACTCAATCACACATAAACCGTCCTGCTGCCCCAAATACTCACTAGAGCACAAACTGTGGATCAATCCGCCACTGAAAGTAGTCCCCACTAAATGCCATATTTTGTTGGCTGAAAACTCCTGTGGCCTTCTGTTTAAGAAAATTACTGAGCCTATTTTAAAACAAAAATATGTTTAATCTATTTCTTCAGTAGGAATGAATGGACTTGACTGATATATTTTCAGTAATACACCAAATCCACCTCTGAGTATTTGAGATTTCATGCCATGACAAATGTTGGGAAAAGCTAATTCTGAAAATGTTTCAACAATCTAAAACAATAATCAGTTTGTAAAAAGCATGTCTAAGAATCATTCTGTGGGAAAACCATCACAAAAAGGCGTAGAAACCAATTTGTACACTAGCATTAGCATCAACAAACCACAATGCTTTGCAGCCACACAACATGTGTTTTGAATAAGAGTGGAGAGGATATGTACAACTGCTGCAGAGGTAGAAAAGAAAGGTTTAGGGACAGTGGGTGCATAAGGAAATGACAAAAGCTGATTGAAAAATCCCTCCTGAAATTCTGATGATGAAAAGGATTTGCATTTAAAGCAGAATGTTGACTGATTCAAAGCAGCTACAGTCGATGCTGCCAATGCTTCTGATGAGAATCTACTGAAGCACAAAAACAAGAAGCGTCTGGTAAAGTCAGAAGCTCTTTCATCAAAATGATAGCTAACTGTCCAAAAGAAAACTGTCTAAACCTAATAACAGTGAATCCGGATGATAGGAAGTAAGTCATAAGTGAGTGTTTACATGAGGAGACAGATAAGGTTTCAATTTGAAGGGTGTGCTCTCAATGAAAAAACAGGCGACAAAGGATTGCTTACAGTGAGACAGGATTTATAGATAGATAAGCCAGATAGGAGGAGGAGGGGATGTACGCTTTTCATCAACAAATACCTTGTTATCGTAATTCTTACTCTCCTAATCCTATATATCAACTGAAAATCAAAAACACCCGGCAGTGGAAGGTGATATAAACCATCTGGGCATCTGCATAAATCTCTTATCTTTGCTGGCACAAAAAAAAATCCGGAGACCTCAGACTTGCAGATCTTCTGGCTACAGGATGACATACTGTACTAATGATTTCATTGTTGACTGTGATTATTATTGAGAGCAGGTCTGCAGGAGAGTAATAGTTACCAGGCAGATCGTGCTGTCTTTATCTACAGTTTAAAGGTTTGTTTTATTTTTTTGCATCTTCTCTTTTTCAGATGGTCTCCATTTCGGTAGGAACAGACAGAGATGGCTAATTTAGATAAGGATGATATGAGTCAAAAAAAGTTCCATGTCGGAGTTGAAGTCAGGACATCACAGTTATTTGGGGTCATCCCAGTTAACAAAAGATTTATTTTTCTGCGAAAGGAATGATTTTAAAACCACAGCATTAATTGCTGGGGCCAAAATAAGCTTCCATCCGGAGCAACATGTGGTGTTTGAGAGGTTATCACTGATACTTAAAGGGGCAACTTGTAAGAAATGGCCACAATTTCATTTTAAAACATTCAAAAGATGAACTTACATGATCAGCAGAGTGTAGAGAAATAAAAAAATGTTGACATTATGTCAAAGATGTCTTTTGTATTGTGTTGCAGAGATGTCTACAGAAGTTAGCATGTTAACCAGCTACACCCAGCCTGTCCTGTTATGTAATAATACTTTGTACTGGAAGAGGTAGTCTGATAGCCACCACTGGCAGCGTGGGTGGTCAAGTGGTTATTTCCTGTCTATCAACTGTCAAATGAAGGTGTCTGTACCGAAAAAATCTTTAAAAAAAAGAAGAAGAAATATTTTTAAACCTATTTTCCTCACTAAACAGAATAATATAAGATGCACCTTCTGAATTCAATTTTATCCTTTACCAAACTTAATAACCACGTAAACTCATCGTAAAACACACCAACAACATAAATCCTAAATTCATAGAGTAAGATGTGAAAATATTCCAGCTCAACACGCCGTTTTCACCAACTGCTGATGCCCGACTCTCTCTCAGTCCTCTGCCATGTCACAGCTGTAAATCGCCTCCATACTGTTTCTGTTGTTTTCAATGACTGACTGAATTCAGCATTCACCAGAGACTCCAGTTCTCTTCCCTTTCCTCTCTCCTCTCAGTACGTTCATAACGTTCAGCACATTTCCCATTCAGTCAGTAGTCAACAAAGAGAGAATTTGCATCTTTGCATCGACTCTGTGAAAATGTACTGCGTGCAAAATTTGCCTCAAGTTTGGTGTGAACACACCATCAGTGTAGATAGCTTGCTGGCTATTTTTTGAAAGCTGATATCCACATTCGTCTATCAACAAGCAGTTCTGTATATTCTGTTTGGTTTACAGTGAGGATGGACTTTGACTCATAAGGTGCCTTTTCATTACTTGCAATGGACAAAGATGAAAGACCAATTTCCAGTTCCGTTGTGATCTTTTGGTGGATCAAGCGATAGGGATGCACCATATGAAATTAATCAAGGTTCAAACTGGGGCTCTGTGCCATCCAGAAACTCAGTGATGTGCACTGTAATAAATTCAAGTACCAACACCATCCTGCGAGACTCACCCAGTCCTGACAGGGTTCATTCAGTCTGCAGAATCACCTGAACTGTAAATATTTCTCGTCCCCCCTTCTCTCACCTTGTTAGTGAAGGCTTCAGAATGAGGCGGAAGGCTCCACTCGCTAACTAACAAAAGCATCTGATTAACTTCATAAAGGAGGGGTGCATGTGCCTTTTAACTGCATCCCCCTCTGTTGTGTCTCATCAGCCACTCACAGCCCAGCGCAGCTGTGACCTAGATCTATTCGATGGGAACCCAGGCTGGCTCTGATGTCACCTTTGCTCTCACGGTTCCCCAACCAATCGCTTTGCCCGAAGACATCAACATGATTGGGCAAACCAGAAAGGAAAACCCAAGGACTCAGGTTTTATTGACAAAAGCAATAACCAAACAGTTATCTGTTAGCTCCTCCTCTCCACTCAGAGAGAAAACAGGCACTTTGTGAATCCCGCTGCCCTGAATGCCACAGACACTGAGGCCTGTCCAGGCCTGTGTAATCACTCACTCCTTTGTCAACGATGGGGGAACAAATTGAAAACTACTGATTAGACTTTTCAGTGAAATGACCAGCAGACATAACAAAGTTGTCACCACAGGTGCAACTTTGCTGCAGTGAAGTGTTGCTAGGAAAGAGTCATTTATCATGTGCTGAAACCAGGTTTCCAACTCAACAGAAAATCACACTGTTGACAAAGACATGTCAAAACATCAAAGTGGCTTGACTTCAGATTAGTGTGAATTAAACTGGAAAAATATTACAAGTATGCAAAGACATAGTGAGGATATCAATGAATCAACACAAAGGAAGCACAACATCTCAATGCCTGTTAACTGATCGTTATGGAAAGACTGGTCAGGAAGATATTTTTTAAAAAACTAACAACACAAAAACAAAGAATAGAGGGAAGTCTAAAGAATAAGCAAAACTTCATACATCAGAAATATGCTTCTTCGTGTTTTCTCTTCTGTTAATCAGCTTGTGGTACCTCAAATGTATCCTGGGACCAACAGGGTGGGATTAAGCAAACAGAGTCATACATTTTGAAATTCTTGACCAAACGAATGGATTCAGACCAATCATAACTCGGACGTTTTTCAGACAGGAGATACCACCTGTAGCACCAACAACTTAATTCCTCTTTCTGTTCTGCACAGTTACAGTTGTGCTCATTATTTCCCACTTCTCAGTTTTTTCCAACACCGCACATCCAGGAATTAAGGTCCGGTCAGACCAGCGGTAAAATGGCAGAGCTCTGGTAACAATCAGTGGATTTCAGAGCAGACAGCTGATTCGCTTTGAGTCACAAAGGAAATCTGTGAATCAGAATCAAAGATGGAGGAAGCTATCAGAGGCGATTAGCTGTGTTGAACCATCCACTTTTATCTAACCTTCCTCTCCTGGATTATAGGCCGCTCTATAAAGAAGACAGGAGGCAATGATACAAATATAACTGTTGAATGTATGATGTGAGATTGCTAGCCGCCGAGCTTTAAGACCTGTTTGATCATGTGAGAAAAAACAAAAAACTTCAGGCACTCAAATACTTGAATTAGATTCAAAAAGCCACCAGAAGTGTTAAAACACTTCATCTTCAACATGGGATTCATTGATATCACCACCTGCATTCACTCAATCAAGATTGGGTGACACCCCTTGCCAAGTTTATAAAAGGTTTGCCTGATGTTTGTCCACCATTTTGTACTCTGATGAAGATCTTCAAGGTCGAGATCGGTCAGTTGCTGTGTCTCAATTCAGGGTCTGCATCCTTCGGAGGCCAATTACGTCACAACGCCGCGCGAAGGCTCCTTCAAATGCACCCCACAAATGCGACCTTCTTTTCCCTGTTTTTGGAGGATGCACCACTACTATCCTTCGTGGCCTCACAAATCCCAAGATTCTTGGCGCGCCCGAAAAAAAAGAAAGAAAGAGAGAAAATGGCGACATCGCGCGGCGTAGATCGTCACTTTCGCTGGCCTGGATCGTGATGTAAGGGTAAGGGTGGGAACATCTGGTGACGCAACCAGGAAATGCTCCAAAGGCTAGACCTTCCCATTTAACAACGGTTGACGCGGCCTTCGAAGGTCTCTCCGAACGGCTCGCCTTCGAAGACCGCAAAGGCCGCGTCCTTCGAAGGATGCAGACCCTGAATTGAGACACAGCAAGCGTTTTATTGTTGTGTAAGTAGCCATGTTTTGAATAAAGGCTTTTAAATCTAATGATCCAAAATCTAAGTATTTTTGTTCCTGTTCCACGCATGAGTGCCTGAAGTTTGTTTCCTCTCATGTGCTGATCCTTTTCTTCAAGCACATGTTTGTCCATGGCATTTTATCATGATGAGATTGTTTTCCTTGTTGTTTTCATTTCTCTGTAAAGCTCTTTTAGCCATCTTCTGGCCATCAGCTTTGCCTCAAAACTGCGCTCACTTTGATTGGCTGATGCTTCAGGAACAACCCAAACGTGATTCACTGGACACATCAGTCAGCGCCTAGAAAAAAACATGAAAACCCTTCTCTGGAAATTCAAGACTATCCTCTGTATTTACTACATTCTTCCCTGTAACTGCTTATCTGTGCTGTAAATTAACCTATTTACTTCTCTGTGTACCTGTAAACAGGACATTCCTGTGGGGAAAGCACGCACGCTAAACCAGCCTACTCTGTGTAAATAAAGTTTTCTTTTTTTTTAAAAAAGCTCAAGGAAGAAGTAATGTGATACAGAAGAGGAGAGGATGTAAACAAGGGAAATACAAATTAGGGCTGTTGTGAATGTCATGGAATGCGAAATTACATAAGAGGAAATGTTGGAGAGGGGAACAGTGAGTGTCAGGTGTGCAGACCAAAAGCCTTGCAACAAACCGATTAGAATGAAAATAAACAGCGTGGAGAGCAGTTAGACAAGCCACCAAAACTCATGACTGTGACAGCATCTGTGCAAGTGTGAAGCGTGCCACTGACGCCCTCATGACGGGTCCATATGGAGAACCCCTCGCTTTTATGGTGTTGTTGACAAAATGCCTTTAAGACCTGTTATTACTGCTTCCTGGCCTGCAGACAGGGGAACTCAGCAACCTTTATTTCTCTCTCTCTCTCTCTCTCTCTCTCTCTCTCTCTCTCTCTCTCTCTCTCAGAGATCAGACCTGGCAGCACTGAAGCAAAACCAAAACACTCTGCTGTCATCCTGCATGCATGAAAAGGAGAAGACGTCAGGTTTTTAGCTGCAAAGTCATCACTGCTCCCAGAGCTGCTGAGCAGACAGAAAAATAAATAGTGATGACAGTCATTTCAAAGTGAGAGCAAGCCCCCCCGTGCTGATTACAGTGACAGGCCGGCTCCTAAAATAGCCATTTTCTTAATTACAACACAAGTGTCATCGGTCCTGATGAGTCCGAGGACAAAGGCTGCAGAAGCCCGTAGATTTCTGTACACCTGAACGCAACCATGCACACAATAAGGTGGACTGTTGATTTTGGAGCAGTGTGAAAAAGAAATAAAAGCAAACTATTGTGCATGAGTGTGTGTGTGTGTGTGTGTGTGTGTGTGTGTGTGTGTGTGTGTGTGTGCACATGTAGTCTCAGTGTGTGTTTAGGAGGCGGAGGAGGGGGCACTTGTATCAGGAGGAAGAATGAAGAAAGTCAAACACTGCAAATTCCTTTAAAATGCAAAAGAAGGAATCATTCATCATGCACGTTAAAAAAAAACCCGACTCCTTCTGCAGCAAAACTTTAAAAAACAACAAAACAAAAAAAAAAACCTGCTGCACAGGAAACTTTTCTTTGGGTTTTTTTTTTATGCGTCGACTTTGCAACAATGTAAAAGAGACAACAAATGAAGCGTCCTCTCACTCACCGGTGCCACTTTGTACCTGCCGGATCCTCGCGCTGGAAGACAAAGCGTGCTCGGGAGGACTTGCAGCGCGAAGACGCAGCAGCACACGAGCAGAGAAGTCCGCATCCTCACCGCCGTCCCGAGCCGTGGTGGTGCACAGGCAGGCTGGTTCTGGCGCAGCTGAGTGCGGGGCGCAGTGCCGGGAGTCACACGGCTGCAGGATCCGGGGCGACTTCTCTTTAAATAGACTCTGATTTCTTTGTTCTCCTAAGGTTTTTTTTTTCTTCCCCATACACTCTGTTTTTTTTTCTTTCTTTTTTTCTTTTACAGCCCAGGGCTGATAATACCACCCGCTACCATGTGACTCTTAACCCTTTCTCTCCCGTGTGCCCGTCAACTCAAAACAGATGATGATGGCTGCGCGTTTTTTCTCCCACCTCTGGCTTTTGATTCTTTTTTTTTTTTCATAAAGAAACCAAGATACCCAATGTTAACTTTTAGGAGGAAACATTAAACATACACAATATCCCCATATGGACCACAATAAACACCAGCACGCACAGCCAGGCGCACTCCAGTACCTATGGGAATGTTATAGGATTATTATAAGAGTATTACAAGGACACAGAAGTCTTAATCAACCAACACTAAACTCACCACAACTCCTGTTTAAATCTTTTGCATGAGGAGAAACACATTCAGTCAGGGTTATGCTCAACAGAGCAGATGCACACCAAACAAAAAACTGTTTTTATATTTTATTAGTCTCTTGGGTAAAAGAAGGTCATATTAAATGTAGATTAATCATTAAAAATATTTTAAAAATACATCGACAGAGCTTGCAGAAAGGTGCAAATTAAAACGTTGTTTCTGATTCTTCTGTTTCGTCAGCATCAAGAGTCTTGGTAGTTGCCAGTTTGCGGGACAAAATGTAAAACTGACTGCGTTCTGCCTTTATGTTGGCTAGCTAGTGTTAGCAATGTTAATGTTAGCTATAGCTAGTTAAAGTTAGCACTGTTAACATAAGCCAGCTGGCGTTAGCAACATTAACGTTAGCTAGCATTACCAATGTTAGCTAGTGTTAGTGACATTAACATTTGCTAGCTAGCATTAGCAACATTAGCTCAAGTACCAACTGCAAACCCGTTGAGGGGGCTGATGATTCAAACAGCAGCTGTGCTGTGACGTCAGTGCAATGCTATTTATTTCAGTTCAAAACAAATCCCCATCTACTTCATTTATTTAGGAGAATGTTGTTTTATAGTGAAAACACAGAAATGTTTTGTGGATGACACAACTTCACCTGACTTTCTTCTGGTACGAGGTTGAGTAGATAATGACTGAGGTTTTCATTTTTGGGTGAACTTATTCTTCAATGCAAAAGTGATCAGTAATCATTATCTAACTCTATGGATAAAAAGGTTAATATTCACGATGATCGATAACATAACAGTGGAGACAGTGTGTGTCAAGTGTAGCAAAAGAACAAGACATAAAAGAAAATCTTGGAGGGAAGGAATCTGTTGATTTATTTTTGCAGCTGTAAGATAAAATGCACGAGCTCCGCAGTCGGACCCACTGGAGGTTTCTGACCCACCTCCGTCCGCTTTGTGCAGGAAAAACTCTCTGTGAGTCAGTTTGAGATCATTTCTATAATTACAACCACTAATAGCAGTAAAGAATTTTGCAGAGCTTTCCTGTATAATGGCTGTCAGGTTTCGGAGGGCTGTTTGGACACAAAACAGGGCTCTAATAAACTCTGATTGCCTGACAAGGAATTGCAAGCTTGGCACTACAGCAGGCCTGTTATCTTATAAGTGTAATGAAAGAGAAAAGGGAGAGGCTTTATAAGAAAGTGACACTACTAATTTCTGGACGGGAGACTATAATTAATGTTACTGGATGCAGATGTCTTACGTAGAGAGGCTAATTAGAGTTAAAGCTGACACTGGATTGGTCAGATGTCTGTGGACTTTGGCCTTCATCCTCTTATTTAAGCTGTTTGTGTGTTGTAATACAGGCAGACACGGTTAACGTTTCTGCAAACCACTCAAACGGGCATTTATACATGTCACATGCACTGTGACATATCACATTTGTGTCAGGTGGTGGTCCTGAAGCTAAGCTAGGCGACAGCGATATCTATTGAATATCGGCATCTCAACAGTTATGGTTAGCGCAGCATGTTTGTGGCGATAAAACCGGTTGCGTTAACCGCAACCCCGGGACTTCTCCTGTCGTGTTTGTGGTGACCAAAGCGAGTATTTCAAGCCGAAATTAAGTGTTTGTTTGTGCCTAAATCTAACCAAACAATAAGTGTAGTGTTCTCACAAGATATAATTGAAAACTGAACCTAAAGAAACATAAAGGTGCAACATATTCATGGTTTGCAGAAACATACATTGCCAATTTATTCAGGCCACTGGGTTGATGTAGTCACACAATAACACGCAATAACAGTGATAATCACGGATTATGTTTCTGTTTTTAACAGTCATATACAGATTTAATTTGGATCAGATGTATCATTTTAAATGTATTTTTTATTTATTTCAGGGTTTTCTTTGTGACAGTGGCCCCAGACGAATAATAGCTGGCATTAAACAACTCCTAATGTGTGCAGGGTGAAGGAGTGGTTCAACGTTTTGGGAATACACTGATTTGCTTTACTGTCAAGAGTGAGATGAAAAGGTGGATACAAACCTGAGAAGCTTGTGATTTCTATTTGCAACAGTTGTGTTGCACTCAGAAACTGTGGGGGCACCA
The DNA here is from genome assembly GCA_039737535.1 of Lagodon rhomboides. Lineage (NCBI taxonomy): Eukaryota > Metazoa > Chordata > Actinopteri > Spariformes > Sparidae > Lagodon > Lagodon rhomboides. The sequence goes on along the minus strand of CM077791.1, from coordinate 16,338,357 downwards.
AATCCCACAAATTACCAAACCAATATTTGGATGTCACGCATTGCTGGTTGTTATGAGTCATTTATTACAGCTAATAAAACAGTGTTTTCGGCTCTGCTTGCATTCATTTTTTTTTTCAGATCAGATTTGGAGTGAATATTTTGTTCTGTCGAAATAACAAAGCTTGTTCTCTCATGATCAATTTATATTGTTAACACATGACAAAAGGCAGACCCTTGAGATGACAAGATCGTTTATTTGGAGAAAACAACTTTCAGCAGGATCAATGAAGCTCACTAGAGTGTGAAGTGGCGACCGCGCTACTCTTCTCCTTAAATGGCGAGGACTGACCTAAAAGAAGACCTATATAGTCATTGCTTGTGTTAGTGAAGTCCGATGTCTTGATACACAGTTGGCACTCCTTTCTGTGACATTTTGATCTTAAATCAATCACTAGAGTCAAGACTCCAACAGAACAGAAGTTTAACAGTTCACCCACCCTCCCAAAAATGTATGTGTGTCTCCACCCATTAGGATTTAACTCAACCAACGAGATAATTGGTGCTTTAGGCCGTCATCTGAGAAAGGTTTGTTACTTAAAGTCAAATCTCCTGCGTTCTGATCGCGCTCTATTTATTTTCATTGTGTTTGAGTGAAGAGTGTTTTTGATCTCCAGGTTTGGTATTTGACTCTGAACCTTCCACAAACGCTTTATTGTCTTTACGTTAGCAGAGTCTTGCTCTTGTAACTCCAAAGTATCCCCCGCTGCTCTGGCCATTGTCATCACATGAATTATATAAACAAGCTATCTCATGTTCCCCACAGATGGTCTGAATACATTTTCTTCCTCAGTACTTTTTACAAGAGGTGGCAGCGGTCCAACCCATGACAGCAGCTATCAATTAAAGAAGAAATACGCTTCAAAATCGGGATCCAAGTCAGTGCCAAGTGCAATAAATATAAAGAGATTCTGCGCAAGTGACACTGGTTCAGGGAAAAGAGTTTCACATAAGATGCCCATAGAGTGATGCAATTTAAAGCACAAAAAGGACATACTGGGAGACCCCATTCAAAATGAGTTTTGAATAGCTGTGACATGTTGATGAGAAAGAAGTTATCTGAGACTACAGTGGCAGCAACTGTAAAAGTTAAAATGGCAACAGATGTGTTAAAAAGGTGAAAATGATGAAAAATGCTGCCGTTTCTCTAATGACCACTAGAATCATTCTCAAGAAAGCACCAGTTTTATATTGGTGACACAGAAAATCTCCAGGTTCTTTGCAGAAATGCCATTTTTAAAAATTTTTCCAGCTTTGGTCAGTAGCAGAAAGTTAACGCTGCAACATGTCTCTTCAGAAATAATGTGTTAAATCACTGATGCTACAGTTAGGGAGTTACTTGCAGTCTGGATGGCAGTACTGGGAGGTCTATGGGTCCACAGTAAAGTATTCTATATCAGCAACAGTTGTATATGAATTCATTAAAGACATTCCTTGTTGGCAGAGGATCAGTGGGTCTCAGGGACTTAGATGATCCCGCACAGCGTCGGCTGAGTTCTGTCGTTAGCGTGCTAACTTTAACATTCAGCTCAAAGTACTGCTCAAATAGAGCTCTCGGACCATTTTTGCTGTTTGGTTATGCATTTTGTTGTTTCTACAGTAAACAGCTGAGCGGTAACAGAAGTAAATACTTTCCAGATGTGTTCAAGAATAATTTAAGAAGAGGCAGAGATATTAGGCCAATTCCTGCTCTCACAGTAGGCCTACGAGAAAACAGAGGCACAGCAACTTTAGTCCAAGTCCAAGTGTTTTAAAGTGGTTTGAAAGTCAATTAAAGACACGAAATATGTCTAGAAATTAATAGAAAATCATACACTATATAACTTCTGCTTTAACACACGCACTGATCTATTCACAGACTACACTGGTCATACTGAAAAGGATACTTGATACTGCTTAGTGTTTCAGGATCAGACTCTTTTATGCATACACTAACCATTTAATATCCATGTACACATCTGTATCCATATCTACATTATAATTATCCCAATCTGACACCTGCAAGTTAGTTCCCGTCCTACATCCAACCCTCGTCTTACCATGTCTTTGTCCAGGTCACATCAAGCTGAAGATGTTTTCAAAGGAAAGGTTTTTGTGGTTCCATCTGGTCCTAATGCAGCAGCTGTGGGTCCCATATGAATGGAGTCTTTGGTCTGTTGATCACATGCGCAGATTATCAGTGTTCTCCGTTGGGTGAAAATGCAAAAACCATAAAAAGGGCACACAACAAAAGTGCACGGCGTGACATTCCAGTGAGCTGATGCCGAGTTGGTGTTTGCATGTGTGTGATGAGGGTTGTTCATTCCAAGGGTTCGACTTTGTTAACCCTCATCTGCCCACGTACACACCTGAGCTCACACAGCCTAACAAAATGACTAGCATGATACATTTGATCAAAAATCCCCCTCCCTCATTACTGATGTGCCCTAGAGCAAGGTACATCATCCCCTTAAATTGACAACAGCTTAGATTGGGGTTGGACTTGGCAGATAGTATATGAAGGTGTGGAGAGGTGTGGACTTGTGGGAGTAGTTTTACATTTTGGGAAATATGCTTATTCAGGTTTTTGCTGACTTCACTTCAATTCGTAAAGGGGCCAATCTTCACTGAAAGTTACTGTTTTGCCCACATTAGCCTGCTGGTGCTCTCCTTATTGACATGACAAAATTAAGGTGAGAATGTAAAAACTGGTTGGGGTGCACCGGTGATCGATTCTGCTCTGACGCGTGAGTAGGCAAATCCATTGACTCCTTTTGTCCAAGTGATAACCAGTCGGTTTTCTATCCTCTCTTATTGGCAAGAAACAGCGTGCAAATCATTCAGCTAGAAGCTTTGCATTAACAGCTGGTTCTGACTGTCAAGTTCACTGGTAAGACTTGGTGATAAGTCAAAGTTGAACGTGGCTGTTGCCAGGTTTTTGTGTTATCTGCAGCGGATGTCCGTCTTCAGCAGAAGATTAAAAGTCCAGTGCACTCTCTGTGCACTCTGTGAGTGTTTCTGTTGTCCTAACTCAAATTAACCAAGTGAAAGCATCCAGTCAGTTCTCTCATCACATTCTCCCACTGACACTCTGTCCAAGTCTCATTTGTTTAGTCTTTAATGATTGTACTGATCTCCTCATCTAACACAATCTGCATGTGTGTTCTTTAATTTCCTCTGTGCTTTAATAAACCTCTGTTGTGTCACTTGTGTGAGTGTGTGATTGGCTGCAGGTGCGTTTGGCTGATTGAGTGAATGCTGATTGGTTCCAGCCTCCGAGCCAGCAGTTTTAAGGCCGTCTCCTCCCAGTTCGTGTGGGCTCTCCTCTCTCAGCCAGCATTCTAGCGTTTTGTCTAATATATTTTAAATACGCCTTTCAAATGGCTACAAATACTTAGTTGCTGGTGGCACTCGGGAGCTGGGAAGAGGGAGTCTCTTAGGGTTCCCCCAAGACCATGCTTGTAATACAAGAAAGTGAAAAAGTGTATTTCCCAAAATGCTGCACTCAACTTGGCAAAAACAAACCTTTGGTTAAATCAATTCCCAAGTGAGCAGGAGGCAAACGTATGTCTCTTATTCCACTCGGGGACTTGTTGGTCTTGAAGTGGAACATTATAGCCAAAACTTGAGACTCACTTCGGTCTCACCTTTTGAACCAAAGTGACTGTGTGTGTTCTTGCAAATTGGTATTCATGCTTAGGGCTCAGTGAGGTGAGAAAAAAATCTTCCTGTTGTTTTCAGGTGATTGAGGGGAAACAGAGTGGAATACAATGCACCACTGATAGGAAAATGTCTCCCTCATGGTTACTGAGAGGTGTTATCTTGCTTTTTGGAAGTGTTTCCTGAATTGTACAAGAATTAATGGCAGGATATCAATTTCACTGAAGAAGCAAAAAAAGAGCTACAACTGCTGCAACTATGCAGATGTGACCTTTAAAGATGAGAAGGAAGTCAAATAGGCTCCAAAATGATTATTTAAAGGATAAAACCAACAACGAGTCGGACTTTCAGTGCGTTCTGAATTCAAAAGCTCCAGAACTTCTGCTAAAAGGAGAAGAATATACTGTCGTTTCCAAGGAATGCACTTTGAACCTAACCTTTTAATAAGCCAACATGGATAGGAAGTCTTTGAGGTGATCGGACAAAAAAATTACATTACATTTCAACTGCAACTGGGCAAATCCACCTACTGATGACAATCACCTGATTTGATTGAAAGTTCCAGAACAGCTACTAAATAATGGTGAAGCTGTTTTCTCTCTCAGTTATTACCTCAAAGAGCTGGACACTCTAGCGCTATTCAAACAGGAGGAAGTACTGCATTTATTGGGGACTATTTTCAGCTGTGAATTAATCCCTTTTTGGTGCTTTAGTGAGTATGCAAGAAAAATAAAGATAATCCTTTAAGAAACCTTATTAAAGCATCCAGCGGTTGTTTGTTGTTGCCGGGTGGTCTAGTGGTCGAATAGGTTGTCCGGTCATAAAAAAAGGTCACAGGTTTGATCGCTGCCACAGCTAATGTGTCCATCAACCGGCATGTGTCCCTGAGCTGAACACTGAGCCATTGTGTGAGAGCCTGGGGTATAAATCTCCATCGTGGACAGAAAAGTAGGCTCGCTTTTTTACGCCAACATCCAGCTGTAAAACTCTGACATGTGATATATATGTGTGAGCTGAAACATCTAACATACGTGAACCTGGTAATAGATTCATATCTGACGTACAAAGTCCCTCTCAGGTTGACCGCTGCAGCGATACTCTGCCCGTCATCCTTAACGAAGGGCTTTAGTGGAATCATACACTTCCTGTCATTACGATACCTCCTGTTTAAAGTGAAACGCTGGCCCTGAACAAAGTTTAGCCGAAATCCGCTGCCTGCTGAATTCATTTTTCATACGGCTGGTTATGAGTTCGTGTCAGCGGCACTACACGAAACAAAGACCACATGTGTCCATTTAATGCAAACCAGACGCATGGATGGAAGCGACCAGCCTCCAGCTGCCTGCCTCCTCTGTCTGGCCGTTTGGGGAGCTATGAAAAATGACTCTGGGGAGGGGGACAGGGGGACTCACTGGGGGTTATTAGTGGGTTTGAGGGCATTAAACCTTATTTTCTCCTTTTGGCATGACCCCAGATGACCCCTGGCAGACCTCGCCACAACAAAGAGGCCAAAGGGGCGAAGGTGGAAAGAGGGGAGATCAAAACAGACCCAGGAACGTGCATGGCTGCTGCTGCTGCCGCTAATCTTGGTTTCCCTTCAAGGACGTCATGCCTCAGCATCCTCTGTGGTCAAATAATGAGTTTTCCAGCTTTGAGCTTACGTCAGCAAACAATTTGCTGCAGTTTCTGTGATAAAAAGAAGTTTGATGTTGTGGGTGTTCAAAACTTTTGATTGCCAGCATGGTTGAAATACTTTGCATTTCAAAGGATTTTACCCTCAGGCTGTGGCGTTAAGATAAAAAGCCTGCAGCTGCTCGAGAAATCTTACACAATTTAGTTATTTAAAACTTAATTTTATAGGAATACAGGGATTTGCAGTATTACACTGGACTTACTGTACTTTATGGTACTTCTGTCTCACTTGATATTGTCAAAATAATTACAATACATGCAGAACATTTGAACATGTACACAGCTTTCCTTTCACAAGTTTAGTTTTCACTTCAACTTACTAACCAACGCAGGCCAGGACCTGAACCCAGGCCCGCTGCAGCAAGGATAAAGCCTCTGTACATGTCCGCTCTACCAACTGAGCTAATGGGCACCCCATTGTTAGACTTTTTTAAGCAGGTAAGATTGACTTTGGATTTAACTTGCCTTAACCAAGAACTCTCGACTCAACTTGTCCAAGAAAGAATGACTCAGGACTTGCTTTTGACTGGACCAAAGTATTTGAGTTACAAGTCTCATGGCTCCTAACCCGTACAATTAGTATATTAAAGGAGCAGTATGCAAGAATATTAGCTGAAAACATTTAAAAATGAACTAAAATTCCCAACACAATGTGCAGAAAGAGCAGTTTTGATATTATGATGTCTGTGTATTGTGTTGCAGCAATGCTAATCAGCTAGCCCTGGCCCGTCCTGGTCCAAAAAATCCTACCAGCAGCGTAAACACCAGCACTAAACTGGTCCCTGAGCTCCCAGTCTGAACCGCTAGCTGCATGGCTAGCTGAGCTAACTAGCTAATGGCAGCTACAGTCAGCAGCAGTCAGCGGTTGCTCTGGTGATATGCTCTTCTCTATGTGTTTTGAGTATGAATTTGACAGGTGGCTAATTCTTACATATCTCACCTTCAGGTGAACTTCCACTTCCACTTTGTTTATGGTCCTGAAATGACCCTGTTTTTCTTCTTTACCACACTGTGCAGTGCTGTCAGCAAGTGTTGGGTGTTATATAGAGACGGTTCCCTCTTGTAACTTTAAAAATAGTAAGTAGCTGAGAGAAAAGAAGAAGCAGATACACAGAAGTTGGTTTGTATGGATTATGGGTTGTTTTTTTTATTTGACTCTGGCCTGTAAAAGTGATTCTGAATGTAATTGTTTTATACAGAAAGATAATGTTTCCTTTGATTGATATATTTACTACTGAACACTTGTGAAAGGATCTCTGTAGAGTTCAGATGTGAATTTCTAGTGGCCTTGTGCTGGTATCTTTCTAAATCTCTTAGTACTAAAAGCTTTTCTAATGTAATATTTTGACCAAAAGTAGTTACAAAGGAGTTGTAGTAGTAAAGTAGTATCTTAAAATGAGCTCAGCCTTCATAACATAACTGTATCATAGGGTTGAGGACATTGTGGAAAAGCATTCAGTCAGTCAGGCTGATTAATTGCCCCGGCTGACCTCTCCCTCTGTCTTTTGCATTCCAAGTGGGGGTGAGAGAGTTTCTGTCTACGACCACCTCTGTGTCGTCTCCTCCGTAAACAAACCTGTAAGTCACCAGTGGATATGACTTCCACTGCACGACTCAAACTTATATGAACTGATGTGAACTTCACGGGGATGATAAGGAACTCGAGGCCTGTGTTGACCTCTGTTGGTGATGAGGAGGCGCTGCAACAACAACGACCCACTGCCTTTAATGCACACACAATCTTTTTTCTCAAAAAGTGCTGACTAACCTGAAATGTAACAAAAAAAACATTCAATAAATGAGTCCCTAAGATAAAGCAGAAAACCTTCAGCTTCAGTGATTTTAACATAATCGCTGCTTCTCTTTTCTCATGGTGGAGATTTTGACTGTTCAAAAACAGGTGTAACTATTAACATCTATAGAGGCAGTGTTTGGTGTGCCAGTGTCAGGTCGCCTGACAAGCAGACTGAACTGACTTGTTTTCACCTGGGTGCGTATGCTGGTTGGTTTGTCACCAGGATTACACAAAAACTTCCAAATGGATTTTCACAAAATTTCGATGAAGGATGGGTCTCAGCCCAGAATAGATGTTTTTTTTTTTTACCTTTTGGTGCACATCCAGATAAAGGGACTGGATTTTTTCTCATTTTCGTAAAAGCAACATCATGTAGAAATTGGTATTTTGTGTGATTTGGTGCCCTCACAGTTTCTGAGAGCAACACCACCGTCGTAAATACAAATCCCAGGTCTGTAACCATTTTTTAGACATAATGGCAAAACAATGTTACGTGTTGAAAACGTGTACGTTGAAGTAAACATGTATGTAACGCTGTGATCCCACCCTCTCACTGAAGTTACATAGTGCGGAAAGGGGGTCAGAGTGGCTGAGACAGAGACATCGTTCGCCCTGTTACAAGACACTGAACCATTAACATGCTGTTGAAGCTGTTATTTTAAGAAGAAAAAGTTACATAATGTTGCTTTAACGCTGCGAGAGAGGCAGTTTCATCAACAGGTCTTAGAGTTTATTATGAACTCGACAGTTTCTGAATCAAGACTACTCACGAGACATGGGTAAAGAGCATGACGGCTGCTATTTGTTGGATAATGAGGTCCACTTTAATGTTTTTAATTAGAACATTCACATAATTTAAAGCTGCTGTAAGTGATATATTTTTGATTTAAATAAGTGTTAAATAGCTCTTTACTCCAACAGTAATCACTGCTATAGAGTATTTGGTCAGTAACCCGTGGCTCTCCTCCCCTCGCTTGTGCAGTGAAAGAGAGGAAAAAGTTTAATGTATCCCTGCCCACTTCATCCAATCAGGGCAGAGGACTTCATAAATATAGATTGCCCCTGCACATTCGTGTGGTGATGGAGAGAGACGGGAGAGGATTGCTAACTGCAAAATGGGCAGGAAGTTACCTAAAACGACGACATTGTTTACAGCAATTTTTACGAACAAGAAGCGTACATTATTCGATGTGTAGACGACAACATGCGATACAGGATTCATGTCCAGTCAAACCGTGGCTGTTACTCCACTCTTATCTTCAGCACTCCTCCTGGCCAGCGTGTTTGTGGTCTTTCCTCTTAAAAATAACACTCTGAGCTTCTCTCTCAGGTTCTTGTTGGAGCAGGTGAGGAGGATCGCAGAAGCCACGCAATAAAACGACAAGCCGAGGAAGAGCATGTCCGCGCTCAGCCCAGACGCGAAGATGGCATGGAAATAGTAGAGGGAGATGGTGAGCAGTGTGGTGAGGTAAACCCAGACCAGAGCCACCGTCAGCCTACAGACGAGCAGGTACGAGTCTGCAGTGTGAGAGCTGCTCTGCATGGCCAAGGTGTGTTTGCAGAGGTAGACGACCAGCCGCAGCGACGTCGGAAGCATGATCATCAGCGGCATCAGGGTGAGGTAGCTGATGAAGATGATCACGTAAACAGTGATGTCAACCCAGCTGGGGAGCAGAGGCTTTCTGATCACACAAGTGGCCTTTTCTGTCATGTTTGCAGGAGGTTTTGCTTTGGAAATGGAGGTAGAGGAAAGGAGTGAACATCACGCAGGAGGTCAGCAAGGTCACCACCATGGTGATGTTCAGGACGGTTGCGATGTTCTCCTTGAGCGTTCTGAAAAGAACCGAGGAGAAGCTCAAAACCCTCATGCAGTAGAAGACGCTCAGCCAGGCGACGGACCAGAAGCTGACGGAGCTGCTGCTGAGCCACATGAACAGGACGACACAGAAGAAGAAAGGTAGGTCCGGCCAACAGAGCACCCCGGCCCACACCGATGCCGCGAGCACGAAGGTGGAGATCTGCAGCAGGATGTTGCCCAGCGAGATGAAGCAGATGATGACGGCCACTGTTTTCACACCTCCGGACCGCCGCTGCTGCCGCAGCATGACCCCGAAGTTGAAGACGTTGGCGAGCACTCCCAGGACCAGCAGGAGGGCGGTGCCGCACAGCTTCAGATCAACAGCTCCAAACATGGTTGCAGAGGCGCGGCGCAGATGGGTCCTGCTTCATTCCTCCCGGCTTTGGAGCAGAATGGCATGCCCAGGGTCCTTACACAGGAAATGAAAATACCCAGCATGCAAATGTGTTCCCCCTCGAGTCACCGGTGAATGCTGCTGCATGTGAAAACAGAAATTAGACATCACTTAGATTAGTCGCCACACGGCTTTGTTCATTGATAGAACAGACCTGGAATATAAACTGAGCAATTACAGATTTGACCCGACATGCAGGACGAGTGTACGGATGTTTTGTTTCTGTCTTTATGTGTCTGTTATTGTTTTCATGCTGATGGGTTTTATTCCCCTATTCTGAGGTCAGGTCCTTTACCAGCATTTACATTTTATTCAGTTGAATTAACAACATCAACCTTCTTAAGCATCAAATTTAAGGATTTAACAAGGACTTTCCAGCCCTAATTCTCCCAAATCAGAGGACCAAACATGGCCACAGTTTGAGAGACATGGATTAAGGTTACTTACTTTTAAAACACTTAAAACATTTTCAAAGAAGCAATTAAAAAGAGACAGAGGCTTGATTGTATGGACACTCCTCAATTGTGCTTATGTGTTACAGTGAAATTCAAGTAGGCTAAAAAATGCTGTTACAGCTCAATAACATGAGAAAAAAATGTGTTTCCGTGTCGGGATCATTTCAACAGGCTGCAGGACAACTTGGATAACATCGCCCCCAGGGAATCTGGCTCCACCCTCAACATCTCCACTGAGAAGAGTCAGAAACCGCAGATCACTGACCCCAGACCAGTCAGGTCCTCCGAAGCAGGAGCCTAGCAGCACTGTCATCAGCTTTGTTATGACTTTGAAACTCAAGAATGTTGTTTGCAATTATCTACAAACTTTGCTCAACAGAAATGTGGTGGAGCCAATTTACAAAGTCTCTTAAGACTAATGCTGGAGTTAACTGATTTAGTTGCTTCCCTCCAGTCTCCTTCCTGTCCCATCATCCCGTCTCTCTCTCCTCCACAGAGCCGAGACAAGTTTGTTACGACTTTGAAGCTCGAGTAGATTGCCTGCAATCATCCATAAACCATACAGAAGTATCACCAGACTCTACAGTTTCTCTCAGCTCTGACACTCGTCTTTTGTTTGTTTTTTTCCAGCATGCAACTTTTACTTTGACAGTTGATCACTCTTACAGCTCTCATGGCATTGTTCTCACATTATGTATTACTTGTTACTGTCATTTCAAAGTAATGTGTTACACTACAATATTACTGTCTCTGAATTGTAAAGCATTACACTACTACTGCATTACTTTTAAGTTACTTTCACCAAATATATACATAGTAAATGTAGCTTATTATGCTCCATGCAGCTTGTTACACATGCAGTGCAGGGCTGAGCTAGGCTTAAGGCTAACAACAGTAGAATGTAATAGGCACAGTGATGGCTCATAACATAATACAAGGAACAATCATAGCCAGAATTTTGTTGACACCGACAAAAGGTCAAAGACTCCACTGTTGACAGCGGCTGCATGTCTTCAACCACATACTCTGCCACAAGTCTCCGTACTTCTTGTGGTTCATATGCCATAACGGAACGGGAGAATGATAGCTTTTGCTGCTTTGTTTTGTCTCCTTTTGCGTCCTCAACCTGCTTTCTTTTTAGTAATTTAATGTTGCCATGGCACCGCTCTAAATGTTTGGTCAAATTGCTTGTGCTATTTCGTGAGGTTGATAGAGCTTTTGGTTTCGCACATAAAGTGCACTTAACTGTTATGTTCCGCATATCTTTGTCTCCAACAAACTCAAAATAATGGGAGTATGCCCATCTTGAAAAAGTACTATTGTCCGACGTAGTGGACGTAGTGCCTGCTTCTGCTTCAGCCATCTTCAACCAGAAAGGAAAAAAATTTCTAGGCTGCTATTGGCGCGGATTTTTTATTTTCTGCTGATCTCGCGGTGGCATAGTATGAAAACAAAACACAATTTAATTTCGGGTTATAATCCAATGTAATGCACGTTACTGACCTTTGTACCGAGTAAAATATTACCCAGTTTTTTTTTGTAATGCCTTACATTACCGCGTTACAGCAAAAAGCAATTTGAGCTACAGTAGGCAGCTGTTTTAAGAAAATAACCTCTGAAAGAATGCACTGCACACTACTGCGCGAAATGGAGAGTAAATATAGGATTTATATCTATAAGGTGGCCAGGCAAGATATGTTCTCTTCTTGTTTAACAAAAGTAGCCATCTTTTCTGTTAGATCTTTTTTATGGATAATGCTGTCGCTCTGTAGGAAAGTCTGGGGTCAAAAGACATCCAGCCCTGCTGATCCGTCTGCTCTGCATCCTCGGCAGACTGATACATGGACTGCTGAACCAAATCCAGTAAACAATAAGAAAGATTAATGTTTTTTATCCCATCCGCATATTTCAAAATAAAGGTTTTAGTCACTGTAATTGCTCATGATTGCTGATGTCTGTGTACATTCGTAGACTGACTGTTATGAACATAACAGATAGCCAAGTGATTTATAACTAGGATTAATTAATTCTGTTAACTAATCATCTTCAATTAACTATAAAAATGTGCAGGCTCACAAGTTTCCTGCATTTCTCTGATTTAATTAAAAGCAGGAAATTCTCCCAGTGGAGACCCCGAGAATATTCTGTATCTTTGCTTCATAAATAACACAAATGATCAATATGTTTACAAATGACTGCTAGTTTCAACCCTTACTAAGAATTGCACTGGGAAATGTGGTGCAAGTCATGAGGACATGAATGTTTTTTAAAAATGTTCGTACTCTACGTGATCAGAGATGATGTCAGATGTTCCCCTCGTCTCACTGCTGTAGACTCATTATAAAGACAGTCAATCACAGACCTTAGGCACCCCCAGCAGATCAAAATGTGATAATCTGAGCCGTGTTTACAAAGTGTTGGGCCAAGCCGAGGCCAAAGGTCAGACTGCTCAAGCACGACGGCCTGCTTACTTTGAACTGTCACCACCATTTAAAAATCAGTGAGCCTCACAGCGAGGAGAGGCGGAGTTGTGAACAGACGCAGGATAACAGGCGAGCACTGAAGACACCGAGGGAACGTGGTGGAAACGAAGCATCTGCAGCCTTCAGACTCTGACATGATGGAGCTCTATCTCGACCTGCACTCGCAGCCCTGCCGCTCTGTTTTCCTGTTTGCCAAGGCGGTCGGGATTCCCTTTGAGTTTAAGCTCGTGGACCTCGCTGCAGGTAATCCCACACTGCCGGACAGACACAAGGAGAGAGTGGAGACTTTTTAACATTCACACATAGCTGATTTGTACAAGATTTTGTTTGTTTTAGATTGTAAGTTCACATTCTGCCTTAAAAAAGTGGTTCATTTGAGCTTTTGGACACGTACAGAAAGTTACCAGATGTAGAGTTGAATGACCTGCAAACTTTGAACTGGTTACATAAGCTCCAGCACCAGAGAGCTGCATGGATGTCTTTCCTGCCATTTTTTTTTCACTTCATGTTCGAGGTTGTGGCTCGAGACACATTTTGCAGGATTAGCGAGTTGAACATCCTGCAGGATTTGAACTTGTTCTGTAAGCATGAACCTTCGGGCTATCAGTTTACATTTGCACATTTCACCCAGAGGGCTCAACGTCTCATCCAGTGAGGTAATGAGCAGGAGTTAACTCCTAGATAACCAAGTTTACAAGCAAACAGTGGGTGAAAATGTCACGGGTCGGAGGTCAAAGCATCCAGACAAAACATTCCTGTGTCCCTGAGGTGATCGGGTTTAACAGTGACGTGCTGGGAAGGAAGATAAAGGAAACAAAATGAGCAGATAAGAAGGAAAAGGGGAGGGGGAGTTACAAAAAGCAGGATATTTAGTTTGATGATTGCACAATCACATATTTTATTCATCTCTTTTTCTCCCAAAGGCAGAGCGTCACTCAGTTATGTGCTATGTATTCATGTATTCAAACTAACTGCAAGCAGATGTTTTTTCCCTCATTTTAACACATCTGTGATTCTCATTCGTCTTTGTTTGTCTCAGGGCAGCAGTACAGTGAGGAGTTTGGAAAGATCAGCGTCATGAGGAAGGTTCCCGTCATGAAGGATGGAAGCTTCATTCTGACCGAAAGGTACAGCGGTGGAGGTTTTACGATGACTTCAAGTGTCGATCAGTGTTTCTCAAACTCAAAGCCAGAGATGACGTCCTCAAATGTCTTTTTTTTTAGTCCACAACCCAAAGACACTGTTAGAGAGGATTAATGAAAACAGAAAATATTCACATTTAAGGAGCTGGAATCAGAGAATTTGACTTTCATTTCTTTAAAAACAACTCAGTCCGATTACTCGGTTAGAGGCCAGCAAGTAAGTTATGATGGATACCTGTGAGGAGGAGTTTGTTGAACTCTTTCAAAGGCTGCTATCATAATTTAAAATGGTCCACTTCCCCACTTACCAGTTCTGTTTTAAAGTACCTGCAGATGTATTTAGGTCGGCATTATTTGGCCTCTACTTGTATAATGGAGTTGTTGATTTTTTGGTGCTGAAAGCTTTGAAAAGTGACAGATGTTCACTGCCCATTCATCTGTCTGCGAGATGGACAAGTCAAGCAGGTGTATGCAGCCTCTAGGTGGCGTCCAAACAAGAAAAATTACAAATGTGAAGTTTGGTCTCCTTTTTAAACTGCCACATTAACAACTTGTATGAGAAAACATGTTATTGTTAACTCTACACTCTTTTCTTAAAGATGGAAACTGTTTCAAAGGTCCAGTCAGATTGATCTGTTTTCTTTTTTGAGCATATCTGATTGTTGTTCTGAGTAATATTGATGCTTTGCAGCCCCCCTATCTACCCACCTGGGTTGGTAGATCAGGCCGGCCACCAACTCACAGCATCAGTATTTGACGACTTGGGAATGAGACTCAAAAATCTTACAAATTGGATCTTTAAAGTTGTTTATAAAAACATCTGTTCTTGTTCACATTACTTGTCCAACTGCATCACCTCGGTGAATATTATCCTTTAAACATCCTTTGGGTCCTCTTATTTCCTTCATGCCATCTGTGTTGCAGCGTTGCGATCCTGAAGTACCTGGCACAGAAACATTCGTCATCAGTGGCAGATCACTGGTATCCAGCCGACCTGAAGCAGCGAGCTTGTGTTAATGAATACCTATCCTGGCAGCACATGAACCTCAGAACTCACGGATCAAAGGTCTTCCTGCTCAGGGTACGAGTCCCAGATCCACCTGGTGCTTTGTCCTCACCTGGCCTGCTTCAATACACACAAATTTCAACAGTTCAGACTTCAGAGTTCATGTGCTCGACCTCTTCCTATTTGTTGCACTGAAATGTTTAGTTAAATAGTAACTGGTCGTCTCCAGTTCTACTCTTATTGCTACATTCATGTACAGTTCATTTGTTTGAATATATTGACATTATATTTCATGAAATAAGCAAAGCAATGTTTTGAGCTAAGCATGCTAACATGCTGCTGGCATTCAGATTAATGTTTAACTATGTTTGCCATCTTAAGTGTGTTTTTGCAAATAAGCACTAAACACATAGTAAGTAGACTTAAAGTATATTAATGGCTATGAAAGTAAAACTGAATCAAAAATGATAAATCATCAATCATTTGCAGCTGTCATCTGGGAATGACGACTGCTTCACTGACTGCTGCTGCTGCTGACACTACCAAGGTCTGACTGATGATGATGTGTGTGTCCCTCTGAGCAGGCTCTGTATCCCATCATCATGGGCTCTGAGGCGCCGAAGGAGAAGATGGACGCTGCCATCGAGGATCTGAATCAGTCGCTCAACCTGCTGGAGGAGAAGTTCCTGCAGAACAAACCGTTCATCATTGGCGACAAAATCTCTCTGGCTGATCTGGTGGCTGTAGTTGAGATCATGCAGGTAACACTGTTACTACTACTACTACTACTACAGAACTGCTACTAGCCGATATCTCCAAAACTCGGCAACTAAGCAATCTAGATGGATAAATAGCAATACAGGTAAGAGGGGAATTTATATAAAAAATATGACAAATATAATTTCATCTCTCTTAGTAAATTCTACCCTGTCTGCATGTTCAGTGACCCCAAGAGGGATCTTGACCCCAAGATTGCAAAAACTTTTTTTCTCGCCTCACAAAGCTGTATGTGTTTTGCAGCCTGTTGGAACTGGCCTGGACGTGTTTGCAGGCCGGCCAAAGTTGATCGCCTGGAGAGAGCGGGTGAAGAAGGAGCTTGGCGAAAAGCTGTTCGACGAAGCTCACGAGGTGATCATGAAGGTGACCAGCCTGCCGCAGAAGATGCAGGGCAACAGCAACCTGGAGATGCTCATACCAAAGTTTCGGAAGCTTTTCAGCTGAATACGTTTCCATGTGCAAACTGAAATAAAACGACTGTAACTGGTGTCTTCATTTGTTTTTATTTGTTTTTTCGTGGTTTGAACTATTTGGAAAGCTGCAGCTTTATGTAAAAACTCATGTTAAAGATCATATTGACAACATGAGGGCTCTGTGGAACTTCTCTGTTGTGCTGGAAGCCAGTCATCACTTTGACAGACTCTGTTGCTCTCTGTTAGCAGAGCAGAGAGAGCAACTGAGACGAGACACTTGAGAACGTGGATTAAATCACAACCTTTGGACTGTCGCGAAAAAAAACTGACCTGAGTCCTTCATAAAGAAATCCACGGTCTAGCATTAGCATAGCAGCTCATTTTTCACGTCAGGTTAGAATCTGCTCACATATGGTTGATTAAAAAAGTGATTGTTAAGATGCTACATATTGTTACACAGAGCCCTTTAAACCTAATTTGATCACAAAGTGCAATATGTAAGTGTTGACCGCATGTTGAATTCGTACTCAAAACAAATAGGGGGCAGGATATCACTTGGGTGATCGCTAACTTCTGCTAACTGTAGCTGCTGTTAGCTAGTTACCTTAGTTAGCCATGCAGCTAGCGGTCCAGACTGGGAACGCGAAGCACTGGGGAAGTGTTGATGTCTACACCGCTAGCACAGGAGCTTTGGACAAGGACAGGTTGGAGCTAGCTGGTTAGCATGCTAACTTCATTAGATATCTCTGCAACACAAATTATAGATATTATAATGTCAAATCTGATATTTCTTCAAATTTTGGTGATCATTTTAGTTCATTTTAGATTGTATTTATAACTAAAATCTTACTAATTGCACCTTTAACTGTCATGAATGAATGCACATTCATGATCCCTACAACACAAATATTAAAATCACAATTCTCAATATATTAATACTGTATTATAAAACAATTGCGTCCATTTTGATGAGGTGTGCTGGAGCAGAAGAAGAAGAACGCCAAGTTTACCAAAACCACTGTCGTCGAGCAGAAATTCTCTGCTACATTCCAGTTTTGCGCACATGACTGTTGCGGAGGCTGGGTCATTGTTTCCTCATGGGACAGTTCGTCTGATCAACTTTCGTGACAGCGGTCCACTTGTCATGCTGGGAACAAGAACGTCTTTATCTTCAAGAAAATCGTGGAAGAGAGTCAAATGGAAAACAAGAAAAT
This sequence comes from Lagodon rhomboides, assembly GCA_039737535.1. Lineage (NCBI taxonomy): Eukaryota > Metazoa > Chordata > Actinopteri > Spariformes > Sparidae > Lagodon > Lagodon rhomboides. Next base: position 16,321,451 of record CM077791.1, on the reverse strand, counting down.
GTTGATTTTGTTCTCAAATAATTATAGTATATTATGGAGAGATGATCAGGAAGTTCTGTTTATCAGTTTGTCAGCATGTTTATCTCTGCACATGGAATGTTTACTGGATGAGTCTGAACTGATTTAAATTCAGATCCTTCGAGTGAATGAACAGTAGTAGAGACAGCACTGACATCTAGTGCGTGTTCTCTGTTAGTCCCCTTTAAAGGGCCACTACGTAGTGTTGAATGAGGTAATAATACAAACTCAGAAATATTTATTTGTTCCATAAGTGAATAAACAAGCTGTTCTCTGAGGACAATAAGGCCCACAGAACACTGTTGGAAGCAGTCGCAATGTTCTGCATATGTTCCACATTCTGTCATTATTGAGGCTATTCTGTCACCTGTGTGGAGAACTGCCCAGTCATTTGTACACGAGTGCTGCTGAGAAAGATCTCAAAAATACAAACAAAACAATAACACAACAATCGTAATATTGCACAGAACGTTGTTTCCGTCTAATTGTGTGTGAGAGGATTAACTCTGGAGGCTGGATTAAAATCTTAAGTTATTCAGCCAGAATGTCATTGGGGACCTCTTTTTTGAAAAACGAGTATTTATTGGTTTATGATACACGTCATTGTATGATGATAAGAATTGTTCTTAAAGAGCTCCATTAGCTTGGATCATCAAACCCATCGACATCACACACATCAAACATAGATTTTCTTTTAAAAAGTCCCTTCAAATAAAAGCTTATCTCAAGATCTTATTTTTAAATTATTGCTGTTTTGTAATCTTTCTGTTAAAAATAATAATAATAATTTGGGATACAAGATATGGATTTTCTTCAGCCTATAACAATAATTTCACATTTTTGCATTTTCTTTAAGTTCTAAATCAGCAGTTTATGCAAACCTGAGGTTAAGAAAAGCTCAGATGTAGTGAGTAAAAAGAAATGATTCAAAGGGACACTACTGTATGTCGTTTTGGAGAAGAAACTCAAACTCAGAATTGTAATTTTACAATATAATGAGGTAATTGTGGCAGAGATTATTTTTTTTATTGTAGAGAAGTGAAGGAATAAAAGGTTGATCGCCAAAAAGGGCTTTGTATTATTTAACAGAATGATAAGAGCTCAGCAGACAGGAGTGGACCTGGTGAGTCTGACGAAGAGGCACAAAGACAGTCGCACATTTGTACATTTGTTGCTAAAACATACCAGAAAGGGAGCAAGTGAGAAATACTAGTTGACGCTGATCACAATCACAACCACCTGCTTTGAGCTGATAAGTTTCATGAGAACCGAGTGTTCGTTCATCGCCCCACATAGCAGAGCAAGTTTCTCACACAGGAATGAAACGTACCGAGGACACCAGTTTACTTCAGGTCAGATAAAAACTAAAAAGTTCATATAAGGTAATGATACATTTTGTTCCTACATTAATAATACAAACTCAGAAATAGTTATGTTTACCATAACTGAATAAACAAGCTGCTCTAAGAGGAAAATTAGGTCTCCAGAACACTGTTTGAAGCTAGAAAGGTGGCAGGGTCCGCCACATATAAACAAAGTAAAACAGTATGAAACTGTGTTGTCCTTTAAGGTCAGTTTGTTTATTCAGTTCATTCAGTCATGATCAAAAAATCAGCCAATGAAGAGCTTTCTCTTCTAAAACTACATAATGCACCTTTAATATTCCACGGCTCTAATAAGATTTGATGTATTAAAACTGTCCTTAGTAACATACTAACCAGAGAAGACATGTTTACTTCTTCTTCTTCATCTTCTTCTGTGTTTATGGTGGATCACAAGTCAACTCTCAAGGTGCAGTCACCTATGTCAGAATTTGTAAATGCTGCGCTTGTTAAGTCAATGAAAGATATTTGTCTTCATATTATCAGCTCTATTTATATTCATCTAGAATGTCACTGGTACCAATAAATAGCCGATAACATAAAAATCTCAACATAGGGTCGATAATTTCAGTTATTTTCGCTTATTTAGCGTTTTTTTCTTGTTTTATCGTGTGCTTTTGAATTGTTATATTTCCATCTGTCGTGTTTGTTTGTGGAGACCAGGGAACCAAATAAATATTATTATTAATAAAAAAAGATTGAATCGATCAAGTGACGTAAAACAATTGATTTTCCTTGTGTGTGTGTGTGTGTGTGTGTGCTGCAGCTGCAGCTGCTGTGATGAAGTGAGAGCAGCTGCAAGAGTCTGGACATGTGACCGTCCACACAGGAAGAAGAGTGAAGAAATGAGTCAGAGATTCCTCCTGAAACAAATCAGACAAAACAACTCAAACCCCTCCACCAGCAGCAGCAGTCTACCATCATGCCTTGCTGCGGGCTTCGCGGTCTGTGTCAGTATGAAACCAACAAGCTGGTCCGGATCCAGAGCGTCCGGCTCGGCTCCATGAAGTGGAGTCTGAACGGGTTCATTCTGCTCTTCATCTGGTGAGTGAACATGTGAAATAGTTCAGCCCCCGCGTCTCTCGGTGCTGTCGGGGAGCGGCTGCACGCTCTGCGGCTGCTCCCTCATCATTATTCACCGTCAAAAGTCCCGTTAACGCTGCTGAAAGCGTTTTTACTCCCGGCTGCCGTATTCTCCTCCAGATCAATAACAGAACCGGAGAGAAGCGCTGTGTTTAACTTAAAACTTGAAATATGAACAACTTCTTTGTTTGTTTGTAAGCCCGGTGATTCAGAGCTGGACATCCACACTGCGGTACTCAAACTGAAGCAGCAGAGATAACCTGACTACAGCTGCAGAGATCTGCTGATTAATCGGTTGGTTCGATCAACAGAAAGTCAATCAGCAACTGTTTTGAGAACTGATTAATCGTTTTGAGCAAAAATGCCAAATATTGTGTTTGCTGCCTCATCACTGTGATGATTTGCTGTTTTCTATCCTTGTTCACGAAGGCATCTGAAGATGTCAACATGGATTTTTTTTTTCACCATGTTACAATGTTTTTTAAAACCAAGGATGTGTCCTGAATCACATACTTTTTCTTATTACTTTTAGTACGTACTTGTGGGTCAGAATAGCCACAAAAGCATGCTGGCATAGGACATATTAAATATATTTTTTGGCATAATATATAGTATGGTAGTATGGGTATCGGAACGCAGGGCAAATAATTAACTGGAGAAAAGTTGTCTGCAGATTAATTGATAACGAAAACAATTGTTGCAGCCCTCGACCTGACTTTATTTACCTAACTTGGGTCATAATACTGTAAAAGCTCTGCATTTTGTAACCTAAGACGACTCGAGAACGTCCCTAAGTTGCATCCTTTGGCATGTCGATTAATACAGACTTGTTACGTAGAGCCCCTTTAAACAGTACATTTCATTTGTTTTTATTTTGGCAGCATCATGATGTTGTGGAACAGGAAGTACCAGGAGTTTGACCTGGTGGTGAGCTCTGTCACCACCAAGGTGAAGGGTGTAGCTCAGACCCACCTGCCCGGGGTCGGGGACGTGGTTTGGGATGTGGTGGACTACAGCGGACCCTCACATGTAAGGAGCTGGATCCTCATGGTCCTCGGTCCTCTGGGGTTTTCAGCATGAAGGAGAATTAAGAGTTTTTTTTCTTTTCTTTTTAGGACAAAAACTCCTTCTTTGTAGTGACCAACGTCATTGTGACGAAGAATCAGAAGCAAGGAAAATGCCCAGAGGTGCCCTTTCATCATCATCATCATCATCATCATCATCATCATCATCATCATCATCATTATAATTAATACTTATCTAATTTTAAAGCTGCTGTGAGTGTTGTATAACTTCCTGTCACTTTTGCAGTTAGCAATCCAAGCCACCAGGAAGTGGGTCAGGGTTTGAAGGTCTAGAGTCGCACAATTAGATTATTTTATCCTCTTTCAAGTTAGCCAGGTGCTAAACCAGAAGTCAGCCGGCTCATTCGACAGAAGTCTCTAGTGCGCATCTATGGGCGGCACAATGTGGAAGCTATGCGGAAGAACCTCGGCACGAAGTCGAGCGTTTTTGGCTTCATGCGCCACTGAGCAGCTTTTCTAGGACTGAAGAGGTCTCCGCCCTCGAGGGCTGTGTCCACTAGTTATAGATCCATGTAGCAATCCCCTTCCTCCTCCCTACGACGCCACATAAAATGCTCAGCAGTAATCGGCAGACGTAGCAGTAAACAGGATCCTGGATCCTATTTGTGGAGTTCTCTGTCCTGATTGGATAAAGTGGGCAGGGATACCAGAACATATATTTTCTCTGTCTCTGAGGAGGAGAGACATAGTTTACTGACCAAACACTATCACAGTCATTACCTTTGGAATGCAGAGCTATTCAACGCGTATTTCAATGAAAAATATCTCACTTGCAGCAGCTTTAAGTAGTTGAAGTAGTTTAATCTGCGGCAGTTGCTCCCATATAAAAGTAATGCTAATGGTACAAAGATTCGGATGAAATGTTTGCAAACCTTTCTTATTTTGCAGCGGTGTTTATATTCCAGGTTGTCCGGGTAGGCAGATTGTGTCGCACTGATAAGGACTGTGAGAAAGGAGCCTGGGATCAGCAGAGCCATGGTACAGTAGCTTCATCTCACATGCACACAAGAAACCATACTCTTTAATTAACTTATTTACATAAACCCAACATTTCCCCCTTGAGCAAGCACTTGGCGACAGTGGCGAGAAAAAAAAAAGCCTTTTAACGGGCAGAAACCTCGAGCAGATCCACGTGGATGCACAGAAACCACAAGAATCAGGGGCCCTGTTCTGCAAATGTGGTTTAGCTAATTCAGGCTAGCAGGCTGTCATCAGGCTAAAATAACCCTGTTTATTCTCATCCAGCTAATGTGGTTCTTTCAAAGGAGGACTGATTTGTTAATCCTGGATGAAGTTCTCTTGAATAACGGTGCGCTCTTATTTTGAGTTAAAGGCAAAATGAGAACCCTCCCAGCATGCACTAGGGCAACAGATTCATAGACATCATTTTCATTTTCTGAATTTTCTTGTATGGTATGTGTCATTTCTTTTATATACACTTTGAAAACTGTTAAACGTACGTGGAAGTACTCCAATTTACCGTACGCAGACTGTTGGTATAAAGCCATTCATCGTAATTGGGCACTTATTCCCCCCTACGTGAAACAACCTCCAAGCTAGCAACCTACACACTGAAACCAAGGACATTATCTTAAATCTGGACACACTACTGATTCATATGAAAGCTGCTCAGTGGCGCTTTGAAGCCAAAAAAGTTTGACTCTCCTGGTTTAAAATAACGTTGATCTTCTGTGTTGTGTGGCCCATAGAGTGGAGTGACTGGTGACTTCCGCCGACTGAGCTGGCTAACTTCCAGTTTGTCAGCTGGCTAACTTGTATGGTGAAAGAATGATTTAATCTCACGCTCTGCTAGACTTCCCAAATTTAATTGGACTGAATGGCTCAAATTATGGTGGTGAAATCTTGCAGCGGTTGTGCCGGCAGAAAAAAAAGGCTATAAAACATTTTTTTGAGCATCTCAACACCCACAAAATGACTCGTTTGGCTATCATGGGTAAAGCCAGTTGGTCCAATAAAATTTGGAAAGTCCAGAAGAGCCACAAGATTAAATAATTTTATTTCTATTCAAGTTAGCTGGCCGCTAAACTGGAAGTAAGCTGGCTTGGTTGATGGAAGTCTTCAGTGTGCACGATCTATGGGCCCCACAAAGCGGGAAATGCCACTGAGCAGCTTTCATACAAAAGCTGCTCCCCCTCCAACAATACCTCCAGATTCTAAAGTAGTGTCCCTGTGCTAACATGTTCGCTAACAGCACAAACAAGCTGTTTCTGTAACCAGATTTCTGCGTCATCCTCATTTTGGAAGCATTACCAAATTATTTTAACAGTAGTGGACATACTTGTGACATATTTAGCTGTGGAAACCAACTTATTGAACTTGTAGGGGCCACTGTGTGTCTCAGTTTTGGACCGACTTTAAACTGAATCATTTTGAATGGAATGATCTGTTATCTCACTGCTCTGCTGTCACTGCAGCACTTCCCTTGTCCGTAGTGGGTTGTTACCAGTTGACACCTGTCTCCGCAAGAAGCAGAGGAATTTATCATTAAGGTGTTGCAGGCGTAGCTTCAGCCTGTAGTACAGCAGCTCTCAGCTCTCTGATCGTCAGCTGCTGAAAAATTCAATGTTAAATGTTGCATAATGTTGCTTTAAGTGCAGGACTGTTTGTTTTCCTCCTGCAGGGACTCAGACGGGAACTTGTGTGAAGTCTGACGTGTCGAGAAAAACCTGTGAGGTTTCTGCGTGGTGTCCAATCGAAAAGAAGGGGAACCCTCCGAGGTGAGCGCTATTTTGTTGTCAGATAAGAGCCTTCCTTATGTAACATCTCACTTGGGAATTTAGCTTTTTGCAATCCTTGTATTTTGACATATCATCACCTTTGAAGTTGACAGGAAGCTTTTAGCAAACAGTTGCTTATTTACACGTTTAGCAGTTAGGGAGCAATATGATCATTCATTTGGAGGAGTTGTGTAAATGTAAGTCCAATATTCACTCTCTTTTTTTCTCTAAATATCTGAAATATCCTGCTCTTTAGCTGCTAAATGAAAGCCGGTGAGACCTGTGAACAAAACTCGTCCGTTTATTTTAAATCTATGCATATTTTCTGGTGTGAAATGAGCTTCAGCAAACAGTTTGCAGCTTCACAGGGCCAGTACATACAACATACTTACTGTACACAGTACGTGCTATGTACTAAACTTAAATAGTATACTATTTTTACTGTAATACTATAATACAGCACTGTCACCATCAGTCAATCAAACTGTGACTCGAGAATGTCACTGCATATTACCCAAAACAAAGATGCAGCAGAATGTGTCCAAAAAAAATAAAAAATCCAGGATAATTTCTCAAGGTTAACGGTAATTTCCTTCTTTTTACGGTGCTCCTGCAGATGTTTCACTGCAATCCACAATTCATTTTTTGGCAGCTCCTCCACTTCTTTTGCACATTGGGACTATTGAGTCTCCTTCAGATAAAGATTCAGTGTATTTTAGTCTGTGTCCGTTATTAAGATGTACTGTATTATTGACTCCAGTGTGTAATAACTAGAGTTTTCCCTGATGCAGGCCTGCTCTGCTGGCAGCAGCCGAGAACTTCACAGTCCTCATCAAAAACAACATCAGGTTCCCTGCGTTCAACTACATCCGGTGAGACAGCTTTATGATTGATGGCGCTGAGGCTACAAACCTCTACTGGTGGTGTTGGACACTGTTTCTTAACTAAATGCTGTGCAGCCTCATCTCTGCATGTGTGCAGCAACAAGTTTTACATTGGTGGATATTTAGAGAAATAAATGTTGTAGTATACATCAGTCACTTTCTTTCAGTAGAACAGTTGCAAAGAGGGTCAGTTTTGAAGAGAAAGCAGATCTTTGTTATCTCATTCATATTTTTCTGTCATAACAAAGTAGTATGTTTCTCCCCTGTGGTTTCAACAACTGTTTCTACATGTTTTATCCTGTCACATTCACATTTAAATGTCCAATATGTAAGAATTTTAGTTGACAACATTAAATACAATTATCAACTGAAAAAATAACTGTTTTATGTTATGACAACTATGTATTGTTTCAGAGATATCTACTGAAGCTAGCCAGTTAGCCCCAGTTTGTCATGGTCCAAAGCTCCTATGCTAGCCCCTCTGCTAATGGTGTAAACACCATCACCCCCATGTACGGCAATGTCAGCTAATTACCTAATGGCAGCTACAGTTAGCAGCAGTTAGCGGATGCTCTGGGGATATGCTGCCCCCTGTTGGTTTGGAGTATGAATTCAACACGTAGCCAATTCTTACATATTGCACCTTAATAGAGTTAAATACTATTTTCCTGCATTAAATTATTCTCAACAAATAAGAAAAGCTAATGAAACATTCAGACTATCATTAAAATCTCCACTGAAAACAAACTGATGACATTTCTATCCGTTTTTAAGCTCTTTATCCAGTTAAAGAAAAACTCTGACTTTCTGGGAATATTCAAGTCTATTTTTGGTGTGACAGAAGGAACATCCTCCCAACCATGAACGGTACCTACCTGAGTAGCTGTCAGAGAGTGAACGACTCGCTGTGTCCCATCTTCAGACTGGGAGACATCGTTCGAGGGGCGGGAGAAAAGTTCTCTGAAATGGCAGTAGAGGTGGGGTTACGTGTTCAAATGTTTTGTCTGTGAAAGTAAAGTTCAGTTTTCTAACATCCTGGGTCTTATTTTTGCACTCGTTTCCTCCATCACAGTCAGTTATGACATTTTACTGACCGACTTCACTGCCGACATCTCAGCATGCAGCGACATTGCCAGAGCAGCTTTTTACACCCACTTTCTCTTTTTTTTGGGCTTCCCTTCAGCAAGAGATCAAGTAAAGTTGAAATGAAACAGCCAAATAGAGGAAGTGCTACCTCAGCAAACTTTCTCGGGTCTGGGTGGATGAAAGTGAAAAGTCAGCATTGTCACTGTAACTGTGGATATTAATACATTTTTGCTTTCTCCGAGAAGAATTTCTCATTTTTCTTGGAATGATTAAGCTGAAGTCTTTCTTATTTAATCATTTTTGTCTCAAAGTATTATTGAAACAAGTCCAGACAAATGCATCTGCGCCATGAGAGTATATCATCCTTTCAGTGAAAATGAGATTGTTTCAAGTACTTTATAAAAATCAGGTTGCATTTCTCTTGTTTTCAGTGCAGCTGCCTTCCTTATTCGTTCTTTTATCAAGGCGCACTTTCACAAACAATGTTACAATGTATCATTTTATAAAATGTTTGCTTTTATATCAAATATTAATCTACGAAGTAGCGAGTAACTACAGTTGTCAAATAAATGTAGTGGAGTGCAAGAATAAAGTGGCCTAAAGTGTCAACACTAGTAAAGTACTTCAAAATTGATACTTCAATACTTAAGTTCAGTTTCGATATACTTAACATGAGTATTTCAGTTTTATAAATATTTAAACATTTTTACACTGTAGTGTTACAACTTTTACTCCAGTAGAAGATCCTCTGCCACCACTGAACATTTTCCACCTAACTGAACTGTTTCATGCTCAGTGAGTTTTTTTTCTCTTCCCATTTCCTCTGATGGCCACAGGGGGGCGTCATTGGCATCCTGATCAAATGGGAATGCAACCTGGACTGGCTCATGCAGCGCTGCCTTCCTAAATACTCCTTCAGACGGCTGGATGAGAAAGAGAGCAACAAGACGCTCTACCCCGGCCTCAACTTCAGGTGAGTGAGGGTCAGAGGTCAAGTTTACCACGTTCAGGACCATTATAGGAGCTTTGGTTAGTTTGAGGCTGAGGTTTCCAAAAAGCCAGCAGTTTGTTGTAATGATATGGTAGTCCACAATCGTTAGCCCTTTCCTGTTTCCACAATTACATTTCTGACCTTTCTTTTTAGTCTATAGTACTATTACAAAAGTACTGTACTTAAGTTCAGATTTGCGGTACTGGTACTTTGAGTATCATGCTGTACAACTTTATACTCCACTACATCTCAGAGGCAAATATTGTACTTCCTGTCTAGTGAAACACTTATATCTCCACTTATATATGATGTAAAATGTACATTTTTCTAATAATCTGAAGGAAAAGGTATATTTCTTTATGGACTTCCTCCTTAAACTAAATTACCAATTTATAAACCTTCCTGGATCAGCTGGAAAATGAATCGTCACAAAGCTGAAAACAGGCTGTTTGTCTGAGCTCATGAAACGTTGACTTTTATAGACGTATGTACGTGATACTCAGGACAGTGATGCTACAGACACGATGATCTTACAGATGATGCATTACACAGTGTGGTACTTTTACTACAGTGAAGGATCTGAATCCTTGATTGTCAGTTTTTATAACCAATAGAAAACACAGTATCTGGACAAGACGATAAGTGTTTAAGTAAACTGCGTAAAAAAACTGGCACATCGTGTAATTTCAGATTCGGGGTAAATAAATCTGCGTCATGTTAAAGCTCCTCTGTAACAACAAGCTGCCTTGTTTTTTTATTTGCTAATCATATTTACTCTCCTCTGGTCAGGTATGCAAAGTACAACATGGTGAACGGAGTGGAGGAGCGAACGCTGTACAAAGCATTCGGGATCAGGTTTGATGTCATGGTGTTCGGACAGGTGAGTTTGTTCTTTTTCCACATATTCTGCCTTGTTGAGCCATCATCTGATCTTATCATGAACTATTTGTCCACGCCGTCTTTGCACACACTAACTAATGATCTCTACAGTTTTGGCTTTAACTCTGAGGGTGTTCAGTAAAAACAAACAAGCGACAGTTTGCTGTGTTTTCCAGGCGGGAAAGTTCAGCTTCATCCAGCTCATCATCTACATCGGATCAACGCTGTCCTACTACGCTCTGGTGAGAGACCACCCAGTGTTAGTTGCTGCCACACAAGTGTCCATTCATGCACCTCCTGAACACAGTGGTGGTCAGTGTTAGAGTCCACAGTGGCTGCATGTGGATGAACTGAATGAATTGATCAGAAAGGGCTAAATAAGATCAATCTGTGAGCTGAAAGCTACAGGAGGCAAAAGGTTGGGTGTAAAGATTAAGATTATATGATGTCTCAGAATAATTCCACTGTGGAAATTTTAGGTCACTACTTTACGCAATTTAAATCGCTTTATTATTCTGCTCCGGTGACAGCTGTGGCCAGGTTGTTCGTCCCATGTTCATGAATGTGAGATCTTGAAGGAATCTCTCCAAATTCGGCACAAAAGTCCACGACTCGAGGATTAACTGGTTGTATTTTGGTGGTCAAAGGTCATCATGACCTCCTGAGGAGTGTGTGACCAAGCAGCATGTGTCAGTCAAGACAAACACACCACAAAAAACTTTAATATTTTATGAGTGAAACATCAATTTTTACCATGATGAGCTCTTCATGTGCACTGTGTAGTTTTGGAAATAATGTTTAATCAGAAGAGAAAGCTCTTTATTGACTAAACTACTTCTCTTTGTTTTCATGACTGAGTAAACAAACTGACCTTAAAGGACAACAAAGTTTCATACTGTTTAAAAATCCAAAAGTGTCTCCATAACAGTAGACGGTGAACTTTACCTGGCCTTTATTACATCACACAATGGGCTTTTACAGTGTGTCAGACCTTCATCTCCAGAGTTGATCAGGAATCTCAAAAATGTAGACTCTGAATTCTTGCTGTGATTACGCAAAGCGTAAATTATCCCTCCAGATTTAATCAGTTACCTCGATCGAATAAAGTCTAATTGGTGTTAAACACAGATCACATGCATGTTGACACATTGGTGCGGTTGATTGCTAGTGTGGCTGATGTGAAGTGTGAGCTGCTGACTGCCAGCTGAGCCTCTGTGTGTGTCTTTTCCTCCAGACGACCATATTGATCGACTGGCTGATTGGAACCAGCTGTTACTCCGCGGAGGTCGGACAGAACTACTCTGAGAAGAAAGTGGAGGCAGTCCAGGACAAACACAAGGTGATGAATGGGTTTGATATGACCGATGTGTAAACCAGCTGTCAAACTTTTTCCAGTTTCATACAAACACGTATTTGTATATTGTATATTAATCAATCTGATAACTTTTCAAATCGCTGTAATTTGTGATCATTCTGAACGTCTTCCGGGATGATGTGACTGTGTGTTGCAGTGCATCCTCTGTGTGTCCTACGTTGACGAGAACAACATTCTACTAGTGAAGAAATCACAGAAGAAAAGTTTACAAGACGTCAAGCCGACGTCTGTTCAGCCACGCAAGGTAGACCTGCTGCACAGAGAACCATTCAGATATCCAAAGATATAACATTAGGATGTGTTCCCTTTTTACTAATGAAATACAGACCTAAAATTGAACCTGTTGTTTCAAGAGATCAGCTTCAACTAAATTGAAACTTTTAGGGCTGAAGCATCAACACGTTGGAATCGTTAGTGATGAATTTCTGGCAACTTGAATAAATAAATACATATTTTTCCCTCTCCAGTAGCACAGACATCATGATACATCATAGATGATTGTGTTGCAAAGTACAGTATCAAGCACCGCAGAGTTGTAGAACTGTATTATGATACCATTGGTATGCAGCGAGTGCCCTCTTGGATGCCCCTGTCGTAGATGCATCATGATAAAGTGCTCACGGGTGCCCTTCCAGTGGACGAAACATGATGAAGTGCCCTCTAGGTTGCCCTTCCAGTGGATACACGTGGGGCCCACTATTTTATTCACCCCTGCCCCTCAGACATCCTGAGTCCGCCACTGCTTGATAGTATCATATTGAGTTATTATGTGATTTCCAATCCATAGTTTTAAAAAGTCAAAGTTTCAATTATTACCGCATTTGTCCATCTTATTTTGAAATGCACCTCCGTCCTGTATCTGTAAATGTTTAAACTACTCCAAATATATTTGCATGAATATTACCGCTGGAGGACAGTGAGTAAATGTGTTCGTCGAATTGACTCTTTCAAAACATATAAAAATGTTTACAGTTAAGGGTTAAACCTTGTCATGACATCAGTGATGTATTCTTTTCTTGACAGGAGGACACAGGACACCTGAGAGCTGTTCTCTCCCTGCTACAGTCAGGTGTCGGCGCTAATCACGATGCTCAGCCTCCCCTCGACCATAAACCCGACCCCAACCCGAAACCTCGTCGTCCATCCTGGTGCAAGTGCGACCACTGCACTCCCTCCTCCGTCCCTCAGGAGGAGCTGTGTTGTCGGCGGAGCGTCGGCACCTGCATCACCTCGTCTCCTTTGTTCGAGCAGCTTGTGTTACGTCGCTCTCTGCTGGAGGCCGTCCTTCTGTACCGGGACCCTCTGTCTTCATTGGCTGATCGAGGCCAGACGGCCGCCCTGCGTCACTGCGCCTACAGACAATACATCAGCTGGAGGTTTGGGGTCCCACCTAATGACACCCACCCTGTCATCCCCAGCTGCTGCGTGTGGAGAGTCAGGGAGGAGTACCCGAGCCCGGATGGACAGTACAGCGGCTTCAGACCTGTCAGGATAGCGTCCATGCGGGCCTGCACTAATGGAGAGCTGTGAGAGGAGTGTTTCTGCATAGCAGAGCAGGGACTCCCCGCTGACTGACCTACTAACAGTGACCTTATGTTACAGCTGCCTTACAAAGAAAAAAAATGCAATAACCGCACTAAACTGGGTGGAAAATGAAAACAAGTCAGTTTTTGTCAGCTTGCCTTCCGTCAGAGGGGAAAAACCTCACTGAGTCAACAAATCACTGCATTTTCTAAGATCATCAGTCACCTAACATCTGTCATTTGGCTGCTCAATAGAAATATCCAAGAAGCAATCGTTCTCAGTTTCATTCCCTTTAATCAGCCTTTTGCCTTTTATAGTTCAGAAATAGCATTTTTAACATCAAAAACATATTTAGACAGGAAGGATTTCTCCTGCCAGGAATGTCCTCACATCTATCATATCATAGAAAGGCAACATTTTAAGTAAAGAACTCTGATGATAAAGAAAAAATATGCCAAGTGCTGGTCTGGGTCAGGATCAGTATAATGGAGTAATATAAAAGTGAAAAATCAGGTGCTCTTCAAGGACAGGGCTCATGGTAGAGTAAAAATAATAAACAGTGAGCTTATAATGGAAGTCCATGGTATTGGTTAGCAGGCTGAAAAAGATTCTGAGATACTTTAATAATAATTATTAAAATCCTTTATAGAGTCTGGAATAAACACATGTGCCTCGACTCAGAAGAGTCTTCACAAGAGGATAAAACGCAATGAAGAGTCTGTATAAAACTAATCAAGTTTTCATGTGGCAAGGTCTCATGAAGTCTAAATTCTGTCACTTGAGACCACCATCAACAAGAGCAGCGATACAAGTGCAAAAGATATACTGCCTCAGAGAAAAAGATAAAAAAACAAAACAATATTCAATCTCAAATCCTGAGAGCATGAGCATGAATAAAACAGGTCATGGCAAACCCTGTCAATTCACTGTGTTAAAGACTTGTTGCAGTATCTTAATTGTTTTATCAGCACACAAACAAAATTGTGGAAACAATAGTGTGAGGCTTTAGGGGAAGTTATGTGCTGGAATTATTTCTTTAAAAAAGACAAACTATGCACAGGACCACAGTCATCACAGTGAAGTTAATGTTTGGTAACACTGTGCCTGCACAGAGACAAATATCGAAATCTGTTCTCACCGACCAAACATAGCAACCGACACTATAGCCGGAGACGCTACATAGAAGTGCTAAGTGTACGGATAAACTGTCAGAAAATCATTCCAGTGTTTAGCTTTTTCAAAAACAACAAATAGCCATTGTAACAACAAGTTGTTCATTAGTGAGCTTTAGTGGTGTTGGTGGATGTTGTTAGAGCAAGGTAAGCTGTTTCCCCCTGCTTCCAGTCTTTATGCTAAGCTCGGTGAACTACTGACGTACATTTTATTTATTGCTAGTTGACACGGATGATGCATATAGGCGTGAAGTATAAAGGTGCAATATGTAAGAATTCTAGTTGAAAACATTAAATTACTGAAATTATCAACAGAATGTGTAGAAATGACAGCTTTTACATTATGAGGTGTATGTATTGTATCGCAGAGATATCTACTGAAGTTAGCATGCTAACCAGCTAGCCCTGGCCCATCCTGATCCAAACCTCCTGTGGTATTGCCGTAAAACACCAACAGTCCTCTGATGCTCTGAGCTCCCAGTCCGAGCCACTAGCTGCACAGCTAACCGAGCTAACTAGCTAACAGCAACTGCAGTTAGCAGTCACTCTAGTGATGCGCTGTCCCCTATTTGTTCTGAGTATCACATCAACAGCTGGCCAAATCTTACATATCGCACCTTTAAACATATTAAGGGAAAAGTTCAACAATTGTTTTCTTATTCACTTTCTTGCAGAGAGTTAGATGAGTCTATTAACTCCACTTTCACATCTGAGTCTGCCAGCCAACAGACTGGAAATAGAAGGAAGCAGCTAGCCTGACTCTGTCCCCCAACTAGCGGTAACTGATTACTTAATCAGCATTGTATTCTGTTCTTTGAAAACAAAGCATAAAAACAAAAAAATGCTATTTAACAGTGCAGGTATGAGTCGGAGTATTTACTAGGACAAGTAACTCCCTGCAGTCTCTGCTGGTTGCCAGGCAACTGATCCATAAACAAATAAAAATTGTAAACTATTAAAATGTTGATTTTACACTTCGGTTTTTGTACAGATTTAACAATCAAGACGTAACGTGTTCACCAGTGAGCTATAGAGGTGCTGGTAAGTGGATTTAGCTGTGGACAGATCGAAGCTAGCTGTGTCCCTACTTGTGTCTTATTGCTAAGCTAACCTGCTGCTTGCCGTAGCTTCATATTTGTGGTACAGACAATGATCGTGGTATTGATCTTCTGATTTCACTTTTTGCAAGAAAGAGAATAAACCTATTCATAACATGTTGAACTATTTATTTTCTCATTAAGTGGGTCTGCTTTGTCTCACAATATTTCCCGTCATGCCATGTGCACAGTTAACTTATTCTTCACAGGTAAGAACTGCACTTAATGGTGTCGAGGTTGAAAGTGGTATTAGAACTTTAGTTTCGGGGATTATACAACAGGACTTGAAGTCGACTTCAGAGAGATCAAACAGCTGCTCTGGCCAGAAACGAGAAAACACTGCAGGGTCCAAAATAAGTACATACGTCTCCAGGCAAAGATAAGGAGCTTCATTTATCAACTCAGGACAAGGTTTCAGTGTGATAGCAGGGAGCATGGTCATACATTAACCATAATCCCTGCTGTATATGAAGCAGCCCACCTACTTTAAAGTGTCGAAAAGCAAAACACTTCAGGCCCAAATTAGGAATTTAGTTTTCTAATGAAATATACTCACTAGCAACAAAGGTGACCAGATACCTTCCACATATTCCTGTTACAGATCCTCCTGAACTCAACCACTCACACGATATGTGATCATAACCTGGGACTAACTCTTAAAACCTGTCTTTAGCTAAATTAGCCCTAACATTTTGGCATTTGAGTCAATAAAACAGGCTATGTAACATTTTACAGAAAAGATGCAACAGTCAGACTTGACTTGAACCCTTTTCCAAACCAGGGTGGAAGTAACTAAATACATCTACTCACATTTCTGTGATTTCTTGGGTACCTCAGTCTGTACAAGTAGTCTGTATTTTACTGGTAGTCAAATGTGCATTACGCCATATAATCTATTCAGTTACTTTGAAAATCATAGTTGAGTACAATTTGAATTAATATCCAAACCTTTCATCTGCATTTTTGTCACCAGTGAGGCTGTATGATCACAAACGGGACAGTGAAAAACCTGATGTACGGAAACCCTTTGATTGAATGCCTGCTATTAATAATGCAATAAACATCACGGGTTAAAAAGTAACTAATACTCAGAGTAGCCTTAGAGAAGAATACTTTGTAATGTTACCTCAGTATTATATTAATACCAGTAGTTTTACTTTACTTTACTTTACTTACTTTACTACTGATAATAAATTAATCTTTAAAGCAGCTGTCAGATGAATGTAGTGGAGTATATTTGACATGTAGTGTAGAAACAATAAATTTCTCAATCTGTGGCTGGTTGGTGTAGAATGGCCTTTGCTGCACCTCTACCTTTGATTTACGCCAATAAAACTAATATATTTCACATAGAAACCTGGTTCAGCTTTAACAAATCCTTTGACCTGTCAACCTTTACACAGTCCAACACTTCTTCTGTACAAGAATAGTTGGCGTAATATCAGCTGTTTGCACCCTAGACCATTCTTCAGGTGGCCTATTTGACATTTACGAGCACTCTCAACCTTTCACTTTCCCAACTCTGGCTCCAGACCTCGACCATTGTTTTTATAAATGGTCCATTTGAACAAAATAGGGGGTCTTTGTTAAACAACCCCCGTCCTGAAATAGCTCCCGACATCTTGTTTCAGCGGCAGACATCCCTGTTTCCTCCCATTACTCATCCACTGACCCCTCACTGCTGCGCTGGTTCACTGGAGTATGAACAGGACCCACTGGTGGCTAATCTGTTCACTTGTGTCTTTTTTTATATAATCTTGTTTTTAAAATGGCCTGGAAGGAGGAATTACTGTACAGGGCTGGTTTCCAGTAAATTAGATTAGCCTATATTCTCCCTGAACAAATAACTTTAAGAATATGTGTTTTCTTTACATGTTCATCTGACAGTGAGTCCATTTTCCAGAGAGCCTGCGCAGCTAAAAATAAATCATTTACTGCTGTGATTTCTAATTCTGTATGCTGACAGTGTCAACCTGCAGACTGTGGATGGACGCATGTGAAGTGTAAGTAGGGTGAAGCCCAGTGCGGATGGATTATCTAATGGAAGTGGAGGTGGACGGATGATCTGGTGCACACTGGCAGATGGTTTAATGGATGGATGGATTTGCAGATGGATGGAGCAGTGGATGATTAAATGGATTGATGGATAGATCACAGTGCACCTACAGAACAATACAAGTGTACGTTGTGTGAACTTGTTTATCACAAAAGCACACGTGAGTCTCGGGGGTCAAACAGAAGTGACATTGACTGCGTGACGTGTGGTTGTTCTGCACTGACTAGGCTTTTAGCAATGGTTAATGTAACTAAGTACATTTACTCAAGTACGATCCTTAAGTCTAAATTTAAGTCACTTGTTCTTTACTTGAGTGTTTTATTCTCATGCCACATGTTACTCCGCTTAATTTCAGAGGGAAAGCTGGTCTTTTTCCTTTGCGACATTAAAGGTGCTCTTTAACAATCTGTAGAAACGCAACATAAAAAAATAAGACCTTCCCTACCTCGGAGCCCCTTTAATTTAGTTACTAGTTACTTTTCACATTTAGATTATTGCGCACAAGACGCGCGAAAAGCCTTTTCAATATAATGTTGAACTAAGTGAAACAACTCAATAATTTATACAAGTATATCTGAAACAAGAAGTAAGTTAATCAGTTAGTTGCATGGCAGAAAATTAATCGGTGACTATTTTGATAACTCTCACAAATTAAACAATCAGTAGTTTATGGAGAAAATAATCTGCTGATGAATCCAAATGAGAATAATCAGTAGTAGCAGTCCAGAACAGGATGACAATATTAGTATTTTTCTTGGGGGCGGAAAACCTGTAACTGGTTGAATTCAAACTTAAGTGAGCGCAGCCAGCATCCACAGATTACATTTTTTCTGACAAATGTGGGGCTTCAGACAGACTGGCATCCTCCTGAACTCTCAACAAAAAAGGAAATAAGCATATTTTCCAAATGGTCAAACTGTTCCTTTAATCTGACCTTAAAGGAGACATATACATTATGCTTATTTACTGGCTTATAATTTAATTTTGGGTGACTGCTAGAAAAGGGTTTACATGCTTTAATGCTCAAAAAACACATCAGTTTTCTCATAGTAACCAATACCGCAGCACTGCATTCCCCCTCTGTCTAAAACGCTCTGTTTTAGCGTCTGTCTCTTTAAGCCCCCTTCTTTAATACCCGGTTAGCTTTGATTGGTCAACTCACACAAGCCTGAGTCAGCACCGCTAACAACAACTCAGCAGCTGTGCTAAATCAATTCTTATGTGCCAAACTAGTCACTGGGCATTATATTATAAAATGTGTGACATGGTGAGATAGTATGATGTCACAAAGTCTGTGGGAGAGAGGAGCTTCTGTTGGTGCGGACATTGACCTTTTTAACTTTCAAGACCTTTTACATGCACGAGAACCTAAACACTTAATGGAGAAAACTAAAAAAGCATCATAGATCTCCTCTAAATATGTTTCTGGCTGCAGCCTGAGTCAACCAGCAACAAGTACAGAAGCAACCAGAGCAAACTACAATAGGTCTAATAACTCTTTTACATTCAAATATGCTGGCTTGGCTTGAGTCTGTTTTCACTATGAAACAGTTGTTTGTTTCCCTCCTGTCCCTGTCTAACTTGTCCTCAATCTCCCCTCTCATAACTGAACAAATGTGATATTACTGGCAACATACCAGCTATTTTCCCCTTGTTTTGTCCCCGAGGAAACAAAGAAGATAATCAGTTAGTCAGTCAGTCAGTCAGTCAGTCAGCACTAATGCCTTTACTGATATAATGTTGTTTGTGTTAATGGGGGCAAAGTGTGTCTGTCTCCAGAGATGCACTATGGTCCCATTATCACAAATGACATTATATCAGTAAAGGCGTCAGTGGTTCAGTGAAAATATGAGGAGAGTCAGTTTTTT
This sequence comes from Lagodon rhomboides, assembly GCA_039737535.1. Classification (NCBI taxonomy): domain Eukaryota; kingdom Metazoa; phylum Chordata; class Actinopteri; order Spariformes; family Sparidae; genus Lagodon; species Lagodon rhomboides. Next base: position 16,302,213 of record CM077791.1, on the reverse strand, counting down.
TTTTTTTTTTTTAAACAAAATGTATTTTTCCTCAATTTATTCTGCACCTTAAAGTTAATTTGAGGTGAAACAGGAGGTTGGAGACATTCCCGAGGATTCTCCAGAAAAATCACCAAATCCATCAACAGACTGCAAATAATGTGGAATGGAAATAATATACATCAGTCGGACTCAATGTATTTGAATTAAGTAGCGGGGCATAAAACATGATGAAGAGTGTGATGTGATCGTCCATTCAGTCTGGACTCTCATCATCACTTCTCTGTAGCTCTGTTTACTCAGACATTTAATGGATCGAGTAAAAACAGGCACAGAGCCAGTTTGTTCGCTTTAGTGTTTCTGAGATATGAGTTCAGACTGAGGCCAGCATGTGTTCAACATCACACTACATCACACTACTGACACAAAACTGATGGTAATTTGAAAATTAAAGGTGCACTTTGTAGTTTTGGGGAAGAAATGTAACTCAGAAGAGAAATATGTTCGTTAACTGATTTTTATACCTAGATAAACTAAATAAACAACTGTTGTTTTCATGACTGATAAACTGAAACAAACTCCACTTAAAGGACAACACAGTTTCATACTGTTTTACTTTGTTTATTTGTGGCGGATCCTGCTACCTTTCTAGCTTCAGATGGTGTTCTGGGGACCTCATTGTCCTCTGAGAACAGCTTGTTTATTCAGTTATGGAAAAAATAAATATTTCTGGGTTTGTGTTATTACAAGTTTCATTAGCTGAGAAAAAAAGTGATCCATCAAATTTTTTTTAGCAGATGTCTTGTTTAATGACAAACTCTACAGACGTGTCCAAAAATCTTGGTTATTTCTTTAAAGGGACATGGGGCAGGATTTGTGAAAAAATAAACATGCATTTCAAGTTTTTTAATGGTAATAGTGATGAAGCATTCAAAACCCAAAAAGAATGAGCCCACCTAAGCAGGGCTGGACTGGGACCAAAAAATGGCCCTGGCATTTTTGGTCATGGCGGCCCACCATTATTATTTATATGATATGCGGAGGCACACAACATACGAGAGGATATATGCGCACATTGTGTTGTTTCAAAAATTAAAATAAAGCGCAGTAGCCTACATGGAAGAGAGTAACCATGTTAAAAAATTGATATGCTTGATATTCACTACTCACAGAGACTGTCATCTTGGGAGAGATGGCCACAGTGTCACAATTCCCCTCTTGAAGTGAAAGTGGGTGTCAAAGAAACACTGCTAGAGATGACTTTTCAGTGTTTAATGAAATATACTGTTTATACAAATACACAATTATGCCCACAGTAAGACCATAAATCCATGTAAAATAAAGATCTCTTCACCAAAGTTGCACCTTAAAGTATGAAAAACGGCTAAAGTAGTCTACAACTGCCTGATCTCCCTGTGACTCCTCCACTCCTATTTCAACAGTCTGGCTTGACTAAACAGAGAAAGAGAATGTTAGTTTCACTAGTGTTATTTCTCTGGTTACCTACCAATGATAAATCATCCATTTCGGCAAAGCAATGTTTCACTAATATTACATGATAATAATAATAACTGTAAGCTGTAACTTTATGGCAAGCTAAAATAACACTGTAAGTTGGACAGTCAGCTCATAGCATTATTTGAAAACATTATTCTCTCTCTCTCTCTCTCTCTCTCTCTCTCCTCACACACACACACACACACACACACACACACACACACACACACAGCCCTCCGCCCTCCCTACACGAAACGTCCCTCTTCATTCTGCTAAAATTTCGGCTACTTCTTACCGGGCTGACAGTAGCTATTCTGACCTCCTCTTCAATCTGTCCCTGCTGGGTCACGTCTCTCTCCTCCTCCTCCGGCCCTGCACCCGCTGCCGCAGTCGAACTTGTGGTGGCAATGGCAAACATATCATTAATTTTGGCACATTTGTAGACTTTTAAGCCTTTGTTCTCGTAGCTTCTCTGCGCCCTCCTTGCGTTTTTGTGGTTTATCCATTTCCACTCACTTCTCTCCAACTCGGGCCAGCTCAAATGGCAAAATTTGATAACCTTGGTCAAGGGGGAGGGGAGGGGTGGGCCGAGGACGGCTGAGAGATTTCATTGGATTAGCCCGATGTCCTTCAAGAAAATCAACTAATGGGCCGTCGCGGTCGATAAGAATGATTTATGTGTTTTGCTGCATAATGTACTGCAGTTCGTGGTCCGAATACCTCGCGCAGTCCTGCTTCAGGTGACGCTAAATGCGTGTCCTCGATGGCTTGGATACAGGAAGAAGACAAGCGCAGTAGCCCCAAACTAGTGTTTGGGTTTTAATGGATTCTGCTACGGCCAGAAAACGACCCAGCACCATACAAAGTCCACTAAAATGTCATACTAAGAAGAAAAAGAAGGTTTTATCAGCGGCAAGTCGTGAGTCGAAACGAAATTACGACCAAAGCCGGGCCAATACCCGAATCAACATCGGATATGGTTCGGCTCATGGAGGCAGCTTCAACTTGAATTGGGACTGAAAACAGATGCTGACATGGCTCATTTCCCAGTAACCAGGTAAGAAAACATTACAGGTCATGTTTAGAGCTTGATTTGAAAATCATATGAGATCACCGAGGACTCGGAGTGACCTAACGTGCAAAGTAGCGTTAGCTGCTAACATGTAGCTTAGTCCACAGCTGTGTAACACTGAATAGTTACAGACTGCGCATTTCCCACGGTCCTTTAGTTTGAAACCGAATAGTTAGAAATATGTCCCTTTATATATGGGACCGAAAGCCCAACCTGTTATCTGGGAGGAGACGTTAGCAGCTGGCTGTAGCCACAGGCTAACGGTTTGTTTGTGTCTGTGTAGTAACATTAGCCGCTAACACACAGCAGTCCCGTATTAGAGACGATGTTTTTGTCCCCCAATATGGCGTCTTTGCTTTCGCCTGTGCCTCCCAGCTTCCCGGCTGCTTCATGTGTGTAGGGGATAAGGCTATCCCTCACGCACAGCACAGTTCGCAGTTGTAGGCTACCAACGTCATTCCGCGGAGGCATGCGCGGAGGTCTTGTAGTAAACCGTCACGTTAACAGTGAGTAAAGAAATAACTGTCACAGCATCAGCTGCTCTGAAGTGCCGTTGTGTCACTGTTGAGTCTTATTTCTTGATCCTGCCCCTTGTCCCTTTCAATGATTGGGTTGAATGAACAGAAATACTAATGATAAATAGTAGAATAATAAATTATAAAAGTATTGAATAAAAAAAAAATCCAAAAAACATTTTACTGTAGCCTGTCTCTCAGTGAAGCTAAATTGGCAGTGACAGTTTTTACTGGGTCTTGTAGATATCCTGATGTTCAATCAAATATTACAGTCAGAAGACTGATGCTTTGAATGCTGAGAACGGTGGGTCATCCTGTGACATGTTATCATTGTGGCTTCGACATGTTTTCGGACAACATTAAACAAACAAATTGAGGAACGTGAAATGGACACAAGAAAAACACCAGTACAGACTGGATTTGTAAAAAAAGACGAGCAGAAGACAAACTGACTTGATATTTAATCACGTGATGTGGCGACACCTACTTCAAAAGGCGGATTTTCATGCGCTGATATCGTTGCTGTAAACACCTCATGTTTGAACTAGAAACGTGTTGTACAGAGGTTTGTTGCTAACAAGTGGCTAATGAGACTACAGACAGACGTCTTCACACCTCGCACAGAGACTCATCTACTCTGTCTTTACAGGCCATCTTCACAACTCGTAGATTGATCAATTAATGAATAGTGTGAATAGTGTGAGGCAGACTTATTCAACTGGAGGCCCGGGGACCAAATGTGGCCCTCTTACAATCTCGTTCCGGCCCTTTCATCATTTTGGTAGAATTCTTATTATCCCATTCATTAGTTATGTCTGTTGCTAAGCAAAAAAAAAACAGCAACTCTTTTTCTCTTAAAAAAGGTTTAACCCAGACTTTTTAAACAGAGGAAATACATACGAAAATCAAGCTGACAAGCTACATCCAAGATTAAAAAGGTGCATTGTGTGCAGTTACACGTCAGTGAAAATGATCACACGTTTTCAGTCTTCCTGGCACCAAACTCAGCATATTCATGATCCTGAGCCTCACTGAATCAACTGTATGTGTGAATTAGAGGTTTGGAAAACTATGAAGGTGTTCTCCAGTAAATCCTGGAAAGCTTTGAAATGTAATCAAATTGGCAGCTCTTCACTTATCATATTGGCCAGTGAACAAAAGCGTTAACATTGTGCAGGGATTCAGATACACATGTACAGTCTTGCGTTCAACCTACTGTATGTACATGCATACAGTATGAACACATGGCAATGCACGTGATTACTCCAAGCTTGCTAAAATAGTCACAAAAACAAGCTCTGAATATGCACACACACACACACACACGCCTGCTCCCCTCGCTGCACACCTCTGCCGTGCTAATTGAGAAAATCACTCGTGTGTGGGGAAATGGCTGAGGTGTTTCTGATCTGTTATCCGTCAGTGCGCTAAGCCGTGAAGCGCTGTCGAACAGTAAAATCCAGCGGCGCTTTTTCCCTCGCTCCCATTAGCAGCGTGCTGCATTGTCCCTAATCACAACCCTGAGATGAATTCAAGAGGCGGTGAATTTAATTAAAAGCTCAAATTAGAGCTCGTCTGCCAGCTGCGTGTGTGTGTTTTGATTTGTTGTGTGCGTTGTAAGTGGAGGCACTTGTTCATCTGATTTTTAACGCGGGAATCTTTCCAGGGAGCCATCAGCTGAAATGCCTGTTTGGAAAAGTGTGTTGAACCTACAGGGAACCAGCTGATCTATAGCCCTCTGTTGAAACAATGGACTGTTATTATGATAATTAAGTTATTTTGATGGTTGGGTGAGCAGCTTACAGCCACACTCTGCCTCATGTGTGTGGGGAGAAAGTCAGAATCATGATTACATCAAATAATTTCATATGGAATGACTCAGAGGGAATGTAACCCCCAACCTTGGAATTATCTGTGCGTTGCTTTATCTATTCAGGCAAAGAGCCAGTGAGTAGAACAAAAGCGGCAATCATTTTTATTTTTTATCTATTCATTTTTTAGTTTACAAAGTTAGTAAAGTCGCCCACAAGTCTGGGTGAAATGGCAAATGATCTAGAAAGATATAACAGTGAAGAATCAGCAGTGATGCCCTGGGTTGGTGGCCGACCAACCCAGAGTGCCAGTATTTGATAATGTGGGAATGAGACCCAAAAATCAACTGCCTTACTCAGTACACCTTTAACATTCATACAGGTGAGTGTCCTTCAGCAAGACACTGAACTCCTGAAGGGGCAAAGCTGAGCTGTGACTAAAGTCTGATTCTGAGTCACATCTTTAAGTTACTAAAGGGGAAATGAAACAACAGCTGCTAATAATTGTCCTCCGTGTGTGTGTGTGTGTTGTACAGCATTATCTCTACACCTCTGTCTGAGTGCTCGGTTAGAAAGCGTCACTAATGTGCTGGCAAAGTCATTACAGTAACAATGCAGTGACTCTGGCTGCCTGCCTCAGTGAATTCACAGTAGATTATGGTAATGAGGAGGTGAATATTGGTGTGGAAGGTCACAGTCACACTCTGAAAAAGGATGAACCCACGCGTGTTAGGAGTATTTTGAGATGTATTTTGAGTCACATTCAATCAACTAGGTAGACAGGAAATAGAAACCTCGTAAAAACAGTGTTTCTCATAGCCTATATCCATTCAGTGCAGAGTATACACGGTCAAGAATATAAATAGACTCCTAATAACTTTTACAGTACAGGGCCACCTCCATCTCCTGATTTAAATGTGCATATAAGAATTGGCCACCTGTTGTATTCATACTCCCAACTAAAAGGGGCAGCATATCACCAAAGTAACTAGGAAAAATCTCCTCGCTGTGCTTCTGACTGCTACCCGGAAGCTGAGCAGGAAAGGCTAACGGTATGTTCACTGTGGCTGCTATCCCACCTTAGCTAAAGTTGTAGAAAGTAATTCCGTGACTAAGCTGTATGTCATTACGAGCTACCTACGTCTCCAGTGTCTTCCGCCGAGACTTTAGACAAAAGTTTGTATGGACAGAATCTCCCAAAACTGTTCTTGTGTTATGTCCGTAAACAGTGTTTCTTCTTGTTACTCCTTGGTTAGCCACTGAACTGACCTTTTTCTCGTCCACGAAGTCCGGGAGAATCACAACTGAACCCTACAACATTAATGATTTTGTCTTTGTAGGGACTTTATTTTATTGAAACACGTGCTTTTCCAACAATGACAACCAACAATAAAATCCACAAGTTTATACCAGATAACAGTGCGTTTGGTTTGGTCACATGTTGCTATAACTTCGTGGTAAATGCCAGATGGTACGTCAGAGAGTGAGGAAGGAATTTCCAATGAATGGATTTTGTGTCATGCCGCTTCAGTGACTTCAAGTTGCGATAAGCAGCAATGGACAGTCCGTTTCCCATGAATTCCCATGAAAGCCGAGGGCAATTTCCCACCACTCAGCGAGGCTTACTCCAGCACGGCTGACCTCTGGCCTCTACGTGTTGATATGCCTAGTGCCCTATGAGAGGATGTAAGTCAGATTTTCAGTCATGTAAGAAGCAGCATTAGCTTAAGTGACAGTTAAAGTTAATACATTAAAATACTATCTAACTGTAGGGCTGAAGGATATAATATAGGCAATTATTTGTACGGATAATTTGGCGGTGTTATGAGTCATGATTTTTAGTCTGGTTATTTTTGCATTGAATTCTTCACAGAAAAAAATATGAAAACTTGACTTTTGCTGGGGTCTATACAAAACAAGCATGTTTGCTTACGAATGGAGAATATGATCTGTAGGCCTGGGCATCTCTGTAGAACCACAGAGATTCATTTGTAATTTTATGTTGTTACACATTTTACCAAAAACTTGCATTTTGGATGTTGCACTTCACGTCAATTCTGATAATATTTTAATTAACGGTTTCAGACCTATCAGAGTTGTATAATCAATTTGGTCTTACTTCTGTAAAAATGTTTAATGTGTATTTCATGTCTGTGTGTTATGTCTCTGAGAAGTCATACAGTAACTTGGCAGGACATTTTGTTTATGTGCTGTGGACTGTCGATGTCTGTTACAGACCATATCTTTTCAATTAGGTTGAAACGCTGTCCGGAACAATGAATTGAATAACGGACGAGTGCAGTAAATAATATTAAATTCCTCAGCTGTCTCTGTATTGTCAGAATGTCAAAATGGACTTTTGTTCACACTCTAAGTTCTGACACACAACCCTGTCATGTGGCTTGTAGTTGAGTTTACTAATGAGCCATGGGTTTGGTGTCTAATTGGGCAAAAAGAAAGAAAGAAAGAAAAAAGACTGTCAACAGTTGCTATCATTTTAAAGCTTTTTGAAGGATGAAATAGGTAAGATTCAGGTGCAATAACTGCCATAACAGTCTTATGAAACTTGAAGGAAGACTGGAGACGATTCGTTTACTGCTGCTGCACGTCGTGTCATGTTAAAACTCAGCGGTGACCTGTTGACTCTGACTGTGTCTGCCTTATGCCTCTTTGTCCAAGTGAAACACAAACAGGAAAATAAAAGGCTGCAAGCAACAGCCATGTAAATCAATAGCAGATTGAATGAGGGACAATAACAGGGACTAAAAAAGACATCAGAAACAAGCAGTGCTGGAAGAAGTATTCAGATCCATGCATTCAAAACTGAAGTATTTTCAGCGTAGTGCACTCAACAAACTATGCAGGATTTGTTCGTAGCGGTTTGTAAACACACCCTTGCCCCAATTATTTGTTCTAGCCTCAGTATATTTTTATTTGATAATTCATATTAACCAAAACTAACCATTGTACACTTATTTTAGATCACCTGCATGGACGCGGGAAGTAGGGATGGTGAGGGGACTGCAGCATCCCTTTAAACAAGCCGTCAATCGCAGCAGAGAAAGAAAGTGAGTGCTGATGTTGATGAGGGAGTTTGGGAATATTAACAGAGGTGTCCACATGATACAAAAACCTGTGTCACACTCCACACCTTGGTTTATCAGTCAAAACTATGACCTATACTGCAGCTGGAGTCTCTGCTAACAGTGACAAACAGGCAGATCGGTGTCATATACGCCGGCCTCCTCTAAGAAAAGACTGTATCCTCACTGTCCTATCTTTTATAAATTATGCGGCTCTTTATCCCTGGCATTAACACGTGTCTCGACATTTGTCTTGAGTGACCAGTGTTGATCGGATCTCACGTCCCTGCTCTATATGGAAATAAACACATACATCGCTGTAACAAACTGACACAAGGTTTTTTGCACAAGGACAATAAATCACTTAATGTATGACATTCGCTGAATTATTACGCTGAATTATTAAGAATTTGTCATAGTCAGCATTCCACAAACATTAATTTGTTTCTCTGAAGTCTGGGGTCTGGGGAATTTGTCTCCCTCTTCGTCTCCTTGCTGTCGTTGACTCTGTGGATGCTGTGGCTACTTTGACCTACAGTATAGTATGTGGTGTTCATGCTTGCTGTCTGCTGTAGTACAAAACATTTTAAAAATGATTGTAAATTGTTGTTAATATCTATTAGATATGAGTTATCATGGCCTATGAAAACAATTGACGCAACAAACGTACATGAATGTCACGCATCTTTTACTGTGATGTCATTGCAGAGACTGGCCTCTCGGCATCATCAACTGTGACTGAGTTCCAGCGTGTCTGATTGCCTGAATGCCTGTCTTTGACCAAAACATGTGATAAAAGCAAAAGGTGAATACCGTACAAATGAGGCTCAGCCGTGGCAGCATCGGATCATGTGTGGAGCTCCTAAGACTGAACATCGTGTTCAAGACTTAATGGAAAGCAGAAAGGTACAGTAACAGACTTGGAGAACAGATGAAAGTGATTTCGTGTCCCCCTCCTGCTGTAGCGTCATCTGTCAATGTGACGTGTTTTCTCTGTGTTCTGACACTAATGGGCTGCCTCCTCCTGTTATTGTGTGTTGTGGGTCCTCGGCCTGTGTTTGTGCGTCTGGTGACAGGGAGGACACAATATTGGCCGTGCAGACTCACCCCATAAAAGCTAATTGCCTTTGGCACCGAGCTAGCCTCCCCTAATGAACCATGTTCCTGAGGTTAATTTAATTTGGACAGGAGCTGTACAGCAGGTCACAGTGTTTCTCAGAAAAAAACAAAACAAACGGTAGATGACAGAAAAGGGGGCAAAGATACCCATGAGTGAATTTATGACATCATGAATAATGTACGAGTACATGAATTATATATGAACTGGTTGGGTCGTGAACAGTGTAGAATAAAATCGTCCAATAGTCAGAACGTTTTGCCATTATGGCTACGAATGTTCACGCAGCCGTCCCTTGGGATTTCAGACTGGAATTTTACTTTAAAGGAACAATCTGTGATCTAAAGTTTCTGTTAATACCTTATGCAGAGTGGAGAATTGGCCCTCGTATGAATTCCTGACGGTTCCCCACACCTCGGAAGAAGAGCATCTCCCCTCCTCTCACATCCTGGTATGTTCTAATCCAAACATTGATTTCTGAATCTAAAACAGTTTAATTCCCACATTAGATTTTGTTTTCTGTCCTGTTTTGCTTTGCCGTTAGTGGTGGGGGTCATTGTTTTGTTGTTGCGCAGTGTGTGTGTGTGTGTGTGTGTGTGTGTGTGTTTAAAGATTAGTTAGAGATTCGAGATTAAACATATATTTAGAAATCAAAATGAAAGAAGGAATGCTCTTCATGATCGAGGAGCAGTTAAAAAGGGAACTGATGTGTACCCTTTCCATCTTACATTATTCTTTACTAATAAAAAGGTTTGATAGGAGGTTTATTAATATTGGTGCTATGAAACCTAATAAACTAATTTGTATATACTGTATGCTGGGTGAGTAACTTTCGAGTGATTGGATGGCAGCCTGTTCTCTTAGCACATAAATGCGATGAAAGGTTCTGTACTTTTCTATCTTTATTGGGTAGCAGAACCGAGTCTCCCTTGAAATATGTAATACATCTCTAATGTTGTTTAAAAAAAAAAAAACCTTGAAGGCCAAATATAAAAATGAGTGTGGAAACATTCACTGTGTTGCATAAAAGGCTGATTCTCAACATATAAATCATTTTTAGTTATGACTGTTGATAATTTATCTTTAATGGCTTTTCATAAAATCTTAACACAGTCATCCTTCAACAACATAATGAAAGAGGAGAGAAAGAAGGAGTTCTTTTAGCTCTTTTTCTGCAGTTATTCAGGTTTTCAGTCCGCTTTGTAACAGACTTCCCCGCAGGGTTCGACTGTTGTGACTTTCAGATCTTCCCCGCTGGGACTCAAAGTACAGCATCACAAGCTCTCCTTTACAAATATTCGATCACAAGGTGGCTTTCCCCGCAAGCTTGCCTGCTGTTTACTCAGAGCAGAGTGTGGACTTGGTAACATGACGGAGGTGCTGATGTCTGCGTTCACGCTAACATGTCTTCAGTGCAGGCCCTGACCAATTTGGTGCCCTAGGCAAGATTTTAGCTGGCGCCCCCTTGCATCGCAGTCAATTTCACTATCAATTTTCATACACTCACACAGAAACTGCATGTGTGTATTCAAGATTTTATTTCTTTTAAGTCAAAAATATCACACCAAATCAAAACTGAAGAGAGAAACAAGTGATACATTAAAAAAACAATATAAATAAGGCATTACACAAACATATTGAAGAATATTCTATTTACATACAAAATAAAAACATGCTGTGTCACTCTGTTGTGCTGAGGTAGAGGGGGCAGAAGCACCTGATGCTGTGTCACTGGGGCTGGTGGTGAAATATTTTAAAAGTGCATCTGAAGAGAGAAGACAAGTATATGTGACCACTGCATGTTACATACAGTCTTACAACTACCCTATTACTTATAAAGGGGATGGAAAACTAATAGCATTTTAACTGACATACAAGCAGTAAAGACACCTGTAAAATAACACCTGAACAGGCCTAACCTTAACTTTCCAAATGTCCCTGATGAATTTAAGGTGGGAGTAACATTAACCACCTTTGGCCTCCCTGAACGAAGAGCCTGCTAGTCATTTTTTCCTGGGTTGTATGTGCCCCTCTATCAAAAAAGCCGGCCCCAGCCTGGCCCCACCCTATTAAAACTGGTCTAGAACCGCCACGGGGTCAGGGTTCAGTCAGATTCAGGCAACTCGCCTCTCGACCCCCCCCCCCCACCGTCACAGAGGGCAGGAACCCAGAGAAAAGGGCTCTCCATTATTTAATAGGCTTTGCTATGAAGTTATGTTATTGTGGGCTTATATAATATTTCGAAATAATAGAAGTAATAGAACTTTTTTTTCTCCCCCCGTTTGCGGTGCCCCCCGTAGATGACGGTGCCCTTAGCATTGGCCTATACAGCCTATGCCTAGGGCATGTCTTGCAACTGGCTGCTTGTTAAAACCGCCTCAATGTTCGGCCTCATAACTCGGGCAGATGTGGCACCTCTGACCCCAGAAAATAAAAGCAAAAAACAGACACATAAACATGGCCGCTAATGGCCTTCCTACCCACCTCAGCGCTCACCATATGGTAACCAAAAAAACAAACAGTGTCTGAATGGCGTCTGTGTTCTCCGCCGACAGTTGGCCTGGAAGGGAATGACGTTCTCGCAGTGACCCCTCTGGTTGCCTCTGAACCAAATATCACAGGAGATGCTTTGGCTTGATGTGGCGAATCAGCAGACAACACAGTGGGGTTATGACGCAGGCTGTTATAGAAGCTGATGCTCTATTTGTTGTTTTGGCGGTTTCAATTTGATGGTCTCTCATAAAAGGTAGAAGCTTCAGTGGGATATGAGACTATGGGAGAGATACATCTTTTTTGTTTTTTGTTTCCTCTGTTGTTTTGTCTCTGTAATGGAGAACAGGGTCCTTCGTATAAGCCTGATGGCTTCTTGACCTCTCCTGACACAATTGTTACCGTTGATTAATCATCAGATTTTTATCCAACCATATGCCTGGGAAAATAAAATGAAAATGAACCCTGAATAGTTCTGATGAGCAGCTTCTGCCATCAGTTTATGAATATGTATGTGAATGTAACATGAGTTGTAAAGGGCTTTGAGCGGTTGGTAGACTGGAAAAGCGCTATAGAAATGCCAGTCCATTTACATTTCACAGTGAGATCGGAGGTTTTACCAGAGTAGACTGATTTTATTTTTTTTTCTTCTAAACATTTTTTTTTATATCATTTAGATATTGTTGTTTGTTATTTGTGTGAACCGACCCTTTAACAGTTAAATTCTTGCTCTTGTATGACTTTGGCTGATGCTTCTGCATTTTAATGAGCAGCAGGTGAGCTCTGTGTGTATGGTTGTGTGTGTGTGATCGCAGAAAAATAAATGTACATCTTCTTCCACTCTTGTCCTCCCTGTCACACCTTTATCGGCTCGACGCTCGCTCCTCACTCCTCCATCCTTTATCTTCCTTCCATCTTTTCATTCGTCTCTCCTCTCAGTGGACGCTGCAGGAATTCTCCTCTCCTAATCAAAAGATTACAGACCTGTACGAACATCCCCCACTGTGCCTCTGAACACGTGTGTGTGTTGCCGTGTCGCTGCATTTGCACGGGTACACTTTGTATGTGAGGGAAGCCTGCCAGGGAGGGTGTGTGTGTGCGCACGTGGGTGGGCGTGAATCGTCTCTGTGGAGATGGAAACCTGCTCGCTGTTCATTGGCTAACAGATGTGGAGGGGGGGAGGGCATGGCTTTCTTCAAGGAGCTGTTAGAGGAAGATGAGGGTGGAGGGATGTAGAGACGGGGGGGGTGTATAGTTACAGTAACAGTGAGGAAGAAGCTGAAGAAGCTAGAGAGGGAAGAAAAGGACAGATAATAGACAGCAAAGATGTGAAGTCTCACTGTAATGTGTTAATTAAACATTTACTGAATCTACTGATTGAGGAAAAATGATTGTGCGATAAAACATTACTTCCAAAAATGGAATTCAGCATTTTTTGTGATTATCGGTGTCTGTTTGTTTTTTTGTTGTGTGTGTGTGTGTGTATCTGATTGCCGATAAAATAAAAAAACTCTAAAAATGCAGTGCTTTGGCTCTGATGCAGCATCCTTTTTCCTTTGGTGCTCACCAGTGTCCACAACACTATCTGATGTCATTAGTGCTAAAAATGTGGGAACACTTACAGAAATAGGTTCAGTTGATTAAGTTTGAAAATTTCAGGAAATAGTACGTGTTGTCATTTTTGAAGGGTTACAAACCAGCTTTCTATAGTGTTTCTGTTGTGGCGCCATACTTTCCTGTTCAACCATTTTTTCTTTAATTTCTCTATTATGAAGTTAGACTGTGAAATTCTGGCAAACATGACCCCAACTCAGTTCCCAGGGTGTGAGCTTTAGAGCTTTTGAATATAAAAAGAGTCACAACAGAATTTCAAAGGCTTGTGTTGTGACTCTGGTAAGAAAAACAGATATGTTGTAAAAGGTTAAAACAGATAAATTTGATATAACAAAAAAGAAAAACTAGTTCTATTATTTGATCCATGTAGTTTCCACAGAATTTTAGTGAGTATATTACAATGTGTAGTAAAGATTTGGTGATCTTTGTATAGTGGAAATACAGTAATGGGGTAAAAGGAAAAAAAGAGTGAGAGATGGAGGAGGGAGCAAGAAAAGAAAGGAGTCAGAATGAGTGTGTGAAAGAGAAAAGGCAAAGGCTGGACTAGAGGGAGCGAGGAAAAAGGGACTGGGGAAAAATTTGTGTGTGAGAAAGAGAGAGGAGGGGAGGGAACACCAGAGAGAGAGAGAGAGAGAGAGAGAGAGAGAGAGAAGCAGCAGTGGCAGCGCTGCATCATCATTACTGCCACCACAGCAGCGAGGAGAGGCAGTTTACAGGCTGCCTCCCTGATATCTCCCTCTGTCTCTCTCATGCACACACACATTGATGGATGCACACTCGCTCACTTTACACACAGTGGAAGACGGCCGCTGGCCTGAGCCTCACTAGAAGCTTTTTACAGTGAGGAGATCCTGGTGACATTATCCATCACCTCTGGATGTTTGCCTGCCTGCCTGCGCTCGTCCGTCTCTAGGACTCCTCCTGCTCCAGAGTCTGTGGGTGTCTGTCACAGGACCATGGACGAGGCTGCCACTTCAAGATCCGATGCTGCCTGTTTGGACTCTCCCCCTTTTGTTTGCTGAGACAGCTGTCGCTATCGGCATGGAGGATTGTTAACATCGAATCTGCCGGGAAATTTCGGCATTGTTTTTACCTCCCTTTTTCTTTGCTGGCACTCAAAGAGCAGAAGTGGATGCCTGGAATGAAGCAGAGTGCTTACCTCAGGTTTTGCAGTCGAGGGGGGATATGGTAAACAGCTGCAAGGGGAGGACGGTTTGCACTGCAGCATTAGACTGGCATCTCCTGTTCAGCGTTGAGGATCCTTTTTGACTCTCGAGGTTGCACACATGCACATATTTCACACCCAGCAGCAGCAGCAGCAGCAGTAGTAGAGCCTGGCTGCGTTTTGCATACACTGATGAATTGCTGCTTCTTTAAGACAGGCTCCCTGAGGGAGAAAAGATGCTGATTTAAGAAGAACAGGAGGCACGTTTTCGTTTTTGGATCAGAAGATGCAATGGACAACTTCATGATTAAGATAGAGACTTGGGTGACGGGATGACCACTGCGTTGAGCTGAAACTGCCCCCGTCCCTTCTCCAGTCCAAACATGAACTCTTCCTCTGATGTGAACCAAAGCGGTTCTCCCCCGTTCTGCCTGCTGGGTGCCGTGGGTTACTCCCATAGGCTGGATACCTGTGTGCTAGAGGTGGTCGTCATCCTCTTCCTCACTGTGCTCATCATCGCTGGCAACCTGGTGGTGATCTTCGTATTCCACTGTGCCCCACTGCTGCACCACCATACCACCAGCCACTTCATCCAGACTATGGCCTATGCCGACCTGCTGGTGGGCGTCAGCTGCCTGGTGCCCTCGCTGTCCCTCCTCCACTATCTTCGGGGCCTGAATGAGGAGATCACCTGCAAGGTGTTTGGCTATATGGTTTCTGTCCTGAAGAGCGTGTCCATGGCCTCACTGGCGTGCATCAGCGTGGACCGCTACATAGCCATCACCCGCCCGCTGTCGTATGCCACACTGGTGACGCCATGCCGGCTTAGGGTGTGCATCGTCCTCATCTGGGTTTACTCTGCTTTGATCTTCCTGCCATCCTTCTTCGGCTGGGGGAAGCCTGGTTACCACGGGGACATATTTCAGTGGTGCGCAGACTCCTGGAAGACCAACCCGGGGTTCAGCACCTTCATTGTGGGGCTGCTCTACGCACCAGCAGCGCTCACCGTCTGCTTCACCTACGGGAGTATATTCAGGATCTGCCGGCAGCACACGAGGGAGATCACCCAGCGCCATGCCCGCTTCAGCTCGCAGACCGAGGGCGATAAAGGTGACCAGCGGTGCGAGGGCTGCCCAGACAAACGCTACGCCATGGTGCTGTTCCGCATCACCAGTGTGTTCTACGTGCTGTGGATGCCGTACATTCTCTACTTCCTCCTGGAGAGCGCTGGGCTGTATCACCACAAGGTGGCATCCTTCTTCACAACATGGTTGGCAATCAGCAACAGCTTCTGTAACTGTCTCATCTACAGCCTCTCCAACAGTGTCTTCCGGAAAGGTCTAGGCCGTCTCTTTAGCCCGTTGTTTCCTTCCTGTCTCGGCTGCACGGATGCCAAGAAGGCTCCAGCTCCAGCCAGCCCACGACCAGACCCTTGATGCCAAGTACGAATTCCCATGATGATGGACTTGGCTAAGTCACTTTGGCAGCATCAGCCTTCTGTGTGTGCTTTGCTCTCAGCTGTGTAGCATGACACAGGTCTTTTTGGTCCCGCAGTGAAATGTGTTGAGGGACCCCCCCCCCTCGTACGGAGCACAGAAAGGTGCCCGTGCAGATGCCTGTCGGTCGTCTCAAAGGCTGATTTTGTGGAAAAGAAGGCTGTGAAACTCCTTCTGGGTCTTCCTCGAATGCCCCTATGTGTGATGCTGCTCTTTCAATCATCACAAGCTGGCGACACGGAGTAAAGAAGTTTGATATTGATGAAGAAAGTTGGACTGCGGGGATAAGATTCATGTGCGTCAGTTAAGAGGATTTAATGAACACTCTTGCCTGCTCTGACTAACAACTCCCAGATGCAAAAAAGGAAAGCACAATGCGACTTGTGTTGTGCGATCCACTGAAAAGCAAATAATATTTTAAATCTTTTCAAGCCTGACTGAAAAATCTGCAAATTGTCTTGGTTATTTCAGGGTAGAATTAGCAAAAAAATGTTAAACACTTGAAACACACTACTGATCTGTGTCCCTCGGGGGAACTCCAGATGCTAACGAGTTTAATGTGTTGTGTGGAAAATAATTTACCAAGAAAATCATCTGATAATCAGCCTGTGTGTGTGCGTATGTGCGTGTGTGTGTTCAAAATGTGTATCGGATGGACTTGAATCTCATTTCCCAGAGAAAAGATTGAGGTTTAAGCAGGAGCTTGTGTGTTTTCTTCTCTATTGAAGTTAGGTGTTAGTAGGAAGCTCCAAGTATGTTTACACAGTCTCTGTTTTCACACAGAAATGTTGATTTAAGATTTCAGCTTTACTTTCTAAAATGGCTGCTGGCACTTTTCCAGCAGATAGTGTATCCTCATCACAGAAATACTCAGTTGTATTTATTTGGAGAGTTTTATTCTCTGTTTGCATTTCTTCCTCAGGTCGATCAGCAGTTCTTTTTTAAGCCCCTGGGCTGTTTGCCTTTGATCTCAGCCGAAACAGTACATGACTCTTAAATCACAAGCCACGTAGCGACCTAAGATAATCACCTCCTGACTTGTTTTACTGGCGGTGTCTGCATTGATAATGAATCTGTTGTCTGCCAGGATCCATGCGACCTTCAGTGCGAAGACTAACTTCATTGTAATCTGTAACTTTCCTGCTTGTCTCTCTCTGCAGCCCTTCACCAGATTAGTGCAAAGTGGAAGAGAAGTGCTAAAGCCATGCAAACCTCAGAGAGGAAGAGGGTCTGAGCGCTTTTCTGAGAGCCAGTGTCAGCTTGTAGCTTTTTTGCTTCATGTAAATATACTTACGAGTTAAAATATTTAAACAGTGGCTAACTGGACCCTTTGGGGGATTTTGGCTGCCCCTGATGTAAAGTAGCCCTGGAGGATTACAAACGATTTTGTGGATAAAGTGTTGTGTTTTATTTGATAACTTATTCATCACAGCCAAGTGGTCTGTCATGCTGCACTCCGGACCGGACCTATGTTTTCTACAGTGTCTAAAGAAGTGTTTCTTTTTATACTGCATGAAGATAAAAGGCCTTTGGGTATCAGATAGTTTGGTTTTAAAGTCACAATGAAATGGCATTTTTGAGAGCATCGTGCTCCTAAGTCTGATATGTTAGCAGTTGCAAATGAATGAAGAGGAAACAAAAACAAAATTGTACAGGATGGTTGTTCAGAAAAAAATTCATAATAAAACTGTACAGCTGAAACTAGAGCACATTTTAAATGAGTTTGTCTGGATTCCTTAGATTCAGTGAAGGGAAATTGTCAGAATTTTCAGAGGCAAGCAGCATTTTATATAAGAATAGAATTTATATTATACATGCCACAGAAATGTTTGAAATTAGCATGCAAAATATACACTAAACTAATGGAACTGGCCTAAAAACCAAACCACAGTTTCTGCAGTCTGGTGTTGTAATTTGTTATTTATTAGTTAATTTAACAGGGAAAAATAATAGTTTATATGAATAAACATGGTGGTAAATGAGCCAGAATTAGCCAAAAGGCTAAAGAACTTGATGTCATATTTACTGCACTCTTATCAGCCAAATAAGCATGAAAGCTATGTGAATTTTAACAAGCTTGTCTTAGCTAGCTTTAGCTAGGCTACATTCCCCCCCTTTTTTTATTCGGAAATGCAAAATGACATTTTTTTAATTTCATCATCTGCCAATGTAGATTTGCTAAAAGTTGACTGGCCTAGATTAGCAGAGTAGCATAACTGCCATCTCAGCCTCTGACTGTCGTGGAATTCACATTATTTATTGTGGTCAAGCTACTTTTAAATCACCCATGTAATGATATTAAATAAAGTATTAAACTATTATGCCAATTTCAAAGTGACTGTTACCAAATAGTGGAAGGACATACAGCATTTGTCATTCAGTCATTATGTTTGGTCTGTGCCAATGATTTTTGGGCCTGAATATGTTTAACCCTTTATTTGTCAACTTCAGCTTTTCTAAAGGACACCCACTTGGTCATACAGTGTAATACATATGATTAAAAACATAGTCCAGAAATAAGATTTGGATATAAATATAGATATATATTCACTTTTAAACATGTGTACTATCACAAGCTATATCGCTTCCAAAACGTTTAACAAATGTTTGTATATCACAATCTTCCTCAGTAGGTTGACTTGTGTAGCTGTCATTTGCAATCAACCTCTTTTTTTGGACTCGTGTTTTATTTCATTGTGACTTTAAGAGCAGCTATTGCTAAAGAATGGAGAGGAATTGTTTTACACTTCCCCCCTAGAGACACCACATGTCATCACAGGGGTTAAGGGTTAGAGGTAAGACTACGGTCAGGGTTTAGACTTTAACTGTAGGACATTTCCGGTGCATCGGGGGGTACACCAGCTGCTGTAAGGGGGATCGAAAGTCCCACTGACCCTGATGCTCCCCAGTATGTTCTAGTTATATATCATTTTCTATGTATGAATATGTGTTATGTATACAGTATCTGCTATGAAAATGTAATTTCCTGCAAAGTATTGACACGTTTGATCCCTGCTTGATTTGTTGTAAAAGATGCTCCTCTGACAGATTTTAACTGCATGATTCTGGATCTATGTTCCTGTCTCATGATGCTACTGAAAGCAGTCCACTGACTGTACTCTTTGTCTTAGTATCATTACTACTGTTGTGTAATACAGATGGCTTATCATGTTTTTTACGAGGGCCAAGAGTCCCTGGTTGCTAGGGAACATTTTAGAAAACAAGAATGACCTGCAGAAAACCTTCTGGCATGTCTTTTCTCTTTTCCTGATGCTGCTGACAGGACGAAATGACGCAAATCTGCAAAAAGGGAAGTTTTTTAAGAAATTGAAACCAAAACAAAAAAAACATTTGAAATTATACTGTCAGTTTGACCATTTTTTGCCGTTTTGTGTTATTTTCCTTGCCAGCAGAGCGATGCTGCTCAACAAAACATGGGAGTCAGTGCAATACAGCCTGCTGGTGTTTCCTTCACAATCACAACAAAACCAATAATAGAAGAAATAAAATCCGAATGAAAGGGCTTTAATCTCCTTAACGCTAGATGGGCTGTTTGTTATTCAGCAGCATGAGATCTGAACAATTTACTTTGAAAATCAGCTGCAGATTATTGTAAACATGGAGGTGTTATCATGTGATTAAACTGAGATACTCTGATAAGTGTCTTTTGGATTGATTTGATATCAAAATCCAATTTTTCACAGCACAGTTGGGATGGCCTTTTTGTAAATCAAATCGAATTGCGATGAATTATCACTTCCTTAATCCCTCAACAACAGAGCAGTCCCTAGCAGCTTGAGCCTAACCCCTCATCCCCATTGCTTTGACAATTATTCTTGCTGTTATAAGAGCTGGTGTTACTGGGCCTTTATTCTTAATTTTTGTCTTTGAATACTGACCTGTGGACCAGTAGATGGTGCTTGTTAAGGGGTGAGATAAGTAAATATACAGAGTAGAATAAATTTCAAACAACATTAATTTTGAGTACAAGAATCTACAGTAATTCAGCAGTACAGTACAGCATTCTGATTACTATAATGTGTTTTTAAGCTGATTGTACAGTTAAATTCCCCCCAAAATGCGAAAATTTAACATGTCATAAAATTTTGCAATGTGCTGTTTGTAATCCCCCCAGCTGTAATGCATTCCTTCGGCTGTATCCAGTGTGTCCCTCTGCAGAGAGTCCTGCTTTATTTGTTTCACATGACTGTTCTGTTTCACATGACGTGACTATTTGTGTTTGATGCCATTGATTAGACTCACATGAAAGTTATTGATTTGGTGAGAGAACATTGTACAGCGTTCTACTTTGACATAACTGAGAGATGTTGTCGTTGATATGGATCTTGCTTCAGAAACGCTGTGATGATGTAACCTTGTTTTGATCAATAAGGTTTGATAAAGACCAACACTAATATGTCTCGGATGAAGTGGATTGCTGATTTTTTTCCCGCAGCGGATTGATGATTTGACAATTTTCATGCACATCAAAAGTCTGAAACAGCCGTCTCTGACTTGCGCAGCAACAAAAACCAGACTAATAAAATTATTTTTGGGTCAGCTGCTTGTTACGGAAGGTTAAATCATAATTGTGCTTCAAAGATACACTCCCTGATGTGATTGTGTCCTCAAATATGGCCAGATTGACCTACTAGGTGGCCCTGGGCAAAACTGAGCTGCAGTTAACCCCCCCTTTTCCTCCCACTCTTCTGTACCATGTGTACGTTTTTTCTATGCCATACTTCCTGGCCACTGATTAGCAGTGTGGTAAATTGATTCAACACAGTAATTCATAAATGTGTATATATAAAATGTATTTTATGTATATATCTCTAAAAATATGAGTATTATCAGCTTTAAGTACTCAAAGTATCAAAAGTGAAAGTACTCTCTTTGCAGTACAATGTCCATGTCAGTGTATTACTATTGTATGATGTTTTTGTATTAATATTACTGCCACATTTATGTGTATGAGTTATTTTACTGCTGTAGGTGTTAATGGTTGAGCTCATATCAACTCCTTTATACACTGATGGATAGTTAAATCTACAGCAATGCATCATATTCTGTTAGATCATCAGATGTTTGTGGTGTCACTGTCCTGTGACATCAGATGTTTGTGGTGTCACTGTCCTGTGACAATCACATACTGTTTTACTAAAAAGTCAACTTTCACATGTTCAGAAAAACAGCCTTGTTTCAGCTTTGTGATGACGTTTTTTCCCCCCAGTTGATTCAAGGGGTTTTCAAATAGTTTATTCAGCTTAAGGAGTAGGGGATTGTCCTTGACCCATAAAGGAACACATACGTTTAGCACAAACATTCACATTCACAATTACAACCTTTGAAGACGTGGTGTTTCCTGGAAAAGTCTGAAAAGTCATGTCATGGAGTAGAAGTATAAACTTGCATAAAATGTAAACTAAAGTCAAGCACAGGTACCTCAAGAATCAGAACAAACCATGATATGGATAAAATCCTCTAATGCGGAATGCGTGATTTCATCTCGAGACATTGAGATATGGTGGTATTGTAAAATTCCTGTAAATTCAATCTATCTCAGCTTCTCCCAAAACAACAAATCTCAAAGCCGTGAAAACATATGGCTTAGTGGCAGTTGCAGCGTCACACTGAGAAAAGTATGCGAGATAATTTCTTGGTTAGGTGTAGAAATTAACATCATGGTTAGGGTTTCAGTCCGTACGTTACTTCTGTAACTTCTGTAACAAACGTACCTATGTTGTCTATATTTCGTATGTCAGGTTATGTACATGACATTACTTCACTACAGCAGTGAGAAAAAAATAACTCACCATTGACCGTCATTTCACACTGAAGATGAGCAGCTGTCCTCTTAATTCAAGTCCTCTGCTTGTTTAATCCGTCCACCCTCCCTGACCTCCTCCATATATGGACTTGTTGCTCATTATAGTGCTTCTCCTTACTTCTTTCTTTATAACTTTAATAACTGATACAACCGGTAGAGTAAAAAAAACAAAAGAAAACCCATCTGTCTGGTTTTGTCTGCCAACAGTACCAAACTCAAAGATTTTCAATTTACAATGATTTAAACACAAAAAGTACAAAAACCAAACAATTCTTCACATAAAAAAAAAAAAAAAAAATATTTAAACCATGGCCGAAAAAAGTCTAAATAGTTTCTGACAATTGTTTTACTGACTGATCAAAAAATATCGACATATCAGCCCAGTTTATATTGGTCTGAGCCAGTTCGTCCACTGCATGTCCTCTGAAATGTGTAGAAATCAGGTCAATGTCAATTAATCTAGGTGCTGTATCGTAAGCAAATGGACTTGTTTCAGTTTCTTGAAGACGTTTCACCTCTCATCCAAAAGATGAAACGGGTGAAACGAAAGTCCAGTTGCCTAGGATACAGCACCTAGATTTACCATGACCTGGATGACTGAGACCCTTCATCAAAAATGTCAATTAGTGTTATTTTTCCCAGTCAGGTCCCTTGCTACTTGAGATTTGACTGTCTCAGAGTGTTATGACTTGAAGTTCTGAGTATGTGATTTTTGCTCTGATTACTTTTTGACCACTTAATGGAAACTGCTTCCTGCGTTTCATTTGGTTTGTTGTCTGGCACAGATGGATCCCACGAAGCTTCCCCTTTCACAGCTTTGATCTGCTGATTCAAAAACATGTTATGTCAAAGTTTATGTTTTTATTTTCCTGTGGGAAAATCATGATGTTGTCAGACTCGGACTGCAGTCAGGAGTTACACAGAGCCTTGATCCCCTGGGGGAAATGCTTTTTCACAGAGGCCAACAGTGCCAAATTTGGACCAGGACTGAGAGCAGTGAGGGGGTTGAGGTTTAGAAGTGGGCGATATTTTATGTATTTAGCTTGGAACAGTCCAGGTCAGCTCTCCTACACCCACACACTTTAATTTCCAGTGTGTGATCTGATAAATGTGATGTCTGCTGGCATGAAAGCAAAACTCACTGTTGGCTTTTTTAACTTATTTAAGTTAAAAGCTGTATTTATTACATGGTCTGTGTTCTTGGAGTATTTAGCGATGGGAAATCCATGCATCTGTATTATGCAAGGTTTATAGCTCGTGTTAATAATATCTTGTCCTGTAAAGCAATCTGGAGTTGTGTTTCAAGATGAGATACAGTATTTTCAAACTTTTCATCTATTGTAGGTTTCGGAGATACGTTATTACTCTTGTAGAAGCCCAAACTAGACACTTGATGAAATGTTGTCAGTCTAGCCTGTGGAAATAACTCAGAATAATCTTCTTTTATTGACACACAATGAACCAGCAACTAGTTGAGTAATAGTTTTAAAACACAATTATATAAAGATCAAATACATGAATGATGAAATGACCAGCTCCTAGTGAACTACATCTGGTAAGGCTCAGATCAGAACTCCAGGAGGATCGCCAATAAGACGGCTTATAATTCAATATGTTGCATCAAACCTGATGTGTTAAATGAGATTATTTTATTATTTACAGTTACGTTTTCATTTATTCTAGATGATGTGATCAAAACAGATTGATGATTGATGAGTGATTCTGTTTCTCTAATATGGATACAAAAAATGTTTAATTTGTTTAACAACAATTATAGCTATACAGTGTAAGCCTGTTGACTGCAACAAAAATCATTAAACGCTCTTTGACCCAATTTTCCATCCTTGTTTTGCCCATGCTGCTATGTTAATAACGCCGATGTGAATGCTGCTCTGTTGTAACAAAATGTCAGTCAGTCAACCATCAGTCAACTCATCAATCAATCATGATAGAGTTAACTGATTTTGCAATATTGTAAGTCACAAGAAAGCCTGACTTTCTCTACTCCAAAGAAGTAACCTATATTGCTTTCTTAACTGGATTTGCAGATTGTAACTTGTTTACTTTGTAATTTGGTTTGAATGTTGACAAAATGGGTTGAAACAGCTGCTGGGAGGTATGGCGCGCTTCAAACACAGAATCAGACATTCATGATTCATTCATTTCTTTTAATTTTCTAAATTAGATGATTCACTAATTCCCTTTACTTTAACCTGATCAGTGTTAATGTTTGTATTTAATCATTTTTAATATCTTGTATGCAGTGTAAGCATAGAAACACGGTTAAAATAACTGACTGGTAACATTTTATTGCAGTGCCATACTGTGAGTGGCTGCATTGTTGGTGTTTGGGAACTTGAGCGATAAGAAGGTGGAGGTCCTATCTTTAATCAGAGGGAAGGAGGGGGAGTGAAAACAGCCTGTTCATGCAGCTGGTTATTCTTAGAGCCGAGGAAATGAGCCTGGAGCCATGACGACTCACCTGACTGCAATCTCAAACACACACACGCACATGCAGACGTAGGGAGACACAGAGCGATATAAATGCAGATATACCCCACAGATATAAAGACCACAGTTGAACTGTACACAGTTCTCAGAAGCAGAAATAATGAGTTTTAACCTTAAGCTCAGTAAGGGGGGAACCACGTTTACTGGTTATTTTGGAAGTTTCCAAGGTGAAATCATTCCTCCATCAATTCAAAGATTTAAAGGCACATAAAAGCTAGCTGAGCAATGACAATTTTACCTAGTTTTCACATACCTCCAGAACCAATAAAAAGTCGGAGAATTCTATTCTCTTAAATATCATGATTCTTTTTTATGATCCCTGCATTGATTCTTTATTTACGAAATCGATTTACTAGAACTAGTGCTTAGTCCATTAGCCATAATGGGATTGATTATTAATATCATCTTAACAAACGACCCATTTTCCCTCAAGTATCTAACATAAAAGGACATGTGCTCATACTTGCAGTAGAAACAAACTAATAGCGGCTGACTTCACATTGGTAACTCCACACTGAAGCTCTGCAATGTCAACACTCAACCACGCTGACAGCTATGGCAAGCTCAAATAGACAAAACTCATATTTAATATTCCAAAAAGGTTAAAAGATTCAGCAGTCACCTGGTGGAGACATTTCATACTAAGATAGGGCATCTCTTCAGTGTATAACTTTGTGTTTCTGTTTTTCTTGAATGTATTATTCTTAAGCACTAGCAGGGACAGCTAAAATAGCTTTACTTCAGAAAGTATTTTATTGACCATTTTTTATGCAGTATAGCAATGTTGCTACTTCTTCCCATGGTCTAGTCTTAAAAAGGCAAAACAATTAGGCCTACATAAAGCTGCTGTAACCACTGTTGTCATTTTAGGAGGATAAGGGGCAAGGATACCAGAAAATGTATTTTCTCTTTTACTGCATGAGCAGGAGGAGGAGAGACATGGGCTTATGACCAAACACTTTACAACAGTGATTACTGATTGAATATAAAGCTTATATAAATACTTTTTAAAATAAAAATGTACCGTTTACAAAAGCTTTGTGAATTACAAAAGGTATGGAAGTATTGTGATAACATCGACCTGGGAGATACGCATTTCATCCCAGCTCAAGTAGAAAAATGGCCCCTACAAGCGATGATTACAAAGATAGTCCCCATTCCACATATAAACCTGGTTGCGTGTGTTTTTGTGAGAGTGTGTGGCTTCAGTGAAATGCTTCATAATACCATACCGTCACACTTCTTGGTAGCACAGCATTCACAGAGAGAGAGAGAGTCATTTTTTATTACTTTACACATGACAGGAAGCTTGCCTAATCTCCGTTAATGAAGCAGTTATTTTAATCCAAACCATGATCTTTTCCTAAACCTAATTGTGCCTAAATCTAATCAAATCAAAAGATCAGATGACAGAAGATTAGTAAAAGGTGATTGTAAACAGTTTTGGTCTGGTCTATAAGGGCATCACATTAAAAGCTCAAAAAGCTTATTTTTTGGTGGAGGACTTCTTGTATGTGTCCATAAAGCTTCTCAAACCACATGTGCAGTAAACACCTGATATTTTCAGAGAACTACGGTTAGATACTCGGCTTAAATACTCTTGCTCAATGCTGTCAAGTTTGTAAGCAGTTATGTGCAGTGGCTAATGTACCTAAGAGTGCCTGCCTCCTTGTTTCACTTGTCAAAAGGATGTATTGACATCCAAATTGAACTGCCATCCTACTTTTTTAATGTGCATTGTGGCTCTTCATGGTAAACAAACACATTCATTCACATTTCATTTAACCAACATGCATTGCCTGTATCCTTGGGGTCAACCAGATGTGTTGAATACTTTTCCTAAACGACTTGCAAAGGGGAGTTTTCTGAAAAATGTGCATTCTTTACCTCAACATTTACGATATTGTAGTCTTCGTCTTCTTCTTCTTCTTTTTCTCCTACTATGCCTTTGCTTTGCAAATTGCTGCTGTCTTAGCACATTATTGCCACATGTTGATCACTAAGATAGTATGCAATCATAAAGACATTTGCTGCACTGTGTGGTGGTCAAAAACTCCATAGGGTATTATACCTAATTTAGGGTTAGTTGCGTTTTACTAAATTACATATTTTACACAAAGCATTTTACTTTGAATTAACTATTATTTAATTTGACAAAAACTGATAATGTTACACATGAAATGAAAACAACCGCTGCCTTGAAGGAAGGAAATCACTTATTTGTATTGTCGCAGTGTAGAGAGAGATGTATGCAGATGATCATTTTCATGCGCACAAGTTTAAAATTCACGTTCTATACTTACTGTATGATGTCTCAGACTGACATTGTCAGAACCTTAATCACAGTTTTTAACCCAAACATAAGCCACTAAACTTAGTCTAAATGATGTTAAACATTTCTCCACAACCAGGTCTATGAGTCAACTTGGTCCCCACAAAGACAGAAGTACAAGCGTTCCCACACACACTTCTTTTTGTTACCTTTTGCAGTATTTGTGTGGCAGACAAAAATAGAAAACATTAATAGCGGCATGATGTAATCTGAGTCCTTGAGTTTAAATGAGTGTATGTGACCCTGATAGCCAGAAATAGACAATATAAACACTGATGATAATCATGGCCAAGGAACACTGCACTGCAAAAAATAACCACCACTCAAATTTAAAGGGACATGGGGCAGGATCAAGAAAAAAGACTCAATAGTGACACGACGGCCATTAGGGTAACTGCAGCCATCAGCCAAGCCGGCGCTGGAGCGTGCATGACCTCTTCATAGCAGAGCAGCTGATGCTGTGACAGTTATTTCTTTACTCGCTGTTCACGTGACTGTTTACTGCAAGACCTCCGCGCATGCCTCTGCGGAATGACGTTGGTAGCCTACAACTGCGAACTGTGCTGTGTGTAAGGGATAGCCTTATCCCCTACACACATGAAGCTCGCTGTGTGTAGCGACACACAAGCGCGTCGAGTCTAAAAGGCACAGGCGGAAGCAAAGACAGCATATTGGGGGACAAAAATATTGTTTCTGATATGAGATTGCTGTGTGTGTAAGCGTCTAAAGCGGCACAGACACAAACAAACCGTTAGCCTGTGGCTACAGCCAGCTGCTAACATCACCTCCCGGATAACAGGTTGGGCTTTCGATCCCGTATATAAAGGGACATATTTCTAACTATTCGGTTTCAGACTAAAGGACCGTGGAAAATGTGCAGTCTGTAACTATTCAGTGTTACACGGCAGTGGACTAAGTTACATGTTAGCAGCTAATGCTACTTTGCACGTTAGGTCACTCCGAGTCCTCGGTGATCTCATATGATTTTCAAATCAAGCTCTAAACATGACCTGTAATGTTTTCTTACCTGGTTACTAGGAAATGAGCCATGTCAGCATCTGTTTCCAGTCCCAATTCAAGTTGAAGCTGCCTCCATGAGTCAAATGCATATCCGAAGTTTATTTGGGTGCCGGCCCGGCTATGTTCGTTATGTCGTTTGGAAGCACGACTTGCTGCTGATAAAACCTTTGTTTTCTTCTTCAAATTGCTTTTTAGTGGACTTTGTGTGGTGGTGGGTCGTTTTCTGACCGTAGCAGAATCCATTACTACCCAAACACTAGTTTGGGTCCACCGCACTTGTCTTCTTCCTGTATCCAAGCTGTCGAGGACGCGCATTCAGCGCCATCTGACGTTACGTCCACAGGACTGCATGTGAAATTCGGGTGATACGTGGGTGGGCTCATTCTTTTTGGTTTTGAACACTTCATCTCCCATTAGCATTAAAAAACTTAAAATGCATGTTTATTTTTTCACAAATCCTGCCCCATGTCCCTTTTGATGTAGCTCCTTGATGTCCATGAATCATTACCATATAAATACATTCGCTAACAACACTGAACAGACTAAAATCACAGTTTGTTTGTACTTTGTACTAAACTTTTCTATTGTGGTATGCATATTAGTTGTAAGCATTCTGTGTTATTTAATTTAATTTGCCTCATAGTTCCGGCAGATAAATTAACTTCAGAAGATTGACACTTTGAGCAGTGTATGGTCCAGAGCGCCACAGGTCTGTGGTGGGAACCTCTGATACAGAAAGCTGAAATTCCTCAGCTTCCCTCTGTGTTCATTATCCTCATTTCCTGTCATTCTTCACCACTCACTCACATATACACTCTCTCTGTGTCTTTCTCGGTGGTCAAGCACATTCTTAAAGTAAGGTTGATAATTGTATTACAGTCAGCTGGCAATTTAAAGTATTGTACTTGAAGGAAAGGCTTACAATTTTCCTATTTGATGGCAAACTGTGAAACAGAAAGGTTGTAACACTTCGATTTAAGGTAATGTCTGCATGAACTCAGTGACCTGACCTGAGGCATAACAGAGCTAATCCTTTTACTGTAGAGGGACTTTCTGAGGTATATTACATTACTGGACAATTTACTCTGACTTAAAGGAATCCACACACACACACACACACACACACACACACACACACACACTCACATGTTTACACTGTATTTTATGCCCATGAGGACCCACAGCACTGCAACAGTCGAAGCGCAGAAATCAACCAAAATTTGTACTGCTTAACAGGGCTTAATTCTGTCAGTAGTGTTGCCATCAGCTCTTAGAAATGCTCTTAGTCGCTACCATGTTGTTTTTTATGTGTTTTCTAACTCAGACAAAAAAAATTGGGACAATTATACGTTGCTGCAAACCATTTTAGTGTTACATTTCTAGGCCACCTGTGATTTGTTTGTTTCAATAAGTTGAAAATTCACCTTTCTTTACATGTCAGGTTTCAATTTAATGTTGTTAAAACACTGTGGATAAAGTCTGCTTAGCATTTGGCACAAAAACACATGGTTACTGTCAGGGAAAGATCATGTTGTGGCTTTAAAAAAAAAAACTGGTTTTGTTGACCCAAAGACAGCTGCTAAATGGCCCCAGGTTAACAACATACAGTGGCTTAACACTTTCAAGTGGAACGCAGTTATGACCAGTAGTGTCTTGCTTGGCAGCTATCTGTCGTCACACTACCACCTTGAGCTGAGAGTGTAATGACATAAAAGACAACTCTCATACATGTAATCTGAATGGGATATGAAACATATTGTCAAAATGTTAAGGTAGGAAATATTTTCATTGGCGTCTGGACGACTTTTCTAAAATATCTTATCTTCAGCATATAAAATACAAGTTGGTTCTTATAAAGATAGTACAACATAATTACACACAAACTTACCAGTACCGTCAGAGCCGATTATTGGGTCTAATGTTTCCAGGGACGTAATAGACAAACTGCTGTTGTGATTTGGGGATTTTAATAAAAACTTCTCTTTTATTTGAGAATCAGATTTATTCAACAAGTTTCAAGTGTGCGTGAAATCTGCACCGAATCCTGTCAAGTGAAGTTACAAATGAGGAGAAAGATTGAACAAGTGAAGTTTCAAACTTTGTTATTTTACAGCAGATTCCTTGAAGTGCCCTGTTAGCATTCTTCACATTCAGGCTGTAGCAGCAGCTGGCTCTGGCCCTCAGTTTAAATGAGGCGTGCTAACAAGCCATTTTAGGAAAAATGAAGGAAGAATGTAGAAACTTTAATGTTAATGTGTCACAAAAAATATTCCAAACATTTGAGTGGGCCTAGTGTTTGATTTGCAGTTTGTATGGAGGCTGTTAACCACGACACAGCGTCTGTGCTCGAGTGCACATGATGGCAGCTTCAAAGAGACGAGAGAGAGAGACAACGAGACAGTGTTTCTCCTTCACTTTGCCCTGTCAGCTTTCCAGTCACACAGCTGCTTATTATCAAACACATATCTCCAACATTTCGCCTTTCCAAGAACAAACAAACAATTCTTGGTTATAGCTTGACAGCGATGCCATTTTTCATCTTATCCGCTGGGTTATGAAAGAGTTCGTAGAATCTTATCAACTCATGGGAGAGTGTGTTACTGAAACACAAATACGAAGAAGTACAAATATGAGGTTTTTAGCTCAGGGTATGGGATGTCAGAGATGCAGTAGTGAACACTTTCTTTTACAGATTGAACAAGCTGGTCATTTTGTTAGTTATGTAACAGTAGTGACATTATGCTGTTCTTCCATTGCATCTGCCAGCCTGGCTCTACTGGGGTTGACTCGGCGCGGCAAAGATTTGCATTTCCAGCACAAATGGTCTACTTGCTCCACAATAAAAGCCTGCCATTATTTAGTCATTTTAAAGTTTTATTATGAAGCAGCATTACAGGAAATGTTGTGTTTTCACCAGCAGCAACTAAACATGACTCCTGAAACAGCTGAGAGTCAACACGACCAAACAGTAAAACACAGCTGAAGAGATTTAGTTAGAAGCTACAAAAGTACTGAGAGCTGAACACAGACTTTTAAAAACGTCTTCCTCTCAGGTTTTTGCACAGACCTGAGTTGTGAATCAATTTACAACACATACTTGTTTGAGAGGGAGATGGGTGCTGCTCTTTAGGGGTCATGCCGCAGTCGTGAGACGTCACAGCAGCCTGCTTGAAGGCAGGACGGAGCAGGTCCATTGCATGCGTGGCTTGGCTCAACTCAGCGCAGTAAAACTGCTGATGAAAAAGCAAATTGGCAGGCAAACAGGCAAAATGGGCTCAGTGTGATAGTGTATATTTCGTTGTTGTATTACTGATTCATTAACATTGTAGCATCTCAATGATGTAGCTGGCTGCATTGATATATTTTACACATTTAATGTTTTACACTTGGTAGGTTTTACTTTACTGTATAACAATGCCCTGTATTATATGCTCATGCATGCTCTGCAAAGTAACTAGTAGATCACATTAGGGCTGCTCGATTATGGAAAAAATCATAATCACGATTATTTTGGTCAATATTGACAGAGCTCCGGCTCTGGACTGCCAGAGCTGGGACGGAGCCGATACGCAGCGCAGCGGACCTGGTGGAAGTTAAAGCGTCGATTATGGTTCCACGTAGTGGTCACGTAGTGATCATGCAATGGCCACGCAGTTGCTTGGATGCAGTCATGAGACCATACTGGTTCTGCGTGGAGTTTACGTGTCGAAATGCAATTCAATGCCACACCGGTAGAGGGCACTATGTTTTTTTGTAAAGACTGACCGACCGACGAAGACTCTTGTGACGTATATCGTTGTTAGCCTCAGCCTATTTGTTTACCTTCCGGCCTTCCGACGCTCTTCCAGGTTATTCACTCTCAAAAACTCAAAACTCAAAACTCTTGCACTCAACCAACCAACTCAAACTGACTCGAAGACTTTTAAAAATGGCGGTGTTTATGAGTGGAAACCGGAAAAGCGGTCTCCAGCGGATGAAGTTAGCGGACCAATCACAGCCAATGCCGCTGCATTGGTGTTTGCGTCGCCTCGACGCACGTCTAGGATTTTTGGGAGGTGCACGTCAGGCCCTTGTGGCGGATGCAAGGGGGGGTCCGCAAGGACGTAATGGGTCCGTAAGCCCCCTTGCGTTGTGTCAACGCAGAAGCATAACTTAAGCGTAACACAGACACATGTATCCAGTCAGCATGGCCGTGTTGAATGCTTTGGGGGAGGGATTGAATTGCCCATGCATGTCTCTTTCAGAAAATCTCTAGGCCTACAGTAAAACGAAAGATGCCAAATAAATTGTTTCAACTCGATTATATTAGTTTGGAGATCGTTTGACCCAAAAATCGAAATCACGATTAAAATTTGATTAATTGCACAGCCCTGGATCACATCCTCATCCTCATAAGTGACTGAATGGTCGAATGGCAGTGATGCTGAAGTTTGGTAGGTTATCGGTTTTGACATTCCAGTGTACGAGCTTCAATCAGATTGATTTTGTGCCAGCGGACTGAATCGGTATTTGTCAGGTGTAACATCAGGAGCATGTGGATGGTCAGCAGGAGCCTGGGATACATGCTGCTGTACGAAGCCTCGTTTTGATCCGCTGCTCCTGTTTGCCCTGTTAAAGTTAATGCATTACGCTGGTTGTACAAACCTAACACAAATTAAAAGCTCTCAACAATCTAGGGATCTTCAGTCTTTGTTAGTTTTATCTTTGTTTCAAGTTTCTTTTTCCTTTAACCAAATAAAATGGGCAACATGACGCTGCTTTTACGCGTTGAGTTGGCTTGGCATTGCAAACAATGACAATGGTAAAACAACCGTGTTGCTCGTTTATTCACACAACAAAAAAACAACCAATTGTACTTCCTGTTAACCATGACAAGGTAGGCTACAGAGGCTATCACCGCAAACATCCATCAGTCAGAGTCAACCTATATGTCAATTTACAGCAACTATTCAACCATATTTCTCACCATTGCAATAAAATAAACTCTTCTTTGTACAGCAAAATAAAAACACATTTGCAGTTGTAAATGACACTTAAAAGCTTTTTAGTGGACATAAACTTTACATTTCTTTGACACAGACAGTAGTCTTCTACAGGGCTTTTATTGTGAAACATTTGCAGGAATGTGTTGTAGAAAACTGCTTTTCTAGTTTCACTCAACCTAAGTCTTATTTATTATTTTGATGTCTTAAAGTTAAGTTGTATTGTTGTGAGAAATAAAAACACAATGTGTAACAGTCAACATGATGGACTGTAGGTCTGGGCTTTCATTATGTTCCTCTTGGGAGTGGTTGGGTCACGTGCAACAGCTAGTGGTGAATAGCCTCATGTCAAACCAGTTTTACATTTTTGTTTTTCAAATCGCCCAACTCCCAAATCACCATTCCCAAAACAACATGAATGCAGTGTACCAGCGACAACGGTAAAGGATGTTCATGGTACAGTCGCAGTGTGGTTAAGGTTGGAAAAACATTGTGATTTGGGTGGAAACAGACTCGGAAAGAATCCACACTTATCCTTTAAACATAATTAATGTGTCAGCTCACTCCAGCATGGACGCAAGTACACACAAACTCAATCTGGCCTCATAACAGCTACATGTGGGAGCCTGATAACCAATTAGACAGCTGATAGGGTGACAATCTGCAAAGATACAAACACCGCAAATGAATAATCAGCGTAAGAGCCAAAGATGGCCAGGACAACTTCCCTTTAAGGGTTTCTCCACAGTTAATAATGAGAGTCTTTTCATCACTGTTAAACTCACATTCCTCCTGCCAAGCTGGACAAATTAGATAGTTGTGCAGCTTTGGCAGAAGCACACCACAGCTGTCATGTCAACAAAGCTGTTTTCACTTTGAATTGATTTGAATTAATCCTGTAATAACACTCGACACCATCCAAGTTCACACCACGATGCTGCTCTGCACTGAAACCACATTACCAACTCCACTGTTTGTTTTCCTTTTCTGACATGAGCTGAGAGTGTAATGAGGATATGATGTGGATTTTTGGATGCCGAAACCCTCACTCTTCACAAATATCTGACAAACGAGCATGTTAAACAACTTGGTTTCATTTACAGCAACACTTCATTGTGTTTTTTTCCCTATCATTCAAACACTCAGCTGTCTGTCTGTAGCAGCTCCACACAGTGTGTAAAAATAAACCCATATCCAACAGAAATATTTGGATTTCAATCTTTTTATATATTAAAAACATTAACACTTGAATTGCCTGGATCATAACAATTCAAGTTGAATATAAAGCACTCAAAGCAACACATAAGCTGCACCACATTTCCCTTGGATTGCCTCATTTTTCTGTAGTGTAGCAAAAGCATAACGTTAGCAGAACAGCAGCAGCTTCAGTTCTCCATCATGATGGAGTCAACTGCATTTTGACAGCACTTAGTGCACATTAAGCAATTGCTGTTATTGTGAAAAGTGGAGGAAAATAGACAGGAAGCATACAAATACACAACGCAAATGAAATGTAAAAGTATAGATAGTTGTGTTCATTAAAATAGACATGTATCTGTTCTGTGCATGAAAAACAGATGATGCTGTTTAAAATATGCCACAGGCATGCTAGTAGCTCTGCTTGAGCTAAATGCTAATG
This sequence comes from Lagodon rhomboides, assembly GCA_039737535.1. Taxonomy (NCBI): domain Eukaryota; kingdom Metazoa; phylum Chordata; class Actinopteri; order Spariformes; family Sparidae; genus Lagodon; species Lagodon rhomboides. Next base: position 16,268,063 of record CM077791.1, on the reverse strand, counting down.
CCGCCATGCAAATTTCCACAATGTCAATATTAACATGCTAATTTTAAGCAGGTGGCTTAAAGACTTCAGGCTTAAGATTGTTTTCCATATTCACCATCTTAGTTCATCATGTAAACATATAAATTATTAAGTATTTATTAGCCATGCTAGTTTGTTAGTCATTCTGTTGGTCGATCCAACCCTCACATGGATTTACATTAAATTTTTGTCCAACTTTTCCTCTTGCTCCACCATGAGATTCACAGCTGTGGCTTTGAGGGAAATGTCTCAAAGATTGTTGGCTAGATCATCATAGAACAGAATATGCCTTCATTGTCAATATACACATGTACAATGAAATTGTGAATGGCTTTCTCTTCAGGTCAGTAGAAACAAATAGTGCAAAGTAAAAACAGGAAAGTATACCAAACAAGATATATAGTGAAAATATACGCATATTTACAGTGAAAAAAGAAAAACAGAATAAAAATATAAACGTATATATACTGTATACTGTAAAAACAGAGGTAGCAGCTTTAACAGTGTAATTGTGCAAAACAGTGGTGGCGCAAGAGTGCAAGTATATCAACCGCTGCTTCAGTTTCTGTGGGTGGGATTGTACATTATGGGGGTGGATGGAGGTCATAGCTCTGGGGTAGAAGCTGTTTCTCAGTCTGTTGGTTGTGGATTTTATTGCCCTGAACTGTCTGTTTTGGAGGTGTAGATTGGGGTGCAGTCATGTGTGAAGAATGTGAAGAGCATTGGGCTCAACACACAGCCTTGTGGGATGCCAGTGTTTATGATGAGGGTGGAGGAGGTGTTGTTTCTAATTCTCACTCGCTGTCGACGATGTGAGTGAAAGTCCATGATCCATGAACACAGTTGTGAACCAAAGCCCAGGGTCTTGAGTTTATTGACCAGCTTGTGAGGGATGTAGGTGTTAAAAGCGGAGCTGAAGTCCAGTGTTTTGGGCAGTTTGGAGTCCAGCGGTAATTATTTGTAGTGACACTTTTTCGAAAGTTTCACATAGTTGGCATATCTTAGATTTTGGGTATTGTTATATCCTCATATGGCCGATCTATTTTCACTCTCAATGCGTCGAATACAGCAGCCTGGTAAGTTTGACGCTGGCCCACTTTCCCCACTTGGCTCTACCCCTCCACTTTGTACATTAACACCTTTGGGTGGGGTGTCCCGATTCTTGTTGGGATAGAGGGGTAGGGTGAAGTGTCAGGGCGTGGACCTCCATGTGGAGGGCCACGCAGGTCCACTGAATAATGTCCACTGAATAATGTGTTGCCTGGCTTCTGTCTCATCGACTGTCTCCAAAAAGTTCAGAATTAAACCTTCACTTGTGCTGGCAGATGTCATCAGTTCAAGTTTATATGACATCATTAGGCACAAATGGAATTCTTAGAACCTGCTTAAGCAAGGTTTGTTATGCTCAGCACCTTTAATGGGTCAAACATAAGCACAACAACTATAGTTCAACTAAAAATCTAAGATTCAACTATTAATCTAAGATTTTTTAAAATGAGACCCCGGGAAGTTGCCTCCAATCTGTCAGTTTCCGTGATATACTGATATATACATTGTAACATCAGCTAACAGGCGCATCTCTGGATCGTGAATAGTCAAGTTGAAGATGACTTTGCCAACTCTTTCCTGTGTCTGTATGCTCTGTTAAATGATTAAAATCCAACGGCAAACGAGCGACTGAATCGATGTTCTTTTCCCTTTAGATCTTACTCCTCCTTTACCTGAATGATGGATATTTTCATTTTTGGCACGGCTGAAATACAGATGACTCATTTGAATTAAAATTGATACCTCTTTGTCTACCAGGGCCCTCTGTTGACTTCAATTCTCTTTTTGTCATTTTTGCGATTTAATCTTAGAGAAACGGAGTAAGTGGAGCAGAAGACTGTATAGAGTACATAGAGGCTGCATTAATATTTCAACCAGTTGAAGCCTTCCTGCTGCTGGAGAGGAAACGGTGGTGGAATAGTGTAAAATGTATATTTAATGTGGTTAATTTTATCTCTGTACACACACACAGACTTTATACTTTAGCTGTGAGGCTTTGATTCCCCAGTAATGACTCACGCGAGCTGTAGCCTTCATATAAAACACTGGACAGTTTACCAGCAGTTATGATCAAAACATGAATGCAGGAGTCTTTATTTTTGAATGTGGTGTTGATGGACCGTCTGGACAGGATATAAAGGAGACACTTTTACAGCTTATAAAAAGTGAAATTAGGAAGTATTTTGGTGGATATTTGCAAAATATCTTTATCTCTTTTCTATTTCCAGCAGAACCGACAAAAGTCAAGCTGCACTTTTCATTTTTGTATTAATTAACGTTTTTTTTAATCACTACAAACAGCATAATAGATACTGTCTTGTTTCCACTCCTGTGGGGATTCTCGGGGATGGGCAGGATGATTTTGGGCCCGGGTGGATCGATTAGCCTCTGGCTGCTTCACTACAATGCAGCTCAGTGTTGAGGAGAGAGACAGCTGCTCTGTTATCAGTCCGTCTCATGATCTGCAGGTGCAGCAGCAGCAAAACACCCACCAGAACCACACTGAGGCTGCAGCTCTCATGCTGATCTTCACATGTGACTTGATCTTCCATGTTGATTACAGTGAGGGCTACAGCTCTTTGTTATACTGTGTTCATTAATCGATTAATCAGTCTAAACTGGTGGAAAATACCCATCACAACAGCCCGGAGCTCATAATGACATGTGTGAGTTGCTTGTTTGGCTGTGTAAAAAATGAAGAGCATTTGCGATTACACAACACAAAGTAAAGACTGAAAATTTTCCTGGAACCGGCTACTTTTGGACATTATTGCGAGAAAAACAACTTGAAACTCAGTGCTCAGTGCAGACATCTCACTGCCTTGATGTCACTGATGCTCTGTAGATGGTACCAGTGAGGTTCTGGGTGGTTTTAATCACCTGCTGTAGAGCCTTTCTGTCCTGGGCCGTCAGTTTGTGATGTTTCCAGTCAGGCTGCCTTTTATTGCCCCTCTGTAAAAGTTGGCCAGAATCCTGCTCCGGAATTTAGCCTTCCCAAGTTTCCGTATGAAGCTGAGTCTTTTATTTGCTTTTTTTTTTAACCAGGGTGGAGATGTGTGATGACCAAGAATAAGTTCTCTGTGATGATGAATCTGATGTATTCTTTCAAGACCTTCTCCAGCTCTTTAAGAACATGCATCAGATTAAATAGCCTATGCAGCTGTGTGCATTTCTTCAAATTCCAGCACAGACACAAGAATAGAATGTTGGCATTTTACTGTTTAAGATGGCTGTAAGTGTGAGACCAGTGAGGAAAATATAAGATACCATAAGATAATCCCTTTATTAGTCCCACAGTGGGGATATTTGCAATAATACAGCAGCAATGGGGAAAGCAAAAATAGTGAAGCATCAGAAAAAAACAGTAATAAATAAGTTGTACTATAAAAAGCAAGATATGTACAAGAGAAATTATACAAAATGTATAAATTATACTATATATGTTATATAAAACATCCATTGTGCAGGCATAAAATGGAATAAAAATATAACAATATTTCATAAAAACATAAAAGTCAAGTTTCAACATAAAGTGGTTCAGCCAGCATTTATTTTGGTGACTGGGTTGATTCTGGCTGTTATTGGACTGCTGCATTCAGTTTCAATGCATTCAGACTAAAACAAGTCACTGTTGATCTTAAATCCGATCTATCATATCTGTCTCTCTCACAGAACAGATTTAGATTGAGGCGTCACTTTTAAGTGCAATCTTAACAACAGCTGTTCAAATCACACGAGCCTGAAGTTTCTCCTCCGTAAACAGCTCTAAAAGCTAATTTTATCGTTTTTAAATGTGTCTTTGCCATGACAGATGTTAAATAAGTGTAAAGTGTGACTTTGCCGGATTGCAAAAGCTTGATATTGATTAAGACACACAGCTTTTGTTGACTGCACACACACTCAGATCAGTGCAGAGCAGCCTCTTGGGTTCAGCGGTTCACTGCGGCTGTGATCAAAATAAAATAAAAACACTGTGTGATAACGGCCTGCATGAAGTCAAATCTTTGGCAGGAACAAGACGTTTTGTTCATTTCAGTGTTCAAAGATGACAAAGCAGCCAGTGTCTCTGCTGCGGCTGATCTGAGGTCAGACTGTCAGAGAGGTTTGCTGCCATCTAGTGGTTTAATTGAACATCTGTTGAAATGAAATACGATTCTCCCCTTTCTAACAGTTTTAATTTTGTGTCATACAATTCTTTCATTTTCTTTGTTTTCTTTCCCTTTTCCTTCCCTCTCTTCCATCTTTATCTACATTCTCTCCTTTCCTTCCATCTTGATCTTTCTTTTCCTTCCTTTTCCCTTTGTTGTATGTGCTTCATTGTATGTCCGACTTTGTTTTCCTTCATTTACCTTCTATCCCTGCTTCGCTGCCTCTACACTCCATGTTGTATCTCTTTTCTTTCCTGTCTTTCAGTCATTTCACTCTGCTGCTTTCCCACCTTTCCCCTCACACCTGTTTTAATTGTTTCTTCCCTACTGTATTTTCCTCTTGTCTAGCTTCCCTTCTTTCTTGCTTTCCTTCCTCATTTGAATTCCCTCGTATCAGTTTTCTGTGTTTTGTGCACTATGTGCTTATTTATTCTTATCATTTCCCCCTTACGCTTAAGATTTTTGCTTTAACTTGACTTCCAGAAAAATAATAAACACACACCAGGAGGAGGTGGAGGGAAGATGAATTTGATGCAAATGAGGAAAGGAAATGAGCAGGTACACCTTGGAGATATGAGCTGTCAGGAAAACCCTGAGCTTTTCAGATAAGTGCTGAGTGTGCTTAGAGGAAACTCCACCAGCAGAGGACGCTGTGGTCTCACTTTAACACTGGATGTCAGTCTGCATTTTCATATGAGGTGTTGGAGGATTTGTTAAAGCTCTAAAGGAATGATGAGAGGATCAGTTATCTGCAGCGCTTAAACCTCTGAGCAGCCTCAGAGTCCCGATCGTTGTCTCTTTTCAGGCCAGAGGGCAACGTGTCTGTCTATGCTGTAGACTATTATACTTTATCATTTTTAATATCACCAACCTGTTACTGTACAGCATCAGTCAGTGTCGTAGTCTCCGCGTTTTGATATGCCTTTTATTTACTAAAGTGTTTGTTAATCCAGATGTTTTACACCGACACTGCAAAGCATGTTAACTTCCACTATAATATTCCTGTTCCTGATTAGTGCATCAGTGGTTCTTTTGTAACTAATACTTGTTGTAATGAATCACCAATAATAAGTCCATATATTCCATAAATGCAGTAGCCAATCAAATAGTCATTTTAAAAGCCTTATTTTATTAAAATTTTAGTCAAATGCTGGGACAACAAAAACATTTTTGTTCGGTGGAGGGAGAAACAGAAAAATGAAATTCTCAAAAACATAAATGGATATTTATCGAGGAAAGGTCTTTCAGAAAAGAGTTTAAATTAGTACATTACAGCAAAGCAGCGTTGCAGCGTTCTCCTAAACATCTGAAGTGGATGAGGTCATGTTTTGAAATGTACAAAAAGACTGAAAAAAAGACATAAAATGGCTCCATACAGCTCAAAACTTGTGTTTCAATACCCATACAAACCATACAACCATGCTATTTAGTAGCACGGAGAAGAGTTTGTATGTGTCACTATGAAATATTTCAAACGCTAAATGCCAAACGTACCAGGATGTCCTATTACATCTGGTCGCATTTTGCCGTACACAAGCCAGCATACTTTTCTGGCTATTCCGACCCACAATCCTCTGTGCCACGGAAGATATGTCACGGCGTGTGACTCGAATATAAAGATTCCCGAAAGAGCTCAAACATTTGACAGCTCGTTTAAGTTTAAGTACTCCATATGTATTGTGAATCGTGTTTACATTAATATATTAATATACTGTCGCTGCACAAAGCTAAGTGGATAAATGAGCGCAAATGCCCACCTATGTTTGAACAAATATGACCTTAGAATGGCTTAGACGGATATAGGAGCAAGAGGGACACGCTTCAAGGTGCACTTTCATGACCAACTAGTAGGCCGATGTCCCGATTGTGTGCAAACTGTATCCAACAGTACTAAAAGAAAAAAAGAAGCAGTATGCGATTCGGAACGCCGTCGAGCTTGTGCTCCCACTTCAGCTATTAGCGTAGCAGCTGCAGTAAATATTTCAGCATAAAAATAGTGTAAATAACATCGTTGCGAATCAATTTGGGATATCAGGACCTCCTGCGTTCTTGGATTATGCCGGACAAGCTGTATGGAGAAATTATTTTGCAGTAGTTTTCCCCATCTACTTCAGTTTTTTAGGAGAACGCTTTAACGCTGTTTTGCTGTGAAGCTTCAGAAATGTTTTGTGGACTACGAAACGAAACATTGTCAGTAAAATATCAAAAACTTTATTTAAAGCACATATCATTTGTATAAATACATATTGCTATATATCAGAATACAATAAAAACTACTTGAATTGCTCCTGTTAATGATCAAATCAAAACAGTTAAAGCTTGAACATTTTTTTTAGTAATGCTTTTGTACGGCTCCATCTCCACAGTGTGATCGTCCTTCGACCTCTGACTCGATGTCAGAGGCGTTTGCGTCCGTGTGAGAAGGTGAATAAACTGCAGCTGAAGTGCGTCTACGCTGCATTGCACCATGGTCCTGAGTGCTGATATAAGATGACAAACTGCCATCAGTGAAGGCGGCATGTGCCCATGTTGCGTAATCCAACACCTTCTGGCTCCTCTCTCACCGCTAAAAATACCAGCGGGATCTGGACCTCCATCTGATACCATCCTCGCTGCCTTCACAAAACACAAACACAGAACATCCTTACCGCTGATTTCATCTCGCGCGGTGGCGTCGCAATGTCTCGGTTATTTCCTAAACATGAGAGAACAAGTCTACAGAGGTGGATGAGAGAAGTTAATTTGTCTGTGACACTCGGACAGGGTCGCCAGATCTTTCACTTGATCAAGAAGTTGCTGCCCGAGATTTGGAAACAGCTGGAACAGAGACTTATCTCTCTGTTCTCACAGTTTTTTGTTTCCTTCTGCCCAAGTTTGTTGTGAAGAAATCGCGTCGGGGCACATTCCACAGGCTCAGTGAGGTCTGATGCTGCCGAGCTGCAGGCTGTGTCATTGTGGGTCGGCTGTTCATCATCTGGTGAAATGCACTTCACTGTTTTTTCTACTGTACACCAAACATGAAGCCACCACCAGCAGGTGAAAAGGTTAGTTTATCACCGGCTCTGTTGAAAGAAATAGTAAAACAAGACATTTTTGTTTGGATTGAACAAATCAAATACATGTGAATGAGTGGACCTCAGAAGTGATTGTTCGTGGACTTTTGTTACCATTAAAAAAGCAAGCAGCTTCAATTCTCTATTCTGAGCACGGTTAGCTGGCCACAGGTTTGAAGACGGGCCTTTATAATGCAACATCAAACATGTGAACTGAGTCTGTGTAGCACATTTCATTTGCAGTCTTGTTACAGCTGCCCCTCCACGTGGTGTTAGATGTAACATTTAACTTTTTGTGACTCTATTGAGTCTCTAACGTCGCTTGTAGAAACATCTGATGACTGTTTTACGAGTAGAGCGCTGTACCAACTAACTGTATCCAGATAGTTCAAGATTTTTTGGAGCGATGACATCAAAACCAAAAATTGTTTGTCTCGTTTAAAGGGGCAATATGTAAGAATAGGTCCCCTGTCAAATATATACTCGAGACAATAAGAGACAGGACAGGCCGGGGCTAACTTCTTAGCATGCTAACTAGATGTCTGCAACACAGATGATTCCATGCATAAATGTCTGTGGCATAAAATCAACACTTTTATTTCTTCACTGACTGATATTTCACTTTAATTATTTTGTGAATGTTTTAAATTAAAGGTCCCGTGGGGCACACTGTATATCAGCAGGAGTATGTAAGGATTCTTTACAGGTGGAACCACACCAATGAAAATGTAATTAAACTAACTGAAACTAATTGAGAAAAAACGAGTGTAAAGTCGACAATTCTCCTAGGTGTTTTTGTGCAGATGAAGCTGAAAAGATGTAAGGTTTTAATTTGTGAGTTTAAGAGGTGCTGGTAGGTGTGATGCATGAGTAACGTGATTGAATCACTGAAAAAAAAAAGAAAAAGAAAAACTCAGGCTGAACAAGTCACTGCTGTAGAAGTGAAAGTTTATTTAATAGATGTAAAATATTAAAGTCATAAACCAACAGGGAGAAACGTCGACACTTTGACTAATGGAGTGTCGGCTGTGTGCTGAATATTAGACCGGATGTTAACCTGGACAACAAGTGGTCGTTTTTGATCCGGCGGAAAATGAAACTGTGTTAAGTGTGTTTGTAGTCTCCTGTGTTGTACTGTACGCACTGCTGTGCCTGTCATGTAGGACCGAGGTGAGGTCTGGGGAACATCAGTGGGAGACTGGACACCAAACAAGCTTCCTGCAGAGCTACAAACTGCCTTCACACACATTTTCTCTCATTAATGCCACAGCTTTTCATATACACAGCTGGTATAAATGTCTTGTTTTGGGCTGTTATTCTATTCTCGCAGTGTGTAATCGGACATTTCTCTCACTCTCTTTGTGTTCACTCTGATGCAATTAGCTCCGCGGTAGCAGAGCGTGACTGGGGGAGCGCTCGCCCTGATGAGGAAGAGCTTAGGAATAAACACCGCACACATTTCTCTAGCTTCTTTCATGCCGCTTCTGTTCCTGTCGCACAATTTGTTTTAATTTCCAAGTTTTTTGCACGACTGTTACGAATCAGATAAGCACCTCTGATTTCATGCAGCTAGGACAAGAATTCTGGTTTTGTTGCAAGAACTTAACTCCAAACTAAACTCTAGGAATGACACGGAGTGATACCAAAAGCGGTAACGAGATTTGAGACAGTGCAGCTGGTATTGAGCATTGAAATCATTTAAAGGAGACACATTCTGCTCATTTTCAGGTTCATAATTGTATTTTGTTACCACTAGAATAGGTTTACACGCTTTAATGCTCAAAAAGCACATCTGTTCTCTCATACTGCAGCACTGTATTCCCCGTCCGTCTGAAACGCTCCTGTCTCTTTAAGCCCCCCCTCCTGAATAGCCTCTCCCCTCTGATTGGTCTGCTCACACACGCCTGACCCTGCTAACTACAACAGAGCAGCTGTGCTGAATCAATTCTTACGTGTAAAAGTAACTGCAAAGCATAACATGATGCAAACGAGGCCTTTCAGGAGCAGTGTTTTCTGTGCTTCTGTTTGTGTGGATTTTGACCCCTTTAATTTACAAGATCTTTTACATGCTCAGAATCAAAAACACTGGAGGAAAGGAAAATAATGAAAAAGCGAAATTTGGCATGTGTCAACATAGTAACATACTAATATTGCAATATTAGTTTACAACATGTGAATGTTCACGTCCTTGAGTCAAACAAGTAAAGTTAACAGCTGGTACTGGTGATTACAGTACGGTAACTCCCCTCCGAGATTAAAATGGTAACGGGTTCAGTACCACGAGATGATTGAATATTTCTATGCCGGCAGACATTTTTCCAACGCTCGACATTCTTAAATTCTGATAATCTGTCTGCTGAGAAGTTAGTGAGAGCAGAATAAAGACAAAAATGAAATGGACCGTGAATTTGTCTTTGTGTCTACTATTAGACAAATTAAAGCAGAAATTGAAACTGTGCTTGTGTCTTTAATGAACTTCCATACAGTCAGACACCAGGTTTGTAATTCCAGTTTAATCGTATAAAGAACTTAGATTTAGGGCTATATTAGATCCTTTTCAACCAAATCTACGGTACAAACAGCATTTAGACCTTATAATATTTTTGAATTAAGTTCTTAAACGAAATTTTAAATAAAGATAACATACTGTATCTTGCTTTCTCGCTCACTAAAGCTTCCGGCCCCGGTTAATCTTCTGCAGAAGTAGTAGGATTTGGTTTTACATTCAACCAGAGACTTCCGTCAACACTAAAACAGTACAGGATTTTACAGAAACATTTAAAACATACACAGTGGTGTTCACATTCTCTCAAAGCATCAAGCCGTCTACAGAACAGAAGCTTTGTGGACAGTTTGCTTTCACTTGTCTCTGTGTCACATAATCAGATTAAGTTTGCATTCCTGTGCTTTTTTATGGTTTGAAAGTTCCTGAGTTGAGTATTGCTTCAGACACTTGTGCTTTCCAGTCAGGCTGCAGCAAGGAATAATGCACCGAAAATATCATAGCATTGAACTTTATCATTGCTTCAGATCAAATCAGTTTTCTCTCAGTGTCAGTAGACTCTTGTCAGTAGTGGCTGCACAGGGTTGTACGCTGGCGGGACTGGTGTCGGGGCTCACTTTAGTCAAAGGTTTCTCACATTTTCACAAATCATTTGATGAATTATCCCGAAGGAAAGGGCAACATTTTTTTCCAGACAGGCTTTTTAAAATATTCATTATAGTTTTAGTTGTTAAATGTGATGATTCTAATCATAATAATAGATAACAAAAACCTGGAGAATCTAAAAACCATTAAACATTGTACAAACTTGTGAGACGTTAAAGCTGCAATATTTAAGAATTTCAGTTGAAAACTTTCAAAACTTCACTAAAATCACCAGAATGTGGAGGAATAACAGTTCTCATGTTATAACTTCCATATATTATGTTGCAAAGAATGTTGAGCCTGCTAACCAGCTAGCCCCGTCCCAGACCAGTGCTCGCTGCTGGCTGCACAGCTAACTGAGCTAACTAGCTACATCTGGCAGCAGTCAGCAGTTGCTCTGGTGATATGCTGCCCCTTATTTTATTAAGAGTTAGCATTAGTATAAAGTCAAAAGGTGGACAATTATTACATATTACACCTTTAAGCCTATCAGGTGATCAGTGAGCATCTGTTGCTCCATGTATTTTTAGAGGGATTCTTTCTTCAGTCTGTCTTTATGGCTGAAACATGACACTGAGGTTTTCTCTATAAATCATAAAATAAATGAGTATCTGCTCCTCTACAGAACGGCGAAGCCAGAGCACCTTCAACCAAGATATTATTATGATATTGTTGTCTTTCAACTACAGCTCACATTAGAATTAGACCACATTCACATGGCGGACATTTTCCTCTGACATCATGCTCAGGGTGGGAAACTAAAAAGTCGAAAAAGTAAAAAGAGCTTTCCAATTAAAAAGGACCTGTAAAGACAACTTACAGTGAGAGCCAGGAGGGACATTGGGTCATATTTCCAAGGTAGGCCTAAAATAGCATATTTGATAACCCATCAGCTAATATTAGCATTCAAATGTCTTAGACAAGTTCTACTGGGGAATTAAAGTCTACTGATTGACTACTGACATTCAGTTTAAACAGAGATATCTGTTCCTTTAATCTCTCTTTGTGTTTGACCGTCATGGCCGATGTTTCTACTCTGTGACAATATTAGATTTTCAGGATTTTTGTTGGATGACTTGCCGGGTTATTAATTGGAACAGACATTCATATTCAGTTTCTCAGTTCATTCTCTATAATATTCACTATAGTGCAATATGTATAGATATTGTGATATAAAATTATATATATCATGATAAAGGCTATGAGAAAAGTTATAATATTCCTTGATTATCACAGAGGATGACAAGTTTCTCTTCTTAGAGGAGCCACCTTTTGGCTTGAGAGCCTTTAAAACGAAGAACTTGTGAGGACTCATTACTGGTTAAATAGTCTGAAAAACATGTTTATGTGTAGAAATGTGTTTTGTCCTTTTTCGTTCTTTTAATCATCTTGTTGTGACACCTACGATTTGACCTCAGACCCCTTGCCCCTGCCTGCGGGTTGGGATCCATTAAATGTGTAACAGCAGGAGGGTTTAAAACAGATACAAACTTCTATTTAAAGGTGCAGTACGTAGTTTTGGGGAATCCTTTTTAATCAGAAGAGAAACATCTCCACTGACTGCATTTTACATCCAAACTAAATAAACAAACTCTATTCGGTTTTGTGACTGAATAAACTGATCTTAAAGACTTTGTTTTAAATGTGGCGGACCCTGCCATCGTTCTAGCTTCAAACAGTGTTCTGGGGACCTTATTTTCCTCTGAGAACAGCTTGTTTACTCAATTATGGAAAAAAAAACTTTCCTGAGTTTGCATTATAACCTTATTATTATTGTAAATATTAAAATTCTGAGTTTTAATTTCTTCTCCAAAACTCCATAGTGCCCCTTTAAGATCTGATTAGTTGGACAATAAGTTCTTAAAACGTGATATTCATCTTGGTGCTTTGAAATGGAAAACTACTACTCATTCTACTACGAATATCAAATGTAATCATGTTTAAATAGGGATTATATACCATCAACATACCAATACAGTGTTATAGACAGTTTGTAAAATGTATTTAACTCTTAATAATAATAATAATCATAGATAGCATATCTGAGAGTGCTTTAAATACAAAGCTACTTCAGTCACTATTTACATTCAGAGATATATTATAAATATGTTTCTGTATCCATTGTTGGCTTTTACATATTCAAACATATTAACATGTATATATATATATTTATATATATTTATATATATATATATATTCAAAACTCACATACAGCCATATATACAGATAGTAAATATCGTATTCACATGTAGGTCACAATGTTGTGAATGTGCCGGTGCTGATGGTCTGTTTGACTCCCGCAACTTGACTGAAAAACCGTTTCAGACTCCAGTCGAGTTGCTTTGGAACACGTTGAGATTCCCGAAGGCAGAAAAAGTATTGCTTTATGTTTTATTGATATTTTCTGACTGAGAGGAGTCAAAGAGAGAGCCTTGGCTGCGGCCTCCTCTTCACCAAAACACGACCTGGGCGTGACAGAGTGCTGCCCGAGGTGTTTTCTCCTCCATATTGCTTTCAATATTGCTGCTGTGTCTGGTGTGGAGGGAGCAACCAGGGGGAGCGGCGCCGCAGTAATTGAGAGGCGCTGACAGAGTTTAATAAGGGTGAGGGATTTAACAGGAGGTCGAGGCTGTTGCTGAGGCTGCTCTCGGTACACCGGCGGGGTCAGAAAAGATCCTGAGGGCCCAAGTGGATGATAATAGGTGTGGCTATGGTCTGCGGCTGGTAATAGGCACTGTCGATGTACAGGCCGCCTAAAGACAGGAGACACGAGCAACAAGGGTTAACAGGAACAGAAAGAATTATTATCACACAATATAGATCCTGCTTCCTTCACTCTGAGGTGACAAGGCGTAAATGGATGTTGGATGTGCTTCAACCGTGTTATCACTGAAACTTTGAAGTTGCAAATTCAAAGCAGCTGACATACTCTATCGTAACTGTTGTAGCTGCTCTCAGGAGGCCTACATTTTCTATCAGCTCACATTTATTGACCCCCTTTACCAAGGACAACAAAGTTAAAGCTGAATTCTGGGTGTTCAGATTCGCTAAAGAGTTATAACACACTGCTAATAGCACCTGTGTACATGTGAAACAACCTGGAGCAGCTTTAACTTGCAGGGTAATTTTGGTTTCTTAGTTCTGGCCATCATTTCTGTGCATGTATAGTGTATGGAGTTTAATAATGATAATAATGGATGGATGTTTTTAGTGACGGATGCTTACAACAGTGTGGATAATAATTTGATTGTTTGCTTTTGATTTCCAAATGCATCCGGCTCAGCTGTTATTTTTGTTACTTGACTTCTTTTTAGTGATGTCAACACACCCCCAGATCTAATTATCCTGGTGAGTACAATGTTATTATTATTCATTGATAGAAAATAATGCCCAAAGCTTTGAAAGTCTGGTCCAAGTAATAATAAACCATCTAATCCGCTGTGAGTTTCTCAGTGGACACACCAGGTTGAAGGCGTTAGGGATCAGGAATGAAGCTGACTTACTTTTATGTGACGCAACAAAGAAAGTTGAAAACAAAAATCACTTTACGTGAGTGCAGGTTGTAGAATGGCTACCCAAACATAACTTCATACTCCACAGGCTATAGGACAGCTTATCCAGTGTATAAAAAAGTAATAAGGTGGTCTAATGACGTAAAATACTATTTCATGATAATATATATCGTATTCTGTAAATATTTAGGCCCTTTCAGACTCAACACTGTTTGAGCTGCACTTGCAGTAGTTCCATGAACGGGGCAAACATTAACAGAACGAAGCAACTACCTAGTAAAACACACCTTATATGCCTACTTGGTTGGAAACATGATTTCATGAACCAAATATGTTGTAAAAATGTACGGAAATCAGATGCATAAAACGTGTTTTTCCTCCAACACATAGCTGGAGCTTGCAGAGCAACATGCTGCCCAGTGAAGAGCCATCACAGACCAGCAGACACCAAATGAAATAATGGGTTTCAGACCGCAGCGCTGCCGTTGTCGCATTGTGTCTGAAAGGGCCTTTACCTGGATGTGTAAACGAAATGTGTATGAATCGTAAATAAAACTTTCACGAACCACCAGTTACTCAGCTGTTGACAAAAATATTCATTTATTTTAACAGAGTATAACCTACAAACAGGTCAAAATAAAATCTTTCTCTGAAGAGAAAGTATTTCAACTCAACACAAAAAGGCTCAAGTACTCAACAAGTAACTGTAAACTTGGACATTCAACATCCAAACAAAGGGAAAGATGTTTCTCAGTGCAACCGATTATTGTAAACCTGTTTTTTTTCTCTCTCACAGAAACTTAAAACAGCAATAGAAAATGGAGAGAAATTAAAATACACAACAGCGATCACACATCCACGAGTGGTTCTCTCGACAGTGCAGCTCTCTGATCAATTACATCTTGCCTACAGTTTCTATCTGCAAACTTTCAGATGCTACTCAGTATCCTAGAGCTGCCGTTTCTTCAGTTCCTTACACTTGCAGTTACACTTTATTTGTTAAGCTCCACTTTGAATATTTAGTAGTCAGTGTATGTTGTTTTAGGTTCATATGTCTTTACTTCCCTACATGACTGAATTTTACTTTGCAATGGTAGATGTTGAGTTAGTTCCCATACAGATGATGTTTAGTTCCCTACTCTGTACATGTCATTATAGGTGCAAGGTGGGTATTTTCTTTTCAGTTCCCTAAAGTTTCAGTTTAACACATTATTTATTTAGTAGTCAGTGTTTGGCAGGTGTTTCTTTAGTTCCCAATAAAGTGTGTTTAGTTACTAACAATGGATATTAAGTATTTTGTGTTCTGTTGGAGATTTCTTGTGTTCCTTCCATGAGGTTTTTATCTCCTAACTGTGGGTATTTATGAAGCTTTATACACTGGATATTTTGTACTTGGTGCTTTTAGTTCCAGACAGGGAACATTAAATTGGCCACTATGCGGAACTAAACAAACAAACAAATCCAACTACAGTACTAATTATCCTTTCTAAGAAAAATAAATACTCACTGAAAGTAACAAAACATGTTGTTGGGAACTTAAAATCCAACAGAAGCTGTTTGGGACCTTACATTGTATTTAAATTTAGTTTCTGACAGTGAAAATCTAGTAGTGGGGTTGTTTTTTGTTTAATACAAAGGTTGTTTTCTCTCTTGATTTGGTGAATATTTAGTTTAGGGAACTTACTGTGTTGGGAACAAAAGACCAAAGTTAGTTCCTAACGGAGGATGTGTTGTTCCTTTTTATGACTGGTTTTGGTAGTTGGTGTAATTAAGCTGCCTTTTGTACAGCTCCCAAAAGCAACTTTATCTTTGCTGTACAAACTCTGTTTTTGTCAATGTTGGGTTATAATAGATTTATTACCTTCGATGAGATATGTAGTAGGCTGAGTTGATTTTGTTTAGTTCTCTTGAGTAGCCAATTATTGTTTATGGTTTCCATAAAATGACATTTAAAGTTTGTTTAGTGCTCTTACTTTGGTGTGTGGTTATGTTTCCTATTCCTTATTTGTTTGTATAATAGCTTTGATTTAGTTCCCTACAGTAGATCTGCAGCTCCCTACAGTGTAATATTTACCTGACCAGTCCGACACACTGCAGCTCACTGAATGCTGAACTCAGTCTTTCATTGCATAACAATTTTGATGATCAAAGAGCTTATTTGTCAAAAACTCTGTGTTCACACACATAGTGAGAAAACTGCCACACACATTTCTAACAGCCATTTTAATCTTGCTGGTTTCTAGTGTAGCTCAGAGGGAACATGCCGTACAATAATGATGCTGCAGGATTTGATGCTGATGAGGGACACTGGTCAAATGTTTGTGGATTCCAGTGTTGGTTTGAAAACTTGTGTTGTGAACAGACAGTAAAAAGTCAAAACACGTCTTAAATAAGTGATTTCCTAAGAAGTAGGTGAGGTGATGTGAGGGAGGGTCCTAATATGGGTAGAGGTGGGTGACGGGGTATGTTGTGGGGACTCTGATGACAGGGACAACTACTGAGGGCATTCTGGAGGGAAAACCTGAGGAAGAGCAAAGAAAAAGAAAGAACTCAAATGTTGGGATGAAGTGATGAATAAATCAAATGGATGGATTATTGATCAGAGAGAGTAAGTGGAAGTTTACCGTAGGGAGGGAGGGCACCTGCAGGGCTGTAACCATAGGGAGCACCAAAACCTGTGATGGAAATTATACAAAGTCGTATTCAGTTTAATTAGAAAAAACAAAACACACAACACTGCATTATTATTTCCTTTTGTTCTTCCTGTTGGTTTCCTACAGAAGTTTACAGGATATCTTAGAAACATGTTGACAGATATCAAGGAGCTTAAATGGAAAGTTCTACCGCGGGTGATTATTTTTAGTTAACTTGAACATGAACTTGCACTGACGCAAACACAGCATGTATATCTTATAATGGTCTAACACTGTGTGCTTTTTAATGAAACAGAAATGAAACATTTCTGAATATTTTTGTAGCAGTAAAATAGATTTAGAGGACTGAGCAACCTTGGAGAAGCTCTGCACTCTGAATGCTTTCTGGTTATCAATCATAATGCAATATCTTTCCATAAATAAACTAATAAATAGATAAAAAGAAGTATTTGAACTTGATTTTGTGGTTGCAGTTAATTATTTCCATTATTTATTGGTTAGCACCAGGAAACAGAATGTTACCCTCTTCTTTCTGCCAGCACCTAGCCTATCTCTGTCCAGGGTATCTCCAAAAATGTCAAGCTCACATTTCCTCTTTTTGCAGATTCAAAACCTCCTGGTTATTTTTCAGGTTAATAAATCAAATACATTATGGATCACGAACACAATAATTAAAAGATGAACCTGAACTCAAACCCAAAGTAGATCTACAATATACTAAAAATGTGCTGTTTTAGTCTTTATATGTTAAATAATTCAGCTTAAAAGGGGAGTATGGAGTGAGCTTAGGGATGGCGAAAATTAAAAATATTCTTGACCGACCACCGAGCCTCATTAACCGGTTGAAACCGGTTAACCGATCAGATTAAAATGTACTATTTGAAATAACAGCCACTTCCAGCCGCGCCAGCCGCCTGCTATTTCTCTGCTTCTCTCTCTCCCGTTCTGCCTCTGACGCGCACACACACACACACTCTGCCCCGGCCCCGCCCTTCCACTCACGTCACTTTTTTAAAATCCCCCACAGCGCGAAACATGGAGTGCCGTTTCTCCACCGACAGTACCAGCTCGCCTCGCCTCGACTTAGCTCGCCTTTTTTGTGTTCCCATTACCGCAATCTGGTACCTGGTAGCTGCTAAAGTGGTACTTTTTTAGTATCACCTCCGTATAAGTTCCAACCGAGCTGAGCTGATGACCATATGATCTGTCACATTGGGGTTGACGGACGCGCCGGCGCGTCCAAATCACGTGACCGCTTTAAGACAACAGAGCAGCGAGATGCAGCCTCACTGATTCTCCATTTCAACTTGTGGTGAAAGTGCGGACTTCAAACTATATACCAGTTTTTAAATTGTGTTGATAGGCCGAGTAAAACCGGACTTGTGATAAATGATGACGCTTTTTCGCGAATATTGCCGTCACGTTTAGTGCGTGTTTGGTGCTGGAAGAAACGGTAAAAACTGACTTTTCTCAGTAACGTGTCCGCAAACAGGAAGTGCTTGCAAGCAAAAAAACAAACAGACAAAAAAAAAAAAACACGTGATACCCCCTTTCCTATTGGTGGAAAAAGCCACCACATCAACCAATCACAAAATGATATGGCAAATCACGTAATTTGGTTGCTGGGGGACAGGCGGAAGTTGTGGGGAGGGATGGCGGCGAAGAGTGACAGCGATACTGACAGCGACAGAGACAGCGTTTAATTATTTATTTATTTATTTTTTTAACCGACAAGATTGATCGGTTAACGTTGATACGGTCAACCATCGGTCAAACGGTCATCGGTTAACATCCCTAAGTGAGCTACGACATTTTTTTGTCTGGAATATAACTGGTTCACTCCTCATATGAAACAAAAGCAGCCTTTATCAGACTTGTACTTTTCTGATGCCAAAATGCTGCTGTGTGAGATGTTTTCAGGTAGTTTGTCATGTAGCTGGACTTACCTGGGGGGATGTACCCATGTGTGGGTGGGGTACTGATGTATGGAGCTCTGGGGATGACCGGGACTCGTGGAGGTCTGGCAGCGAGGGCCGGGAGGGTCAGCACCGAGGCTACGGGTCGCTTTGGCTACACAAACACACAGACGCACAACCCAGAACACATCAGCACTGTAACATGAGGCTGTATCACTTCAGACTGATGAGAAACACTTTACTCACGGGAGGGTTGGGCCGTTTCTTCTTGTTGGTTGTAGATTTGGAGCCAGAGAACAGGCTGTTCAGGGCGGCTAGCGCTGCGCTGGCTTTGGCTACTTTCTTATTGGGACCCGTCCCCCGAAAAACCTGCTTGTCCACCTCCACCTGTTACAACACACAGAGAGGAGTATGTCTTCTCATAAGGTTTAAGACTATTGTTCCTTTAATGTTTGTAAACAGGTTGTAATTTTTAGAATCAGAGCTAAAACTAACAATTTGTTGATTGACAGAAATATTTGGCATATTTCTGTGCCCTCGGTTTGCTGCTTTCCTCACCTCATCTAATAGTATTTGAGTATCTTTTGGTTTTAGACTGTTTGACAGAGTAAACAATCAACTTCCCAGATATCATCTCACTCTTTAGGAAACTATGATGGGCATATTTCACTATTTCCTGACATTTAATAGACTAAATGATTATTTGCGAAGAAAAAAAATGGGTGGAGTAATGAATAATGAAAATAAATGTTATTTGCAGGGTGAGTTGGAATAATATGACGCATTGCATATACATATCAAAGACTTTCTTCAAACTTGAAGGTTTGCCTCATCTCACAATGTCCTGATGACCTTCAAGGTTTCTGACTGTTTGCCTATTCAAGGCATCACACTGGACTCAGGAACTATTTCATAGCAACATCCATGAAATCACAGATTCAACAGTGTGTTTGTAGGACTGATGCATGAACCACGTTTACAAACAGGCTTGATCTTATGTGGCAAAATTCCAAAATGAATTAAGATGATATATGTCACTTCAACCAAGTGAAGCAAAATTAATATGCTGTCCACTCTGTTATCATCATGCTGCCTCAGAGTCTGTGTGAGTCTCAGCTCAGTTTCATCATCTGTTATAACACCTCGCAGTGTAACATCAACTGCTGTCGCCTGTGATATTCTCTAATCTAATATCTCTGATGTCACATGAGGTGGTCAGATTTTTTTAGCATCTGACTTCATGTGAAACCATTTCACAGTACAGCTCTGGTGACACGGCGCCGACAGCTGTATTATTAATATTTTCTAACTCTTTCTTCTTGTGTCATTAGTGACTCGGCTCAATTTGTCAGCTGATTTCCGACAGCACAACCTGAAGCTCTGCATTGTGAAATTCTTTGTTACTCTGGGGACATTTTTGTGAATGAACCTTGCCAACAAATGGAAAAGAACAGGCAATGAATCTCATGAACATACACCTGTCATGGACAGCTGGCATTCATCAGGCTAAAAGGAGCCATTTAGAACAAGTTTATGCAGCTAGCAGTTTAGTGAATTTGGCTTCAAACATTCAAAAAAAGCATATGTTTTAAAACAAACCAACAAAACCAAAAACATCGTATTTCTACTCAAACGACAGACTGATCTCACAGTATAGAATTTGTTTCATGTGCAGCTGTCTTTCTGGGATTTTTTCAGATGTGTGAAGATGTTTTGATATGCAGGAAGCACCGAGGTGCCAAACATCAAACACGTTCCCTCTCTCATCAATTCCTAATAAGAGCCTCTGAAAGGAAGACAGGAAATCTATGAAATGAAGAAGTGAGGGTGTGTGTGTGTGTGTGTGTGTTGTCCTACCTCTATGATGAAGCGTTTGTCGTAGCTGCTGCCGCTCTCTGATATCAGCTCGTATTTGAGGCCGCGGCGTTTCTCATTCAGCTCCATCACCGGGTTTTTACCTCCTGCTGTTAGAATTGGACCTGGAGCTCTGGACTACAGGCACAGAGAGAGAGACGCACGTCTTACGTTTGTTTTATTTCTAAATGTAATTAAGTACTCGTGTTTCCTCAAAGTAAGACATGATTTCCTATCAGTTCTTTCACAGCATGTAGATTATTTCAACTGGCAACAGACAACTTTTAAGGTTTAACTTATCATTGTACAGTACGGCTGGATTTTTCTGGAAAAACAACGGACAAATTATGTACAGAGGAGGCACAACAGGATTAGACACTGTTTTCCCTGGTTGCTGTCCCCAGGTACGTGGGAACAACGGTAATACTGTTTTGGCTTAAATCGCTCTAATTTTAGCTTCATCACTCTGGATCCCTGTTTGTTATTTAAATAACTTATAAGGTAGTAGTAGCTATCCTGAAGGCCTGACATGAATCTAAGGAGTCTTCAGGACAATGCAAAAGATTGAAAAATCGAAAATAAATTTGTGCTGCACACAGTTAGAAATTTTTTTATTTACATTTTTATTTAAATTTTAACCTATTTCATTCTATTTTATTTTCATTCTATTTTATTGCATTGTGTTTATGTATTTTAGCTTTTTAGTGTTTACCTTATTTCCTGCAACTGTGATATCTGTACAGCACTTTGGTCAACCCCGGTTGTTTTAAATGTGCTTTATAAATAAAGTTTGAGTTGAGTTGAGTTATGATGGTTATGTTTGGAATCTTCTTTCATATTAAAGGAAGGATTAGCTTGGTGCTTGGCTTTCGTTTATTGCCAAAAGAGTATTCAGTGATTCCTGTTGCAAAATGTATTCTCAAGCTGATCGAGGCCTCAGAGAGACGACAATATTACATTTTACAGGCAGCTGCATTTGTCCAAAGTTCATTGAACCTAGATGTTGTAAACATTCGGGGCATCCCTCCGAAACAACTTAAATAAAACAGAGGCAGATGACTTTAGTTAAAAGATTTTCAACTTGTTTGCAGCTTGTTTTTTGGCACATTCACACTTTAACTACAGCATCTTGAAGTGAGGAATCTCCATCACATCACAGGTTGGTGACATTGATATTTCACAAAAGGCCGCTGTCCGTCTGTGCACCAGTCTAATCCTCATGTGCATTTCTCTGTGTGTGTGTGTGTGTGTGTGTGTGTGTGCTCCCCACCTCCTGTGTGTCTGTGGAGGAGGTGATGGAGGTGGAGCTGGAGCTGGTGGACATCCTGTCGTTCTTGCCTTCGCCATCTGACTTCTCATCGGCGCTCAGTGAGTCTATGTCTCCGTCGCCGCCAAGCACGAAGCCCAGAGCCTGCAGCGCCTGAAGAGGCAACAACACACACACAGTCACATGCTAGTTTTTAACATGCTAGTTCCTCCACGTTCAGGCTGACCACCATTTTATTAGATAAGTACCTTTCTGTAATGCCCTGACAGTCCCTGAAGTCACCACAGGCGGGAAATTAATCACACGTGTGTCACTTATGACTGA
Organism: Lagodon rhomboides; assembly: GCA_039737535.1. Lineage (NCBI taxonomy): Eukaryota > Metazoa > Chordata > Actinopteri > Spariformes > Sparidae > Lagodon > Lagodon rhomboides. The sequence goes on along the minus strand of CM077791.1, from coordinate 16,246,121 downwards.
GCTGTCCTTGAGCAAGGCACTCAACCACCTAACAGCTGCTGCAGTAAGGCTGCAACATGGCCATCAACAACAACAACAACAACAACAACAACAACAACACAAAGACTGGCTGTACTGGGCAGCTCTGACGTGTGAATGTGTAACTCAATGAATAAATGTGTGTGACAAAGTGTGAGCAGTCGAACTTAACAAGTTCAACTGAAGCTTTGTCACAAAAAGAACATCCTCCCTCTTTTCACTTCAACTGTTTCTTTGTTTGAGTTAATGGTCAAGTTTTTGAATCATCTGACGCCTTCGAGTACAGAGTGAGTGACAAAAGAGGGCGAGAGGAATGACTGCTTTTTAACGCTTTGAGCACTCAGCTGGCTTCTACCTTTTAACAATTACTATACATCATAGCTAGGCATGTCATATATATTTAAAAATAGTGCTGGAGGAAAAATCAGAGGATTACTGGAGTTAGAGGAATTCATCCTCTGGGGAACATGAATGTACTGCATTTCTTGCCAATCCAAAAGCCACTGAGATATTTCAGAATCTCCCAGCTGCCAGCGGGCTAAAAGTCGGTATGCAGACGACAGGACCTGACTTTTGATTCTGCTGATCATGGACACTATTGCCCCACAATGCAATGCAAAAAGAAAATGGAGGAGCTCCTCCAGCTTTAATAAGTTTAATAAGTAATGGTACTGGCTGCACTCACTTTAAGACAAGGCATGTTGAATTGATTTTGATGCAAACGTGTCTTGATTTTTTGATGTAACAGTTTGAATTCTGTTGAATACCTTGAGGGCTACTTGCAGCTTGGCGGTTCTCTTAGAGTTCCCGGTGGCCTGGTAGGTGGTTCCCTGGATGTCCACAGACATGGTGAAGACTGGAGCGTGCACTGGGCCAGACTGAGACAGCAGGCGGTACTGAAGGCCCGGGTGGATCTGATTCAGACGCATCAGAGCGTTCATGGGGTGGTTTGGATCCGTCATTCTCCAGTCCAGGACTAAAGGTAGAAAGAAGTTTTTATTAGCTTGGTGTTTGTTAAAACTTGAAACCTTTACTATCCTCTGAGTTCATGTTACATTTAGGAACAGGTCAACTGTCCCTGGGCCGCTGAGCAAGGCGGTCAAAACAATCCATCAGAACATAATGAAGACACAATCTGAATGAATTTAGTCCAGTTTGATTTGTATGTGAGGAAATCTTGTCTCAAGTCGATTTTAAAGATTTTACAGCAAATTAAAACAGAGTGTTGCGTCGTACAACGCCTGTAGGGTATAGTCCTTTAAAACAAACAAGTTTTAATGTTGTCACATTTTTCTGAGCATTCAAAGCGAAGAAAACAAAGCCACTTATAACCTGAATAATACATGCCGAGCTCCTGTGCACCGACTCCTTCAAAGGTCAATCTCCAGCGATAACATAAGAGTAATAAGTAATAAGACGGATTGCTCAGGAGGTCTCCGAAGCCGTTTGATTGGCTGAGTGCTCCTCACTGTTAATAACCAGCTGATGAGACTGAGATGACTGAAACTGCCCTTGGTGTTACAATGATGTCACAGTCCCAGTCAGAGACCCTTCACACCTCCACACTGACAAGAGATGAGGAGAGCGCTCTGCCTCCCCAGAGCTCCCGAGCAGTAATATCTCGCAGATGAATTGAAAATGAAACCGTGACACTTGGTGACATCTATTATAACACAACTGCTGACTCCTTAATAAGATGATTTTTTTCCCACCTGCTTCCAACTTTGTTAAATGTACTTTTAAGAGACAAGTGTCTATAAACACGCGGGAATGACAACAAGACCAACTGAATTAAAATGAGCCCTGACGGTGGCAGACGGTCACAACCTTCAACAGTACTGTATTATGCAGAACTACCACTCATGTACGGCACTTGATTTTATGCTTTCAGGGATGCTTTTTCTGATGGAAGTCAGGTCAGAGGGGATTCAAAGTCCAATCATCAAGATCAATCATTGCTCGCCCTCTTTGAAATTGTCTGTGACTTCTCAGAACAAAAATGAAAAATGGCGTCTCAAGCGATGTGTGTGTGATTCTGGCTGTCTTGTATTTGGAAAACCTACAAAACAAAAGAAAAAACGACTGTGACCCTCTATTTCACAGTTCCACCTCACAGAAGCAACAGCATTATTCCCCTTTCACTTTGACATGTTTACAACCAACCGATTGTGCTCCTGTGGGTCAACAAACAAGTCATGGAAGGCAAAGAAGCATTGGTTCACTATGATACACTACACGGGATAAAACCAGTGACTGTTGCGTTTGATGCCCATTTTTCATTGTCAACACCCTACATTACATTACATAACATTACGTTAACATCTGTCAGCCCCGGCTGTAATGGGGCTAATATCATGTAGACTGGTATAAAGGAGAAGGATTATTAAGAGCTTTCTTCTTCGGAAATCTTTGAAAGCTTCAGTATTTCAAAGGTAAACTTCAGTTACTGATTTCCATCAATGACAGACTTGATTATATTTGGTTAGGCTATTATTCAGCATTATCATTATTTTATCATCACTCTGTATAATAGCATTATGTAAAAAATCTTGTTGTCATGTTAAACAAAATGTTCTGTTTTTCTTTTTCTGTTTGAGCAATTTAACAAAAGTCTTTCACGTAGTTGGAGAACATGCAAACTACCATCTTGTCACTGAGAGAATACTTCATGTCAGTGAAGCGTACAGCAGTTTTGTCCTGCAGTCACTGTGTGTAATGACTGTGAGCTCCTGACAGCCACTTAAGACTGAAGGGTGGTTCAGGATGAATATGGATGGAGATGCTGTGTAACAAGATGAATGTGAAGGTGCTGACGGACAGGTGCTGTGAGGAAGAGAGGGGGAGGTGTTAATGCACTGTGTGTGGTGAGTGTGCATGTCCATACACTGACGTGTGTGTGTGTGTGCGCGTGGTGGGAGTCAGCAAGATAATTACGTGGCAGCAGCCTGCAGTATTAATCCCTCTCTATCTCTGCCTTCCATCGCCTCCTTTGAACTGGAAGCAGATGAGAGTTGCCGAGGACGATCGTCCCAGTGAGGGCTGATTTAATTACTGTGACGCAGACAGACAGGACGGAGAGACACCGAGGGAGAGTGAGAGTGAGCGAGCACCGGAGAGACACTAAAGAAGATGGAGGCTGTAGCCGCCAGTCTGGTCACAAGTGAATTTGTTTGTGGTGGGAACGTGAGCTGACCTCGATCTGACCCAACTAAGAGGTGTACTCTGCAAGTGTGAGCTACACAGCTCCTGCAGTCAGGTGTGCTTGAAATCAGCACTGATAGCAGTCGTGCCCTGACCCAATCTACATTTATCAACACTGTTTAGAAACAATGACAAAGCGAAAGTTATTGTCTGTACAAAAAACGTGACAACGAGACTAGAGAAGCAAAATATATCAGCAAAACAGAGCAGGCAGGGGTCTGTGCACAACGCTGTAGATGTCACACGTTCGCATCACAGCGCCATGTGACGACGAGTCAGCCGTCACATGTCACATTATGACAACATTATAACAGCAGATATAAGAAATCAGAATCAACACACTGCCACAGAACAGAGTCGGCACTGATGGCAGTGACACACCTCACAGAGAGCGGCTGCTGACTGATAACTAACTGAACTTTGATAATGGTAATGGTTAATAAAGAATTGAAAAGTGCACGGAGCACCTTAATGGTCATGGTGGGAATAGCTTTTCAAAAGTACTTCTTTACAGAAAGGATCTGCAGATACTACAGAAAGAAGAGATGATGTGACCCTTGAGATGATGCATTAATTGTTCATTAATGCTTTCAAAAGGCCAGGCTCAGACAGGATACAGCCACTGGCTGAGAGCATAGCTGCAGCTGCTCTGTCTGGACCTGCAGGGTGGAGCTGGAGATGGTTAATTTTCCAACCACTGTCCCATTTGTGGTTGCATCTTTAATGCTATTATGGCTAGTGTTGCACTACTGTAATTATTCCTTACTGCTCCTCTTAACATGAACAAAGAAAGCATCATGGTCTACTTCATAATACGATGTCAGAATACAGCTCAGCCTTCTTTTATGGAAGCAAGGCAAAACTTTTTTATTGGTTATGCAAAACCAGTTAAGAAAACAAATTCTCACTGGGACTCTTCAGGAGCTCAGCAGAAGTAAAGTAATAAAGAATAGTTGGGGTGCTGCACTCTTACTGTCTGCAGGTTTGCATTACACACTCACACTGAAGAAAGCAATGATGGCCTCAGATAAGAGAAATAATGTCTTTATCAAAGTATTCCTCTGATGGGGCGCTGTTTAGCTCAGTGGGTAGAGCGGGCATCCCATGTACAGAGGCTTTGTCCTCACTGCAGCGGCCCCGGGTTCGAGTCGTGGCCCTTTGCTGCGTGTCACTCTCCCTCTCTCTCAATCTGTTTCCTGTCATTTCTCCAAGCTGTTCTGTCAATAAAGCCAAACAATTCCTGTAGTCCAGTAGTGAGGCATGTTAGTTGTTTCTCTTGCACTCACAACTGGTCAGCATGCAGGGCTGCAGAAGTAGCAAAAAACACCCGAGTGTGATCTATAGTGGTGAAACTGGTGAAGTGACACGTAAGTATCCCTAACACATCTCCCCCAAATTCTGCTGATAATCAGCGGATGATGACTGAACTCTCAGGGCACTCAGTGAGGCAGGGGCGCTGATTTTTGAAGATAAAAAATGCCTACGTGGGCAGGATGGAAGTGAAATGTAATGTTTTTTTGACATTAAGTGACGTGCCATCAGTGTTTCAACATCAATAACTGTACTTCAGTGTGCCAAATAAAACATAGTGCTGCTGAAGCAACCCTTAAGTGTCTAAAATACTTTTCAACAGAGTGCAGCTCCTTGAGTCACCTTTTTACCCGCAAATTACTGAGTTCAAAGGGCAGAAACATCACCAGTTAACCTTTAGTATAACAACATGTCTGTACCTTGTCGCTGATTATATAACAAATAGTAACAAAACTAAAACCTGATACATTTTAATATATTATTTATTTATTTTATTTAAAATTCAGCAGACAGAGCAGAAAATATAAGAACTAGATTCCTGTTGTTTTCAAAACACAAGTATGGACCTGTCTTGTTTCCATATATTGTAATTCATATATTGTATTGCTTTTCTTTTAATGTGCCTCTTTAATTTCTTTAATTTATCTCTTAATTTCACTCAAATAGTTTATCTTAGTTTACTTTATCTGTATCATACTCCCAAAGAAAGCCTTATCTTCCAACATTGCTGTTTCTCCTCCAATATATCTCTTGATACTGACAAGAATCAAAATGGATCGGGATAAGCCTCTCTGTTGTGAACTTCATTAACATTAAGACTTTAACACGCAGGCCTTTTCTAACCGGGAGCAGATTAATTCCTGATAACCTCACTGAATGCTTCTTTCGGCTCCAGCAGCCTCCTTCGCTCCTTTTTTCTCTCACTCGCAGCCATTTGGAAATCTGATAGCTTCACACATTTTCTGCTTCGAGGAAACGTTTCACTTAAAAGCCACCGCTGCAACAGGCCCTCGAAGAATTTTAACTTATGTTTTTTAACATGTTTCATGCAGCTAGCTGGGTGATACAGTGAATGACGCCACTTTGAGATACAGTGATGGAGGCTGAGCTGGTGATAATTCAATGCCCTAAACTGGATTCCTATTAGGATCCTGTGAAGATATCTGACATTACTGCAGAATTTGAAATGCAAGCCTACAATGGATCGCATTAAGCAGGGTCAGAGAACTTTCTCTCCTTTGCTACAGAGACTGAAGTGAATACTATCTGACAGCAGGATGTCATTTTTTAACCTGACAGCCTGTTTTGATCCTTCTCAAACAGGGCGTCCTGATTTCTAAGATAAGCTCAGCTTCGCTGCTCACTTCTTTCAGCTCCATTGACTCACTTTTCCACCTTTTACACAGTCTGTCAGAAAGCACCTTGTGTACAGCCGACTGTTGTTTACAGCTGTCCAGCACACACGCGCACACACACGGTGAACATCAGAGCCTTTTGTCTTTGTCATTAGCTACATCTGAGCGACAAACACCTGAATCAATATCCACTTATCTGCTGTTAAGAGACAAACAATCCTTTCTACTGGGGAGTCGGCCACCACGTGATGTACGTTTGACCATGCAGCTTTCTAATATTGGCCTGACATCTTATATCTGTGCTTACATTTAATAACTTGCCATTTTGCATTCTAAATAATTCACAGATTTCACAGTTTTTAATCTCGTCAGGGTGGGGAGGCATCTTTAACAGCCTTCAGAGCATCGGTAACTGTTCATACTGACAGGCTGGACTGAGCTGATCTAGTGTCAGCCCAGCCCATAATTACAGTTATCTATGCTGGTTTTATAGTTGTGATATAATTCAGCATTAGTGGGAATTTTGACATCACAATTATTATATTTCACCCCAAAAAATAAAACATAATTAAATCATGATGATGTGACATTTGGTGGGGTCTGTGCCAAACAAACAGATTTTCTTAGAACTGGAGAAGATCATTTGTAGGTCAGGGCATCTCTGCAGAACTACAATACTTCATTATAACGCTGTTTTGTCACACATTTTACCTTTATCAAAATTGTGATCTGGATGTTGCACATTGCGATTTTGATGGCATTTCTATTAATTGTGCAGCCCTACTGAAACAGCTTTGTTATGTCAGTGACATCTGTCAAATATTATTGTTATCATTGTTATTATTGCAACAAAAAATACCAAACATAGTTTGGAAAACAAAAGCCAAGCGTCCTCAGTTTCAAGAGTTGCAACTGTACTTCCACAATTAAGGCTAAAGTATCTGAAATTAGACCTGAGAGATAAAAGTCTATAGTTCTTAATTTTCTATATTATTTCCATGCAGATTCTTCTCCTGCTTTACAACATACATGATTAAATGTTGGTGCCAACAGGGTCAACTTGGGAGGGGTAGCTGTGATATTATGAGATGTTATCTGTTTTGAAAACTAACCATGTCTCTTGCTTGTGAACACATCTTTTATAACGGTATCTCTTCTGAGTTGCTGTAGCTTTGATTTACACATTTCATTCAGCATCTTAACACTGGCCTGACACTCCAGGCCCTTTCTCCTGATGACCAGCCCGGGCCTGCAGACCAACACTACACTGTATCCAACAACTCAGTCCCTTCATTTATTTCACTGTGTCAGCACACTCTGCCATAAAAATGCAGTATTGTTGGGAAAAATGTTTTACCACAACTCACTCCATGTGCTGTCTTACTGCAACAGACAAGGTATACATCTAAATAAATCTTGCTGATGCGACATTACTACCAGCTCTCTGAGAGGCACAATCTGAGACTACAGTGTGCTACTATTTAATGTTAGATGTGGCGGCATTTCTTTTCAGTGAAACTAATGTACTGCTAATAAACATTGTACATTATCTAGGTTTTGTACCATTTGTAGCAGGGGGAAATATATATTACGGTTGGTAGGACACTTCATCAATGTCATCAATCTACAAACATTACTCTTTCATCAGAGATTTCCATCTGGGAAAGGCAGCTCCAGTGTTTATTCTTGTTTAATGCCGTCGCTTGCCCAATCTTGTTTAGTGTTTTGGAGTTTCCGTTTCTGTGACAACAGTTCACGCTCCTGTGATTTTTCTTTTACGAAATAAGTATGATCATCCATCCTTTATAAGATTGTGGTTTCAAACTTCTCACAGTACATATTGTTTGGCAGGAAACAGCAGTCACTCGCCCGTCATTTAATTTTTGGGCTACTGTAGAAACATGGCAGTGCAACATGGTCACCTCCATGGAGGGGGACTTTTCGCTGTGTAGACAGCTCATTCTAAGGTAATGAAAACATGACTCTTATTTTCAGGTGATTTTACAATAAATAAAATATATTTATGATTATTTCATTTCTGCCAAGTCTGTTCTGCTAGATGCCACTACATGCCTGGTAACAGACATCGGATCACACAGTGGGTGTCTTACATGTTGTACTTCAGCCCTTTTCAGACAGAGATTCCACAATATCGCTGCAACGAAGGCTCCATTCTACACCACCTTTGTTTGTTTACACTGAACCAGTGTCTGATTCCTCACTGACTGTCACTCAGTCGGAGAGGGATGCTGTTTTCTGGGGGCCAGCTCATTGAAGACTCGGTTGGTAGGGCTGACCACTGCAGTGACTTTCTTCATTAAATCTGGTGATATTTTTCTATATAAGTTGCCAGAGACAGTAGCTACAACAACACAATAGTGGAAGGTGAAAAGGTGAAGGTGAGTTAAAGTTTTTTGCTTTTCAGGCAGAAGTGTGACGAAGAGTCGGTAGGACAGACAGGATGACAGCGACTTTTCCAAGTATAAATTCTGCATTTTCTTCCTCATCTAAATTGCCAGACACCCCCTACTACCACATTACTGTTGTTAGGTCATGTAACTTTGCTTTGTGGGTTGAAGTTTGGGACATTTCTGTTCTATTTCATAAGTGAAGGATCTGTTTTGCCATCAAACCATCTGCTCATGTTCCGCGCTGCCGGCTTACCCTTACACACAGACGTTGTCTCTCCTCTGATGCAGCTCTGTCACTACCTCTACAATCACCTTCACCAGAGCAAACAAAAAAACCAGTATCTGCTTCACCATGAGTTGAATCATTGTGAAATAAGAATAATCCAGACTCAACACTGTCATGTCAATAGTAAACATAACTGATTTATGATTCTGCAGTGTCTGCACTCTGATCCAACACCACTAAACACATTATTGAATATAAGGCAGCTATCTGTCTGCCTTTAATTATCTGTATTCTCTCACCTTTACTACTTCTCTGTAGTGTTTCAGAGGTGAGAGGAAGAGGATTCAGATCATCTGAGCAAACTGTGATTCTTTGAAACAAGCGAGTCGATGGTCAAAGTCACCTTTCATCCTTTTGATGAAGTCTCTGTCATCTGACCCGGCGTCCTCCCGGAGCCTCTTCTGACAGCCGCCTGCAGAGCGGAAACAAACAGAGTGATCACCTGAAACATCACACAGACCGAGAGAGAGGACACGCAGGTCATCCAAACATATCATTATCTATATTCAGACTGTATCTGAACAGAGGAGTTATACGAGCTGCTTTTACAAGAGGATAGGTGGAACATAGTGAGGAGATAAAAAAAAAACTGGAAACAGACACACGTGGACACACTCAGATGAAAACATAACTTATGCACATAAATACACAGAATAAATGGCATGCAGACGAACACACACACAACTGAACACACACCTTCTAACAGCCTTGGTGAGGGCTTGCTGGTGGGTAGAGGATCCATATTCAAGACCTTGTAAAGCTGTCCAAAGGCCAGGAGCCGTAACGCATGCTGAAAAACACACACACCAGACAGAATTAGGGCACAACAGAAATCTGCACTGAGAAGGGAGAACTGGCAACAACGATACAATTTATTCTCCGTTCAATGCGCTTTAATTATCGAAGAAACTTGTGTGTGTGCGCGGCATTTGTGTAAACCAACTAACTCTGCTGGGAGAAACTTCATGCATTATAGAGGCGAGGAATAAACACTCAGAAGGCACAAACAAAGGAGGAAAAGAAAACGAAAGAAAAATATTCCCAGACTGTCGGGAAGGCAGAAACTGAGAGAGAGAGAGAGAGAGAGAGAGAGAGAGAGAGAGGGAAAAGATGGATTTAAGGATGTCTTCATATTTTTCAGCACTGAGCCCACATTTTCTGCCCGGGGGAAGACTTTGTTGTTCCATGTGCTGTGGCTGTAGCTGTGGCAGCAGTAGTAGCGCTAGCTGCAGCGGTACAGTAGTAGTAGTGTTGGTGTGGGTGTGAACGGGGAAGAGTGTTCCCACGCTCATTAGGTGGCTAATTAGGCTGCCAGTTCGTCAAGCCTCCACAGCACTGAGGGGCTGCTTATCTGAGGTCAGAGTCCGGGATTCTGCGGCCATTCAGCTATTTATAGTGCTGACGTGAGCTCGGGGCTTCGCCAGGTGGCCGAGGAATCGCTTTAAATAACCCTCCTTCAATCAGTGCAACATGGGGGAGTTTTGCTCGTCCAATTTCCTGGAAAAAATGCTGACTATGGTGCAGTGGGCGGTGTGGAAGCGTACCCCAGTGGGCTGTTTCATGGTCTCACAAGTCGCACGGCTGGGGCTGATTTTCTTTCTGTTCTCGCAGCTAATGATTATGCTCAGTTAGGTAAGCGTCTGCGGCTGGTTTTATAGCAGGAAGACAGGGAGGGAAGTTTTACAATGATCTGAGGGGAAGATGTTAAGAAAACACCCATAAAGCAGCAGCTCAAATGAAAGACTCATGTACGTTGAGTAAAAAGTCTAAAATCAGAACACATCTGAGGTTTTTACAGCATCAATCCACCCTTCAGGGAGAAACGCCGCTTCTAAAATACACTTTGATAGTTTGGACTCTAATGATCCCTCAAAATACTTAAAAATCCCCAACTTGGATTTAAACTTCAAATCACATAAGAACTCTGAATGTTTCCCACAGAGTGAACTTGTGTTTTAAAAAGTTCTCTGTTATTTATAAAAGATCGAGCACCTTTTTTCACAGCCGTTTTCATGTTTTTATTTCATCTCATCATAAAATTTAGAGCGACGATCACCTTTGGGACCACTTGAAACCTGGGCGGCTGTGGTCCAGAGGTGAGAGACAACAGCCTGTTGATAGAAGCTTTTGTTCATAGTCCTGGAGCAGACATGATAATGTTGATGGAAAATGCTCCTATTGTCCTTAAAAGCTACTGTTAATGTGCCCTTGAGCAAGGCATTAAATGCTCCAGTGGGAGACAAGTTAATGTCAAACAGAAGTATCTTACACCTCTACTAAAATACACATTATCTCTGAAACGGGTGAAAATAATAAATAAAACATATAATTATGTCATATCATTTTAATTTATTCGACTAATCGTACATTTTATAGTGGAATATATTGTACATGGATATCTCAAGCTTAGAAATACAACAAACCAATAGTCGAGTATTCTTTTGGTCTGAGGAAAGAAAATGTTTTTCAGACAGACTTGGGCAGAACAAGGGGTTACATGAACAGCCTTGACAGTGTATTGGTGAGAACGGCAACCAATTCTGACCTCACAAGGTTTCCATCAGGGAGCCTGAAACGAAGGTCTTGTTCATGTTTCCGGCAAATAGCTGAACATTTGATGGTTCCAGCCTCACAAATTTGAGAGATCTGCTGATCGTCTAGTCTTCCATTACGAGATAAACAGAACTACACATTTAACGACATCTCTTTGGTCTCTACGCAACTGTGACAGCTATTTCTCACCATTTTGGAAAAATGTTTTCAAGCACTAATGATTCATTGGTTATGTGAAGCCCCTCCCACTGTCTTACAGGTTGTCCTGGCCGACAGCAGAAGCGGGATAGCTTTAATAAACAACTCTTGATTTAAAACAGCTACGAGGAGCTACAGTACTAGTATGTATCTATTTTCGGCTGTGCAGGATTAGTAACTGTTATATATCCATGGTGAAACAAATACATGATGAGCAGCTTCTCACCTCAGACTGTGACACCACTGAATTCACTCTGAGCACTCGACCATATGAAATAGTTTTCATTTAAGACTTATTCAACCAGGATAAGTCTGAATCTGATCCTGTGACTTTCAATAACAATAACTGTATAGAAACAGACAATCTTCTCACTGATGATGATAAAGGGATCAGTATTAAATTGTGAGTATGATTTTAAGTATGATCTTTACATGGACTCCCTTCTTGTCATTTTCCCTGAGACTGTTTGTGAGAAAAGAATCTGGCAGCAGTAGAAGTGGCGGATGGGGTGAGTGAGTGAGCTGACCTGTGCGCTGTCGGTGATGGCGTCAGCCTGCTGTGAGCTGAGGTCAGACAGGACGTCTGTGGGTTCCCTCTCACAGGGGTCATGAACTCCTGGACCTCCTGTAAAGAGAAACCGGGTCAGTGTTTTCAGACTGTGTTATGACTCAGGCAGGAGAGACCTCCACACAACATACACTTTGAACCCAGCTTAACTTCTAAAGACAGGAAAACAAACTCGGAAATGATTTACTGACTACTATTGTGTACAACATGAATGCAGCGATGACTCTTCAATGATTCAGAGGCATTCAGAGAACTACTTGCCATTGTAATGCTGAGGGAAACTATTAACAACATTTAATAAAATCCAGTCACATCATCACAAAGGCTAACTGGCTGCTCTGCAACGATCGAACGTGGGGGCTGCAGGGTTCCCAGATAAAGGCTTAAAAAAGAGAAAACGGTGGAAGAAAAATAAATATAAATATAAGAACATTTATTTTATTTATTTGAGTTGGATTGGAAACATTTTTCACATGGACTGCTGTAGAAAAAAGAAAATCTCTTTTCCTAAATGAACCACAAGTAAAAGTTAAATTAAACCATTATTCATGTTGCCGTGAGTTCACTGGGACTTGCTCAAGGAGCCCTGAGGGAATCAGCACCCCAATTTGGAAACCATTAATGCACTGTAGAGTACTATACGACTGAGTGCAGGTGATACTACACTGTATCATTGTTGACACTCCACACTCGGCTATCCAGGGCATGAATCCACTCTGTGTGTGAAGAGGTTGCAGCCAAACACTGAGGTTATCCTCAAACACATTCATTAAAGATCGCTCTAAACGTTTCTCCAGAGAATAGAAGTGCTGTTTCTGCGCCTGTTGGCTCCTTAGTTTATTTGCCTGCTTACTTTAAACCTTGTTTTTAATCCCTGGGCTGATTGCTTTCCACCTAAATGCTTTTTATTTGTACTCAGGATACATGAGCAGTGCAGAGAGAAAGTGGAGCAGAGTCGCCTGGTCGTACCCTCGAGTGTGAGAAGGTTAAATATATGAGATGTTGAATATTGATTTAGCAGCAAACAGCTATTTGCTCTGTGAAGATATAGTGGAGTAATGGCGTTCTGAAGAGAGAATAAAGTCGCACGCACGTTTTCAACATGGCGACCTGGAAAGATAATTTCTCATATTACAACTAAACAGAACACTAAAATATGTTTGTGTCTGAGTTGCTGGTGCTCTAGTGTGATACCTCTTAAAAGTGAATGACACCTGTACCTTCACCTTTAAGACCTCAGCAGTGACTAACATCTGCTAACACTCCACTTCAGGCATGTCATTGATGATGTGTGCATGCTGAATCCCTTTAGAAAAGTGCTATTATAAGGGAACAGATTTTATATAAGATGCACTGATAAATACGCCACTAATGACAAACAATGGATCAATGATTTCAAATACTTCCTCAAATGCTCATTCAAGTTTTTCTAGCATGGTTCCCTAAAGAGTCCTGGATGTTTTCAATCCCACTGTCAAAATGTAATTTAATTCTGCTGCCCTCTGCGCAGAGAGTGATTACTGGATTTATTCACTATGTTTGACTCTCAACCACTGATGGCTCACATATATTAATTTCCGGCAGAAAGAGTTTCAGCATTTACAAGATTAAGACTGTTGAATATATGGAGGAGAGGGCAAACCGTGTGCTGCCTACATGAGAACCCTGCTCGTCTGCCACAATAATATATTGAAAACTGACTTTCAACATGAGTCAATATTCTGTCACCATACAAACAATCCTCTGATTTTACTTTTAATGCTTATGGTGCACTTTTACCTCTTGAGCCCTTAAAAAAAATACATAATTTACATCCGCTACCATACCATTTAAAATTTTATAGTTCAAACTAAAACCAAACTCTTGTATGTCTTCAGCTTACATCCAGAGTTCACAATGCCTATAATTTTGCAAGACGCCTTTTTCCAGCACCTTAAAATAAAATTCCTTTCATAATCCCACATGACTGGAGAATTGGCACCATCTATTTAATCACAATTTCTATTTTTTTTCACCTGTATTCAAGAAGGGAGGGTTTCCAGGAACTTGCTGATCACATCGCACAGTCAAACATTTATACCTGGAAGCTGCTCTGTACAACCACAGTCTGATCTGTTGGCCGCAGCGCAGCTAAGCTGGAGTGGTTGGGGTTAAGGGCCTTGCTTAAGGGCACCTCAGTGGTGGTCATTAGAGAAGGGCAAGTGCTGCCTTTCACTTTGCCTACCCTCTTTTATCCTGCCAGTCTGGGGGATTGAATCAGAGTGTCACAAGCTCGCTTTTGCAGATTTTCTCAAAATGATGCTTCATTAAATACATCTAGTTAAGGACACTTCACAACCCTGGTCTGAACACTAAAATACCCTGATAATTGAATAACACCCCCCCCCCCAAGCGGTCTCAGTGATTTCAACAGAGAGCTTGGAATGCCCTCCACAGCAGTTCCTTGAGATTTCAACCTGCACAACATTATTCCAAGTCAAGGCCAGGGGTTTACGTGTTGATAAAAGCCTGTGAAAATCTGCGCCTTCTTGATTCCTCTGATTATTTAGCAGAACCTCTTTGTGATCTACTGTGGAAATCTGGATGCTGGATTGTTTTTCCTCTGGTTCATCACCGAAGAAGCCCTAACTTAGGATGAAATTGGCGCATAATTTTCTGTTAACACAAAAAAAGTTAAACTTGATCAGACAACTTGATGCTTTCTACTGGAGTCCATGTTCACCTCTATTTACATTGTTGTATAAATTCTGTACGTGAATGTGTTGCCTCTAGATCTCACTTAGAAATTTGAGCTTGGGTTCATTAGCAACGTTAAACCTGGACAATCTGTAGCCTGTAAATTAGAAGAGAGAGAAAAAGTGTATATACATGCAACAAACAGAGCTTGCTGTGAAGGACTGATCCCTGACCTGGCAGGAGAATCCCTGAGGCGATGCACTCCATGACGCGACGCAGGGCCTCACCTGGACCCAGCGGCCGGTTACAGGTGGCTATGGCCTTTTCACAGATGAGCTCCAGAGGCTGCGGAGGGCAGATAGAGAGAGGACACTCAACACAGCATAAACTAAGATTTTGGGTCTGAGCTACACATCCTGCACATATACTACAGGTAATAAAAAAGCAGTTTAAAGGCGAGGGACACGGACAATAACATTCCTGTCTAACATTCCCTTACTGAACGAGAAATCTTGCTATCACTGTACAACAAGGGTTTTTGATTCTGTGGCTGTTACCTACCCATCCTTTGAGAGGCTGCCACACAGGCAGTCTGTTGCACATGTCTCTGAAAATCCTCAAGACAATGACGCAGGACTTGAGATCTGTGACTCTGGCCTGCAGGGACAAAAAGACGACACCGAGTGACGGCATGAAGAGAATTTCAACAAGACAGCTCCAAAAATATGCATCCATGGCGTTTGCCAGGCACTGAGATATGGGGTCTTCACACTTCGAGGAGGCATATTCACAACCCCTGAAATGTCAATATGCTGTTAATAACATTGTAAGTGACCGAATTTCATAACTAACTTGATATCCTTTAATGTTCAATTCTGTGACAAACATTTTATCTTCTGGCAGAAATTATTTTAATTAGTTTAGTCTCTGAGGGGTATAAACCTGCAGTTTGGAAAAGCAAAAGTAAAACTCCATCCCAAATCTTTTTTTGGGGGGGAATAAAATACTGGCACCATGACCAAAATAGGGAATATTTTATTAAAGACAAGGAAAGCTCTTGAGTAAACACAACGACCTGCAATGTGAGGGTCACATGGCAGACCTAGTGCTACTGAGCTAATCTGCATATTTACCACCAGCTAACCACCGAGTGTGAGCTGTTATCACATTAGTTATGAGTTTGAAAATGTTGTTTAAATAGTTTTTATTTAGAAATGTTACAAAAGACAGTTCAATTCATAACAGATGGTTGAAAATTATGTTTGTTATCTTTATACTACAGCGGCGCTGAGCTGCTGTTCCCTTTTCACTATCTCATATTTCTCAAGAACAGAAGTTGCTTGCGGGGCAACGGACACTAACAAAAGAATAAAAGAGAAATCCTGTGATAATTCAAGTGTGACAGAAATAGTGTTCAATCTGATTAACTAGAAAACTTGAATGGATATTAATATAAATAATACAGTATTATTTCCTATTTTAGAGGGAGGTTTACTTTCTTGCCTTAAGACCTTATTTAGTTCATTTCATCAATTTTACATTTGAGCATTTTTGAAAGTCCATTAAATTTAATCAAGCTCATATAATCTGTCCTGCATTTGATTTAACAAAAAGTCTAATAGTTTTTTCAGGACACTTGTCATCTTGTAAGAATCCAATGTGTGGTGTACAGTACAGTATGAAAAGCATACATGAATGCCCCTCTTCTCCCCTTTGTTAGGATCCTTTCCCCTGTATTCAACTGTGAAACCTTTTTTCCAAAAGCATCTCAGGCGTTTATTGTAGTTATATGAATACAGCATGCATTGCCTCAAAGTGGTGAAAATAGTCATTTCTACAGCGGTATTATATGGCTGACCTCATGTGAAAAATGTTTCACTGAACAAAACTCTACATGTCGTGAGATGAATATAAAGGTAACAATACAATCTGTTGAAATCTCTGGTAAACAAGGTGCAGTGAATTTTAAAGGTTATTACTCTCATTTTCAGGTCCATACTTATATTTAGGTTGTACTTTAAATTGTTTATATGCTTTAATGTTAAAAAAATACTTTATTTTTACCACACTGTCTATTGATGCAGCATTTCTTTTCTTTGTCTAAATGCTTTGCATTAAGGCCTGTCTCTTTAAGAAAAGCCAAAAAGCCCAAAGTGCTCTGATTGGTCAGCTCTCACAGGCCTGAGTAGGCATCGCCTACCATGTTTCCCCATCAGCTCTGCCGGTGTTGTGGCAACCACAGCCATGCTGGGGGCAATGCTGAGGGCTGTGGAGGAATAGTCTTGACATAACTAACCATAACAGAAGTCCTGTCTGCTTGTTTAAAGGCAGTTTCTGAGCTGTCTGCACCTCTGGATTGAGCATTTTGATGATTTCACAGTATTTATATAGCACATAAACCTGCTTTGTTATAAAAAGAGACAATGGAAATCTCACTTACTACAATATGGGACCTTTAACAAACTTTCACTCAAGATTCTACCAAAGCAAAGGAGAAGTGCTTGAAGACTGAGGGGAGAAAAGAAATTATGCTGGAGATTACTGACACTTCAATTAGAGCAGGATGACCGTTCACAACGATGGAGTTGGTCATTTTGTTCAGGAGCTTTCAGTTAAACCTTCCAGACACGGTGGATGGTGGATGAGACCAACGCCACTAATTGTATCTGCAGTTATTACAGATCATTTGGGGTCCGCGGGTGGTATTAGTCCTGGCAAGTATGATAAAACTAAATCCTCCTTGTACTGCTTCACCTTCAGTCCACAGCGGGGACTTCACTCTGATTTCACTTGGCATTCAGCTCTCTTTCCCTGAGGGAAGCTGCTCACTGCTTCACCTGACCTTGACTCTTGTCTGCCTGCTGCCTACTCAGTAGAAGAACTCTCACTTTGGTCAGAATAGCAGTTGCAGCTCATCTGAAACTTAATTTGGTGAAGAATCTCTTCATGGCCTTAATAGTTAAACTCATTCTGTCATATTCTTCCTCTATTAACACTGAAAAAAATAACATTTCTACTGTTTCCACGCTGTCTATTCTTTCACCAATTTCTTTTTTAAATTAAACTCTTACTTTTTACAATTCCCTATAATTCTAGAAACACTCATACTTCACACCAACATGCAGTTTTATTTGGCAGAAAAGGCGCTGCTCTTTTAGGGAGCTCTACAAGAATCTGAGCATCTACAAAGATTCTCACGAGACAACCACCGCCCTCCCACACTTTAATAAACAAACATGAACATGAAGTCTTTGTTGAATCAAAAGAAATAAGACTTAGCATAAAAGGAGGTTTGTAAAGGAGAAAGGACCTGCGGCAGCAAATGGTGTTGGTATGAGTATATCAGCAAGGAGTCACAATTAGGGATCAGCCGATATGGTTTTATCAGGGCCAATACTGATACTGATTATTAGTAATCAGAGAGACTGATATCCAGTATTCAGAAACTAATATACATTTGCAGTAAGAATACACATTTTTGTGTCAAAATGTAGAAATAACCAGTGATGGAATGTAACCAATTACAGTGTACACAAGCACTGTACTTTACTTTACTTACTCTACAATTGAGGTATTTATTAAGGTACTTAATAAGTATTTCAGTTTTCAGCTACTTTACACCTCCACTCTACATTTATTTGATCATTTTAGTTATGTGTTACTGCGCAGACTCAGATTGGTCATTGTTGATGGGCTGTTACTTGAAATGCTTAATCAATCAGATAGTGTTGTGAGCGAGACATTGTGTGAGACCGCAGAGTGGTGACGACAGACTAGTGTTGTCAAAAATACCAATAAAGATCAATATCGAATATTTATAACTGTTTCAATACTAATTTTTCGCTCTCTCTTGTTGCCATCAGTGAGTTGACACACACACCGTGTCCACATAGGCCTGTCTGCTCCCACTCTACTGACTACTGTCAGAAGTAATTATATCTTAGTATAGTATAGTGTCTTACACAATACACAAGCCTTGATATATTTATTTTTGATTAAATGGTAATGAAAATAGATAGTTGTCAGTAGTATTGTATCGAAGTTAGAAATTCCATTATTGTGACAAAACTACTAAAACAGAGAAAGGACACTACATCAGACCCAAAGACACATATTTTTTAAGTGATTCTATTTTATAGGCAATCAGACACAAAAGCCACTGATACTCATAATCGGAAAAGGCTGATTATTGGCCTGATAATCGGCCGGGCAGATAATTGGCCTATCCCTAGTTACAAGTGTCAGGTTATAATGTCCGTGGTGTACACCTGTATGAATTTGATTGGATGTAACTCTCCACACAGCTGTGACCAAGCAAATTATTTTGAAAAATACATGAAACAGCTGCTGCTGATCAGCTGTCACAAAATCAGCTTCAGTGCCCTGCTTAAACTGATTAAAGGTGATTCAATTTGTGTCCTTTGTATATGAGTGAAAAACAGAATCTGGGCGACTCTATGTTTCCTTTAAAACATATTTGTTGTTGCATATTAACTACTCAAATCTACTATTCAGTGACAGGGTTGAATATTCAGGGTAAGACTGGCTGCCAGAGTGTAAAGACACAGAATAATAGTGTCATCAGCCCAGCTGTTCTCACCTGGAACCATTTGGCATGTCGGAGCGAAGCCAGGGCAGCCTGGCACTTCTGCCTGTCCAGGACATCCTCATCCTCCTCTTTCTCCTCCTTCTCCTGCCTCTCCTTGTTGTCGTCCTGATCGCCCTCCTCTGGAGAGAGGGACAGGATGAGACAGGACAGACTGAGCGTGACCACGCTGACCTCCCACTCGCACACAGACACACAGGCAGCAGGGTTGGACGGCTAATTATTAGGCAAACCCACTGATCTGACCGAATGAGCTAGGAGGGGGGAAATTTGAGAGATTCCGTGATTTTCTGGGAGAAGGGGGATTCTCATGCACAAGGCAGGATTTTCATAACATTGACAGAAGGAACCGGAGTAGACGTGCGCGCATGCGTCTTGCTGCCCGGCCGGAGTCTCACTCTAGATGCAGATCAGTGGCTGAAGGCGATGGAACACGCCAGATTAGTGTGTTATCAATTACGGCGCAGGACGAAAATGAGAGCATGGCAACGACTCAGGACCAAAAGCCAGATTAAAGATTAAAATAACACTTTGGAACAAGGAAACACTTGGCAGATTGTGAAATACTGGCTCAGGAATGCCTGAGATTGGGGAAAGTCAGGGGACAGTGCAGACATATAAGCTATTCTACTTGAAAAGAAAAAAAGTCATCCTGGTTTAAAAAGGCAGCTTGCTCTGCAGTTTTCTTGAGCGCCATGCTAGTATTTTCACTCTTGCGGGTCGGTCAGATGTTTATGTTCGACTGAAACAGTCTCTCTACACCAGGTTCCTGTGGGGAGCACTCCTGCCATGACTGGAGGCCGAGCCATGGGAGAACGACAGCAGAAGAAGAGTGACAGCAGATGACAACGACAACATAAACATCTGAGAGTGAGAACGCCACCCTGGAAAGAAAGTGAAGGCTGTTTGTTCTCGGGAGCAGCTAAGGGGTGCCCACTGTGGGACAGTCAAGCAGACGAACAAAAGGGGGAACAGACTGCAGACCACACTGCAGAGCTCAGGAGTGACGGCTCACAGGTTATCAATGATCTCATCCGGGAAATCTGTGATAATGACTTCTCTGCAATCTGAAACATTATCTTCATTCTTCAGCTTGCCAAGTTGCAAATATTAAATCTTGATAAATGTCCCATCACACTGGAATCAGTCCCATTATGGTTCAAAGTTCTCTCCCAATGAGCAATAGCCAGCAGAGATTAAATCACGGCTATTTTCTACAAAGCTGACAGTAATGCTGACACAGGGCATTAAAAAAAGCTCCTGCTCCTAAAGAGGAGGTTACACTGCAGTCTCTAATACCAAATATACGCAGTATTCAAAGTCCAATTTATCCGTCTGTGTGTGATTCATCAGCAGTAATGTGAGCTGAGGAGCGATGTGTGTGGTTTAGCAGTCTGTTGCTGTAGAGACCGTAGTGAAAGCTGAACAGGATGGAAGAGGTGGAAGACAAACTAAGGAGCTGATGAGAGACACAGGGTTTGTCCTGTGTCACTCCTCCTCCAAGACCAAGGACTGAGGACCTTCATGTTCTGCCCCTGGGACTTCTGGGTAACATAATGTACCATTCTGACAGGAAATGTGCCGCTAATGGCATGTTATGTCAAAGTCAGCTGGAGGAGCAAACGTTTTTTCAATCCAGCACTTTAAGGAGCACCCACTCAGTTCTGCTTGCTCGGTGTATCTGGAGACCTCAAAAACAAAACGAAACGGGAACTGAAGTTAAACTAAAAAAAAAAAACATTAAATTACTTTCCCCTCCTAAAGAATACTTTGTGGCGAGAAACCAAAGTTACTAAGAAGTATAGAAGAGGTTCTTCGGTGGCACTAATGCTGCCAGGATTAATGGACTGATGCTATAAAAGGATGCACTCGTGAAAATGTAAGGTTACATTTTTCGCTTGAGTTGTCATACCTTGAATTCTGGGGTGGTCTCAACGTCTCAGTCAGAGCATTAAAACTGTGCTCTAATTAAAAGCTATGGAGTCTTAAGTGTGCCACAGGAATATATGAATATAGACATTTTCAGTGTTAAATCATGATCAATTTTTTTTAAAAAATGGAAGTAAAATGATCACTATCTCACCTGAGATGGGGAAGGACTTATTTTTCGTGTCACATTACAACCCGTTCACAAATAAAAGAGATTAATACGTGTACATTGCTACACATTCTAACAGAGAGTCCCTTTAATGCTTAAGGAAAGTCACATAACAACTTGTATGTACTGTCATTATTGACAGTTCTGTCAATAATTATTTGGGGACTGGCAGTCTTTAACATGCCAGAAAATAGAAAGAAAAATAAATAAAGAAAATATCTAATTTCCAGAAACTAAGACTAACAAACAAAACTTTTTATGCATTGTTGTCTAACATTCTTCTAAAACTCAAAGATCTTGATTAAGAATGACATGAAACTGAGAACAGTAGCAATTAATCACATTTGAAAAGCTGGAATCAGTGAATAATTTGCATTTTTAATCAGAAATAACTATTTTCTTTCCATTGAACTAATCAACAACTACAATCCAAAGCTTCAGCAGATATGTGAACATGGTTCAGCAGCTGAGTATCCACTCTCTGCTTGAGTAAGCGTAGGATTTCAATGGCAGCTTAAAGGTATGTTATGTCAGGCTTAGAGAATGGTGTCGCCTGTCAGAGGATTCAGTAGATTTACGACACCACAGCCTGATACTCTCTGCCGTGCCTAATGACAGGCCAAAACATCACTGATCTTGGACTATATATTATATATAGACTGATATTGGACTTCCCGTAGGAATGCTCACATATATGTATAAATGTACATGAATGATAAAGGGATTGTTGCAGACAGATTTCTCTAACACATGTACTACTTTAATCGACTATGGTCAATAATAATGATGATTGTTTCGGCCTTAATTTGCTCACTTGCTAAGATTTGCAGTCTGCCATCACATTCAATCTTATGATTAATTTGTCTCCCGCTTTGACATTTAGTTTCCATATTCTGATTAGCTTTCATTTAGAGATTTGATTTAAACACACAGAGTGCCACCTGCAAATTAAATTAGACTCAATTTACAGCAGTAACAGGACTCAGTCATTAAACACTGAATTATTCCAGTGGCATACTCAAGACTTCATAGGAATAATAGTTTATGGGGTTAAAATTAGGAATAGCATGTAGATTTTACTGTGACTAAAGAAAACTTTTTTGACCTCTTTTGGAAGGACCCGGAAGTATATAGGCATTCATTCACTTTACAGTTATATCTTATTGTGATTAAAAAATTGCAATCCTTTTCCCTCCCCTGGTATGGAGATGATCTGTGGAAGGTGTTTCCCAGCGGCAGGACATGAAGGAACCATCACTCACAGGTCAAGACCACATACAGATAAGGACAACCCCCACTAAATTCTCCCTGACATCAGCTTAGGGGAATTTTGATTAGTGACCAGGACATGAGATTAATTCAATTAACACCGTTTTTACAACATGAAATTGTGGGATGTCATTCTGAGCCAATAAAAATTAATCAGCCCCCGTAATCAAACCAAAGAAACCCAGATCTGGACATGGGCTGCTGGTTAATGTAGTCATTTTGTCTATGTGCTTAGTAGAAGACATGGTCCAGAATTTCATGGTGACCCAGAGAGAAGTCCAGTCAACAGAGGAAGGGGGAAGGGGGGTAGAGGAGCATGTCTGAGGCAGAGAGTGAGTGGGTTGGTTTGATTTGGTTGTCGGGGAAGCCCCTTGTACCCGGGGTTTCCTGCTGCTGGTTGGGGGGGTGCCTCGTCAGCAGCGGGGCCGCAGAGAAGTGGCAATCCACACAGCGCGCTGACCTGCGGAGCTACGGCAACAAAATCAACAGTCAGTGAGCAGAGGCCAGCTACAGGAGGTACACTCTAAAAACCTGGGGTCATCTAAGAGCCAAAGGAAACCAGTTACGGGTTACTCACCAGAAAAAATATTCCTGAGCGGGTTCCTTGAAAAACGTTCATATGTTAGATGTTGAGTGAAGTAGCACTTCTAGCAACTTCTGGCACTCATGTCATGGGATCAACTGATCAGTGGTGGAAGATGTATTCAGATCCTTTACTCAAGTACTAATTTGTGTTGCATTTTACTTCTGCAGATGTTGAAGCTGGAGCTCATTTTAACTACTTTACATACTGTTGGTGTAATTTACAGCAATGCATCATATACTGTCAGACCGTCATCTATCCTCTCTAAAAAAGTAAACTTTTCATGAGCTCAGAATTTTTGTGATTTTTGTTTATTTAGCTTAAGAAGTATGAGAAAACACATAACAGGTAAAATAAAATCCCCAAATTATAGAGGAAACTACATACAAATGCAGCTGAGTAAAAAGTACATAAATACTTAAAGTAAATACTCAAGTAAAGTGTAAGTAATTTGAAATTTTCCACCACTGCATCTGATCCATTAACGAGAATAGACTTACCACTCTGTTGATGTTGTTGAACTATAAAAACACTTTGTCGACTCATAATCCAACAATGTTGTTACAGAGTGGCCTTTCATTTTGTTTAGATTACCTTTGGCCAAGTATAGTCAGAGACATTTAACTAGACAATGTATCCATGTTTAGCATGTCATGCCAGTGACAGTAACACTAAGCTATGCTAAGCCTGCCTATGTTTAAAACAGTCTCCTTGTTAATAAAAAAAAAATGGGAAGAAATAAAGGATTAAATACGAGACTTATTAACCTCAGATCATTGCCAACCTGGAACTGTAACCAAAATGGAACTAGCTATGAGACCTAAGCTGTAAGCAGAAAGTTCATGAACCCTAAATAAGGGGATTCCTCTGGGAAACACGTAGGAGAACCCTTAAGGCTGCTATCTTAATAACCTATTTAAACTCTTACGCTTTTAACAAGTGTAGGAAATACTTGTTAGGGTAATCAGCAATGCTCTTGTTTGTGTGTCTACTGGAGAGACAGAGGGACAGTCTGTGTTTATGGGATTTCACACTAAAACAAACCCGATTGAGCCAAAAAAAAAAAAAAACACACTGTCCTTGTTTGTGCTGACAGGATGTTTAACCTGAAGCAAAAATGGTTCTCTCCTTGTTGTGACTGCACTCGACAGCTGTGCTCTAGAGCTGCTTCTCTCCTGTTTGGCAGACTCCATTTTTATACCTTTTGCGATGGCTCGACTCAATCTTTCCCACTGGGAGCGGTACTACAATGACACTCGCTGTTCCGTAATGGCAGCTCTTCCCTTCTGACTCGCCTTTCATTCATTTTTAATTTCATTCTAACCCATTTGTGGGAGAAAACAAGCACAGTCGAAGCACTGTTGCTTAACGTCAGCTCTTGACTTACAGAACAGACACTTGACACAATGGAGAGGTAAGTTTCCCATCAATGTTTGGTCAATTTAGGTGATTTTTAATAGCTACTGAGATTAATCGTCTTGTTGATAGGAGCTGGGAATACTTAACTTGAACAACCACCTTCTTTTCTTCTGGGATTAATCCTCTAAGATATATCTTTTTCTGGCCTACTGGCCACCCTGATTTTTGGATTGCTGTATCCTTTCGCATCAGAAGCGGAATGATACAAGAGGACACCTGAGACAGACCTCTCCTTTTTCGCCAATCCCAACCAATCACATCCCCTGCGGAAATCTTCCTGCACTGGCCATCTGCTATTTCCACCACACTTGACCCAGATCCATATCAGCCCTTCTCCTTTTTCCCCTGTTTGCCTCTCAGCTTTCAGCCCTCTCCATGTATCAGGCCTCCAAATTTCCCCCAGATTATCTCCCATATCAAGCTCAGGTATCACAGTATTTTTATACCTTTACATTCCAGTATGACCCGCCTCCCTCTTCCTCAACCTCTTCCTCTCTCTGAGCCCTCTGTTGTCATATAAAGGTCAAATAAAAGCAGGGGAAGCATCCTCCCAAACAGGAGGCACAGGATGGGGGTAGGGGAGGGGGGTAGGTCAATACCTTCTTCTGTGGTGCTGTGTTCCTCCCTCATGGCTAAGGAGGATAGGGTGATCTTCAGCGTGAGTTGGGGGTCTTTGGCGCTGCACACCCGGATGGCTGCCTCAGACACGCATGACTGCACCTCAAATTTGTCCTCCGTCATTGTCTGCAAGGCAGAGCTGCACGATTAATTAAAAATCGAATATCACAGTGGCAATATTGACTCCTGCTGTTTGTAAAGTGCATGTTACTGCTGTTCTACTTGGTTGGCGGATGTGTTTAGGACAAAGTCTCTGAAGAATGTCTCTGAACAAAGAATCAATTAACTTTGTGCCTATACCAGTGTTTAAATTTACAATTTGGCTGATTGTTGGTTTCACCAACAGGACTAACAGGATCTTAAAGTTATAATTTTCAGAGCTCCAGACAATCAAGTCCCATTTTAAACTATTTACAGAGGCATTTTTCCCTCTAATGCTGATGTTATTGGTATAGTTATGGTGATTCCATTATTTGGAAACTCATTATTTGTACAAAATGATAATATTGATAGAGAACTGAAGTGAAAACAAAGAAATATTTTGACCTGTAACAACATTTTTTGTTAATGTGGCTAATCAAAGGGCAGAAATGGTTGTGTTGACATGCAGCTTTTCTTCCACATTTCATTCAGAGTTTCCACCCCTGTTCTTATTGCCAGCCAATTCCCAGCACGCCAAACTATCTTGTTTTTCCTCAAGATTCGTGCTCCCTTCAGAGGCATGTTTTCAAGTGCATTCTCTCTATCTCGTCTCCGTGAGAAATGACCCCATCCATCACCCCCTCTGCCTGTCAATCTCTCCCAGTTTGGCCCAGGAAATGAGAGCTTCAAATGGTTTCCTCCATTGATGATGAAGCACGCATGGCAGCTATGGCAGGTAATTAACTGAGATGGCGGTACAGGAAGCACATTTAGGCTCGCTCTGCGTACGTCAGCTGTGCTTTGTTAGCGAGCAGATGCTTGGAAAGGGTGGGGTGGGAGGACTCTGGAAACCAATTTGAAGGGTAGAGATTTTATGATTAAATTATTTGTGTAACTCTGTGGTTCAGGATTTTGTTTTAAAAACACACACTCTCTGCTTGGATGCATCATAACTAACTGAAATAACAATTCTGTGCTGTAAGAGAGTCCCAGTGGTCATAAGTTGTGGTGTGAAGATTGCACTGAGACAGATTGGCAGAGATACGTCAAGAGTAGACTCAGTAGAGCAGGCAACTTCCTTTTCATGTCATATCCATTTCAAATCATCTCCTGTGTATCCCCTTCTCCCACGGACTAAAAATAACCCTTTCATCTAGTTAAGATCATTATTCTGCTTATATTTCTGTTGTTTTCTTGTTGTTTTTCTTGTTAATGGTTCAGACTTGTTCTGGAGTCACGCAAATGGCTGAGTTGTTATTTATTATTTGAAATATCAATAAACAATATATTTGCTGTAGATGTCACTGGTATGTTTGCGGTGTTCACTGCAGTAATCTCATTAATCTAATATTAACGCTGATAATCATGAGTGTCACATCAAGTGACCGCTCTTTACTCTAAAACTACTGGTGTTCAGGAGTCATGGCAGCTGTTACTGACAACAAGCTGACTGCAGAGAAACAGACTGAGAAGGACAGATTTAGACACACTGTGTTATGGAGGTCACTACATTTTAAAATTCACTTAATTCAGAGTACATGTTATTCCGTGACATTGGGATTCAGCTAGTATGAGCCAAACATCACAACATTTGCTTTCATAATGCCTCTTGCTCTTTTTTGCAGACAGACTCCACGAAAAGGTGTGTGACCCTGTGAGTGTCCTTCTGCATTCTTATAAAACTGAATATTGTAAATGCAATAGCGTCAAATAGCTCCTGTTGCATTGCTAAATACTTCTCTTTGACACTGTACCATCAAAATTATGTTGAAGCTGTTATATAAAGGTAAAAAGTTACGTAATGTTAAGTAATGCATGGATCTTAATGAAAACAATCTGGCATTTGATGCTGATCCTAGATCTGGTGATCTTAAATCAGGGCTAAGCAGTTATGGATTGTTTAAAATTGTGATATTGTATCAGGCTTGATTATATTAAAGTGGACTGCTGTCGGAGGTGTAAGTTTTATTGAGTGCCATTCCACTTTATAACAGTTTTTTTGCCAAACTTGCAAGCCTACATACAGTACTATACAGCTTTTGAAGCTGGTACATGTTGTTTAAGTAAACACGTGGCTGTGTAGCCATCCAGTACAAGACATCCAGAGATAATCTAAAGCATGGTTGTAGAGTGTCTTCTTATCCTTTGCATATCTGATAGAACTTCTATCATTCTGATCCAATTACATTCATTTTGAGAATACAAAAGCATAAGGACATATATCACTGAAATGTAGTGCTGTTGTGTTGATCTAATCTCAAAGCTCTGTCATTTGTTTCCCCTATCACCCATTACTGATGAAAGTACACCCACATATCACAGCTGACAGAAGATGCTTATGCTTATTTTAAAGGTTCCCTTTACCCTCTGGTATTTCTAACTGCATGCAAAAATATAAAGAAAAAGCACAGACCAGTGTGTGTCAAATTAAGTGTTTGCATTACATGGCATTCTGAATTTATATACTACTGTACATGTTTACCACATGCCTTTGCAAGTCTCTTTGCCATTTATTCTGGTATTATTATTATTATTTTTGTTAACATTTTTTCATGCTTCACTTCAGGGTGTCAGCATGTTTCTTCTCCAATGTCACCAGACACTCTTTTATCACACATAAAGGCCTCCTGGTTGCTCTCTGTGGACAAGTGTTTCTACTGAAGATCAGATCACAAAGACGCTTTTCTAAAGCCTTCCCACCCCAAGGTTGTTTCCTCAGCTGTGCTTTCAAGGCTCATTTTGGATGCACTGTGCTGAACACTGCAGTGCTCAAGGTGTGGCTGGAGCGTACCTGGATCTGCAGGGGGAGGTTGGCGCTGATGGTGTACAGCAGCAGTTTGGTGGGTTTCTCCCTGCACATCAGCACCAATTCCAGGTCCATGTCCCCTTTGATCAGCAGGCCTTTGGCCACCAGACCGACACGTGTCACCCCGCACAGCACTGGAGTGCTGTCGGACCTGAGGGCAGATGGATGACAGCCAGAGTCAGAGTCTCTCACAGCAATATAGAGGTGATAACACACAAATACAGCTCGGTCCTCAGCTCTCACTGGGGTGAAAAGTAGATGGATGTTCAATGTCGAGTTTGAGGAAAAAATATATTTTGTTTAAATGTTTTTTGAAACCTTTTTATTGAGCTGATTCTGGGCATAAATTCACCCATTTTGCTGTCTTGACCTACTCCTACGTATCAAGAATAATGTTTATTCTTTTTCTATACTGGTTGTATTTATTTGTTGTATGTATCTCCATATAGAAGCTTTAGTAATACAGAACCTCAGTGTGGATGTTTAGGCCATGAGCCAAATGTTAAGAATTTACGACTCTTTGTTGAGCTTGTTTAATCATCCAATCATCACACGTATCCGCCCGATGAAGATTTAGAGCAGAACACATATTTTATGAGGGAAACAATCTGGCAGTGTACTGAGGAAATGGCTGAGGGTACAAAAATAAACTGCAACTAGCAATAAATTCTCCTTATCTTGCTCTCTGAGAACATGCCTATTTGGCAGTCAGATGCAACATAGAACTGTATGAAAATATTGTACTCTGATGAAAGCAGGCTGCTCCAGGACAGAGCTGTATGACTGATAGTTGGGTCATTAAAACATTCAAACAAGCCCAAAATAAGAGCAGACACAGTGGGACATACTTTGTTTCAGCAGCATCTTTCTCCTCTGTATTGTCCCCAACCTCATCATTGATAGAGGGCTTCCCTGAGGATTTGTTGAGGCCATCCATCCAATCAGAGACTTTCTTGAGGGCTCCCTCTACGGTGGACACCAGTGTCTGGACTGCGTCAAGCTCCTCCGGTGTCGGATAGATGCTGGCGTGCTTGGCCATGACATGGCGGTCATCGTTTGCAAACGATCGGAAGGATCTCTGAGTTCAGACGAGGGGAAAGAGAGACATTATCATTTTTATTTGATGTATATTTTCATTTCAGCTGACACTTATGTCCAGTTAGGATCCCACAGAGTGAGCAGGTGGAGGTTCATAGCTGAGCTCAAGGACGTTCAGAGAGGAAACATGTCTGCTGATGGACCTAAATGGGCTTCTGAAGGAACCTTTGGCCTCTACAACTTGTGACCTTTGAGAGGTCCATTTGCCTCATCATAATCATTAGTCAACATAAATGTCATCCAGGGGATGGTTGTTAATTGTCAAACAGTCAGTGGGCACATGCTGACACAACAAGTGAAAGGAGCCTGATGAGTTTTTATCTAAGAACCTGAAAAACTAAATGTTACATGTTACATTTCTAGTTATAAATAAAAAGAAGTTTACCACGTAAACATACAACTGATCTGCTTGACCAGGACTGTGCAAGCGTGGTTTGATGACATCTTGATTGACGGTGGCATTTTCAACCTATGTAAACCTCTAAACAACTGTCAGATTTGTTTTTTTTTGGGTCTGTTTTATGGCTTTATTTCGATAGGACAGCTTAGAGATTATAGGAAATGGGATGGGAGACAGGGGGGATGACATGCAGCAAAGGGCCACAGGTCGGACTCAAACCCGCTGCAGCGAGGACAAAGCCTCTGTACGTGGGTCACACGCTCTACCAACTGAGCTACCAAGGCGCCTGACATCAGATTTCTTGACATGTTCATCGATCGAATAGGAGGGGCATCTTCTTTTAGTCACATTAATAGTGTACATGCCAATTTCCTCTACATGCTTTATTTCTACCTTTCCAAGGATGTTTCATATATATCAGCTGCTTCATTTCTACTTTTGTCTGCTTTAAACCAGCACACGGGTGGCCATGTTTTCAAGGTCATCAGTACTGACTGATCAGTAAACTGGTTTGAAGATTCAAAAGAAGAATAATGATCATTGCTATTCATCATCCAACATCATCAAAGCAATGCTCGCTCTGGGTAATCACAGAGGAACTAATCTAAGTTTGTTGACTGTCGACTTCCTGGAGGAAAACCAGAGCAAAATAAATGTCTTTGAAACGTGAACACACCGTTTTTAAATTCAGCACCTGCTGTTGTTTTCCTCAACTGCCTTCTCAGACATTTGGGTGCAATCGCAGGGGCTTGTTTTCAGTGTCATGAGCGCTCGTCACAGTCTGCACGATGACAGCAACACCTGAAGCGACCTGTGCTGCTGCCAATCTCTGCGTGGCCTAGATACAGTCTGTCGTTACTTAACATTAACATTTATGACATGTACTTAGGGATAGCGCCCATCTCTCTGAGGGGAGAGGGAAAAAATGGCTGATGTGCAAAATTAGCTCCCTGCTCGTTTTTACAAGCCTCGGTGCGTCTGTCCCCCGGCCGAGCATCACGACAGGCTTTCAGTCCAAGGTCAAACTGCTATCTCGCTCAATCATCCCATCCTCTTCAACTCCAATCCTCTCTTTCCCCCTTTTTTCATCTCCTCCCTCTCCTGCCGCCTGCAGCGCGTAAGCACACCCTCATTACGGTGAGTTATTTATGATGGTGCTTTAATAATTCATGGCCACAAGTCTCTGGGGCTTGTGCTGGAGTTGCGAGGGTCATTCATCATGACCTAGCTAATCTCTCGCTCAACTGCCAGGGGCATTGGAGGCTGTGTAACGGCAAGTGTGGGCAGCGTCAACAACCATAACACAGAAACGTACACACAAACATTAACAAGATCTAAATGAAAGATTAAGACTTTCACAGCCTCAACACTGATTCTGGATCCCAGCCCAGCCCGGCATCAGGACCGTTCCTTTTATTTGTTACCTACAAGACATCTGGGAGTTCAGGCTTGCGCCGCAATTAGAAGATAATGACATTCACTGCTTTAATTAATTGCATTGCAGGGTTTGTAGCTGGATGCCATTTACTTAAATCTGAAGCACACATCAGAAAAAGTCCTCAACATTTTCTTCTCTCTGTCAGATCACTGGGGAGGATAATGTCTGACACAGACAGGTTTTTCATGGGATGAAACCAGCTCGGTTTACATTATAAATGAAGAGTACTGAGCATCTGTGAGGGCATCAGATAACCTGCACAGACAGAAATCCTTCTATGTACCTATAAATAAAATAACAGAAATTATGGTATACAGAAATCAGGGAAGCCATTTGATCAGATTCCCAAATGTTCACATGTAGTCTGCAAGAAAAGATACTTGCTCCAAATACTTTATATTGGGGTAACTGTATCCAAGTGTTTTTATAACAACAGTGTTGTTATGATACTTTGATAACCACCTCAGAAGATCATTCAAAAGCTTGGAAGTTTACTAAATATTCAATATTTTCTTCCAAATGTGTTCAGAAAGCTTAAATGCATTAAAGGATAAGTCCACCCAAAAATGGAAATTCAGTCATTATCTACTCACCACCATGCTGATAGAACATCAATAAAACATTTTCAGGAGTTTTGCAGTAAAATACCTTTGCAGCATTCATCGTGTCAAGCTTGTGCACGAATTTCAGACAGCATGCCCGCTAATTCTTTTAGCTTAGCAGCTGATGTGAAGTTGTTCTTTATAGCATAGATCTGACTGGAGTTCTGATCTCTTCAGACTTTTCCTTTTTCTGTGCACCTTAGAAGTTGGTTGAAATGATCAACAGATCTCTACTCTGCTTTTATCTTTGTTGATTTTGAGGCTGAAAGGCAAAGAAACCTTTCTAGGTCAAGGACTTCTGACAAATCTCTTGGTGTTAAAATGCAGAAATACAGAGACTCATCAGACATCAAACTACCTGAAAAACCTTATGGTTCTCCTACCAAGCATAGTATAATAGAAACATCCAATTTTTACATATTTAATCTAGTGTCTGTAAAAATTCTGATTGATATCATGAAAACTACAGTGCAATATTAACACAAAGGACATCTGGGATTTATCAAATGTACAGACCAGTTTGAAGTTTAATGTTGTAGTCCATGTTGCTGTAGACATCGATCCTGCTGTTCTGAAACAGTCTCCTTCAGAAAGAGTTTGAAATCAAACTGGGTTGGGATATTTTCTGACCTCGTACTCTGTCAATTTCTTCCTCAAAACTTCTCACTCAAATCCATCTAGGATTGTTGTGGTGTGCCACAAATACTCAGGTGTTTCAATATGGTAATAATTGAGGTGTTTCAGCATGCTGCTTGTTATCCAGTCGAATATGCCTACAATTCATTGTTTTGTCTAACAAATAAACAAGCTATTTAACTGCCAATACACTCTAAACCACACAAACAAAATCGATGGTTTCAGAAATGAACTAACCAGTTTGTGTAGCCTAATCAGCCAAAACAACATTTTCAACGATCAGGAATACACCATCTCCAGCAAACGATCAATCATTTTTTGCTACTCTTCTCAGGAAAACATGATTCACTTCCAGATGTATTTTCACCTCTCCCTAGGTAGTTACTAACCGTGTCTGCTTCCACTCACAAGGTAGTTTATCTGACACTAACACAAATGAACAATCAGGGTAAACAGGTGTATACAGCTATTTCACAACCATTTGAGTACACACCACATTTGACTTAGCTTGGAGTCTTTTAACGGCTAGAAGCACACAACGTAAACAAACAGTACACATGCACTGGAGGCTCACCATGTCCAGGCAGTGAGGGGGTTGTGGGAGGCGTCTAGGTGAGGACCAGGGTCCTGTCACTCAGCCTCTTCATGCAGTCAAACGTCTCTCGGCTGTTGGCCTCTCGGTCAGTCTCACTGTGGGAAGAACACAAGAGCGAGGGAAAAATGTAAACTCCCGGCTTCAAGGAATTTGTCTTAACATTGTATTTCTCTATCATACACATAGGACATGCACATGTTTGTACATTTGTTGCCTCAGGGATATAGATTTAACCTTTGTATTTATAATATCTGTTGCTTATAATGTTGGTGATCCAGGATTGAAAGCTTATTCTAAGCTGTGCTGAATAAACATCGGCTAAAAGCTTAAAATGCGGCGCTGCATTATCCAGGCTAAACTGATCCTCCTAAATGTCAGATTTAAAACCATAGAGCTTCATATTTCACAAATATTAATCACAGCCATTTGTGACATCTTCTCTCAACATCGGCAAAACTACAGTGAATGTAATACACAAGAAATTAAAAAGTGTCTGGAAATATTATATTTTTGCCCACTCAGAGAAGCTGCTTGAGATTATTTTGCAGGTCAGTGTTCTAGTTCATCACAAATGTGTCAGATGGGGTTGAGGTCAGAGCTTGTGCAGCCTGCAGACCACACCAAACTGGAGAACAATTTCTTTATGGAGCTGGTTTTGTGCATGGGTACGTTTTCCTGTTGAAGCAGGAAAGGAACCACTGCAAACTGATGACACAAAGTTGGAGGCACAATTTCATCTAAAACATCACTGTGTGCTGTCGCATTAAAGTAATATTTACCTTCGCTGGGAGATGCCTAGCTCAAACCACACAAAAGGCCCAAAGTCAGAGTTATGAAGAATAAACATTTAATCAATAACATATGGGGGATTCTGACGAAAGAAGCAATTTCAATACATCAACTGGCCTCTGAGAAATTCTATTAATGACTATTCTAATGACTATTTTCAGATTTTTTGTTGAGATGAACCAATTAATCAAATATCAAAAAATAACTTGTGTCTCTGACCTGGAATTTTCACCAGCTTACACAAATTTAACATTGCACTTCTATAACATTGTTGGATTTACAGTGGACAGCTTAAAAGATGTTTATTCCAGCGCCTACAGTGATGCAACTCGCTTGCATTATGCTACAGCAGTAGTGACTAAAGTAGCGTGGAGCTTCTAGTCTGCAGCAGAGATGAGGAGTAGGCTACAGAGGTCTGGTGAGATCAACTCTTCAAACCCCCAGATTTTTTCATTTTCAAACTCTTCAGACACAACTGACATTGACTCAGGTGATGTCACACAGCTCCCTCTTGGGACAACTTGGTACTTTCTTTCTGGGTACTTTCCCAGGAACTTGTCAACAGACGTGCGTAAAATCTGTGGAGTTCCACTTTAAGCATGGACCAGTTAAGCAGGTTTAACAACATTATTATTGTTTTCATATTCAGTTTGTTCACCTAACAAAATTTCATTTCCAAAACGTTCACAATTATGTTCAACTGTTTTTACAGTTTCTCTTTTTTCGCCATTTACGGCATAAATGATCGTCTGACCCGTCATGTACAGGATTTATTTATGCTATGTAAACTTTCCTCTTGTTGGTAAGCAAATCCCAGTATTAAAGTGGATCTGTTACCATGTGTCACATCAGAGTGCAAGTCATTCAGCTTAACTGAACAGAAGCTTTATGTTCAATATGGGACATTTCAAAAACTTGCTTTTCATCCTGATTAAAACTAAACCAGCCTTTGAAAAATACACTCTGTTTTTATTACAAACCACTTAAATTCTGGTGTTGCTGTGAAATTGCTTGAGCATTATCTGGCCGCAGACACACACTAACACATTAATTAAATTACGCAGAATATATTCTCACTATTAAATGCATTAACTGAAGCTGCTTTGCCCACGCGGTCAAATGCTAATGAGATGTGAGCCTGAGCCTGTGGTGAAACCGTGTGGTGGTGCTGGTGTTGGTGGAGAGAGCGCGAGCACTGCTGCTGTGTGCCACCCTGGGGGAATCGATGGGGTCGAGCTGAGCGGCAATTAGATTCTCCGTCACCTTGACCTTGTTTTCAATGACAGCAGAGCAGGCAGATGGTGGTCACTGCTACAGCTCTGCCTTTATTATCTGTTCTGTTTGAAGAACGAGTTTAAGCATCCAGTCAAATAAACACAGGGTGAAAATGTTTGAAGAGAAATATCAGGAAAAAGGATGTTGATCAATACGGCACAACAATTACTGGGCCAGCTGCAGCGATTTCTGCCTTTCAAAGCCCCATGTTCCTGCTTCAGCCCCGTTTTGGAACAAAAACTCCCCAAACAGCGCAACTTCAAAGCATTTACAACTACTCAATAATGGAGGACGTTGCTACGTGTGAGAGACCAGGAACGCAACACATGAATGCTAACAAGACTTATTCTCACACCGAAAGCAAGGAGAGAAAGGCAGAGCTGTGTTTCTGCCACAGTATTCAGTTTGATGATACATCACCTCTTTACGACACATTTCTGCTGCATCTCTGCTCTAAACTGGACTGCACGTCTCTGATCGGAAAATTTGACTTAACTGACTGTTAGAGGAGGAAAAGGGTAGAAGAGACTCCAGGGGTACCTATCATTGATTAGTTTGATCTGGTATGTGAACAGCCTGGATTCAAAACGATTTAGAAATTCAAAACTGAGACACTGTACTCCTTGCAACCAGATCTTTATAAATGAATCCTTATTTCCTTATTCAACAAGCACACCTACTATGATGTATGTGAGGGATTTTACTTTTTTCCCATCAAAATATGTCCTGAAGATCCAGTAGAACATGCTGAAAGCTGAGAGGCTCAGATACTTTAAGAAATATCAGAATTTAATTGAAATGTAGTCCAGCTAGCCGTTTTTCACAGGTAAATCACATTTCATTAATTTTTTTCTCTTTTTCAATGAATTAATTGAATCCTCAGGTTGCATCTCAAACCATACTTTCCTTTTGCACAACATGCCGACAAAAGACAGACGAGGGAAGTGTTGTGTATACCAGGCCAACAGTGAGGCAAGGAACATTTCCTTATAAGTTTCCTCATGTTTTGAAGTTACCTTCAACTTTCAACCATGTTCAACCCAAACATCTCTTGACAGTTAGTGAAAGTATGCTCAGCTCTGCCACTAATGGCAGCATCACTGAGAGGCAGGAGCAAAAGGAAGTCAGGTGATGTTATTGTAAGGCGACAAAGTCGACTAAGAAAGGAGGTCTGGGTGGATGGATGAGTTCACAGGACACTGAACAGGATTTTCATTCAACCTTTTTTTTTTTTTTACATGAACACAATTCTTACCTCACCTCTCACCATGATGACAAAGCTCCCTGTCCTTAAAAAATTTACTTATTTCAACCCAAACCACGATCCTTTCTTAAACTATAGAAGTTAAATCAAAAAACAGATTTTGTTTTCAGCAGTGATGCTCTGCCAAGGCACAGAAAAAATACTGATGTCCTGTTGATGGGAACCTCAAATAAAAACAAAAGCTGAACAATGTCATACACTGTGAACATGTGAATCAGCCAGCAGACTATGCTTTAACCTAATCAATTTCTATTTTAAGCACAGCAAATATACAATGTCCTTTTGACTCACTGATTCCTTTTTCACTTGTCTTAAAACAAACTTAAAAACTAAAACTAAAAGAGTGTTCTGACTTATTTGGGTTTACACTCTGTCGTTGGACTTTGACACACCCCAGGTCTCTCTCTCTCTCTCTCTCTCTCTCTCTCTCTTTTTCTTCTATCAGATATCTGATTAGATATGCAAAGTGATCGGACTTGCATTGGAATATAAAATACAAGTCTGCTGCTATGTGAAAACAAACAAGATGTGACAGACAGGGAGAGCAGGAGAAAGCTATACTGACATAATTACAGCCTGAGGAGACAGCAGTGAGGACATTGGGTGATGGAACAGCAATCATTTCAACCAAAAAACCCCAATAAATAGTGAAACACACATGGCACAAGGACAATAGGACCTACAGGGCCATCCATGACTGTGTATACTTGCATACAGTATTCTGCCGCTCTTTTAATAAATTCTCCATGTGGGCTCATTTTCTAATAACCTTTCATCTCCCTGAAGAGGGAAGGTGATTAAACGAAGATAATTAAGAATACAGCAATGACTTTTTAAGGACGTTGACGGGGCTGCAGTAGCAGCAGATGGTGAGCTCAGCATGTGACAAGAGACAATGCTGATGAAAAAAAAAACAGGCTAGAGAGTGCGAACACGTAAGCGAGGATGTTTTTTTTCCCTCTGAATAAAAATAGACTTTGTACATAACTCTCACGAGTCGTCCTGACATGCTTTTACAGCAAGAAAAGCCAAAACAGTGAACGGCATACACACTGGGTCCTTTAAACTCATCTATTCCCTTTAAGTCAGGTTTATTTGCATAGCCCTTAATCACAGTTGCAGTCTCAAAGGGCTTTACTACGCCCACATTATGAGACAATAAATGAAAACGACACACTGCAGCCTCAGAAGCTCGCTGAGAACAAAAACCCTGCGTGAGCTTTTTCATTTTATTTCACCAAACTGTAATTAACATCATTAAAGTCCAGTCAAAGACAAATGTTTGCATCAATTAAGCTGTGAGAGAAAAAATTAGGCTCACTACCATTTAGTGCCATGTTACACATGTAATGCTTTGTTGTGTAAGTAGTGTAAATGAGCTTGGTTGGTTATGAAGACCTGGTTATTTATAACTGAGGAGGGCCAGAGCTGGGCACCGAATCTGTTCTGGGTAGAGGTTCATGTCTCTGTGAGGCAGAGCAGGAAGGGCTTTCAAATGGCCCCAATAACATGAAGAATACAACTACAGTTTCATTTGAAATTAGGGGTGTGACAATACACTCAGCTCACGAGAAAAGGCGACAGACGATATTGGGTTCACAAGAACGAGGCAAGATTTCGATTTTCAGTTCTACTTTCTGACTGAGTATGAATTCTCATGTGCAGTAAGAATATGTAGGCAGTGTAAAAGGTTGTGCCACAAACTCAACTGTCTGGCTCCTCTCCTGTATGGTTTCCCATGAGTCTATTCAGACCTTATAACTGTGCCATTATCAAAATTAGTACTCTCTCAATACTTGAAGTTCAAACTGAGACTGACCAAATTTCTCTTCGAGCATGATACAGAGCCGGGAGCTGGCTACAACTACACTGCCCAGCCTAAGGTATGGCCATGCTCTTTTTTAAGGATATAAGCATGTCTACGATTTCTGGCAGCAGTTGAGACCTTTGGGCACTAACTATGTCTCGTGCAGTTGAAAAGACACGCTCACTTAGAACGGAGGTAACAGGGATGGAAAGGTTACTTCGGTTCCAATGTGCGGAGGAGTTGCTGTTTTTCCGCCACAGAAAATGGCCTCATATCAGCTGCAATGAAAACACTGATGTCTTTCGTCATTGCCTTGGCTCTGGCACTTGACTGTGGAAGTTGACGTGGAAAGGCGTTTGCTTGGTTGACTCCGTCATGCTTGCTGCTGCTCTGTCTGTAATGTACTGATATCGCGAGACAGCTTTTC
Source organism: Lagodon rhomboides (assembly GCA_039737535.1). Lineage (NCBI taxonomy): Eukaryota > Metazoa > Chordata > Actinopteri > Spariformes > Sparidae > Lagodon > Lagodon rhomboides. Next base: position 16,207,673 of record CM077791.1, on the reverse strand, counting down.
ACCTCAATGAGAAATAGCATCCCATTCGAGATCTCATGCTGTTCAGTCTCTAGTGTAAAATAGCTAATTAAATAATATAAAACAAAAAAAAAAATATTGGGTCCTGTATTTTTCTGTTTCCCTTGTCTTCAATTGCAAGGCTCATATAATCTCTCTATGTCCTTCACACAGTAGGAGTAGTCATATCGTCATCGCAATATTGAAGGGTGTCATCGCACATTTTGCTCATATCGTGCAGGCCTAATGGACACATATATGCAGATTGAAAGGCTGTCAGTCCGACTGAATCATGAGTCAGCCTTAATTTTCCTGCAAGATCATGTCAGATGGCAGACAAAACTGCATAGTGAAGGCAAGGAAACCAATCTAATTGCTGATGGTGTTATCATATGGCCATAACATTGAGGAATTATTTCATAATGCTGTGTTAAACCACAAAACTAAATGTTACAAATATATAAACTATTGAAGCCTACAGCTGCGTATACATTGTATGACTCATCTTAGATCCGGACAGAAATTAAGCATCATCAGGTGTCGATGGCTAGGACCGATCAACTGCTCCCGACTATCTTTCAGATGTTTGGATGAATTTCTAACATGTCAGAAATTGTGGTTGGCCATCGTCAGGCTATCACACGATTGAAGCAGAGCCTGTGTCAATTCCTCAAGTTCTTCTTAATAATATTCACTCGGTGTCTCGCTATGGGATGCAGCCTCCTGCAGCCCTATCAGAAGCATTTATCTCAATCCGCCAATTCTGATTGGCCGGTGGAAATGTCCATCCGCAACGCACCCAGTAGTCCCACCTACTATATATACTGTGCGCGGATAACAGTTCCTTAATTCAAAACCTCTTCTCACCCTTACATCTTATCTCACGTTGGAGCCTTCACTAGTTTAACAGTCCACCAGACGGGTCTTTTGCTAGCTTCCGTTATCAGGCTGATGTAATGGAAGAAAAAAAAATGTAGGAACCAGTTGTGCTCTGCATTTCTAGTTAGAATTTTCCTTTGTTCAATGTGCTGAAGTAACTGACACTTTCAACTAGGCCTGCACGATATGAGCAAAATGTGCGATGTGCGATGACACCCTTCAATATTGCGATGACGATATGACTTGCGATAAATAAGAAAATATTTAAGTTTGCATACAGTTCCTGTGTCTTTCAGATTTTTCTGCATTAATAGATTCCCTGCTTTGAGGTACTCTTAAACACTTGCACTTGCATGTATAATAGGAAGTACTCTTACTGTGTACTTTTAGAGTAATCCTCGCTTTAGTAGTCAGCAAGTAGTCTATGAAGTACTTAGTTCAGTAGCACATGAATCTTGGACAACGTACGGAAAATAAGTTTTATATTCGACTTCAAAGTTGGGCGAAATATCCTTAATCTTGTGATCTGATCAGGATTTTGACAAAGGATTACTCTAAAAGTACACAGTAAGAGTACTTCATATTATACATGCAAGTAGTCTATGAAGTACTTAGTTCAGTAGTACAAGAATCTTGGACAACTTATGGAAAATACGTTTTTTATTCCACATCAAAGTTCGTCGAAATATCCTTATTCTTGTTCTCTGTTAAGGATTTCGACCCAGGATTACTCTAAAAGTACACAGTAAAAGTACTTCATATTATGCATGCAAGTAGTCTAGGAAGTACTTAGTTCAGCAGTGTATGAATCCAAAACTACTTATGGAAAAAAAAAATAAAAAAATTCTCACGTCGTCCTTTACTTTGAAATCCGGAAGGATACCATCGTGATACCTTCAGCTCACTCCCGGGAATAATTACTGTAAAAGTATCGTAAGTTTCATGGGTCTGACTGAGAGACTGCAGTCTGCCCCACAGTCACTACCAGCAGCTCTTCAGAGAGGTTTCATCATGAATACCGTAAATGTTAGAAGATTCGCGCACTAGAACAGAATGTGCGGCTGGTTTGTCCAAGCAAACACGAACCACGGCTGACTTGACCGCAGTCTCTTAATGGTGGTGCAGCAGGTGGTGATGGGGATTGGTGGTGTTACCTCTGGACGTTGCTACAACTGTTCTGCAGGTCCTACACAGTACCTGAGTCTGTAAATTGTCTTCTGACTTGAGTCCAAAGTATCTCCAAACCGCAGAGCTGCTATTTCTTTTTGCCACAAGCGTTTCGTCGGCATTTTCTACCATAGACATAATATACGTATATATACGTATATTATGTCTTTGTTTTCAACGGTCTGCTCTCCTGCCTCATGGTGTGCATGCATTGCCCATGTGTTCAGGGCCGCATCTGATTGGCCAAATGTCACAAGCTGACTGTGAAAGCATGGCAGATGTAAACAAAACTTACCGCACCAGCTTTTGCGATGGGTTTATCGCGCACGTTCACATCGTGATGACGATGAAAATACGATTAATCGTGCAGGCCTTGTGTCCATTATAAAATAAATGATTAAATAAATACATGTTTTGTACTGTGTCTTTGGTAGTTGAACAGGTAGTAGTCAGATGTAAAATAAAATAAAACAGACTCTGTATAGTCTTTTCTATATTCTTCAGATAAGTCAGTTCTGATGGCCATACACTGAATTGAAACAAATAAATGCAAGCGAATTGAGGAGGAGCAGTAAACCTGTTGTCAGACAGAAGGCTGGAGGTTGGCAACACAACTGGCAGGCTGTAAGGCGATGTAAGAGATTACCAGTATTGCAAGAGCAACAGAAAGTCTACTAAGATATGAATGATGCCTTCAGATCAACAAACAAAAAGAATAACACAGTTTTTGACTGTTGCAACAAACTGCTCAACATATCATTTTTAAACATTCAGACGCAAAAATTCCCTCTGACAGCCTTGATTGTGATGTGGGCAAGACACCAAGGGTTGTTAGTTACATTCACAGTGGTTAGTAAGGCTGTAACACCACCAGAGTCAGAGGTCAGACTGCAGTCTTGCTAAAAATGCAACCACTCATGCCGCTTTAATGCACTCTGGACAAAAACGTCCACCAAATGGCTGTGCTCTGCCACTCCAAGCCATCACATCCTCAGGTATTCTCTGCCTAATGCCTCCTCCTGCCTCTCCTGTCGCCAGCCTCCATTTTGAGGAAGGTTAGATGAACCCTGTGAGGGTATTATTCTAGGGCTGTGTTTATTTAGGTCGTTTTCACTGCGGGGGAACTTTTATGAGCAGGCTTTTATGTTCACACAAGACTTCAAATAATGGCCTGTACAATCCTGCTAGCTTGCACCAGGCGGGATGGAAAGTAAAAAAAAAAAAAGGGGAAAAAAAAGCCTTGTTCCCTCATACAAAGCTTTTTGTGACTAATATTTGATCTGACAACAAAAGGCGATATAGACTTTCATAATAATCCAAGTGCCCGAGATCCCACATTTTCCAACACTTTAGGCATTTTGCTCTGAAATGACGCTTTCAAACTTAAAGTACTCCCAACACGAAAGCTAATCAAAAATAATATCAGAATAAATTGGCAGGATTACATCAAATCCCAACTTGTAAATAGGACGGGAGGTAAGAGGAGGTCCGCTCTGTCAGGTAATCCAGAATGACCTTCAGGTAATGAGATCTTCTTTTTCTAAAATGGACAGACACTTTTTGGAAATTACTTCATTTATTTGCAGCATGATGCTGCCTCGCCTTACACATTAAGGCTCTACATTGTGATGTGCAGAAATATGAACAGCAGCCTTTGTGAATGTTAACAGCACAGAACTTATTTCATTGTGTGTGCAGATTGCAGAAAATTAGATTTAGGATGTGTGTCACATTTTCTGCAGAGACAGAATATTATGTGTGCTGCTCAGTGTAGATGAGGGATCATGTGAGGCTATGATCACACAAAAACAGATTTTATTTGGGTCTGAAACGTAGTTGAAAAGGTTTACTTGCTTCACACGTTTGATGTTGGGGCTCATCATATGTTTTTCAAACAGTTTTGTCCCTAATAACTTACATTTGGTGAGCAACTGGGCACAATGATACTTTGACTTGAGAAAAGGATGAGGGAGGGATTGAAATGTCAGAAAACAAGAGAATGTTGAGCGCCACAATGCAAGGTTTTCTGTGTACTACCTTTCAATTCAATTTGTTTGACATGAAACATAAAAAGGCATAAAACTATCACATTAAGAAACAAGAACACTGAATTAGACTGAGTATTTCATAACTAGCTACTTACATAGCTTATATAGCTCCAAATCACAAGTTTGTCCTAGACGATTTTACGGCATCTCTCTTAATGGCCTTGATAGAAATTTAAAACAACACAAAAACACTTGAATACCTATAACTCTAATTAAGCATTTGAAACACATTACATGCAACCGCTGACTTGATGCAGGGTAAGTAAGCTGGAGATGGTACACAAGGCTGTGCTGAAGTATGCACAGACTGCGTTCACACATTTCGCCCCAAACGCACACCACTCTCTTTTCGGTATAAAAGTACACTACCAGACTATGTGTGGTTTAGATGAGGTTTGTTTGAGAGTTGAGGGTGGAGGATGTGAAGGCAGGTCAGGAACATACAAACTACTTATGTGCACTTAATTTCAAGAGCAATGTGAGTCCTGACCTGCTAACCTGACACAATCTCTCCAGCTTTCTTCTAACGTGTTGGTGCTCACACCAGCACTGTAGAACAGCAAGCAGATCATAATGTATTTTGGTGCAGGTACTGTAACCCTGAACATTATGACTCCTTACAGAAGAGCAACATATTTCATCGGCTGCACAAATTATCTGTGATCTCCTCGCAGAGCCGGAGATGTCTGACTCTGCTGCAGAGCCAATAAACCTGACTACAAATGTTATATAAGTGAGCCACAGCTGGTAGGGGGTGGGCTGCAGAGGAAACAACACAAGGCAACATGGACACAGACGTAACTCAGACAGGAAGGCTGGTACTAATAGGGACATGATTGGGTTTACCTTTAAGAAATACCTTAACAATATCCCAGCATGCTCTGGTTTTGTAGTCTGATCCCGAGTAGCAGTTTAAGAATGGACAACACTGCATTAAAATCTGAGCCATCTGAGACACATAATATGTTGAATTAAATGACGGCCAGAAAAAAGGGAGACTGTCTCAAGAGCTGATAACATTTTGAAAATGTGATAAAGGAGATGAAAACAAGCTTAAAAAGCCTGTATGTGTGAAAAGTAATCAAAATAAGTTAAGGTGTTAATTAACATCTACTTGTCCCTCTAAATTTTCTTAGGCGGCTGACAGAGCTGACGTAACTATCTTTGTTAAGAAACTTCTCAGACTAGGATCTGCAGATTTCCTACACATTTGTTTGTAGACAAGATGTGAGATCAGATCTGGGTCTCCAGAGAAGTAATAATTGGAGAGCGACTGCTCCAAACATCAGGCACCATCGAGGCTGAAGAGTCCTGACGCCTGCTTCAGTATTTTCACAAACAGAAGTTATAACAGAGCATATCTACTATAAATCCTTTAAAACATTGGCTGCTTTTGCTCGGTCCCTCTATCTACAAGCTTGTGGCATTGTCTCTATAGCTTAGTGTGACATATACTGTTATCTAATTTGGGATAGACATGTTTTTGTGAAAAAGTTAGAGAGAAGTTTTATACAACTACACATTGTCCCTGTGTCACTTTCGATTGCACAGTAAATGTTTGTATATGAATGGAAGGAGGAGCGTGTCAGTCAGGGTTTTGCCACACTGCACTCCATCCTTAGCCCTAAACAAATTGTTGACCCTGGGAGAACTTAGCCCTGTTTCTCACATGAATTGTTCACCTTGAGTAACCTAAGCCCGGTGGCGATACGAGTCACACTGAACTCCGACTAGCCCTGGGTTAAATGTCTGTTGGAACACACAGCTACAGCACAATGTTAGCATTCTACGATGCTGCATGACTTCTCTGTTTTACCCATTTCACGCTGTCACCTTTGAGCCCTGTGTTTAGTCTGTTTTCAAGGGATAACCCTGCTCTGGAGTAGGATCTGCAGATCCTGGGCTAAAGTCAGGGTTAACCCACTTTGGAGTGCTAAAATGATGATGATGGCGTTGTCCATCACCCGATGGCTGGCAGTCATCGACAACTGAGCCTTGCACTACCGTAACATAATGACTTAAATGTACCTAGTCTTTTTTGTGGCTTCGTATACTCAACACAATGACTCGCACAAATGCAAATAACAGCACACGATGTTGTACACAGTTGTACAAATGACAAGTGACAGAAGTCGTTCTGGGGGGGGATCAAAAAAAGGCAGCTGGAGAGAGAAGTTCAAACTTTGCCTACTGTCACACTTCCACACACCTGACCAGTCACAGTGCAAAGTGGGCGTAATGGTCAGTTTTAAAAGTTTTAGACATATCTGAAAGGTGTGGGAGAGGGGATTTTGGACACTGTTGAAGTACTGTACTTGAGTGAATGTACTCTGCACTATGCAACTCTTGTTAGGATGTTGGATAAGTGCAGCGAATTGTGTGATCTCTGTATTACATGTCATCGGTCATCTTACAACAAACCTGTTCACCGACGATAAGGTGTTCTAAATCTGCACTATTAAAGTCGTGCTGCGTTGGCTATTGGCAATTTCTGGTGACAACAATCACCTGGTCTATTGATACGAAAGAAGAAGTCTAAATATTTTAAAGATGAGGCAAGGTTTGAAGTTACGATCCTGATTTTTCAGTGAATTTATGGACACTACACTTTTATGTAAGAGAAAGCTGCACTGATTCTATATAAGTGATGTCTGTGAGTTCTGATTCAACAGAAGCAGGAAGTGAAATAAGTGTGCAATTTTTGAGGCAAAATGCATCAATCGGGCTTAAACCAGGAGACAGAATTTAACAATTTTAATCTTTCCTGTTTTGGACAGTACAAAAGCCTCCACGTGATAAGAAAAATGGACAGACTGCCAAATCTGAACATAAAGCTTTTGGCTGGTGACTCATGGCTTGTTTCCACCCAGTGAGCGGGCCATGCCAGACCTCTCCACAGACTGGTTAGCATCTGAGCTGAACAATAGTCTTACCAGCAGACTGAGACAGCTATCTGTATGGTCACCTGAAGTCAGGGGTCCCTGGAGGAACCTGCTGCAGAGGTAAAGGTCGGACGGGCCCTAAAGCGACTTTATAAATGGGTGACGCCCACACAGAGGGATCAGGAAACACAGCTGCTTTGTTATGAAACAGCAGCTTCAGTGGTTTTATTTTTTCAGCAGAGGATTAGTCCTTCATTAATGCATTAATGGATCAGTGCTGCACTGTGGGCCTGAAAACATCCAAGTAAGCACAACACTCTCATCTCTGTGCTACTAAAAGCAGCAGCAGCAGTGTACGTGTGTGTCTCAAATTGACAACAGTGTGTGTTTTAGTTGGCTGTTTTCGTGTATTAGGCATGTGTCATGATTGCTGTTGATCCAAAAAATAGATCTTCTGTTAGGAAATAAAAATGTTTTTTTTTTTTCAGTTCAAAGTCTTTAACTCTACGTACGTACGTACATTTGTTGTCATGCTAAATGACAGCTGTTCCCCACATGTGAAAAACAACTGAGCCAATCAGAGCTTTGAAAGCCAGATTAGGAACGTCTACGTCATCTTCCCATGCCAGAGCCAGAAAAACGGCCACAAAATGGCAGCAGGCACAGATGACATTGAGACAGCTGTACAGGTTGATGCAAGGTGACTTACATAAAATCACTATCTTTAAATCTGCATATTTATCCCACTGACATAAAAAATGAAATCTCCTCCTTTCCACCACTGCAATTCTGTGCTGTCTGTCACTGGCTACTTTGGGTAAAATAACAACCACCCACTTTAGCCTGTACTAATCAATGCTTGTATATTAACAATGGATCAAATGACAGTCTGTCATGTGTAAGGTGTTGTTTGTAATGGCAAACCTTTGAGAATTGTAACTATTTCCACGGTTTTCTTCTACAAAGTCTTTCTAAATGTCTGTTTTAGTTTCACAGCCCCCAACTTGACTGTCTTGGTTCACTCTCATTATACTCATTAACCTCTTTTCTAGCTGCAGCAAGCAACCTAAAACAAGCTCTAAAACCAATTGCACACAACCAGCAAACAGCAGACAGACATAGTTGGGGACTGGCTGGTGAAGATGTTGGAACATTTAGCAGGGAAGGAACCAGATATTTCTCAGATTTGCCTTTCCGGACATTGTAACACTCTTTGGAGATCTAATCAAATTAGTCAGTTAGTCAGTGAATAAAGCTTTTTCAAACAATCTAAAAAGGTTTCTCTGTAAGGAAACATCCTGTATAACACTTTGAATGTCAGAATAAGGTCATAAAGTAGAAATGTAACCACCAGTCTCTGCATCTCCCAGATAAAACCATCTCTGTATCAGCGAAGACTCAAAGGAAGATTTCTGCCAGGAAATTATGAGAAAGAACAGAGCGCTACAGCTCCCTCCGTCAGACCTGCTTTATTATTCTAGTGCACCGAGAGAAGCTTGCCGTGCATTTTTATTGCTTTCTATAACATCTTCTTTATTATCCTTACACTGTTTGTAAAGCACTTTTGGCTCTGCTTTGGAAAGTTTTATGTATAGCAGATTAAGTTAACATTTCTTTCTTGTAGGTGTGTTTCTGTTTACGAGTGTGTGTCAGTATGAATCTCTGGAGGAAAATACCGTTTTTTACTGTGGATGTTTGATGACAATAGGAGGGTCTCTATCCTATTTAAAAGGATCAACCTGCGTGCTTTAAGGTTTTCCTTTAGTTTAAGGTGAAACCATGTACACTATGCACACACGCTTTATGAATACAGTTTTAATTTGGGTATATTTCCCCTACTAATTCAAACATACATTGGTTTATTCTAGCCATTATATAGTACGAAAAGTAATTTATGAAATCTGTATTCATCTTTATCAAAAATATATATAAAAAAAGCATGCCAATACATTTTCATATTGTATGGGAATTAAATCAATGACGCCTGAAATACTAGAAAATATTAAAATGTCTAAAAGCAACATGGCTCAAAAAATAGTCAGTTATACAAATTTGCATGATCCGTAGTAAATTGGCTAAAACTTGCAAAACCACCAGTCTGATCCTCAGATATAAGTTTATTCATCAGCCATATTACTGTACATCAAACAGAGCAAGAAGTTAATCTACTACAACTACTCGGATATCATACTGTTAAAGATGTTTATCAAAAACAACTATTTTTCACTTTTTGTTGATTCTGGCAGCTACAAGTTTTCTTTTTTAAAGCAACATTAAGTAACATTTTTACATGAAAATAATAGCTTCAAAATCCTTTTAAAGGAACATCGTCTTGAATGGTGTCTCTGTGGCAGCCACTCTGCTCCCTTATAAGGTGTAGTGTGGTGTATAATGTAACTTTAGTGAGAGGGTAGTGTTACACACATGTTTATGGTATGTTTAGAAAAATACTTGACTGTAATGCAGCCTTTAAAACAAGAAAAAAGGAAACTCTTATGCCATATCACGATATAATGATATCCAAAATCTAAGATGATATCAAGAGTCTCATATCACGATAACGATATATGAAAGTATGTACGGCCCAGACCTACCACATAATTATGGTAAATGGACTTGCATTTACTGAGTATAGTTCTTTACTAGTCTGTCAACTACTCAAAGCGCTCTACATCACTTGTCACATCCACTCATTCATACACAGAATCATACATGGCAAAGGGCATCATGCAGATGCCACCTGCTCATCAGGAGTGATACAGCACTTCCTATCCAAAGCGTCCCATGACTTTTTTTATGCTCAGCCATTCACACACTGATGGAACAGCCATCGGGAGCACTTTGAGGTTCAGCATCTTGCCCAAGGACACTTTGACGTGCAGTCAGGGGATCCAGGGATTAAACCACCTTCCAATAAGTGGACAACTCAATATATCTCCTGAGCCACAGTCGCCCTTTCTAGGTTTCCAAGGAAATTATTGAGCCTGAGGCACTGTACTAAAGTACAGTGTAACAAACAGCATCAACCAGAAGTCCATTAATTCCTCAGCGACCAGAGAAACAAGATTTAAGCTAATTAACTGTTAGCTGCTCATAACGTGTTGAGGATCATCTACAAGATGGAACTAGCTAGAATAACAAAAAACAAAAAAAAAGCTGGACTGGCTGTAATACAGCAAACACAGCTGCTTACAATAAGCCTCTGAAACCGACAGTCAGGACATCCCCACAATCGACTCATTAAACGACAACAAACAAGGCAGTCAGGAGACTTTAATGTGTGTGTAGCTGCAGTTCACCTACTGGACCCAATTTCAGCTCCCTGCACTGCTAACAACCAATCAGAACAGAGTGACTCATGAAGCAGGTCACCTGCAGTGTGTGCAAGCAGCAGGCAGTATGTGTGTGTGTGTGTGTGTGTGTGTGTGTCTCAGCCAGGTAATGGAGACATCATATGCCCGTGCACGGCTGACCGCTCAGAGCTCTGCCCTGAGCAGCTCACAGGAGAGTCAACCTGGACAGACACTCACAGAACATTGTTACTTACTAAACCTCTCTGCTTCGTCCCATCAGATGTCTACATCTCTATGTTGCTGGAGGATTTTATATTTGAGGAAATGACTGCCTACATCATTCATACATATTACTACATATTCTGTACAGTAACAATTTGACATTTTGCAAACAATGTTTTATTTTTACAACGCTTTAGGGTAACAAAGCTGAAGAAGTTAAGTGAAAACATTTTTATTCAGACACTTGAATGCAGCATTAACATCACAGCAATCTGTATTCGTAGCGATGGATTCTGACAACGAAAAAGTGGATCAATATTGTAAATAAACCACAAGGCCAAATTTTGTTACTAGAGCCCAACCTACTCGATATGTGGGGCCGATGCCAAAACTGATATCAGGGAATGAAAAGTTCTGATTGAGACAGCGGCCAATTTACACGGATTTCAAGCAATAATCCCTCTGATGTGGTTATCAAACACTTGTGACAAGGATATGTATTGGAAGCGGGAGCAATTTAATAAAACATGATATTTTGGAAACAAAACAAAGAGCTATGTTGCTATGACTGCCACTTGTTGACTACTGTTGATGTCACGTTTTCAGTTAATAAAAATCCGGAGTTTCACCTCATTGGCTGAACCTTCCTCACATAGGATTCCCTTCTTTTTTTAGTGCAGTCTTACATACAGTATTTGGACATACATGGACAGAATTAAGTTTCTTTCCCAGACTTGCCTGGGAGCCCTCTGTAAACTCTGAATAAAGTCCCAGAGTGAGAAGCTAATTATAATATCCAGCAGCGTAGTATTGGGCACCGGTCCAGCCAGCCTTCATGGGCTGAAGCCAATTCACTACATCCATTCACCTCATACAACCCACTGCCTGGCAGAGAGTTAGCACAGAGTTAAGACTTCTCGCCTCACTGTACCCAAGCAAAACTGCTGCCACAACACCTGCGGTATCAAATAAAGCTGTGATCTGCACTTCTAAATCCACTCTCCAAGTTTGAAGCAGCCAGGCTCACACAGGATGGCAGGGAGATGAACCAGCCACCTCTACTGTGGTCTTATATGCCGATTCTAAAAAACGGAGCATCGGACTCTTTTTAAACATAGAGTTAAAAAGTTACCCTTTTTAAATATAAAGTCTCCAAACGCTATGTGCTGTCTTGCATGAGACAAGAATTTTGACATCAACTAGACTTTGGCATGAAAATACAAACTTAATAAAACAACTAACTTGTGCTTTATGTGTTCTGCAGAAACCTTTAAACTCAGTTTTACTTTGGTTATTGAAGGAAATGGTATGGAGAAGATTTTACAAATTCCTTTTTGAGTTAAGAAAGTTTCCCACCACCTTTATATCCCTTACAAAAACCTGTCTGGATAAAAATTAAATCCAGAAAATCCAAGCTGAAACAAAGTATATTCTACTGAGTCTTTTAATCGATGACAGCGGTGTTGCCTATTATAAGAGGAAATTCGGTGTGAGATACCAAATGCAGCATCCAATAACAAAACATTTTTTTTGCTCAAGCTACGGTCCGAAAACATCAGCTTTCTTGACTCCCAAAATCCTCCTCAGTTGACACAAAATGGAGTTATTACGAAACACAAACCAGGCAGCTTAATAAGTCATGAATCAACTCTCTCTGTCTAATTTAACTGCCACTACATATTAAAGCTACTAATTTTCCTTTAAAAATGATCTCTGGGAGTTTCAGCCTTTACTCAGCCATTGAAAGCAAAGACAGAAAAAAGACCAGTCAGGAGACAAAAAGAGGACGACATGAAACAAAGAACTCCTGTCAGACTGAAACGCCAGTGTTTGTACAGATTTTAAAGACACAATCAAAGTCAATCTATAACGGTGACCCCATCCTGCACGAGCATACAATCTAACCAATAAAACCAATATAGACTTTTGAGCAGTTCCACCTTTCAGTCCCTGTATTGAAACATTTTTTTTTCTTAACAGAAGTGCAAGAATTCAAGGTATTCACTTCATTGAAATTCTACCAGTGCATTTTCATGCAGCTTCCAGCACATCACCATTTGACAAAGCACTTGATGATTTACAATTTTAGATATTCCTTCACTCTCCAATATCCTGTTTAACAAGCAATGAGATTTCATTAGGGAAGTAAAGATTGCATTTCATTGTGTCTTTAAAGAGCAACTCCTCGCTGGATTTCAGAAGGAAGAAAAACAGCTATGCAATTAACACATCGACACCAGCAGCTTTTCCTCCCTACAGAGTCTAGTGTGAAGTTACTCTCTAAAGCCACATCCACACAACGCTGAGAAAATCTGAAAAAGAAGCTTTTCTCTAAATTTGGCCCTCCTGTCGAGAGTGAGCTGACATTTTCTGCAACCAGAATTTGGTGCTTTGGGATAACAGTCTCCGGAGTTTATAATCAGCAATATATTAATATTATATACAGTTATCATGATATGAGACCAGACTGTATACATATGTATCAAATTTCTCATTGTGTTCATATTTTTGTCAAAGTATCAATAGTCATCCCAACAATATTATCACAATGTTGATATTAAGTGTATTTGGTCACATAAATATTGTGATATTTGATCTTGATCCTTCCAAAATATTTGGACGTATTATGTGTAGTGATGTAGCCTAAAAATATTGCAATACCATTTAAAGGCCAGATCCCCCAGCTTTACATTAACTGTTAATTACTATTTTGTTCTTCTTCAAAAACAGAACAATAGAAGTTACGTAATTGTGGCTGGCTTTAAGTATAAATGGAAGCAGAACAGTCACTCAACATGTTCAGACTCAGTAGAGTCTCTGGGATGTCTGTCCCACTGTGCTGTTTGACAACTGAGCGATGAGAAGAAAAATTAATGCAACTGTTTTGCTTTTGTTTAGGTCTCCAGTACTGACTAAGATCTTTACAAGGCTGACCTAAAAAGACTGGTGTGTTTTGTTTTTACATGTGAAGAGCATTTTCAGATTTAGCCAGCTGAGCCACCAGGACAGCCCGACACACAGCCCGAGTAAACCCCCCTCAGTGTCAGAGCCTAAATACACCATGAGCAACACAAAGAAAGTTGAGCTTTTATCTCCTCAGCTGAGCCCTGGGAGCTTTTGCGGGTCATGATGCAATTCCCGGACTCCAGTGAGCTCAGGTAAAGCTGCGGGAGAGTCTCGTCTGAAGCAGCACAGTCCACTAATGGCTTTCATTAGTGCAGCTCTGGATGCACAGCATTCATCCCGGACTGCACATCATCACTCTTACAGCTCACGTACCACTATCAAGTGTAAAACATGAGGTCCTTGAACCAGCCTATCACGACACATCCTCTCCTCCTGACCTGTAGCACTTTAACCTGTCCAGATGAACTCAGAGTTGATTTTTTCAAATCTTTATTTATTTAAGCATTTCTAGTTTCTCCAGACTTCACCTAGATTTGAAGATTTGATTGTGTTGTTCAGCGACAAGTAATATTGGTAGTGTGGCTCTCAACACGGCTGTGTCACAGACGAATGAGACAAATCTCAAATCTGCAATTTCTTTTTACTTATTGGCCTGTCTATACACCATCTGTACAAAGCTGATATTGGCCAATATGTCACCCGCTCATATATCGGCTGGGCCCTAATTACAAAGTAAAATTACATATTCTGCGATAAAAGATGTTATCCATATCCACCACACCTACGTCAAACCTTTCTCATGGCCTCCATTATACTGTCTTGTGAGAGTGGAAAAGCCTGTGAAACCAATTTAGGACCACAGAGAGAAAGTAAAACTCTCCACTAACATCAGGTTCACCTTTTCATTAGCCATGCTGCTCTGTCATCCACTGTGACCCCACTAGCTACTCAGCAGTAAGAGAAACTCTGTTTTTTTCCTGTTTAAATCAGTAATAAATGGTAATAATCCAAAAATTATGTGTAGAAGAAAATTCATTGCAGTTTTCTTCCGTCGTCATGTAGTCATGTTCAGGGATTGCTGTCAGCCAACAACATGATACTAAATAAAAGGCCAAATTTGAATCCATGTATCAGTCTAACCTGAAATCCATTTTTTATGCTTATCCAGACTTGTGAGACTTGTGTACAAGCTCTGTCCTTCACCTGGTGGATCTCGCTGAATGTGCCAGCACAGAAGTGGATGTGAAGACGGTCCTTTCATGTTGCCAGAGCAGAAACGCCTGCGTGAATATTTCAATCCCTGTGAAATTGCTGGCAAAGCTGCTCTGCTTCTCTGCGTGTCTTTTTCAGCACGCCTCAAACAAGCGGCGCCTCGTCCTCCACGAGCCGAGCGGCACTTAAAGATATGCCCAGGAGATCTTAAGGGGAGTGACGGCGCCTGGCGCGGGGATTCACTACTGGGCTGACAACAATCAGGTGGGCCTGTTCGTCCCGAGCGACATGACAACTAAAGCGCCAGAATGAGGTTCAGGAAAACAGCACTGAATCACACTCAGTTGTTACTGTACTGAGCTCACATGTTTAACATGAGATGATTGGGTGAGACATTTCTCTATTTACATCACAATCAAGGATGTTTAAAATGACAGCGTGTCGTCTTCCTGCCTGCAGATACACCATTACTTCCTGTGTTCCAGTTTGGTTGATAATAGCTCAGTGCCTACTGCAGCATTCTTTTTCAGAAATGTTATAAGGTTTGAATGTTTCATTGATCTTTGAACATTTATTTTACTAGCCAGTTATACAGAACAGTAAACATATTACAACTGAACTTGACTCGATTGACTTGATCCTCGACTTACTAAACTGATCAGGAAGAAGCTTATAAAACTCTAAAACTTAACAGACTACAGTTTGTCTTAGTGTGGGTGCAAAGTCAGCACAGACCTGAACTGCAACTAATTGGACTACTATGTCCTCATCTATTATTCAAATGAAGCATTAGGAGTGTAGAAACTATGACTGGTTCATCTGTTTCTACTGCTGATTTATCTGATTTATATTATAGATCAATCAATGTTAAACGTGTAATGTGAAAGACTTAAAGTGAACGTGACCCCTTTCACACTGGACAAAAAACCCACTTACACCCACTAACATCTAGCTTTGGTCTTTAAAGGAAAATGGTACACAGCATTCATTCCTGGGTTGAATGACTCTGCAGTAGTCATGGGTATTCATTGACTGGACGCGCTAATTTTCACCCCTTTTGTGTGATGCTATAAGACTTTAAATGTGAATTTAAACATATAAATAGTTTCCCATCTGCCTCCATCCAAGCAACGCTAAAACATTGTTCAGTTGGCGATGAGTTAAAAGAGAGACTGAAGTAAAAGATGTTTTAAAAATAAACACTGTAACATCGTCACTGGCCGTAATACTGCTTTCCACCTCTTCCTGTTTTCCGGCACATTTGTGACGCCAAACGTGACACACCAAGGAATAAAAACAAAACAAAAAAGTACAGAAAGGCACACTCGTCTGCTGAAAATGGTAAAGTTTTAGAAGTAGTAAGCGCACATATGCACTAACTTTGGTAGGAAAATGGTATAAGTCACTAAATTATCTCTGCAGTTCCTCTCAGAGAAACATTTTAGCATGTTTCAGCTCTTTGTTTTGGTTTTTACAGCCCACAACTTTACTGTTTGGTTCAGTCTCATTGCTTTAATCAGCTGTTTCCAGCAGCAGTCAGAGACTACCTGGTGAACATAGTGGGACATTTAGCTGCTTAGGAGCCAGACATTTTTCCCAAGAGTTGGAAGGAGAGTGACTACTGGATATACATTGATAAGGTAGGCACAAACAGGAGTCTAAATAAATAATGATGTTGCTCTGAATTTGCTCATCATGTAAATAACTGTTTACATCGGTATATCGACTCATAATATGTCAGTTTTGTGTCTACAGCTTCTTGCTCTGACCCGAAGTGGCAATAAATCTCTTAATGCAATTCTAAGAATTGAAAAGGAAACATGAGCTTGGCATTGTTCAGACTAAGATCATCAGTGTGTCAAGAAACATAGTCTTCTTATTCTTTTCAATTAGGCCACTATTCTGTAGAGGACTAAAAAACACAGGGTAGTCCAACACAAAAAGTGATTCAGTCTGCCAATTAATTCAGTAAACATCCTTTTATCCAGCTCCACTGATTTGCATCAAAAAAGATTTTCCTGTTTTTAGTAAATGACAACCAAAAAACAGTCAGTAATAGAGGAGGGAAAGCTTGAGGAGGAATTTACAGTGTGTTCTGTGGTCACAGTCTGGACATAAGTGATCCCTCAACATGTCTTAAAAGTAAGTGTAACATATGAGCTGATGGCCCTGTGATGGAAGTCCATGAGGGGTTTTGTAAAGGAGTCCCAGTTCTGGCAGAAGCAGGCAACTGGCAGCTACTGCATTTCAGACATCCTGAATCATGTGCTGCAGGGTTTCTGTTTTCAGAGCACATCAAATAGCTCAGGAGAAGAGACGTCCTTGGGGATTCTCAAAAAAAAACAAAAAACGGTGTCCCGGATGATGCGGTATGTATTTCAGCTGGGCAATGGCTAGTCCAGATTGGATTCCTTCTCTTCTGTCATCATCAGGGTTCTAAAATGAAGCTACTTTCTGAGGCTTATACTGGAGGATGAGCTGAGCTCTCCGGCTCTTTAGATGAGTGAAATAAGAGACGATGGAGCTGATGGCAGCAGGAACCTCTCTGCTCAGGTTTCACTGCTTTACCTCGTCAGACCTGTTCAGTTACACTGCCGAGGTGTAGCTTCTGCAGTCGAGCCAACACATGAGAGGGAAGCAGAGTTTGATGCTCAGTCTTGGCAGCAGGATGAGTAAACAATATGCTGATGTAGGTATCACTAAATATTAATAATCTCAATTCATAATTCAGGTGGTTGCAGTGTTACTTTAGGTCTGTATTGTGCAGTTATGGAGTAAACTGCTGATGATGTTGAATACATAAACAGAAACATTTTCTCTAAAACACTTATCACATTAAAGACGGCCAATAGACACAAAGAAAGTGAATGAATTTTACTCTGATTTATGTGGATATATTTTGAAACCCACAATGGTCTAAATCCTATTTTGAACACATGACATTAGCAGATTTAAAGATAAGAAGTATCAGTTTGAATTAGAGAGACCCGGAGCTATCATTCTTGGAAAAAAACATTTACTGTGTATGCATGAAATTCAATTGTTAGCTTAGCTGCTCAATTATGTTAAATCTGTGAATTCTGAGTCACTTAAAGAGGCTGCCAGTAAAAAAAGCAAGACACTTTTTTATTCGTAACATAAAACAAAGAAAAAAAAATCCACAAAACCTCACAGCTGAGAAGCTGTAAGAGGAAAAAGTAGACACTTACACAGCTAAATTCTATCTTGAGACTACTCGACCTCAACTTGACCAGCAAATCCTTTCAGCTTCAGTAGCAACAGTTTGTGTTTGTCCCTTTGCTGTCTGAACATGACAATGCCCTCTCCACACAGCTCGCTTAAAAAATAAATAGTTCTCCCTGTTTGGTGTGGAAGAACTTGAGCTAAAACCAATCTATTAAAGAGCCTCTTAAGGTCAAAGAATTATTTCAGTACGGCTACTATTGGCGTTACACTTTCCCATGATCCTCTGTAGATGTGTTTTCTGGGTATCTTCTTGCTGAAAAGTAGGAAAATATATGGAAAACCCCAGAATAAATGTTTTTCATCATGGAAATTGAAGAGTATCTACAGGGAATATTAAACACCCTGAGATATTCACTTAGTGGAGATAGCCCTGCCATGAATACGCTGTGTGATACTGCTGAGAGGACGAATCAAAAGGACGGCATCGCAGCCATCACTGCGTGGACTGCAGAGCCAGAAGTGATCCACAGCAGCCGGGGCTTTATTCAAAAAGCAAATGTGACGGTGCTCCGAAGAAGCTCATCACAGCGGACATGTTGGAAGGCGATCAAGCAGAGGGTGTGAAACTGTGGAGCTTCAACAAGATGCTTTCTGACACTGCAGCTCTGATCAGTCACCAAATTTCTTGGTAATGCTGAGATATTTCAAAACAAAATAAAATGGCAACCTCACAGCATTAAATAAATGAAAGTAGGTCTAGGATTTATCCTCTGGAGACCTTGATTGTCTGTACAAATCCATCAAGTAGTAACCTTGACTGAAACAAATGCCATTAAATTGTTAATTAGGTTGAATCGAGTAATCAAACATATTTATTACCTCCGCCAAGCAGGTTAGGTTTTCACCTGTGTCCGTTTGTTGGTTGGTTTGTTGAAATCTGGGCCTCTTCCAAAAAAGTTGAACTGTTTTCAGGCCCAGAAACTTTTAGGTGCATTTAATAAATCCAGAGCTGTAACAATGAAGCTGATCCAACTCTACATTGAAAAATGGCCTTAGAGCTAACTTTAATAGTCTAATCAATACTGGAGAGAGGAATGCAAACCGATCGTGTGCCTCGTTTTGTACCGCATGCAGGATACAGATCACATCGAGGTGATTAAAGTAAGCTTTCATTGTACACCTGTCATTTGTTTCCACCTCTCACAGCTGGCAAACATCTGTCGTCCCATGACTTGAAATGATGAATCAATCATTAGGATACCCACTGAGTCATTTTCTATCAACTGACAATTAGATTAATCCAGTGATTGTTCAGCCAGCTGGACATCACATAGTAAAATGTAATATTCCCCATTGGTATCAATAATGACATGTTGTATTTTTAAGTGCTTTATTTGTGTACTCTTTCAGCCCGCCTCTTTAACATACATCATTCAAATCAACAGTCGAGGCTCTCAAGTTTAAAACCTTGTGTTGTCAGTACAAAAAAGGCTGCTGGGATCTCTGCTGTAACGACTTTGAGCCTGGACACACTGGTCAGACCTCTGTCGGAGTATGTCCAGAGGATTTACTGTTGAGAAAACATTTGTGTATTCCTTACACACGGCAAAGGACAACTCTAATTGAAAACAAAATGTCAGACTAACACTTGAGTTTCATTTACAAGAGCAGGGTGCATCCTCGTCAACACTTTAAGCTGCAGCCAGTCCCGAGGCGCCCACGGATGACCATTAGGCTCGAGTTACCGTTTCTATTTACATTCCTCTGTCTCAAAGGAGCCACCTGCTCCGGCCGGTGCTCGCTGTGCTTACCAAGCACACCGGGCCTGAAATCTGAACTGGCGTTGTGGCGCACAGATGGGTGTTTTTCAGGTGCAGGCAAATGTGGGAAACACAGATACAGAAGCAGCATCATTAGACAGCAAGAACAGAGCTGCCTTTTGTTCTCTTTCACATTTAGCTGCTGGTCTTCTACGGTGCAGTTTACGTTACATCGTAGGAGCAGGTGGGGGTTAGACAGTGTTGTTGAAACTTAAGCAGGGTGCACATTTATGTTCATGACAAGCTCTTCAACCATCTTGCCTTTTTGCCAACCAACCATCCCCATCAAGCTGTAAAACACGAAGAGGAGACCCACTGTAAACAGCTATGTCCCCAGATCTGCTTTCAGTTTGTCCTCACTTAACTCCAACTGTCTTGTAAACAACACCATAAATTTGACTTGGCAAGGCAATACAGAAATATGATTTTGACATGGTGATCAGGTCTTGGTATCACTTGAAAATCACTTTTACTTTTAGAGCTGATAAAATACCCTCATTACAGATCTCTAAATAATTTCTTACGTGTGAAAAATTTTAAATAGCATGAGAAAAGTAAGCCCCAAAATTGCATCAAGCCATGTTTTCCTGTTTCCTGTTTCTCTTTGAGCACTATCATCCTGTTTTCATTTTACAAAAAAAGCCCAAATTCCCATGTGAAATGTACAAACACAAGCAAAACTTTGTCTCATAAAATACAGTCTATAGAAGCCAGCTTTTGGTACTTGCCAGTAGAGCTGACCAATTTTGATATTGATACTGATACTGATATTAAGGAGTAAAAGATTCTGCTACAGAGAGCAGTGGTCACTGCCCTTCTGGTGGACCCCATGGGACCTCATTTCAGAAAAAACTTTGAATGGTGGTGGTTTGAATTGTGCCATGAACTACACAAAAAATATTAGTTTTTCAAAGGTCATTTCTCCAAGAAACTCTCAGTTTGTCATAATTTAAATCGCTCAGTGAACTCCATCATCTCCACACCCGTTACCAACACCAACATAGCTGCCAACTCGGCACAGAAAGGGTAATCAAAAAGGTGAAAATCACAATAAAACTGTCCATATTGACAAGTGCAGTTATATGAAGGGGCAGTTAGTTAGTTCTGCAAGCGAGCTAATATTCAGGACCAGCTCTACAATGTTTAAGTTACAGGTTTCCATGGGGATTCAACGGGACGACGTCACTAACGCAAAAGTTGGGTGTTATAATTACTTATTTTCATTTACGTCTTCTATTTAATTAGTTTTTTGACAAACTGTAAATTTCACAATTCAGACGGCATCAAAAAAATATTTGTCTTTCTCTATTCACTACCATAGAAAGTTTTTCTGAAATAAGGTCCCATGGAGCAATCTGGAAGAGGCGTGACTCTCTGTCAATTTAATCGGCCAATAAACAAATATATTTTGTCAAATATATGTAGCAGAAGCGCACTGAAACAGTATGTTTCACTTGGAATTTAATGAGCAGAAATCACTCAATCAAGCCTCTTTTTCTGCAATATTATTTACAAATGCCAAAGTTTAGCATCGGCACACATCGGAAACACTGTACGCTGATACCGATATATCTGTGGTATGCCAATATCGGCCAGCTGATATGTCAGTCCGGCTCTACTTGACAGTTTTTGATACTTGCAAGTCAAATTTCAGTCAGCACCAATAAAAGTGTTGAGTTTCGATACCAAGAGAGAAACTACTTCATAACCCTGTAGTTCAGCTGCGGCCGGTGCAGGTAAACCTCTCAGTCTATCACCTCCTTCTGATTTGGCTAAAGGATGAGATTGAGACTGTTCATTCATCATCAGATAATAAAATAATAACTTGAGTAATGCAGTGCGATGTCATTCTGGTATCATAAGGACAAACTAG
Source organism: Lagodon rhomboides (assembly GCA_039737535.1). Taxonomy (NCBI): domain Eukaryota; kingdom Metazoa; phylum Chordata; class Actinopteri; order Spariformes; family Sparidae; genus Lagodon; species Lagodon rhomboides. The sequence goes on along the minus strand of CM077791.1, from coordinate 16,186,187 downwards.
AAAAAGAGAGATTTAAAGAAATGGTTCCTTTTCTCCTGTTTCTGGTCTTAAAAGGAAAGGTAAAGATTTTTCCAAAACGATGTTAATACAATACAATAGGCCTATTTGTGAACACTGAAATAGTTACTTTCACTGCAGCCATTCCTTCTGTCCATACAAGCTGTGAAGAGATCCCTTCTTGGTGTGAATATAATCGAGGAGGTGGGGACAATAGACACAGTCCCTTCTGTGCAAAGCTCCATTCAAAAAAATGACACATTTTATAAAAAGGTACTCAGACAATTCGAGAGGAGAACTCAACACAACGGGCCATGTGAATAGTGAATTGAGACAGACCTCAGACACATCCTTGAAATACTGCGATTCAATTCTGACACTTAAATTCAATCTTATCAAACAAATAATAAATTATACCAACAGAGGTATTTTATTATTTCTCCTCTCACGCATTTCTGGTTAATCTTCTTAAAACACTGTCAAATACCATCAAACTGTATGAGTCATTTTGGAAAGTGCACTTATAGTTGACCAAACTAAGTGCCTTAGTGGAAACCTACGACCCCATTGTGTGACAGAACATCCAGTGTACAGGTGCATGTCGGCCTACCTGTGTTTCTGAATTAACACCCATACAAACAGGTACTGTATGACATTGGTGAACTTGGATTCAAGACAATGGGAACTTAATTTCAGGCTGCCTGTAAAGACAGATTATGTTGTGTTTTAGCGGGAACAAAAGGTGAAGTATATCTACGCCACGTTTAGGACGGTCAGTGTGCTCCGCGGTCGCTGGTCGGCCGGAGGGAAACTTGCCGTTGTTCCGGCCACCTCGTTAACAAAACGACCACTTAAGTAAATTCACACATTTAATACTCAGACAGTCCTGAAGCTTCAGCGGGAGGAAAGGCTGAAGTTAACCGAGCCGTGCGGGACAGCGGCAGGGCAGCAGCAGCAGCCCGCTCATCCCTCTCTCCCTCCGCACCGAAAACTGTCACAAAAAGCGGACACTTACCTTCAGCGACGGTCCGCTCACCACCGGGAGGAGGACGAGAGGGGAGAAAGCTCGGCGGTCAGCGTGTCCAAAGCCTCCGAAAACACTTTGTTGGTGTTGTCTGTGGGTCCCGTAACAGAAATTAAGTCCAGTTCTGGTGTCAGTTTGTATCCGGACAGCAGCTCACAACGTGGAGTGGAAGCCGGCGGCGACGGAAGCGGTAACAACAACAACAACGGCGGCGGCAGCGACGGTCTCCGGCCAGCCTCCTGTCAGCGGCGCTCAACGCGGGGGGGAGCGGAGGCTGCGGCCGCGCATGCGCCCACCACCTGCTACTGCGAAACAAAGATCGTCTAACTGACAAGATGGTCCCCTCAACAACGACGACAGTCAAAGATTTTAGGGACATGGCAGCTCAGAACTGAAATTTTCAATGTGGTACCTAAAATTTCATGTAATATTTATGGGAAAACAGTAGATTTAAGGTGGTTCAGAGGGATATTAAGATTTCAAAGTAGTTTTGGGGAGGACATTTTAATCAGAGAAAAGGGATCTTCACAAACTGACCTTTAAAGACAACAGAATTTCTTTTTAGCTTTGTTTATATTTGGTGGACCCTGCCACCTTTCTAGCTTCTAACATTTTCCTACAAGAATAGCGTGTTTATTCACTTATGAAACAAACAAACAAAAAAAGCCCAGCTCGTATTACCTTATTGATATTGTAAATATTAAGATTCTGAGTTTAAATTTCATCTCCAGAACTACATAGTGCCCCTTTAATGTGTACGTGTAGCTGCTTCAGCTTTTGAGGATGATTCTGATATATTTTAAAGTAAAATTAACCGGACTACAATTTAAAAACAACACAAACATCATTTTTATGTTGTTTTACTTTTCAATTCTCAATCTGATTTGATCTTATTCTGATATATTTTTAAGCAAGTTAGCATAGTCTGTGTAAGTACTTACATATGTTTGTATATCTACCTGTCTATATATATATCTACATATACATATACATAGATATAGATATAGATATATAGATAGGAAAACATATAATTTTTGTAAATAAAATGTATATTTAATTATATGAAAATATAATGGAAAGTGGAATGAGTAACTGTCTATCCACTAAATCAGGGGTTACCAACCACCAGGCTGTGGACCGGTACTGGGTCTTTGGTCGTTCAGTACCGGGCTGCAAAAACCAAGTAGGAACTAAGGGGTGATATAATCGTCATTTATGTGCACCGAAAAATGACAGCTCATGTCTGGTTCATGTTGTCAAAAAGGTTGGGAACCCCTGCAATAAATAAACAAAGCAATTCAGTATGCAAAAGTGCAAACAGTTTATCATAAGTAATCAGAGTTGCTGATTGATCAATAATTTGTTTGGTCAATATGTCAGATAACAGTGAAAAGTACACACCACAGCCCATGTTGATAGATTCAGCTAGTTGTTTTATTCGACAGCATGACTGTTTAAACCCAAATAAACTGGTGTCTGACAGGATAAAGCTCGCCTTGACAGAAGACCAGCAGAGATTCTCATTTGAGAGATGAGTTGGGAGTTTCCTGCAGATGTGGCAGTGCAAGTGGAGGTATTTTTGATCAACTCTTTCACATTGTGCTAAAAATACACTTCTTGTGACAAACACAAACATCTTAACTTTAGTGTGGCTGCATCGTGAAAGCCAGCAAAGCTGAGATGAAGGTGAATGGATATTTATCTCTAACTATTTTTACTCTGTTTACAAGCTTTCTCCTTCAGCTGATGTCTGATGTGTAAATGCCCGCAGCATACTGAAGGCAGCAGACAGATATGCGTGTTGTATCTGTAGCCTCTAATTTGAACACTGCTGTGCCATTACCCCGTGTGCTCGCACTCTGTTTACTTTGAATTACGTGCAGCCAAAACCAGACTGCTGCGGAACAACCACTCAAACCTCTGTGGCTCCTCAAACGGGTTGGTTTAGCATCCCAAACTCACATAAATCACAAGGTTGAGACTGTTGACACAAATTTTACGGTAGCCTCAAAGAACTTGAGTCCCTACACACATCAACTATTTTCTGTGAATCACTGCGATACAAAATTAGACATCATTCACAGAGATTGTTAACATGTATCAAACTAAAAACCTACTCTGAAAGCCACGTCATCTGTCTTTGCGGTCATACCGTTTTTGCCTGGTCACATGTTGACACTCTGAATCTCCATGTCAGCAACATAATTTTCCTGCTTTTTTTCACTGTGCACCACTGTAATTGCACAGCAGATTAAAGTTTGAATGGAAAATGATATTCATGTACTTGCAGCATGTGATTAGGTTTAGCCTGGCAGAAAACACTTTGGTGAAAGTCAAGGAACATTTCGATTTCAAAGTCAGATATTTAAAAATTAAGAATCTCTAAAAGAAAAAAAACTATTAAATCAACCTCAACCAAGAGCTTTGAGTCCTTAAACAGAACCATAAAAAACACTGATGATTCTTGCAACAAAAGAATATTCTTGAAATGAAGATACAAAGAATGCAAAATCTATCCACAGTTGCCAATGAAAAGTATATAAGAGGATTTTTAGTAATCAGTTTCATTTCCAATTTACGTATACAAGCACATCTCATTTTGTTCATAATGCACACGTCTATGTGAACACAGCTAGCATGCGTGCTTGAATACACCCCGATTGACCTTATAGACCCTGTGCAATAATGTAAATATAGCCCACGCCATAAGATGAACCAGGAAAGTTTCAGAGTCAGCATGTACAGAACTGTCAGTATCCTGTTACTCAGGGGTGCTTCGTGAGTAACATGCAGTATATTAACCAAGTTTTGCAATAAGTAAAAAGTTTATTTAAAAATAAACCCAGTGGTGAAAAGTATATTTAATCAAGTACGCTGCTAACTACAATTTTAAGGTCTTGTACTTAATTTGAGTAATTAAAATCTGCCTCTTTATACTTGTTCTAAACTACATTTCAGAGGGATTATTGTACTTTTTACTTCACTTACTTAAGCGTACTATTGATTTTAAGGCTTATAGATGGAGTTTGGGACTTTTTTATACAAGTGAACGTCTTTTACATTCAAGGCACCAGAGAGAACTTTTTGTTGGTCCACATTAAAAACCCTTATCAGCCTTCAGAGGAAGGACTAAAAGGTTTAAAAAAGTAAGTGATCAACATCACTTTGTAGATCAAACTACCCAGTGGTATATGTATATATATAAATAAATTATGAATGCAGGACTTCTGTCTGAGTATTTGGTTTTATTACTTGATCTGAGTACTTCTTCCACCAGGAATAGATTTAAAAAAAAAGGACATAAAAGAATTAATTAAAAATCATGTATAATTGAAATAGAAGTCCACAGTCTTTAGGTAACAGTTTACCTCACAGACTGCATTGTGGAGCTCATCTGTAATGTTTACCATGATTTTCACTGTACAGCAGTAATCTGAAAACTGGTAGAGGAAGATATCGTCCACGTCTCCTGCTGTGTGCCGTGATTCGAAGCTTATTTGAATACAAGAAAAGAACAACAGGATTTGTGTGAAAATTCACAGCCAAGGTGTGAAGATTGTTGAAGTTTCATTTTCACAGAAACGCAACTCTTCCGTGTCTTTGTTGATTAGATTCTGCTAAATGAAAAAACATGTGTTCATGGGAAATAAAACTAGTTCAGAAGGCTCACATTAAATTGGCAACAGACAAGTTTTCTGCTTCAACGTCTCATTTAGATATAATTGTTGATTGCAAGATGTAATAGATATGGAAAAAAGGAACAGCTGTCAGCTTCACTTTCACTATTTTTATTTCAATTTATCTTCCACTGGGCATGGTTTACTGATGATCCAATTTATTTTTTTCCAATTTTATTGATTCTATCATGGACTAAATGATACAATAAGCTCACATATTGTGCTGTGTCGTTGATATTTGTGACTCTGAGTAAAACAGAAGTTATTTAATTGTCTTTGCAACAGCAGTGCGAACAATAATACCACAAACTGTGGAAAACCCTGAGCGGTGCTTGAAAATTCCCCAAATATATAAAAGTGTTTCCATGTGAATAATGTGTTGCTACAGCAAATTGTTGCGCCACATTAATCTCCATTTTGTTTACGTCTGCTTCCCCATGATGAGGGGGATCACCTGTGAGCCCAGCTCCAGTCTGTAGAGTCATGAAGCCAGACTGCTGAAGCAAAAAGCAAAGCCCCGCTGCTTCATAGGCGGCTGCTTGCTGTTTATTCAAAATGTATTAATATTAAATGTGTCCAAATTAAACCAAATTCAACACTGCACTTCCTTTGGTCCTCATCAACACACCCACCAAATGTTAAGTAGGTCAGATAAACAGTTTTCAAGATATGTGAATGACAAACAGACAGAGACAACGATTCCTTGCTTTATAGTGAGATAAGATATTTTAAGGGGTGGAGCAGGTACTCAAATCAACTTAGGTAAAATACTCTGTTACAGCAATAACACATGGTCTTACACCTTTATTAGGCTAGTTACATTTTGCATTATTAACCTGAATCTGTGAGTAACTTGTGATGAAAGCTATCAAAATAATTAAATACAATGAAAAGTCAAAATGGGGAGTGGAATCATCCGCAAAGTAATATCAAATGCAAATACTTGAGCAAAGTACAACTTAGAACTGTCTTACCTGAGTAAATGTATTTGGGTATATTTCACAAGAGGAGGAGAAAGTGACACTTCCGTGAGTGGTGTTTCGGTTCCAAGAATCAGCAGCAGAGTGACACCTCTTCATTTTTTTCCCAGTCTCCTCTCAGTTGCAAAAACAGGAAAGCTGTCCCCCAGCAGGCAGAGAGGCAATTCAGGTAGCACTAAGTACGCCTGCTGGTGAGTCACGGCCACCGCGAAGATTATCGCACTAAGAAGTGCATCAAATGCAACATCACATGTTAACCAAATGAGCAGAACAGTGGTTTCTTCAGATGAGTTCATGTCAAGTCATGTCAAAAATTATAGTAATTGCAGCAATTTGCACGCTCATTTGGCTTTTAGTGTTAATTAACGCCCCGGTGAATAATGGCGCACAGTTTCAGCTATAAATTGCAGTTGAGTCGGGCCTGATGAATATGATGTGTGACAGCTGATGTGTGTACATCTTCATTATCATCTCTCTCAGTGGCGGACACAGGCCGTCTGAGGAGCAGGGGCTGAAAAGAAAAGGTAAAATGGGCACCAAGAAGGTTGTGATGCAGCATATACAGCACTGCATCACATCTAGTCTAATGAAAGGGCACCACAGAGGGCACTTCATCATGTTTCTCTACCACAGCGGCTCCAGCAGGGCGTTTCTGTTGTGTTTTTGTTTTTCAAACATTAAGGAACACACGCTTACTTTCATTCTTTCCTACTCTTCATTTTTGAACTTTCTGTTTCTCTCACATTCACACTGAACACTGGCTTCCTCTTGTTTCACACACACACACACACACACACGCACACACACACACCGCTGACGCTCTCCATCTGGTATGTGCTTAACGCCACAGACGTCAGGTCCCCCACGTCTATCTATAACGCCATGCATCACCAGCCGTCTCAGCCGTTCAAGCAGCGAGGAGGACGACTCTTATCTGTCATGTTGCACCACTCTGTGGCTCTGCGTGCTCAAGTAACCCTGTTTAGATGGAGCAACACACTGGCTGTTGTTCTGCTGCATCAGCAAAGTGCTGGGTTACAGGGGTGAGCGTGTGTGTGTGTGTGAGCGTGTGTGTGTGTGTGTGTGTGTGTGAGAGAGAGAGAGAGCAAGAGAGTGAGAGAGAGAGCTCTATCTACGTCACTGAGCAGCAGGTGGACTGGAGAGGGAGAGAGCCTCCCTCCTCTCTGCAGCAGCCCTCCAGCCTGTTTTCATACAAACACAAACAGAAGTTTTGGAGGTTTTCACACTTGGTATCTGTTCTTGTTCACCCTCATTGCAATCATGTGGATATATGGATGTGTTTTAATGACAAAACTATTGAGCAATCAGCTTCATACTTGGACTCTACGGCCATTTTGTTGCCAATCTTTGATCCAGTCTGTCTTTTCTTATAAGGCAGTGGTGTTATGTAACTAAGTACAGTTACTCAACTGCTGTACTTGTCCTTTACATGAGTCTTTTCTTTTCATGTCACTTTCTACTTCTACTTCTACTCTGTCACATTTAAGATGGATATATCGTCACGTTTACTTCACTGCATTATTTAACACTTCAAAAATTATGATTTTTGCTTAAAAAAACATATGAAGAGTTTGTGAAATGTTCTTTTTATAACTTCATCTTATCAATATTTATACAAGTTGAGCTGAATGATTATTCTCAAATGTAAAGCTTTGCTGCTTGTGTTTTTTCAAAACCAAAAAAATCACTCAATGGCAAGAATAATCAGAAAATGTATCTATAATGAAAACAATGATTATTGGTGATACTTCCTACTTTACTTTGAAGGCTTTGGACGTGTTGGCTTAGTGGGCTAAGCAATAACAATACTGAAGTAGTAGTTCACTCAATAAACTCATTAACCTAGATCTTAATAAATGATAGGCCATAATAAACGCTCGCAGATAGAGGATTAGTGTTTTTTTTACTGTGGAAAATGCCGGTTCCAGTTAAATGACAGGACACATGACAGGCGCAGTGTACCATGGGAGCTAGGAATGAGGTGGATAGAATATTTATTTTACACTCACACAGTCACACAACCACAATCCAAAAGTCCAAAAGACTTAACCACGGGGACTTGCATTTGATCTCCATAAGGAATGTGGGTCCTCACAATGTGACTGTCTAAACACATGTATGTTCCCACATTGTGAGTAAGAGGGACAAACAGCTGAGCCTCTCTCTTGTTTGACATGGGAGATGATCAGAAACACATGATGAGTCAGAGGCGGTGGACTGTCTCAACACTCTGTGCAGCTGAAGTGGTGAAACACTGTAGAAATTTGCTTCAGGGGAGCATTCACATGTTCAGGCCCAGAGTGCTTTAATTGCAGAATTTAATCAATTTTGAGCTGTCCCACTATGAAATTAAATGGTTTTGCGCCTTAATCTGGTTCTCAGGGGCGTTTTGTGGTGGTTATTAATCATGTGCATTACTAAAATACTAAAATTTGGTTTAACTTCTGTCATGTTGCTGAATGCTGATTGTAGACCTTCCGGGGAGGAACAATTCAAATATATATATATATATATATATATATATATATATATATATATATATATATATATATATATATATATATATATATATATATTGAATTGTTCCTGTGCGCATGTAAGCTCATTAATATTTGTGTTTTAAATCAGATTTACCTGAAGGTCTACTTTGTTACTTTTTTACTTTGTTGTATATCCAGTTATAATTTACCAATGCTAAAAGGCTGCAGCCAATGTAGCCATTAGGCATGTGCACTTAATTATCATCTGTGGTTGCCTTATGCAACTTGTCTGTACATCACCTCACTGCTCTATAGATCTATTCCACATAGAAACTCTACACACAAGACAGTGTTTGGGGCTATCTTGTTTAAAGGTGCAATACGTAAGAATTTCAAAACATTAACAAATGAAGTAAAATGATCAACAGAATATGAAGAAATAATAGTTTTGATGTTACGTATGTTACAGATATTACTACTAGAGTTAACATGCTAACCAGCTAGCTCTGGGCCTGCAAACCTCTTTCTGCCACTGGTGTAAACACCAACTCTCTGGCTAACTGAGCTAACAAGCGAACAGTAGCTACAGTCATACATAAAATACAGATAGCAGCAGTTAGCCACTCTGGTGATATGCTGCCCCCTATTTGCTTGGAGTTTGATTTCAACAGGTGGCCAATTGTTATATGTATTGCACCTTTAAGGTGCTAAAATGAGAATGGGTTTATAAGATAAAACAAGTGAGATCGAATCATTCATCAGTGGCTCCATGCTGCAATAAAAACAAAATCACAGGGGACCAAAACCTTCAAATGAGACTGTGGAGGCCTGTGCAGTTTCTGACACACATTGTAAAACACAGCACGCCAGACCACATCAGTGTCTGTTGGCAAACATGGGCTCCACTCTGCAGCAAGGTGAGAGACATAACAACAGTATCAACTTGGACATACAGTCGGCTACAGGAGGGATAATGCATTTGCTGCAAATCACACAACGCACATCACGACACAGTATTCAAATGTACTGTATATGTCAGATTTAATGAGAGATCAGATCTGTGAGTGGTATCATGTTGGAATGTGTTGCTCTTGAGGACAATCTAACTAGAAGAGTTGCCACACATACATATGAGATTATTTATTATAGTACGTCTCTGCTCGCGCTCAGGCTGCATGGAGCTTAAGGCCAAGGCTGGAGCAGACCCTGGCAAGATGATGTCTGAGAAATGTATTTTATCAAGAATCAGATAAAAAAAAAAAAAAACCTGATTCAGATAATCAGAAAAATGCTGAATATTGGATCTGATAGTTGGCCAGGCCAGTAATCGTACAACCCATGGTATTCAATATTCATATTCATGTAAATATATGTAATTTACTTTTGAGACTTAAGTACATGTAAAAGTAAATTACATATATTTACTTTTAACAAACTCATAATCAGTAAATAACACAAGCGATCAAGTGCAGTACAAACTCAGATTTTACTCCATCATAGTGTGCCACCCTTTTCTGACTTTCAAGATGTGAAGACTGAAGTCTTTATAGTTTATTTTACCCTGGAGGAGACTGGGACACAACAAAACTAGGGTGGGCACATGTGGCTTGGATTGCCATAATTACATTCCAGAAGGGGTTCAAACCAATGGTGGTGCCTCATTTTGCTTTCATGACTGGGACTGCTGACATGTTGATTGACAGAGAGACAGTCAAATCGCTCCATATGCAAGCCCAGCTTCCAATGGATGGCCCACGTGTCATCGAAGTTCTGATAAAGCTGCTTTAAGAGGCTCTGTGTTGAACCTTGTGATTTTCTGGGGTGTAGCCCTGCAGCCCGACACGGTTAAACGCTGCTGAATTCACGCGTCAACGCTCCCGCAATGATAACTAAATGGTTTTATACAATGTTGAGCAATTTGTAGCTGATCAAGTGAAGCCAGCTTTATTGAATGACTTTAACTGAGGAGCTTGAATAGCCTGTGTCTTTATTTGATACATGAGTGGGTCATTATGCCACGTCAGAGCACGTCTTACACACACGCACACACACACACACGCATGCACGCTCACACACACGCTTTGGCAAAGTGCAACCGAGTTTAGAAATGGAAAACAAACAAAAGAGCCAGCTATAATGGCTTTTTAATCCTGATAATTCAAATGTAAATTAGCAATTAGCATTTTGTCTTCATTTGATGGGCACAAAGAATCAGGACAGGATTTTCATTCAGTTGCAAAGTGCAAAAAATGTTATTCCCCCACTGCTGCCCTCTGTTACTCCCTCACAAGAGTAATGATTTGGTTTTATTTGTTCCCCGAAACTCGTTGTTTACTCATTTGCATTGTTTATCATTCATAATTGCCCACCTTTGACTCCACCAGAGATGATTAGTGAGGATGCCTAATGAGTCAGTGACTAACGTGGGAATACAGGTATAATTCTCTCACTGGCTCAGCTGACTTTTAGTATGACTCACATCTGAATCTCATGTTCAGTCACACAAGCTGCAGTGAAAACACCTCTGACGCATTCACACCTCCTTCAGTCTCTCCTCACTTTCACAAACCACACGTTGAACTTCCATGTATTCTTCTTTTTGAATTGTTGCTCTCCACTAACAAAGTCAAAAAACCTCTTCTTTTTGTATTTCTGTTTGCGTGCGGCTCAAACAAACCAGAAACAGTGTCTTAATTATTGGTGTTAGTGTGTGCACCCAGGCTGTTCGCCACTGTTTCTGTTTCATGTCTTTATTGCTAGGCTAGATGCCTCCTGGCTCCAGCTTTACTACCAGCGTACACATTTACATTGATCTTCTCATCTTACTCTCGGCAAGAAAGCAAATCCGTAGGCCTGTATGTCCTGAACTAACAAGTGCAGGAAAAGGAGAAAAAAATAAACCTCCCTTCCAATTACAGCTTAATTTTGAATATACTTGTTGAATTCTTTTAGTATGCTTCAGTTTGCCTTTGTCTTGCATTTCTGTTTGTTGGATGTTGTTGATTAACTGGTCTGCATGATCTCTGGACTCCCATCACAAAACGTTATAACCCTGATCGTGCGTTCATTTGGTGGTATAACCAAAACTTGGAGAACATTTTGGTACACGAGTTACAGAGTTGACGTCATGTGAGGCTCTAACACGGTGGACGAATGTAAACATTGGGTTACATGACAGTGTCTTTTGTTCTGCCTGATCACTCAAATGCTGGAAACAGCTGTCAAAGTGTTTAAATGCGATAACATGCAAAACATCATCCATGTTGCTCCCACGTTCCTGACACACCATGAACACACACAATCGGAAGAACGACTTCCGAACTCGGGAAGTGAGACCGCCATCACTAATCAATGCACAGTCAGTATTATGTGTTTCATTTGTCAGTCACGGCTCATTTGAGAGAATTTTGTTCCATGCCATAAAGCTGATTAAAGCTGAATCTAAAGATGATTGATAAATCATTTGCACCAACAGCAGTTCACAAAAATGTCACCACGTTTATCTGAATCACATCAGGGAATCTAATGAAGATAAAATGATTCAGAATTAAGAAGCCGTCGGGTGCAATGCCACCAATTTGTTGATCTGTATCATTTCGTTTTGCCTGATTTGCGGTTGAGATAAAACATTTCATCACAGAAAATCCAAGTAGAACAAAATAAAATCTTGGTTCACTGCTGTACTTTTTTTGCTCACATAATCACACAAAGATGTTACCAGCACTGACATCACCTCCCTGCTCTGCCTGTCCCTTTCACACCTTCCCTTCCACTGCTGCACCAATGTTCGCACACTCTCACTTCTCTCTTTGTCGGAGTCACCTTCAGCCCCGCTGTTAATCACTCCTTTCACCTGAGGGAAGCTCCTCTGTTTCTCCTCGCCGCAGATCTGCTCATCGCCTCCATCTGCCCTTCACCTCCACCGCTGAATTACAATCAAGGGATCAGGACAGAAAAAAAAAACAAAAAAAAAAACAACACAGCGGTGAAATAAATCAACAGGCCGTGTGTGTGTGTGTTAATGTGTGAAGCGATAGGTGGACACATGCCGGTCTTCTAGGCTCTGACTGTGCGATTAATATTTCATGATTGATGAGAAGCAACACTGACATTTACCGTGTACCATTTAACATGTACAGAGTGACATTTTGGTGCCATAATAATGATAGTAATAATAATAATAATAATAATAATAGTAATTATAATTTTTATTATGTAATCTAAACTTATTCAGGCACAGTAGATTGTTTAGATAGAAATGCTGCCAAAATACTGCTTGAAGCATCCTTTTTCGGTTTGGGGCAAAATTGTAGCTCTCAGTTTGTGTAGTGGAAGTCCTGTTGTGTGTTCTAAACATAATTGACCGTTAGAATGTGGGAAACCAGCGAGGGATCATGTCCTCCTGGTTGCCTCAGGGATAGGATCCATTGGAGATAACATGGAGGTCAAACACATCATTGGCTTCAGATGAAACGTCCCACTGGAAGGTAAAAAGAAGAACTTGGTGCTTTCATCAGACAGAAATGGCAACATAAGACAATTATGCAAAAGCCCAGATTATATTACTGTGTATCCTGGGCTAATTTCTGCCCATTGTTATGAAATGTTAGCATTGTGTAGCATGGTAATATTTAGGAAGTTGTTTTGACATTAATACAGTCGAGGCTGCCAAAAACTGAGTAGGTGTTTTTAAGTAAAGACAGCCTGGCCTGATAAAGGTGCAATATAAAAAGTTAGGGGATCAACAAAGTTATTAGCATTCATCCCCTGAGGACCATGAATGTCTGTAATGTAATAGCTGTGTGATGTTTTGCAGCCTAGACCAAAGGAGTGGACTGACAGACATTGTAAGAGTGCTGCAAAACTCAACGTGAAATACAATTTGTATCTGGGTAAATCTGAACTGATCATTGTCAGATTCTTTTTCTCTCTTTTATCCCCTCAGTTATTTTGGGTATAAAACATCACATAAACCTCACAGTATGTCTGTCCTTTGGAGCTGTGAACATGTGCAGCAGTTTTTTTTAATTTTTTTTTTTATCTCCATCTCAAACTCAGGTCGACTCTGTAAATCCACCAGAACTCGGGATGATGATAACACCTTTATATTTGGACGGGAGCGGTGTCAGAACACATTTACACTCTGACTCGGAGCAGACTGGATGTGTGGGTGTTCTGCCTATTAAAGAACAACACACTGCATGGACCCACATGTTGTTTTCACACTTTAATTATCCAGAATAGGTGGGGCACGAACACCGCTTTACAGCAACACGCTACTTCTCACACACAGTCACACTGGGAGAACAACCACAGCCCTAAGGATTTGTTTAGGAAGGAGAAAAACTTAATTATGCCCACATTTTCTCAGTTTCTGGGACACAAACCAATCACTCGACGACTCTGCTGTTTTCCCTTTTTGATTTATATTTGACTTGTATATCATATTTAAACCTGCCATATCTGTAACACTTCATAAGTACCAAAAATATATAGTTATGTTACCCTTTTCACATTTCGGACAGAGAATGTTTTTTTATGATAAGAGGACATTTTCTGAGGCATGATTTCAATGCAAAGTAGCAACGCAGCCTGGCTTAATCAGCAGGTGAAAAATAACGCTGAATACTAAATTATGCCCAAAACTTTTGACACAAACAAACTGTGTTGAGCATAGTTCATTAATTATATGAAGTTTCAACTCAGTCCTGTACAGGCAGAGCTTTTCTCCAACACTCTCATTACACTTTAGTACACTGCAAATATACACAAAAACAATGTAAAGGTTAAATTCTTCCACAATAGTCGGACAATATTTTACAAGTTCCATAAATTGAAATTTCAAAGTTGAAGTGATTAATCTAACTTATTCCTATATTCTTGAATGATTCCATACTATTCTAGTGATCTACGGGTGACCCTAATGTTCCAAGTAACACAGCTTTGCTCCAGCAAAGGCAGGACAGAAGACAACTGCAAGCTAGTTAACACGGACGTTGACAAGGCTGGATAGAATATATATTAAAAAATCCACTTTACAAATGTTTTATTAGAGAGAACTCTTTTTGTGAGCAACAATGAATGAAAACGTATGTTCCTTAACAACAAACTCAAGTTTCAAGCTTCGAGGTGATTTATTTGTCATTATATGACACAGAGTTGAACAACATAATGAAAGTTTGTAAACTCCTTCATGCTAAACGGAAATACAATATGTGTACACTTATTTACATATGCATTTACAGAAGACACATACAACATGCAGTGTGCACTAAACAGCAGCACCGATGCTGATATGGTCAACATCTTGACATCAGGTAAACACTGTCCATCAACTTTAACTATGTTTGAGCACCAAGCATGAATAACAAATCCACCTCCTCTCATCCAGCTGTAGTCCTGCGCTCTGGCGGCTCAGAACACAGTCAGCCCGGCGAGTGCAACAGCTTGATACGGGATGTTGTGGTGGAGACAGGTCTCTGTAAAGATGTGGGCACAACAGTCTCTGATTTCTTGCACACAAAAAAACACACAAAATGCCAGTTTCTGGCATAACATTGCTTTAAATTTGTCTGCTGTTTGGACAACACAACTTTTAAAGAGATTTGTTGCTGTTGATTTGTTGCTGATGTCTATATTTCTGCAGGGAGAAGGCTTTGAAACAACAGAATTTAGATCATTTCTTAGGGAGATAAAATTGAAAGAAAAATTAATGTGTAAAATGTAAAAAACACACAACAAAGTCATACCAAAAACATTCGCTGAATAGTTATTTAACAAGCTAGCTTTAGTCGATTAACGTGCTAAAATACTTATTTATAGGATTTGTAATGTTTATCAGGCTCAGGAAGCATGTTAGATAAACAAGAAATACATCTGAGGCTGACGGGAAAGTAATTCGTTTTGAAGATCATCAGCCAAAGTATTAAACAAATTGATATTTTTGACCTGACGGTGGCACTAGAGGAAAAGTTAGAGGTACACCAAAGTGAGGGGAACATGAACGTTTGTGCTAAATCTCTTTGCAATCCATCCAAAGATGTTCGGACATTTCTTAGATCTCTTTTTCCACCTTCTCAAATGTGAGAATTTGCTGCTTTTCACTATTAAAGTTTTTTGTAACCAGAATAATTTTAGCTTTTGGACTGTTGGCTATGCAAAGTAAACATGTGAAGATATAACTTTGGGTTCTGAGATTTTTTTAATTAATGTTTTTCAATATTTTGGGATGTTTCATGGATTTAAAAAATAATGAATTGCAAAAGCAATCTTAGTTACCATAATTATAATTATTTGTTTCATTTCTACAAAAGACACATTTTGTAAGAACGAATCAAATTTTCTGACCTTCACCCAGTCACACTGGCTGGTCTTGAGTTTAAGGCATTAACCCTGTAAAGCTCGTGTGACTGCTCATTATGAAACGAAGTGTGAGTGCTGCTTTTCATGTTTTTATAGTGAGTCTGGACTTGGGTGCTGATGTGTTTTCCTCTCTTCTCTGGCAGCCTGCAGCCAACAGCCCGAGGCCAGAGGAAGAAAGACCACATGAAGTCCTGAATTAGATGGAGCCGTAAATATTTGATGAGCTGCTGTGTGTTTCCAGCAGCTTAACGGGCGTCCAAGGTCAGAAGAATCTGCAGTCTGACACACACACACACACACACACACACACACACACACACACACACACACACACACACACACACACACACAGATACACAAACACAGGGAAAAACATGTGCACAACCATGTATGCTGATAGTAAACATGCTTAGAAAGAAATGTGGACACAAACATGAACAAACATGCTTCTATACTTTAACTGAGATAATATATTCCCTATAACCTCTTCCTTAAGTCCGACCGCAGCCCTACAAAAAACATAAAACCCCCCTCCCTTTTTGAAAATGTCTTCTTTTCACAAAATGTTCAAACTGTCCTCACGTTCCAATCATGCTCTGAATTTAAAGGTGCACTATGTAGTTTTGGGGAATAAACTCTCTTTGTTTTCATGACATAATACAGTGAATAAACAATCTGACCTTAAAGGAAAACACAATTTCATACTGTTTTACTGTGTTTATATGTGGCGGACCCTGCCATCTTTCTAGCTTCGAACAGTGTTCTGGGGACCTTATTTCCCTCCGTGAACAGCTTGTTTATTCAGTTATGAAAAATAAAAATATTTCTGAGTTTGTATTATTACTTCAGTGTTGTAAACAATACAATTCTGAGTTAATTTTCTTCTCCAAAACAACATAGCGCCCCTTTAAAAATGTTCTCCTTTTCCACATTCCAAAAATGTCCTCAGTTTTTCAAGTAGTTTCGGCACAACTAATTCATATCTTGCACTCTGCACTGTGGCTTCACTCTTCCTTCTCTGTCTGCTTTATTTCAGGATGTTTTTGTTTTGTATTTTGTTCTACTCTTTTTAAATCCTGTACATCCTGTCTTTAAGTCTCATGTAAAGCACTTTATTGTTGACAGCTGCTGTACAAAAAAACTTGCCTTGCCTAACAGCAATGTACTCACTCGTCTCATACCCAAAATGTCCCTGCTTTCTGAAAATGTCTTTTTAAAAAAAATAAAAATAAAAAAAGGTCTTCATTTTCCATCTTCTGAAAATGTCCTCACTAATCCAAAAATGTCCTATTCTCCATTTCCAACAACTTTCATTTTCTACCTATATGTAGTAGTATAAAGACACAAAAACACATGTACAATAATGGGAACATAACACACATACATACATCCTTACATTGCCAACAGTGGACTCTCACTGTACACTCACCAAGTGTGGACCTCTGTTTCTGGTCATATTGAAAAACAAGTATAGAATAGAAAATGTGCTTTTAAGGTCTCCTCCCATAGTATTACTGCAAATGTGTGTTTTTTTAAAGTGAATTACACACACACACACACACACACACACACACACACACAGAGATATGCTACAGATTCTTGGTTTTATCAGCTGTATGAAAAACACCTGATCAATTAATTGATGCGTGTTGTGCTCTCATAGATCATGAAGACATTGTCGATACTTAACTAATTTCTAATTAAAAGCTGCCCAGAGAGCTCTGAAGGTTCAAAGAAAAATAGCAGCACAGGAAACATTGTCTCCTCCGTCTCTCTGCTCCTACTGTCAGTACATCTGTGCTGATTTATACGTGTCGCTGCCACATCCATCTGCTGCATGTTCGCTGAGACGTGAGACAGCTGATGGACGCAAGTCTGTTTGTTTGAAAGTATTACCGTCAGAACAGGGATCCACCTTTAAAGATACATTGTTATTTTTGCCACCACTGGGAAGAAAACAAAAAACTAGCTGACACACAGTCTGAACTGTGACGGGGCATCATGCATTAAATCCATGATGCCTGAATTTTCACAGAACAAACTAATGTTTAATCCATCAAACAGGCAGAAACAGCTGATAACGAGTGCGTGGTCAAGCCGTTATCTGCATAAAATATAGACAGAGCTTTCTGGTCTGAAAAGTGAGGTCAACATAGAAGTGTATTCAACCTGCATTCTTTCTAACGTACAGCAGGGGACGACTCCCCTGGTTTCAAGTCCAAATGTATGTAAACTCACTTGGAAATTAGCCCACTCGGACAAAGTACATCTGCTATTCACACAACGTGGGCGCTGGGCGTTACACTTACACTGCGCTGTGCACTGTCTTGCGCCGGTCATAAGGTAGAGCCCTAAGTGTTCTTACATTTCTGACTATGATCATATAAGAAATGACACACTACAGGTTCATCAGTGAGCTTTGGAAGTGTTTGTAGGGGCATATTGAACTTTTGACAGAGCCAGGCTACACATTTCCCCATGGTTTAATTTTTTATGATGAATGCACAAAGTCCTTTTTTCAGGAACTGTGCCTTTAAATGAGCTGTCAGGACCTCCTTAAGGTTGTGATGTCACAAATATACAGTCAACGACGTCCCCAGGACAGCGATGGGTACAGCGCTGACACAGAAACACGATGGTTGGAGCCTTCTCACACCTGTGGGAGCTGACCAATCAGAGTAGGCCTTAAAGAGACAGAGGGTGAATAGAAGTGTTGCAGATAGTATGAGAATTGTTTGCACGTTAGAGGATGTAACATTTTCACACAGACACCCAAAATAAAAGTATGAAAAAATTCTAATATGGGACCTGTAAGACATGTGGTGAGACAACAATCATCTCCTTCTGAAGAAAATAACCTTTTCTTACGTATGTCAAAAACCATTTTGGATTCAGGATAGTATAGGCCCCTCACACAGTATGACTGATCAGCTATCTACAGCATTTGCTCCTTCATATCACACCGAATGAGATTACATGCTGCAGAGAAATCTAATGCAGCACTCACTTGAGCACCCTCATTTGTCTTTAAACAAGTAGAGAAACCTTTTAGTGAGGCGTGAATCAGCCCAGCGGTGGAATAAAGTGCAGACATACACATTGTCTCCGGGAACAGGGGAGGGAAGACTCGCATATCCTCCGTAGCCTACTTCTGGGTGATAAGTCTTCTATTTTGGGAGGTCGTTAAGACAGGTAGCATCACCAGGGAATTACCTAAAAACCTCAGAGCGGTGATAAATCACAGCCGTAGAGATGTGTTCAGCAAACGAAGCACAGTGGGAGAGGGGATGAAATTAGCAGCAGAACGTATCTTCTTCCAGGCTCCAGAAGGTAAAAACAAAGACAGCATATAAAACAGGTCTCGAGGAAAGCAGCAAACATGGGCACGGAACGCAGCGAGATGAAAATAGTGGCAAGCCGCTCACAGAGCAGGATGGTTACCCATCCTCTCCCCACGTGGCTTTTTAAAAACACGGCCTGCACTGCGACGTTTGTTAACAGTAAACAGTCCTGGTTGTTTGGCAGGAAAAATACCACAGCATTCATCAGTCGGAGGGAAATGTCTGAGACGGTGACAGCGTAAACGGAGGACCATCAATATTTCAGTGTGTGTGATATCAAAAAGGAGGCCAGTGGCTTTGAGCTGTTATTTTCTGTGTCGTTTCTCACAATGAGATCTCTGCCGTTCATTAACGCTTCAGGGTAAGAGTGTGACAAAGCTGACTGACACTGGGCTGCGTTTGAATCACAGGTTTGGCTACATGGACAGTATTAAAAACATTCTTGCAACTAGCTTGGTAGATTTTTTAAAAAAAGGCCTGAATGATATGTTGTTAAAACCAAAGCTACGGACATGTATGGCACCAAACCGTTTGTTACAGCAAACCTATCAAGGAGTCAAAGGTCTTTGGTTGCACAGCTGATAACAGGAATCCTTCCTCTGGCCTTTGAAGCTGGCAGATTTAAACATTTCCAGGAGGACAAAAGTTTGAGAATGTATCACATTTTCTTCTGCATTCCTGCTCTGAATGAAACGTCTGTTCAACACCCATGAATCACTGTTAAAAAGAAGAACTTAAAGTGCTTGACTGGATTGAAATAAAAGAACAATAAAAGACAGAAAGATAATTTCAGTGAAGAAACAAAAGTGAGGATTCATCCACAACTGAAAATAGTCCCAGATGATTGCGGTGTTGTGACAAAGGCTCAGGTTAAGTTAGCTTAACCTGTCCTTCAGGGGGAAACTTTTGACTACATTTCAAAGCCTGTACTGTCTTACTTTTATTTGAGTAAAAAAGTTTAATCAGTACTTATTTTTCCTCTACACAAGCATCTGTACTTGCCTGACTAGAAGGATAATGTTTTGCCACCTCTACACATAGCAACTTGAGGGCATCTATTGTTAGATCCTCTGTGGCTGAACTCAAACACCACAGCTCCAACATGTGAGACTGCTACAGTACGTTCTGTATGTTCACCTGTAGTCCTTTACATTCTGTATTCAAGTCACATAAGTCACATCGTTTGCTCATGACTTGACAAACCTCCTCCAGAGCCACAGGAGACCTTACGCGACCGTATCACAGGCTGGGTAGGACTTGCTGTGACTTTGCTATCCAAGATACTGAACCACAAACTACTCCTGGTGTGCTGGTCGGCACCTTGCATGGCAGCCACCTCCATCAGTGTATGAATGTATGTATGAATTACTGTGAGTCACTTTGGACAAAAGTGTCTGCTAAATGCCCTAAAATGTAAAGAATATGAAAACAGGTGAATGGATTGCTCCATTAGTACTACGGTAAAGTGGTCCCTCCCACTGGTTCGATTAATATTCTAGCAGCAGTGTTTTATACAGTGATCCTGGGTAGAGCCGACAAAAGGTAATGACAGGGCAGAGGGTGGATAAGGATGGGATCAGGCCATGAATAATGCTCTTTTCAGTACGTAATCCTCTGTGATTGATCACGATCCGATCCTGTATCTCATTCAGAGTCACTTTAGCCAACTGCACCAGCAAAAGTGACAACGTGTGTTTAATTAATGTGCAGTGATTTAGCTTTTACTCACTTGATTGTGGTGAAAAAAAAGAAAAGCATAATAAATTAGCGGGTTTACAGCTCAGCGGGCCAGATGGTGCCGTTAGTTGAGGGACACATTTTAATTTGATCAACCAGATGTCCTCATATTCTTCATGTTTATTTGTGGTAAAAGAGACCTTGACAGCGTCGTGTCAGATGTCATGTGTCTTCACTGGCAGATGGTTCAGACTAGAAAGTCCTCCAGCGATCAAAAAATTACTTTCAGGGATGCTTCCAAGTTTTAAGAAGACTCATTTTGAGACGTTGACATCCTCTCTGATGGTTTCAGCTCTCCAGCAAAGAAAATTCATTTCATGGTCCTGTTTTGATTCACTGCTGCTGAAATTAGGCTCGACTGACATTTGAGGGGTTTTTTTTTCCCATTGATTCAAATTATTATTATCATGGCTTCTGCTTCTTATTAAAACGCAGTTGTGATTGTTTTCTCTCGTGTCATGTATGAAAACCAAAGAAATAAAAACACCTTAATTTACTTTTTTATTACATTCTTTATTCCTAAATATGAATATTATATGTTTCCATGCACTCATTGAATGCTTGACCTGTCTTTCCTTTTGTTGGGTTCGTATTAGCTGCTCCTAGGCTGCTACAACATCAGGAAATGTATAAAAACTTTACAGTACAACACAGTATTGCTGGTTCTGAACTAAGAATCTCTGCACACATTTTTTAAGGTAAGACACAACAAGAAATATTTGTATTCATCTGCAATGAATTCACTTTGAATTAATCAGGGCAACATTTGAATCACAATCTGAGGATCAGTCATGTTTTGATCACTTATAATGAGATGTGATCAAACCAGTGAAGTTTTTTTTTCCGTCTCTTATTTGTCTTGAATATTTTGATTAAACTCAAGATTTCATATCAGTTTTTCAGGGGCTTTACGAAAGAAACACCAAAAGCACATTATCTTTCCTCACTCTCATCTTTATTCCTGTTGCTTTACCTCTTCTGGTTGTGGAAAGTAACTGAGTTCTTACTTAAGTTGTTATGTAAATGCAATTTTGAGGTAAAACTCAATTTTAAATTATACTCCAAAACATTTATTTGATAACTTAAACTGACAATAGACAACTTTTTTGCTTTAATGTAATGTATGTATGAATTAAATGTTGATCTCATAATTTAATGACTATAAATAAATGATACCACTGGAGTCCAGTCAGTCTGTTTCCACTTTAAGTTATGTGTTACTTTGCAGATTCAGATTAATACGAACAGAAAGAATAGAAAATCTAAACAACAAATACATTATGATGTAATATAATGGATAAAGATAGCACTTTATTGATCCCCAGGGCTGAACATCACAAGTTTCTACATTAAAGTGATGCTTATAAATGAAGGCATCAGTCACTAGAATGGCACTCTAAGTGCCTCCCTCGCCCAACAGTCCCCTTTAACTGATCAAGCCTACAGTCCATTATCAAATGAAACACATTCACATTTGCCATATTCAGATATTTATTTGGAGCCACATCAAATTGTACTCACTCATAGATACCAGCCACCTAAATATGCCTCATGTTTCACATCAAGATCCAAACAGTATTCCCTGAGAAATTAACGAAAATGTGGAGAATATCAACCAAAGTGTTTTTATTTTTTAATGTTTATTCCTAGATCTGTCACTTTATCCGGATCTGCGCCAAATGTGGTCCATTCTGGGCCAAGACTTATCCTCCATCCACATTTCGTTAAAATCCGTTCAGTAGTTTTTGTGTAATCCTGCTGACAAACCATCAAACAGACACGGGCAACAACATAACCTAATTATGATAAACTCTTACTTAAGGTTAAAGTGCCAATATCTTGCAGGAATCCTCATTGAATGTGCTGTTTCAGCTTACAGATTGAAACCCATCATCCTTCTGGACTGTCTGAAACAGTAACTGTGAGCTAAATGCTTGAAGTGCCTAAATGTAAGAGGTACTGTATGCTGACGGCAGGTTTGGTTTGCAGCAGTGAGATCAGCAGGTGAAGTGACCCGAGCCCTGGCCTGCTGGTCCAAGATCAGATACCGATCACGTCCCAGCAGAGAGAGAGCGATTTTCTCCTCCAGCAAACTGAACCGCCTCATAATGGAAACAGGATTATCTCATCACACACGCTCTCCTTTTTAAAATTGGTTTGAGGACAAATGAGATTTGATGAGTCAGTAGCAAATTAAATGACATGTTAAAAAGATTTTCATTTGCAGAGACTGATCTTGTTTAACGAAACATCTGACTAGAGACCGAACTGCTCCTGGTTCAGTACGTCTGCTCTCACATGTTAATGTGGGCGAGCTGCCACACAGCGTTTCCACTTTGATTTTATAAGACAGAAAGTGTGTGTTGTTCCACAGCTCTACAAATCCCAAATCTAAAAATCCGACTCCAAAGCTACATGTTTTTATTCTCTTATTCTCCTGCTTTTTATTCTTGCTGATCCCTTTTCTTTGTTCCGCCAAAAGCTGCATTTCATGTTTCCTATTCTCTCCGTGCAGCTTTTAGAATGAAACCAACCGATGCATTTTGTACTGCATATTATGTTCCTTTCTATAAATCCTTTCAGCCAGTCTCCAGCAGGGTCAGGGTCAGGACAACATTTGAAATACTTGAGTTCAAGCAGTGCATCAACAGAATTAGGCATATATGGCAAAACACATTCTGCTCTGTAAATTAAAAATGAATAAATAGATTTTTGGGGGGTGTTTTGAATTTATTTTCTGTATGTGAATTATAATTTTTTCTGACTGTACATAAAACAGACAAAACAAAACAGCTAAGAGCTGATCAGATGTCATTTAAAGGGGCGATATGTAAGAATTGTGGTTAAAAATGTTCAAATATTCACTTAATGTATCAACAGAATATGTCTACTGAAGTTAGCATGCTAAACAGCTAACCCCATCCCATCCAAGTCCAAACATCCTACTAGTGGTGTGAACATTATCGCTTCCCTGGTTCCCAACTTCTCAGTCTGCACTGCTAGCTGCACGGCTATCTAAGCTAACTAGCAAACTGCAGCTACTGCCAAGACTTAAATATCGCACCTTTAATGGAACAATATACAATGTAATTACAGAGTGCTGCTTTTTCTTCTTAACTTTTAAAATGTTGAATTAACTTAATTTGCTCTTGTAGCATTTTGGTTCCCTGAGCCTGAATCCAGAATCTGAGGTGAAAACACTGCCAGGTGTGAGCTCTGAGGTGTGTACCTGTCTGTGAAGTTCTTCCATTGAAGTACAAGATTCTTGAAACCCACAGCAGTGGAGTATTTTCACAGTGTGGTGTTAGTACTGATGTTTAACAAAGCCATCTGAATACTTCTTCCATCCATCACTGGCAACAGACATAAAAAATGGACACCGATTCTTCACACAATATGATCCGCTATCTCAGAAATGTCAGCACATGGACTCAGGAGCCTTGGAAAAAGTGAATATGTGACATTTTTGGTAAAAGGATGGAAAGTTTGAGATTTTTCTCAGAAGAATCATAAGACAAAGGTACAAACCTCACACAAGGTTAATAATATGATGTGGAGTTCAAAGTCTCCATTAACTAACCACTACTCTAACTATGTTATTGCCTATACTACATGTGGATGGTAGATATTGTGAACTTTCACCACTGACATGCTCGCTCACCTCACTCTGCTCTATTAGGACTTCTGCTGCCATCTAGTGTCCAAAACCAGAGCGGCAGGCAGGAAACAGCAAATTGTTTGTTTTCAAAAGAACCAGAGGAAAATGTTAATATACATTTAGATTTCCTGTGATGGAATATAATTAAATGCATTTACCCATGCAAGTGCAATTTTGAGATACTTGTACTTTGCTCTAGTATTTTTTATTTCATGCTACTTTATACTGTAGCTACTTAAACTTCACTACATTTCAGAGGAGAATATCACACTTTCAACAAACCTTTTAACATTTATTGAACAACACACTGGTATAGTTAGTTTTCAGAGTTAGATTATCAATACAAAAATACAATTTAGATGAAAACAATATAAGCTCCAGTCTTACCAGCTGCAACACTTGAGGGGATGAACACATTAAAGGTGCACTGTGTAGTTTTGGGGAAGAAATTTTATTCAGAAGAAAAAGATCTTCATTGACTGATTTATTTTCTGCCTAAACAAACTAAATTAAAAACTTTGTTTGTTTTCATGACTGAATAAACTGAATAAACAAACTGACCTTAAAGGACAACACAGTTTCATACTGTTTTACTTTGTGTAGATGTGGCTGACCCTGCCACCTTTCTAGCTTCACACAGTGTTCTGGGGACCTTATTTTACTCTGAGAACAGCTTGTTTATTCAGTTATGGAAAAGATAAATATTTCCTTTGTTAATATTATAAATATTAAAATTCTGAGTTTGAATTTCTTCCCTTTAATGCATCAGACATTATCTGTGTGATGTATTCTATATGATTCTGAAATGGGTTACATTATGAGTCTTTTTAATCTTGATATTTTAAGGAATATTTATATGTACTTTTACTTAAGTAATATTTGGAGTGTACTGCTTTTATTTTAACAAAATACTTCTACATTGCTATTTTTGCTTAAACTAAAGATCTGAGTACTTTTTGCAGATTTCCAAAGAACACACTGACTTGTACTTGTACAACCTAAAATTACTTATGTATTTCGTAATTCATTTAGACAGACAGCCTTTCGGATGTTGCGATCAATTCAATTATGCTGTTTTGATGGTGCTGTTTAATGTCAAAGTGGCAGGAAGTTGCCAAAGCAAAGCAGAGAACAGGTTGTCGAGTAAAGACATTTCACTAATCACATGATCTTAAAGCTCAAACATGAAAGGTCCGTCTATTAATAAGATCACACCTGTGGTCAACAAATTTGTCTATATTCATTCAGTTTTTTTGCGATTTGGAGTGAACTGACCCTTTAAGTTTCAGACTCGGTCTCCGTTGAGTACAGTAACGCGACTCACTCGGTACATACAGTCTTCATTCATGTGGCGTGACTCTGAGCCTTCATTGTTCAGACGACATAACAACTGTTATATGTGACGGACAGAAAGTCAGTGACGACCGGCAGCTGGGCTGAAACACAGTTCAGCACCTGCAGCTGGCAGTGGTGGCAAGTACATTTACTCAAGTACTGTCGGCAAGCTGAATCATGATGCACTTTACTTTATATTTATATTCTTGTATATTGGAACTCATTCTGAACTATGCAACTAATGAAATTAGAGTTTTACTTTTTCTTCATTGCTGGATGCAGTCTGTCTGCTTGTTTCAGAGAATGACTTCTTAAATCTCAGTGAGACTTCATGCAAAATAAAGTTGACATGACTGTGTGTTTTTTTCTTGAGTACACAAATCTGTTTCAGTTGCTTTTGGGAACGATGTTCGTCAGGAAACGTTGAGAGGAAATGTTGTAAGATGGTGACACCCCACAGAGCCCGGGGAGTGACAGACGCCCTCCTGCCGTGGTTACATGTTTTATTTTCACATTCAGCGTGATTTATTCTTTGACGTGACAGCGAGTCAGCGGAGAGGGAGACATGTCAGCAGAGCAGCGACAGCAGCAAAGCAGAGGAGTTCACCGACGCTTCTCAGCAAAACTGCATCCAGTTTTTGTCCATTTTTACTCAATTGTTTAATATTTTTTTTCTTATTTTGGAATTCAGAGTAACCTTCAAGCAGCTTTAGATGTTTGCAGATTCAATATTTTTTTAATGAGAAACTACTCATGAACAGTTTCATCACAACATGCTCATTGTCCATCACATGTAGCGAAATAAAAGGAATTAGTTTTTTCCTTTACGTTTTACAGCAAAGAGGCTGGATTAGATTCTTAGCAGACAAACTGATCACTAATTGTTTGTTTGTTCATTAAAAAGAGAATGTCTTCACATGAAAACCTATAGAATACATCGATATTAAATAGTTATAGAATAGATATTAAAATAGTGTGTGTGTCTGTGTGTTTGTGTTGACAACATTTAGGTGAACTCCACCCAGTGATTTTAAGAACTGAAACAGGAAGTGAAATTGTTCTATTGTGTTGTTTCTGTTTAGAAAATGCTGTGTCCTTTGTTGACTTGCCTTTCCTCTTTTTTTAATTTTTTTTATTATTATATTAGTTCCTGAATGTAATAATTTCTTTATATTTTTGTTTAGGCCCTCTAGAAAAACGGATTTTGTTTTGTGCAGTTGAATAATTCAAACTAACATTATGGTAAAGAACATATAAAGGAAGAGGTTGGAGAGATTTCTAGAGATCATTTTGCGCCGGTGAAGAGAAAAAAATGTACTTTTTGAGGAAGTGATGTATTTCACATTCTCATTTCTTCTTCCCT
Organism: Lagodon rhomboides; assembly: GCA_039737535.1. NCBI lineage: Eukaryota > Metazoa > Chordata > Actinopteri > Spariformes > Sparidae > Lagodon > Lagodon rhomboides. The sequence continues at coordinate 16,159,212 of CM077791.1, read as the reverse complement.
CACTGGACCCATTTCCTCTGAAAGATCATTTTCACTAAGATACTTCCAAGAAAAGTGTACGTGCAAAGTTTGATGTTTCTGTTTGTGCCCAACAGATATGAATGATTCACGTTTTTAGATTAGATATGTCTAATAAGCAAAGCAGTTATCACATGAGAAAATGCAAACGTAGTTAGATTTAATACTTTCATCCTGTTAAAGTCCTACATTTGACATTTTACCAAAGTAAAAGTAAAGAAAGACAGTTACATTGTGTACGTGTAAACAGTATCTTTGTGTTGTGTCGTGCTGTTGCTGAGGATAAAACCTCCTATTTAGGTTTGGAGATTCTCCGGCTCTCAGATCAGTTAAAGGATTAGGATGCTCTTCAAACTGGGGACATTTCCACAAACCATTTATCTTATAAATGATAACAAATCATTTTAGTGTTTTTATGAAAGTATTGCTTCATCAAGACACACTTCTACACAACATATGACGATGACTTTATGAGCTGACTCCAAGTTAAACGTAGAATTTCTCCTTTGAAAGGGACATTTTAAACATTTTAAAATGCACTTTTGAGTTCGACTTTGTTTAAGTTCTGTACATAAATATATTTTTATTGCCTTTGACTCCTTTTTTTTGTGCCTGATCATGATTTTCTGATTGTTTTTTAATCTGCTTTACATGAGGTACTAATCATTTACTGTAAATCTAGATTTTCCATTTTTACCCAAAAGATTGCTGCCATCCATGTGTGTTAACGTCAGGTGAGTGTCAATTTTTGGTGTTCTGGAAAACAACAAAGTTTTGTTATCAGCAAAAGAAAAAAAACACATTGAAAAACATCCTTGGTGGCTCCCGACCGACGAGTTTTCCAGAGTGAAGTCAGAAAATGACTTGTCACCTGATTGCATCAATTTTACATGAAACTGCCTTGAAATACGCCCAACGCTTCCGCTGACTTTCAGAAGACAGGAAGCAGAGACAGTCTGTTGAGCGTGCGGCTCATTGGCACACAGCAGCAACAAGTGGAAGATACGCTTTTTATGGCAGTTGTATGTGTCTGTCAGGAAGTCAACGTCTGAAACATGAACAAACGAAAACTGAGTAAGTCATATTTTACTTTGAGGTGTTGTTGTGCAAAATTAGGGTAACTGGGCACATTATCATTAGAGATACTTGACATCCTTGTAAAATATTCTATAATATCTGAGTCCTTACATGACAAAACAACAGAGTGGATGAATATTTCCAATATTTATGCTGCTTTATACTTCTGCTCCAGCGAGGGAGGTATTGCTTCACTACATTTGTTTGACAGCTTTAATTACTGTAGAAAGCTATCGGCTTATAAAACTCAGTACATTTTAATAACTAAATCAGTGGTACCTTGTACAAAGACAGTTGTGTTGCGGCTTGTTGTTATATTTCAGATGTCTGTGATCCACCAAAGAGACACATAGATTCATGTTTTAGGCCCAAAGAGGTTCATCACTTCAGTGTTTCACAAAAAAAGCAAATATTATGGAAAAATCGGATCAATGAGGTAAAGTAGTTAAACAAGTAGTTGTAATTTATTACAATATCTATCACAAGGGCTTATTTTCTGCAAAAGCAGTACTTTTAATATGAATACTGTCAGTGTAAGTAACTGATAATAAGTCTTTACTTTTACTTCAGTTACATTCTAAATGGAGAACTTTTGTTGTGGAGTTGTTTTTGGTGTTTTTTTACTTAAGTCAAGGATCTGAGTACTTCTTCCACCACTGCCGCCAGCAACTTAGTGACATGGAAAATGTGGGCCACAAATACGTTTGGAAGCATTGGTTTAAAGGTGCATTATGTAGTTTTGGGGAAGAAATTTCTTCATTTTCAGATCTTCATTGACTGAAAAATAAATTAACAAACTGTCTTTGTTTTCATGGCTGAATAAACAGAATAAACAAACTGAGGACAACACAATTTCATACTGTTTTACTTTGTTTACATGTGGCGGACCCTGTCACCTTTATAGCTTCAAACAGTGTTCTGGGGACCTTATTTTCCTCTGAGGACACCTTGTTTATATTTCTGAGTTTGTTTTATTACCTCATTGGCATAGTAAATATTAAAATATTAAAAATGTGGGTTCGAATTTCTTGCACCAAAACTACATAATGCCCCTTTAATCTTCATCTGACAATGTGTTTTGTTTAAGAATCTTATCATATGTTAATAAGTGAAAAGTACAACATTTCCTCTGAAGTGCAGTGGAGTAGAACTGTAAAGTAACAGAAAATGGAAATAATCAATAAAGAGAAATAGAGCAATTGTACAACCACCTTATCTTACATCGCTGGAGGATGGATTCTTAGAAACGATGAGTCAGGGTAAAGAGGTTGACGCAAATTTATTTGTGCAATCCTATAAAAGAATGTGATCTTTTGACACTTGTTTCACTCTGTGTGTGTGTGTGTGTGTGTGTGTGTGTGTGTGTGTGTGTGTGTGTGTGTTGGCCCTTTGTTCACTGTTCCACTTACAAACAGTTTTTTGGTCCATTGTAAATGGAGCATAGACTCGTCTTTGTGCAGTTTGAATGGACAGCGGGCCGGCCGAGTGCAGAGTTTAGCACAGAGTTGAGCTAAGAAAAGACAGCGAACGTCTAAAAAGGACAACAGCTCACTGTGCCTCTCTTCTTCGGCTGCTGGACTCGACGGTCGTTCACTGTCTAAAGCTGAATTTTAGCCGTGACGCATCTGAAGGTTCATTCAGTTGAATTAGGCCTGAAAACAGGGCTGAAACTTTAAACAACTCACTGAGTGTTCAAGTCAAGTCAGTTTAGTCGTGTGATAAATAATAGAAGCATTAAAACGTTGTCATTTCAGAGCCACATCGATGTTTCTTACTCTGACTAGACTAACTGCTGATCTCAGGGTGGAGGTCATCTCGACCTTTATCCACCCAGAAATGATGCACGCTCGACACTATTTTGTACTATTTTTGGATATGTGAATCATTTAAAAAAAAGTAAAAAGATGATTCCAGGATGTGTTTAGCCTAGCGCAGCACACAGACTAGAAGCAGGGGGAGACCGCAAGCCTGGCTGCATCAAGTCCATTACATGTCTTCAATGTGCAAACCAAAAAAAAATAGCCTCTTTGCATCTGCACCTCCACGGTCCCCTTTCTGTCGCTTTCGCAAAATCATTAGTCTATATTTAGCTGAGGAAATAAATATCCATCAGTGTTTTCAGAGTCTAATAGGTCCCAGGGGCAGAAACATAATCAAACACTGCTCAGGGCTCGAGGGGCTGCAGTTCGGAATAGAAACGATGAGAGTTTCAGCAGATGAGGGTACAACAACATTCCTGAGATGACTCTACGGAAAAGAAAACATGTTTTGTTTTTCAGGAGACAAAGTGAAAATTAAATGTTTGCAGCTGCTGGCGACTCAAACGGCCCACATTATTCTTTGATTATCTTTAAAATGTATCTCACAGGGGGAATAATGTATTACCTGACTGAGGTTCGCAAACGTATTTAGAAATAAGCAGGTGAATGCAAGAACAGAGCGATATACTCTTATGATATATCGCCTTCTTTAAACAGCTTGGATGACAAGGTTATCAATCATTCTGTGTGTTTCCCTGTTTTACTGAATGAAGCGCCTCGTGTTGTGAAAGAATACAAAGTAATTTCCTGTGCGTCATCATTCAGTCTCTGAGAACTGACTGTCTAATCATCTCATCTCATCATCGGATGTACAGACACGTCACAGTCGATTAGACATTTATCATTTTTGACTCAAAGCTGTTGAAAGATTTTCACATGATTTCTTCATAAACCATTCAGACCATCCGTGGTTATAGATACAAACTCTAAAAAGATGCCAAACTCAGAAGATTAAATGAAGGAGAATTTGGAGACTGACATGAGTTTACAGTTTGTCCAGAGTGCAACTCGCCAGACTGCGTTTAGTATGTGGGGTATCAGCACGCTAACATGTGTAAGTACAGCTGAGGCTAACATGACATGAGGGGAAATTCAGGCGTTGAAGCAGAAATACAGATAAACAGAGAAACAACCGACAACAGCACGTGTGAATGCCTGGCCACCGACTGATCTGAAAGGATAAGTTCACCTAAAAATGAAAATTCAGTCATTATCTGCTCAACCCGACGAGGAGAGAAAGTTTCATAGTCCGCAAAACACGTTTTCATGCTGTGAAGCTCCAGAAATGGCTGAATTTTCTCTTTTGGGTGTACTGTTCCTTTAAAACGTTACCTCCAGCTCTTTCTATTACTCCCCTCCAGTACGGCCTTCCTTTTTTCGTTTTGCACGTTAATAAGATGGTCACGTCTTCACCTTGCATCATCAAAGTCGTCATCAAAGACGTTATTTGCAATCGTGCTGCCTGTAAAGTCTGTAGACATGTTTAGAATTGATCATTGGGGTAACATGAATGTCTGGACCAAATTCAAGGCAATTTATCCAACAGCTGTGGATAAATTGTTTTCTCCTTCTTATTGTTGAATTCATAAAGTCACCATGCCTTCAATAACATCCTGAGACTCTGATATCTAATAAAGTTGACAAAGGAATATTTCTGCCAACCCTTAATTAACCACGTCTTCTCTCCAGGTCTCAAATGGCTTGGGAGCCTCACCAATCTCTCAATCCGCCGCCCATCAGAGAAGCAAGTAATCAAGGAAGCCCCAGAACAGGATGGCATCCACTGCGGTGCCGTATCATCAGTGGGAGGCCACACTGTGGACGACATGGAGAGCTGCCTCCACAGCCCCACTTATGCCAGCTCGAGCGAAATGTACACACACGTGGGCACTGTGCCCCGCAGCCAGAGCCGGAAGAAGGGCTGCAAGGACCTGAAGGAGAAGAAGGAGGAGGGAGTGAGTGGAGGGCAGAGCCAGTGGAAGGCGGGGGGACATGTCCGCGACTCCCCTCTGCTCACTGCGCTGTCCAGTCACAGTTTGACCAGTCTGGATCGGCCCGTGCCTGTTTCTGCGCCGGCCCGGCCGCTGCCTGCCACCCCGCTGCTCAGCCGGGCTTCACCTTTGACCTCTGCACCAAAGAGCTGCCTCAATGATCCATCAGCCGACCGCATTAAGTGCCAAGAGGCATCATCATGGAGCAAAGGTGCTTTAGAAACTGATAAACTTATGAGAGAGCCTTTGAACATGGCAACCAACGGCCCCAAAGTGTCTTCATCACAAGATGTGTATGTGCCGATGGACCCGATAGCTGAAGCAGCTCACACTCACTTGGTGGATGACCAAACACAGAGGCAGCGAGGCGCCACAAGCAAACAGGAAACCTCAAAGACCGTAAATGGCTCACATGAAGATGAGAGCGCTGAAAGGTGAGAAAGTTGATTTATTAGACTTTCACAAAATGTAGTGACGGTCCCAGAAATAGACTGTGGTTTGGTTGTTCAACCAGCACTACAAACATCTATTCAAAGGACGTCACTTGTTATGAGTTTAAGAATCTGCCGTGAGATTATTTCAACCTGACTCCGTTGCAAATCAGATAGTTTGGAAAATTTTCAAAATAAAATCATAAGACTTTCTTCATCTCTGGGGCTAAATTCACAAGCTACCCATAACATTCAACAACAATAATAACATTCAACACATCAGTATATAATACAAAAACATACAGGATTCTGAACTGTACTTTTGTATGGGTAATTTAACTATATTTTTTAAATGCATGACTCACTTTGTTATATTATTATTATTATTATTATTATTATTATTATTATTATTATTATTATTATTATTATTGAATAAAGAATATAGCTTATCCTAATGCATACTCTTTTAACACTTAATAAATATAAAAACTCTCTTTGTTTTCTGGACTGAATAAACTGAATAAACAAACTGAAATTAAAAGACAACACAGTTTCAGACTAGTTTAATATGTGGCGGACCCTGCCACCTTTCTAGCTTCAAACAGTGTTCTGGACCTTTTTGTCCTCTGAGAACAGCTGGTTTATTCAGTTATGGAAAAAATAAATAGTTTGAGTTTGTTTTATTGACTAATATTAAAAAACCGAGTTTGAATTTTCTTCTCCTAAACTACATAGTGCCCCTTTAATTGTGTAAATCTTATGATTTGATGAGAATAAAGTCGAGTAAAATTTACGTCGAGCGTCATGATATTACAAGAAGAAATGTAGTAGCTCATTATTTAGAGAGTAAAGTCGTCTTATTGTTAGAAAAAGGCACGATAATATAATATGATTGTGCCAGTGCACATGCGCAGTGGCTCCCCGCCTGCCCGCTGAGGTTCAGTCAGTCAGCTGGTTGAAGCTCAGCGGCAGTGCGCGTCGGACTGTGCGGGAGAAGATGTGTGAAGTCGGGGACGCTAACTGTCGGTCAGTCCGCCCCGGGGAGGGAGAGAGGAGGTGAGAGGAAAACTAATATCAGCTACATTAAACCAACCCCTGATATAAAGTCAGTAACTGTCTTTATGATGAAGTTTGTCTGAGCAGCATCTCTGAGATCAGCGTCAGAGCAGGAATGTGCGGTATGTCACCGTCATCTGTCGTCTGTTCAACTGATCGGAGACTCATCTACAAGTTCGACATGAACAGACTGTCTTAATATCTGAACTTGTATCACTAATGTTTTTCCTGCATGTCTGTTGCATTTAAAGAGGAGACAGACGCCCGTTTCAGCTGAGTGTGATGCTGTAAAACAAAAAAACATTTAACAACGACTTGAATTGAAGTCAGTGTGTTATCAGGCTTGTCTTTAGTCTGTCTGTCTGTCTCTCTGTGTGTGTCTGTCTGTGCGCAGAAGTGCAGGCTGATCAGTAACTGGACCGGGCTGTGTGTTACATAAGAGCAGGAATTTGATCCTGCTCTGGTTTCAGTCAGAACAGTGATAAGACTTGTTTTGGCAGCCTGTTTCACTCTCTCCTGTCTGTCCTACCTGCATCAGTCTGTCCTGATTTACACCTGATGTTGACCTAATGTTCTGCCCTGCAAAACTACAGAAGCTCCAGGTCAGAACAGAAGAGCAGAGGTACAGAAGCAGTGAGGTTGAGAAAAAAGGGGTTTAAATCTTTCAGGCTGAGCAGCAAACTGTGAAACCGATTGGAAGGTTGTAATGTTTCATTTTTGTAATTTTAGGCTCATTATTTTGACCGAGAACTGAGAATTCACACAATACCACAGTAGAAATGCAGGTTGTGCACGCTGCCGTTGGATGAACTGCAATATCTACCAACAAAATGTATTCTTTTAGCTTTCTGATCCACCTTAAATAGCCTGGAGTGTTTAAGAAAATTATAATTTTCTTATTACTATAAATGTAAAAAAGGATAAAGGATAATATTTTTTACAATAATCAAGTGTTTCTGGCTATGTTTATATGTCCAAGCACTATTAAAGGTGCTATATGTAAGAATTGGCAACCTGTCGAATTCATACTCCAAACAAGTGGGGGGCAGCATGTCATCTACCAACTGTAGCTGCTGTTAGCCTGTAAGCTCAGTTAGCTGTGCAGCTAGCAGTCGTATTCGCGAACTCTACCTAGACAAAAGTACAAAGTGTGCAGTGGCATGATAACGTCAATAAATGTCTCTGCAACACAACACATATAAGTTTATGACATTGTTAGTTTGTTTTGACATGTTTTATAAAAACAAATCTCAAATATTGCACGTTTAATATTTGTACTCAATTACCTGACATAGCCCTCTTGCCTTAGCAATTTAGTTAGCTTTAGCCAAAATATGTTTTGGATGAATTTAAGAAACCTACGTGACTTAAATGTAGCTTAATTAACAGATACTGCGATCTGCCAAGTTAGCCACCTTTACGCTAAGCTAGCGAGGCTACCTTTAGCGGGAGTTTTCTTTCGTCTCCATTATGAATTCATTTAGCCGCTATCTTACTTAATTATGTTTTATGAATTACATACTGAATAACCAAAATGTCCACAGATACAAATAGTTATTTTTTCATTTACAGGGGAAAATCCATAGCTAAGGCTAGCCTTAGCGGATGTTGCACAATCTAGCTTTCACCTAACATAGCCCTCTTGCTTTAACAATCGAGTTAGTTTTAGCCTAGTTACTGCAAATTAAAATGTTTTCACAGAAATTACACATTTATGAAACGTAATATTAGACTTACAAAGTTTGGAAACAACTGTATAAACCATCGTAAACCGCTGGGTTGATAGCATCATTTTTCTAAAACTCTAAACTGTCATGATAATGATTTCTGAATATGACCTGAAGTTCAGGCTGTATTTAGTCAGGTGGGCTGTTAAATACTGTATGTTTAGAATTATTATCATTAATAATACCAGATCTTTGCATGTCAATCTGATGTTCACAAGTTCAGTTTCTGACTAAGCTGATTATTAAATGACAATCCTCGTCAGCAGCTGGTGATTTCCTGAACCGGTTACTGTCACAATGAGAGTCATTTGTGTTTCCTGGTTTCTGAATCAGTCATAGCAGAAGTGGTTATTAAGGCTAAACTTGACCTTCTTTGAAAAAGTCAGACAGGGTGACAGACTATGTTTCTTTTTCCACTTAGTGTTTGTTTCTCTGTGCTGATGGTGTCACATTTGTTTTTGGTTACGAGAGCAACCACAGCTAGTGTCTCTCTCTTTCTGTGTGTGTGTGTGTGTGGATGTTATGAGTGTGTCTCCTGCCGTGGTTTAGGAGCTGCTGGCTGTAGGTGCAGGAAGTGTTGTAAAATGTGATGCTGGTTTGGGGAGCACGGCCCCCAGGCGGAGGGAGTTTCCCCCTCGCTGGGATCTCAGAGCAGTCCAGTTCAATGACATTACCTCAGAGACGTCCACAGCTGTCATTCACTGAACCGTTAGGAGTAAATCTGTATATGAGCTTATCTGGTGGGAGGACTTACATCTATATCACTCTCATTGATACCTTAAGTTCGGTGACTTTACATGTTTTGTAACTTTAACAACACTTGTATGGATGGCAGAAGTTATTACAGACAGTTTGACGTCTTGTGTACTTTCAGTCAGAGCCCAGCTGATATACTGGTTGGAGCCATATTGGTCTATGACAGATATATGGTTATCAGCATTTATGTTGCCCAATCTGCGCTCACGTTTTTTTTTTTTTTATAAAAGATAATAATGTGGGAAAAGATGCTCGGGAGGATTTATTAAATTTCCAGTGAAGTTCACTGTTTCAGTGCACTGGTGTTGTTTTAGACAACAAAGTTTATTGTGAACTGTAAAATATCCTGCTCCCACTACATGTCCTTGTCACAAGTGTTTGATAATCACCTTTAAGTGATCGTTGCCAAAAAATTGTGTATAGCGGTCAATTTATCAATATCTTCCAATATTGGGCCCAAAAATTGAGTATTGGTCGGGCTGCAGTTAAAAACTGCTAGCTTAGAAAGAAGGACAAGTTCACATTTTACCTTTTGTTTTCTTGTGAAACCAATTCCAGTTTGTTTTTAGAAATGGCTTGTGACTGCATCAAAAACATCCAGTCATGCTTTAAATTCTGTTATGTGCACTGTTAACGGCGGGCAAAAGGTAGATGATAAAAACATTTTGGAAAACACCACACTTTAGAAAACACGACTCCCCAGTTGAGCCACATTTCCGTCACATTCCCTCCTTGATTCACCAGGATTTACAGTAAATCAATCTGCTTTCATATAGATTGAAGATCTAATGATTATGTAACATCTCTGCATTTTAAAACCTCTAAAGATTTTGTTGAGTCGTGTCCTTACATCAGCCGATACTCTGTGCTCAACCAGCGCTCGACTCGTAATGAGGGCCAGATGATGAAATGTTTTCAGACATTTTCTCGTGATAGTGAGAAGTTATTTCTTGATCTCAATAAATCAGACTTGTTTTTCTTTAGAGCTCTGATTATTTAATGATCTGTTTTCTTTTTGCTGATGAAATAATTGTTTCCTAATCACAAGAAAACACAACTTGTTTTGAGAAAACAAAAATGTCGGAAATAGATAGATGCAGTTCGTCTCGAACCTCACAGAGAGTAGCCCAGGGTTGTGAACAACAGTCGGGGAGTTTCTCATGCAGTGTGTTTTACTTGTGTGTTCCCATCTGCTTCTGTGTGTGTGTGTGTGTGTTTGCTGTCCGTTCTCAGAGTTTGTGTTTGGGAACAAAAGGTCACCTCCCTTGACGTGACTCGTGGAAATATGCAGCATGTTAAGGAAGAGCAGAGTGACGAGAAGAGAAAAAGAGCCATTGCCAACGTGCAGTTTCACACTTTCACATCACCGCTGTCAGAAAGAAACAATGCAACTGCCGCTTGAGTGTTTTTCCCTTTTTTTTTAATGTCAGCTGAAAGTGCAGAGCAGAGTTTTATAACTCCCAGAACCATCAGACTTGGCGAGAAGCCAGCTGGTTTGATTGCTGGATGGACATTGGGGAGAAAAGACGTTTCTCTTGCTTCAGTCCTGAAAAACAGTTTGACACAGCAGTACAAGTACTCCCCATCCTCCCTGAAGAAGTTTGTTGTGTTGCAAGCTGTTGCTGGGTGGTGACGGATTAACACGCGGCTGCTGTCAGGGAGTTGTGTAACAGGACAGGCAGGAGACAGAAAACCGTGCTGTTACTACTACTACTACTACTACTGCTACCAGTACTACAACTACGATTTGTACTGCTGTTAAAATAGTTAGGGCTGGGTATTCAACCTAAATACTTCTGTGTTACCAACCAAATTGTGTCGAGCATCGAGAATGAAAAACTGTCAAGTTTGTATAAAAATATCCGTCAAAAATGATAGATGGACCACTTTAACCCAGACTGAATATCTCAACAGCTGTCAGATGGGCCGCAAAATAGTTTGATACAGATGTTCATGATGCCCAGAAGATAAATCCAAATGACTCTTCCTCTAGAGTCTGACCAATTCTTGACTTTTGGGGCTGATACCGGCATAAATAAAATAAAACCGAATAAAAATATTCCATGATCGATACATATTGGCATATATGCTGATATACACAGAAGAAATACAGAAATGCAATTTTTTTGCAACGATCCCTCAAATGTGCTTATTAAACACTTGTAACTGAGTCAGGATATTTTACAGTTTAACATTAAACTTACACTTAAACTGTCCTGTTTATTGAACAGCATCTGTGCTGATATAGATGTGTCTGTGAGACTCAATGTTCTCTCTAGTAAAAGTGTTTTCGTCACAATAAGTTATACCCTGTGGAGGAAACTTCATAAGAAACATTATTTTGAAATGAAATTGACCATTATTCAAGCTGGAAAGCCAGAATGAAAAAGAAACATTCAAGAGTGTCCTGAACATGATACATAGGCAGGAACGGATACCACAAGTATAAGTCACAAATCAGAATGAAACAGAAATGTGATCATAACCCCATGAGCAAAGTGTTTATTCCTTAGAAACAACACACATGTCATGTTTAAAGGAACCTAAGAGCTGCTTCAATCAGTAAGAATATATAAATAACAGCAATCTAAAACAAAAATTTGATGAGACAAACGCATTGAGACTCTAAATGTTAGTTTGGTGCGGTCTTTGTTGATTGTTAATGAAAATAAGTCCTGGCAGCAAAGACTCAGTCTGTCAGCGCACAACTTTTCCCCAGACTGAAACATCTCAGCAAACACCTCTACATATTCTTGATGGATCAGCATCAGCTCTGCTTCAGATAACCGTGCTCTCCAGAGGATGAATATCAACTTTGCTGACCTCAGTCAAAATCTAATTTTGTGCAGTACTTTGATTTATGACCAAATACCTGCAAAGCAACAAAAATCCCATCAGCCTAAGCTGTACTTTGTGTTCATTGCTTGTTAGCAATTGTAAGCATGCTACCTCGCTAAACTGTCATTGTGAACATGCTGAACATCGTCGTGTTAGCATGCTGAAGTTAGCATTTAGCATTGCTGTGCCCAGGAACAGCTTCACAGAGCCACTATCATGGTTGTAGACTCTGTAGCCCAAACATGGCTCCATAGATACATTAAGTGCTTTACTGTATGGGAGTTACAGGACGAGCAGACTTCAGTGTAGCACAGTGGTGATTGAACGCTCTCCTGTCTTAGTGCTCCAGTGTATAAAACATCATAAATGAGAACATTCATGCATGAGCAGTAAAAGTGATTTATGCTGTAAACTTCACATACGTTTCTTCTTCTTTTTTTTTTTCAGCCTGCAGAACCTGACAGACAGCGGTGGAGAATATGTGAAGGTGAGCTTCCTCTTTACATGACTTCAGATCTATTTTCATCTTCAGTAACACACTTATCTTGTTTATCTGTGACTTCCTTTTTACTGCGGTGAAGCCTTTCTCTCTTCCTGCTGTCAGACAAGACTCTTTCTGTTCCCAACAGTGGCACCGCTCTCAGTAAAGGTTAAGTTAAAGCTCTTTTCTGTCTGCTGCTGTGATCCTCCACACACGCAGGCTCTAATTCAATCAGGGCGGGTGACAGAAAGGACTGGGGGTATGCGGCCCTCTGCGGTGAGATACTATGAAGTTGCCGCCGCCGTTGCCGCTGGTAACCGTGGCGGCCTCGATTCGGGCCGGCAGCGCTGCCTGAAAAAGGTAGAAAGAGACACGGAGGACGAGAGAATTTCCACTTCATTGACTTATAATTGGATACTTGACAAACACACTCGTCTGAATGGTACAAGCTGGCAATGAATGATAATGCTAATGAAATTAAAGCTATTCATTAGGGGCTTCCAGGTCTTTTACCCCTCACACACACACACACACACACACACACACACACACACTGTTTCCTATTTTGTTTTGAAGTGGCCCTGGCCTGGTGCCCAGCCCTTGATTCACAGTCCAGTGGGACAAACCATTCTGTCAAAAGTGAGGGGTGGGCGGTGTCAGGGAGAAGAAAAACAACATGTCACCTATATAACAGCATTGTAACAGTAACTAGTGTGTGTGTGTGTGTCCCAAAACAAATGCATTCCCAGCCCGTCGTTGGTGTACACTCTTGATATACAGTATCTTCGTTTTTGTGTGTGTGTGTGTTTGTATAAAGACGTGTCCAACAAAGCACCACTGAGTGATGACCCCCGTCGCACAATGACGTTGCCACGGTGACGAGTGTAAGACTCCAGCATGGGTTTTGGTCTCGGGCCCCCGGTGCCCCCAGTGTGGATGCCAGTGTGGGAATGCCAGAGCTGTCCGTCCTCCCTCCTCTTCCCCCCTCTGTCCTCGCTTAACACACAGACACACACACGCATATTCACACAAAAACAGAGCTGAGGAGGCTGCAGCTTGACCAGATTCACCCACAATGCTTTTTCCCTCAAAGGACGAACATTTCAAGCAGGTTTTTGAAGGAAAGAGGAGTCTGGATTGGTTCTGTCCGGAGTTGAAACCAAAGTCGGAAGCTGAACACATGAGGCTCTGGACTCATGTTGTTGTTCTCTCTGTGTGTTTGTGTGTCTGATTGTACGCCTGTGATGTCCTTTCAGTTCTCCAAAGACAAGTTCTGGTTGGAGCCGCCGTCGGAGAAGCTGAGGAAGCAGCTGGAGGAGGAGCTGAAGCTGAGCGGCACCAACCTGAAGAGCCACGCCTGGTACCACGGACGCATCCCCTGGGAGGTCTGTCTCTCTCTCTCTCTCTCACGCACACACACACACACACACACACACAAACACACACACACACACACACACACACACACACAATATGTGCGCTTGTCACTTAGGATTGCATTGACTGGTGTTCATTGCCTGGAGGCTTACCTTAAAGGGTAATTCCGCCAAGTTTACACATTAAAGTGTGTTTTCAGGTTGTGGGGAGTACTACTGCATATGTGATAAAAGTAGTATGAAGCCTTTTGTGGCTCAATGATAAATGATAAAATCATGTGCTGGCACTTCGTGGCTAGGTTGCATTGTGAGTAATGTAGGCACCAGGTTTTAAGAAGCAGACCACTGATTTAGTATTGTATTCCTATAACACTGTTGGACTAATTATGGGCAATTTAAAAGCAAATGATCAAATCTACAGAACAACTACAGAACAAGAGATATCACCTTTTATTCCACACGTTCCTTTTGTTTTCAAAACTCAGGTGCCCACATTACCCAAAATAAAACCTGAACACTGAGTGACATCATTGGAGGCAATTCATCACCCAGGTTTTACGATGGTGATAAAAACCTGTGTCCACTTCAGAGTCAATTGACCCAGGTGCAAATGCCAAGTTTACACATTCCCATTGCACACAAAAGCCCGATATTAGCAGGTTTAAGTGGGATTTTTGACCAGTGGAAAAGGGGTATTGGATCCCAGGAATCTGAGTCATGCAGTAGATCCTCCACAAGGGGGAGCTCTGACCCAACATTAGATAAACTGATTCTTAGTTTAAAGGTAAAATATTGCTCACCCAACCTGGATTCATAAAATGTATAAGCAAAAGGGAGGGATCCCTCGATGTAGCAGCATTAATACAGCATACAGAACATTACAGCTACAACCATCAGATTACAGCAGGTCAATGCAAGTGTAGCAGCCATAATCTAATTACCCTTTAATCTTCTCAAATACCTGACTGACAGTTTCTTCTGCATGACAACCTCATATACCAGACGTGTGAACTGAATATGAAATATCTTCATCTTATTGTCCTTTTCCTCCTGGATTGACCCAACAGTCTCTGATGGCTCACGCTCAGGGTGAAGGGTTTACACTATCGGGCCTCTTCTTCATGTGGAAACAGTGCATTTCGTGTGTGTCGTAAAAGGGCAGATACGAACAACTCATATCTGCTCTAAGACAAGCAGTCTCAACAGACTTACATAAGCGCTCCAGTTTATGCAAACCTGACATAAACGGGAGAGATAAACGCTTGAATCACTTCTTCATTGTATAAGTCAGAATTAGAAACAGATAGATGGCAGATTTATGTCAACCGGACTATTTTAAGGAACTAACATACCTTTACCCCACAAAAAAATAATTTAGCCAACTGGAAACTCTTTGTGATGTTGGTAAAAATGAAGCCACATCACTGCATATGTGTTTATGTTAAAATGTCACAAATGATTCCAATAACCAAAGGAGATTATAATTACGGGTGCACAATATGGATTTTTTCCCCCCGATACCAATGAGATTGCTGATAATTTCACATTTAAGTTTTTAAAGAGAAGTTCATGTGCTGCAGTTTATTTGAATCAGAGGGCTGAGATGTTGTGAGCAAAGATGGATGATTTAATATTACAAAGCTCTGATTAGATTTGTTCTATCAAATCTCTTGACCTTTTTCCTCCTCTGTGAATGTTTGTGGAACATGTGTTGCAAATTGCAGTCATGTTGTCTTCCTCTGGAAATGTAAAACAACAAAAAAACAATCTGCATTGGTTGTTGTTGTTTTTTTCCATTTTCTTCTTCTTCTTTTCTTCTCTATGTGAAGAACTTCGAAAGTGAATAACACCACCTACTATATCAGAGTCTATAAATTCTTCACTTGTTAAGTCAATGAAAGCAATTTGGTGTCATATTATTGGCTCTATTTATCAGTTAGAATTTCACCAATACCAATAAACAGCCGATTATATAAATTTCCCATTATCAGGCTGATATTTATCCTGCATCTCTATAATTGATGTTTCTTCAGGTGTCGGAGAGACTGGTTGTGAACCACGGCGACTTCCTCATCAGAGACTCTCAGTCCAGTCTGGGTGACTTTGTCCTCACCAGCCACTGGGAGCAGAAAACACTTCACTTCGTCATCAAGAAGACGGTGGTTCAGTCCAGTGAGACGTACACCCGGGTCCAGTACAGCCTGGAGGACGAGGCATTTGACTCTTTACCCGCCCTCGTTCACTTCTATGTGGGCGGCAGGGCGGCTCTGACCCGGTGGAGCGGAGCTCAGATTCACCGGCCGGTGAACAGGACGCTGCCTCTCAGCCACCTGGAGACGGCCTTCTGCACCGCCGTCAGTCCCCCGTCCTGCCACAAAGGGCTGATGAACAGCGAGGAGAGGGTCTGCCCGAGAAGGTGAGGTTTCAATCAGAACACAAAGGATTATTCTGAGATTATGCTGCCATTATGGTAATTTTTCCCAGACTACCAGAACATCCTGTATTTATACCTCCACACTGCTGAAAGTCGTGGCTGGAGGCATTATGTTTTTAGTTTGTCCGTCCATCTCGTTCTTGTGAACGCGACATCTCAAGAACGCCTCGAGGGAACTTCTTCAAATTTGGTAAAAAATGTTCACTTGGACTCGAGGATGATCTGATTTGATTTTGAAGAATGAATGTGATATCTCAGACACACTTTGAGGGATTTTTTTTTTCAAATTTGCTCCAAGTATTTCACTATGACTCAGGGATGAACTGATCAGAATTCAAAGTGCTCATTTTGTCTGACCAACATCCAAAACCCCCAGATGCTACATGTGCAATGATACAAAACAGAGAAATGCAGTCTGGAGTCTTTGCCTCATAAATCACTTGAACAGTGAATCAGTTATCAAAGTTGTAATTTACAAATTGATTAATTGACGGATTAACTCAGCCGTACTTCTAAATAGACAGTTTGGAGCGTCCTGTTTAATTTGATAAAGTTGGATTTAAGTGTTTAAGAGTGTAACTCTTTTCACTACTTGGAGTTACTTTGAGTTTACTTTTCTGTAATCAAGGCTCATTAGCTGTATCTTTTCCAAGTGCTTCGGTGACAACACTTTATTTGGCAGCATCATGACACACAGACAGAACTCTCTGTTTACATCATTTTCTTTTAATCTGAGAGGGTAAAAATGAGGTTGAGATACAGATTCAAAATGAGATACTGTTTCCTGTATCGTGATGGTCTGCCATGTGTCTCTCCCTGTCTGTCTCCATACAGTCCTTCCTTTCTCCACCACAGGGGGGCAGATGGAAACAGAGAGCAGGACGACCGGCCTCTGCTGACTGCTGGAGAATCCTCACTCTCTGTGACGTACAACAACAGTGAGTTTTATACTAAACTAAACTGAACTTGAATGCTAACCTGAGCCCTTTCTGCTCTTTGCTTTGATGCTCTGTTTCTAAATGTGAGCCAGTAAAATAGTTAAATCGTTAAGGAGTAGGCGGTTGATTATTTGGGTAAATCATTTAAATTAGATTTATTGCCTCGGGCCTAACAGGAAGCATTAAGAGTGAAATTCTAAGCTTGCCCACTGCCAGTTCGCTAGTGCGTTTTTGGTAGTTTTACTTTGTGGCCAAGTACGCACACACTGCCGATGCACAAATAGTTGATTTCGAGTAAAACATTTTTAAATGTTTTCATATCATAGATTCTCTCTGTGTCAAATAGAGCCTGACAGATTCAGCGACACGGCAGATGGTTTTAGTTCATTTCAGATATTATACATTACATACAGTATATGTTTATAGCTTATGTGTCGGGTGATAACTAACAAGACCGGAGTATCTTTCTTGTTACAGAAATGTCAGAAGATAAACCATTTAATTTCCCAAGTAAAGATGTGCCCACACCACACACACACTTCTTCATCAAAAGTTTGTTATAGTTTAAAGTACTTTATTATAGTTTTATAGCTGATTTTCAATTTTTTGCTTTGGTATTTACAATAATTAAATTTCCATTGAGGGTACCTGTTACTGTTAGATTGATTTATACTCCTCTATGAAAAGTTTGAAGGAGAATGCAGGGGAAAATGGTGAATGTGCCATAGATGTTTGTGATGCATAATGTCCATATTTGCCTAACTTCTACAGACTCATTCAATTCCATGCTGCCAAAGAAGCTTCTATGTTCTGCATGGTTGGAAAGATTTCTTTAATGGAAAAATATATAAACTATCCTCCTAAAAAGTCAATGTAAAATGTCCTATGTGATGTGAAACGATAAGCGACTGTGAGAAGTAAACAGAAACTTCAAACACAGAGGCATTCCCAACAAGTGCTATCTGATTCCAGTAACCCAAAACTAATCCAATGATATAAGTAGTGTAAGAAGACACCAATAAGCTGCTGAGCTTTGGTAATTCTCCTCAATGATATGATCTGCTTCAAGGCACGGAGCAGTAATAATGTATTTATCCTCTATTTAGCAGGGACAATACTTCTCATTAAGCGTTTACACACAATGTTCTCGTCCTTGTGCCGTAATGTCCCTGCAGTAAACACACACAGCTGTATGATCTGTTGTTTTTTTAAGTGTAGCAGAAAATACGAGGAATTATAAGATGTTTGATACGGAACTAGACAAAAATGGAAAATAAGCAAATTTTTTTTAATCGTTTCACAAAATATTTGTTTCAATTACCACTTAAGAATACAATGTAAGAAAAAGTTGGTATGGGTAATTAAATGCTGTGCACATGTGTTGTCCATGGAGCAGCAAGGATACAAAAATGCGCAGACTGGTGGCACATGATGATACATTTATTGAATCCTTAAGTGTATGCAAAGGTACACTGAAAAATCACATTTTTGTGAAGCAGTGAATGTGTTGCACGGTTGTGCAGCACACAAGACCTACTCTTTATACGTGTAAAACGAAACTTCAAAATAAGGCCTCTTGATAGACAATCACAAGATAAATGTGCCACTTTTTAGAAAATATATTTTACTTCACATCAGTCAAGTAAATGCAGTAGTTCATGTGTAGAAGATGATGTAAAATATTACAACAACAAAAAAAAAACCTGCAAGAAATCCTTCAAAAATATTCCCGGATATGGATTAATAAATTGTCACAAGTTGAATCTTAAATTATTTACAGATTTTTCAAATGTCCTGTAAACTAACAAAAATACAAAGAGAACTGTGGTGGATGAGGTTTGTGGGTGCATTCAGCTAACACACCCAGGCATGTTAGGATACCAGTGTAAGACTGTTTGTGTCCTGCTCTGGACTCTAAATACAGAACAGTTTACAAATGTTGTTTTGTTCATGACAAATCAGGATACCGAAAATGTGACATGACTATTTTGCCATACTTGTTATTCTTTTTTGACTTTGCTTCGACAAAACACTCTCCGCCACAGAAACGTCGCTGCAGAGATGAAAACAATAAATACTAGCGAAATAACTGCAAACAGAAATGCCGCCACATCAATTGAATGGTACTGGATCATGGACATCTTGTAAGACTCTGTCCTTAGATGCTTCGCACCTTTGTGCCTCATGACAAACTCGATCCAGAACATGGCGCGGTCCAGTGGCTTCGTGGGCTGATCTCTGTGCAGGCTGGACAGTGTTTTCATGTTTTCCCTGTAGGTTGGCTCATAGAGAACCTCCTTCAGCACCTCCAGGAAGTTGTCTTTGTTCACGGTTGCAATGTCCAGGACTTTAGCCACACCTCTTGCCTTCATCCTGAAGAAGTTGTCCTGCTGGTCGAACATGAGGGGCAGGCCAACCAGGGGGACGCCGTGGTAGATTGCCTCCTGCATACCATTGGTGCCGCCATGGGCCACAAAAACTCTGGTCTTGGGGTGTCCCAGGAGGTCGTTTTGAGGCAGCCATTCCAAGAGTAATGTGTTGTTGCCGAGGGTGGATGGTCTTTTGCCTTTGTGCCTCCAGATCACCTTCTGAGGAAGTTGGGCAAAAGCAGCAGCAATCTCCTCGGTGATGTCCTCTGGAAGTTTTGCCACCAGGGTTCCTAATGTCATAACGATGACCCCATGTTCACCAGAGCTCTGGACAAAATCCTCTAGTTCCTTAGACAGTGGCTTGGAGGGTTTGCATTGGAATCCTGACATGTAGACGATGTTTGGCATGGTGGGTCGTGGGAACTCAAAGGTAAAATCGTTCCTCATCAGCCAGATGTCTGCAGACTGAAACAGCTCCATGTAATGCACATCGTTCCCGAAGTAATGCTGGACAAATGGTATGTAGTTTGGGTCCGTGACATACCAAATTTGGAAACGAGTGAAGAAAAAGTAAAGAATGTTCTTGAGTCGCTGGAGAAATGTCATCTTGTCAGTCAGCTCTGTCCCTGGTATCGGGACATACGAAAATGGGGAGGGTGCAATTGCATGATGCCCCTCACCCTGAATGGTCCACCTAACATTAAAGACAAGTGGAAGACCCAAACGGTGACCCAGAAGCACCCCTATACCAATCGCAGGATCCGTCAGAACCAAATCATATTTGTCGTCATGGAGTCTCTGCATCATTGTGGTATTCTCAAACAACTTCCCCAACATCTCAAGCGACTTCTTATTCATCTGATAGAACTGCTCCACTAGTTCGTACTCCAGAGATATACGCCTCCAAAGTGAAGCACCTTCCCGCCGCATGTTCATCATTCTGATTACAAATGACCCAAACTGTTCTTCATCAAAACCAGAAGGAAATATAGTGATGGACTTGTAATATGGGGACTCTGCCTTGATGTACCAGCTGTCTGATGGCCGCAGCACCGTGATTTCATGGCCTCTGGAGTGTAGCTCCTCGATGAGGACTTTCATGTTGATCCAGTGGCTTCCGTCCACAGGGCACACCAAGACTTTCCCTCCATCTACCAAGTGTAAAGAGCAGAGCAGCACCACAAGTGCCACCAAGGTCGGTTGGTGCATCTCTGAAAGAGATTCTGAGAGAGATGAGATGTAGGGATGTTAGATCTGTCAAGGCTTTACAATTATGCAGTATGCATCCACTTAACAAACAACTGAACACAAAGAACTGACGGCTTAGATGGGCGGATGTAAAGGAACTGGTCCAGTGAATTGTCTGTCTTTCAATAGATCAAAACAACCTTTCTATATTTATTTACCAAGCTTAAAACGCCCCAGACACTTAATACCTTTGAGAGGTGAAAGAAAAAGTCAAAATAGAGTAAAAGAAGCTCAAACAATAATCTAAGTCTATAAAGGCTCCCGCTGGCAAATGAAAATGGTCTCTCACACCTCAAAACGTTAATTTTTTATACACTACAATTGAGGTGGATTTAAGTATATTGTTTAACACATATTTGGTCATAAAAAAGTACCTTTAGTACCTTTAAAAGTATCATTAGTCTTCAAAGAATACACACGTTGCAGGTGGTATGTGGACAAATCATTAATTCATGTTCGGACCTGTTTAAGCCCACTGCCAGTGTTACAAAGTAGCAGCGTAAGGGGGTGAGGAGCCTCAGCAGAATGCAGCTTTCACCACTGGCTTCTTTCAACAGAGCAAAGACCAGCCAAAACAAACCCGATGAACACCCGGTGCAATTCTGTTCATAGAGGATTTTCATTATTCTTTCAGCACACTGCTCTAAGACTTGCATACCGGTAATTACATAATACAGTTCAACAAGGGCTTCCTATTACACAACTACACAGTGTGGGATTTCCAGCCGCCAAATCCCAGGAGGTTAACAGAGGCTGCTCGCATTTGCTGGATGTTCCCACTCTCGGGTTTCACAGCTTTGTTTTTCACTACATGTGGTGCTCAGTAATAATAGGTGTTAACCTGTAAGGAGTGTTTCATAGCAGCTTCATTTGTAAACGGTCAATGGTCGAAGGACATTTAGATAAGGAACCCTAACTGTCAGTCAAATCTTCCACTTTAGCTGCGCAAAAATGCGTTCAAACATGTCATTATATAATGTTTTGTTTGAGAAAAGGATTAGTTTTTGTAATTTTGTTTACTAAAGACAATATGTACTACTTTAACGTCCGAGACTGTCTGTACTGAGTACAAGTGCACGTTCTCTCTGTGTGAGTAAAACAAGAGTCAAACTCTGCCGTTCGTACATTTCTGTAAACAGGAATCGTGAGGCTATTTTATTAGCTGATAAGCAAATGTTATTCTAAAATAATGAGTCAATGTTCTTGCTTTAATTACGCAGAGTGATTTTTTTCATTATGTTTCATGTTGCCATGGGTCATGAAACATAAAGTCCAGTTGTTGTTGTTGTTGAGCTTGTCAGTAGGAAACATCTGGAAGTCATATATGGCTCAGTGAGACTATGAGAGCATAGTATCCATCTGCAAGTACTTAGCTGAACAGTCCATTGATGCGCTTATACATTCCAGTAACACTCACATGAACAACAACCGTACTGAAAGATCAGTAAAAGTTTTAAAAGTTGGTGTTAACATGCCACCAGTGCATTGTAGACTCTAAAACTCCTTTACTGGTCTTGATTTTTGATCTACAAACTTACCGAGAGTGTCAGAGTCAACGGATTTCGTGTCAACACAAGCCTGTTGTTGTTTGTGTATCCAGCCTCCCTCACAGCAGACAGCTGACTGACTGACCGGCGTCCAGCTCTGACGGTCAGAGCAGCTCAGAGGGTTTTGTTCCTCTAGTAGCAGGTCTAAAGTTCAGAGTGTGTGCATTGCAGCTGCAGCAGCAGCAGCTTGGTTACACAAGGGAGAGCTGATTGGGAGAGAGTCTCACGTGGCAAACTCTGACTTTGAACTTCAGATGTAGTACCGAGATATGTCTGATATGTGGTCACAGGTTAACGTGAGCAAAGGCAAATTAACCTGACAAGAGGAATGGAGAGATTTCTTTTGTTTTATACCTTATTCAATCACATTTCCTGCCTGCTGTCATTTCTGTAAACACATAACAGTGGTAGTTTAAAAGATGCTTGATGAAGCTCTCTGACGGAAAGCTTTCTACAATAAATAAATATGACATGGATCAAACTGTGCGGTTACTTTACTGTTTATTTTTATTACTGAATCCCACCTCCAGCACCTCCAATGAGCCTTCATTTAGCTGAGAATTGTTCTTAATGTATTCATTATTTTAATAAAACAGAAAGAAAAACAGGATCAGCAACAATAAACATTAAAGTGTACATGTGCAATTAAGAGTAAAAGTGACAAATGACCAGAGGGAAAAGATAAAATAAAATATGCTTTAATCAGTTTAGACATTTTAAGATTGATAGTGTATTGTGAGTCCTGATTAAGTCAGTGTAATGTAAGTTGAAGGTCATCACATTGTGTAACAAAGCAATGTGCTCAGGCCAGATGTGCATGAACTACATGACCTCGTTCATTGACTTTAAAAACGGTCGACGTGTTCTTTTACGAGACAAATGAATTACACATTAAAGCAAATATGTTTCACACAGAAGCTGAGGTGAACAATTATGTCAAGAAAAGGGTCAATGAATGAAAAGGGGTTGAAAAATCTTAAAAACACTCAAAAAATATATTTTTTTCAGAATGTGATCTACACTTCTCATTTAAAGGTCAAGTCCGGTGATATTCAACATTTTTCTAATTGTGTGTAAATTCCATGAAAAGACCAAAAAATAAATAAAACAACTAACTGATCTTAGAAGCCTTGTGTGTGTATCAAGGCTTCATATATTTTAAACCTTGAGCCATACGGCTCAATTGTTGGCCAGATATTAAAAATACATCAATGAGCCACACCCTCACAATGGGTGACGTGTTCTTTATGCACCATGAACACACACACTGTACTTAAATCTGACTCTGTCACACAAACACAGTCCTGCCACGACAAAAGCTCACAAGAGCACCAAGCGTGGATTAATCCGCCGCTGAAAATAGACCCAAACAAATGCGCTCCTCCTCCAACATTTCCTCCTGTTTGAGTAACGTTGATTAAATCTTGAGCTCCTGTAGGAACCAATGGACTAATACCTTCAACATTTGACAGGACCAAAGAATAATTGGTGTTGACATAAGTGTAAAAAGAGTTAATAAATGTCTCCTTTTCCTTATCTCCTTCTGTCTGCAGCTCCACAGTCTAAAAGTCCCAGCCTTAGTAGGGCACCCAGCGTGGCTCCATCCCCGTCCCTCCCCAGGCGTTTGGATACCTCTGGATCCGTGCCCTCTCCCAGCAGCACCCTCCACAGACAGTTTAAGGACAGGCCCCAACCTCATCTGAACCATGACTCCCCATCCTCTGATGCTGGTGGGAACTGCTACACGGAGCTGTACCCCGGCCCTCAGAGCTACGTGGAGAGGCTGCGGGCGGAGGAAGGGTCAACGGGCATCGATCCACTGAGGGTAGAGGAGGGGAACGTGTACTTCTCGCCGGTGGTAGAGACTGTCTCATCTTTCAAACCGAGCAGGTACCAGTCGCCGCTGATGCCCAAGGAGAATAAGCCCTTGGAGGTGGGCATCCTGCGAAGGGTGAAGGAGCTGCTGGCTGAGGTCGACCCCAGGACAGCGGCCAAACACATCACCAAGGCGGACTGCATGGTACTGTTTAAAAGCGGCTAAAATAACAATTTACAGTGCAAAGTATGCAAAGTAATGCTTTTCTTCCTCATACAATTGTCGCTAACTAAAGAAGCCAGGAGTGGACCAGTAATCATGTTCCTTTGTCTCCCAGGTGGCCAGAATTCTGGAGGTGACTCCGGAGGTGCAAAGGATGATGGGAGTTAGTTCTGGGATGGAGCTGCTTACGTTGCCACACGGCCAACAGTTGAGACTGGACCTGCTGGAGAGGTGAGTTAGGCTTTACAAATCCCCAACACTCAACACAAATCGACAACCACGTCCAACCAGCTGTTTGGTACTGAAAATTGAACCGACCCTCCCTCCCCCCTCCTGCAGGTTCCAAACCATGGCGACCATGTTGGCTGTGGATGTGTTGGGCTGCACCGGGACGACCGAGGAGAGGGCCGGTCTGCTGCACAAAATCATCCAAATCGCCGCCGAGCTCAAGAGCACCATGGGCAACATGTTCGGCTTCGCTGCCGTCATGAGAGCCTTGGAGCTGCCGCAGGTAAACATGCATCACGCAGACTGGAGTTCAGTTTAATGTGATTTATGGTTATCGCAAAATACATGATGGGCAAACCAAGGTGATGATATTGAGTGTCAACTCTGCCTTAGTATATCAGAATAACCCCTGTCATTAACCTCCGTACATAGAAAAATGAGCACTGTCATCCCACGTTATTAAAACTGCACCACCACAACTGTGTCTGACATTATCTTTTATTGGTGGTATAAAACACAGATTGCAGACAGATTACAGATTGCTTACCCATAAAGTGATCTGTGCCCTGTGCTCTTTATGCAAAAGTTGAGAGCCTGACCTGACAACACAGACATCATTAACACTTTATATTTATAACTGTAGAGGAAGGAATCAATCAAGTACGAGTACAGTTACATTAATGATATATTACTCCATTGCAAGTAAAACTACTGGTATTTAAAAATACTTATGCAAAAGTACAAAGTATTCTTCTCCAACACTACTCAGAGTTAGTTTTACTAAGTATAGTATTACTTTTTAACCGTTTAACTAATTACCCCCAACTCCTGCACCTTTTCTTACACCGTGGTCATGGTCACCTGTCCAAACCTGGGTCTGCTGCAGAGTTTTGTTTTTCTGTCCATGTGTCAGGGTTTTCATTGGACCGTTTGCGACCAGATAGCCTTATTGACTACAGAAATGCAGATGAAGGGTTAACATGTGAATATAAATTGTAGTCAGCACTCAATTGTGATTTTGAAAGTAACTAAGTACACTGCATGCGAATAAAATTATAGACTGAAGTACCCCAAAAAATTTAATTGTAATGTATTACAGTAATTTATTCAGCTGTAATTAGTTAATTCCACCCCTAGGAGCCCTGACCTAAGTAGAGACACAGTATCTATGTTGTCTCTTTGTGGTTGTTTTGTGTCTCTGTAGCTTTCCTTTCCAAGAAGCAATGTTAACAGTCACTTCATACGGACGCCCGTTCAGTTAGCCACCCATGCTAACAAGCAAAACAAAAACTACCTATCATCTTCGGACTCCAGGGAAAGACAGTCAGGCCCCACCTCTACATCTGAAACAATCACTGCCAGGTTTTCATGGTGATGTTTTTCTGTCTCTCAGGTGTCCCGTCTGGAGCAGACCTGGACGGCGTTACGGCAGCGGCACACGGAGGGCGCCATCCTCTATGAGAAAACTCTGAGGCCGTTTATGAAGAGTCTGAACGACGGCAGAGGTAGAAGGCCTACCGCACGTTTCAAGCACTGAACAACACCCTAAACAGTGATTCTTGATGGTCACCTTCCTCACAAACAATACTGACTCTGTGTGTCTGTCCGACAGAAAGCTGTCCGCTGTCCAATACCACCTTCCCCCACGTCCTACCCCTCCTGTCTCTGCTGGAGAAGAGCACCGCGGTGGGTGAGGGGACAGAGCCGTGGGAGACGGTGGAAGTCGGGGTGGACGTGGTCATGTTCCACCTGGGGGCGGCAAGGACCATCGCACAGCTGGGGGGCATCTACCGCTCCAACGCTGAGAGCAAACTCCAAGGTAATGTTGTTGATTGTCGGAAGATTATTACATGTTAAAGTAGTAAAGTTTCATTCAAGACCTTAAAGAAAAGTATTTAAAAAATGGGGTTAAACTGAAAAAAAAAACATCAGCAGGAACTAAATTATTGTTGCTTCACTAAAAAAATGGCTGTTGCAGGTTTCCAGGAGCAGCCAGAGGTCCTGGAGCTCTTCCTGACTGACTTCCAGATGAGGCTGTTGTGGGGGAGCAGGGGAGCCGCGGAGAGCCAGGCTCTGCGATACGCCAAGTTTGACCAGGTGCTGACCGCCTTGTCCAACAAGCTGGAGCCGGCTGTCAGACCACGCTGACCACAGATTGTATTTAAGAACTTTGTATATCCAGGATGAGCACCCTGTTGTGTTCTCAAACCTGCTCCTGGCAGTTCTGATGACCTTCCAGTTGAACTTGAGCAAGGCATTAAAAGGGAGAGCGTGATGTCTGAAACAGGAAGACTCCGGCCCCAAACACTTGATAAGCATCTAGTCTCAAACAGGACGCCGTCTTTGTGGGTCAAATCCTGCCCACATGTTACAGACTGTGAGAGCTGAGGGTGAGACTAACCTTTCACTCGGTTTTCTGGAGCTTGATGGGATTCAGATTCTCGTTCAAAAGCAGATCAGCAGGATGAATGTTAGCTTCTTATTTGTTCTCATGCTAAATGGTTAGTTTCTAACACTTCAGTTCCTTTAATGTTCAAACGCAAAGCCGAGTTTGTGTTAAAGTCAGAGTGCAGCAGGATGGTGGAGGCACTGTAATTATGAGGCAGTGCTGCACCCTGGAGGACAACAAACACAAACCAAGAAGCTGCAGAATTTACAGTTAGACCATTAGTCAGTTTGAAGGAAAATTACTTGTCAGCTATTTTGATAAGCGATTCAATATTTTAGTCATTTTTCAAGCAAAATGTCAAACATTTGCTGGTTCCAGCTTCTTAAATGTCAGGATTTGCTGCTTTTCGTTGTCATTTATGTCAGTAAATGAAGAGTCTTTGGGTTTTGGAGTGTTGGTTGGACAAAAGAAGCAATTTTTGGCTAAATCACAACCAATAATCGGCAGATCATTTAATTCAAATAATTTGGTGAAGCCCTAGTTTACCATCCTCATCAGTCTTGTTTACCACTTTGTATATTCTTAACTGAGGATGTGAACAATTTAAATGTTTCAGTGGAAATCAACTTTATCCTGCCAGCATCTTTTAGTTAATATGTTTAATTTTCTTACTGGATGACTTCATCTGTCCCACAGTGAACCAAAATGTGAAGATATCAGTGTATATATGCAGTACTGTGCCAGGTTCTGTTGTGGTACAGTGGTTTTGTTCTGCAGGAGAGAAAAAAACACTTTTATGTTACACGAAGCCTGAGACCTGTTTTCATGAAAATAGTTCCTGAGACGAGGCTGTGCCTTAGTCTGTTGTGTAGAAATGCGTTTATATCAGCCTGAAGGCTGGACCTTCCCTAAATCTAGAACTGTATGAAGTGTATGTCATATTGTACAACCAATAACAAAATAATATTCTATCCACATTTCCATATTTTGTATTATGTTTATCACCATGTGTTAATCGTTAGGATTTTATCATTTGAAGTGAGTATTTAATGAGATAACAGGGGCTGTAATCAGTGCTGGGGTCACTTCACTTTCTGTTAAAACGGCCTTTTTCCTCATACTGTATATGTGATTATCACTATGTCAATGAAGTGAGTGAACTGAAAGCGAGCTGACCCCAGCCACACGAGTGCGGCCCACAGGTACTGAGCATTTCTATTACCTTACACAGTATTAATGTCTAATATTTATCTGAAATGTGAAAATAAAATAAACATGTTTACCTCACTGTCAAGTCAGTTTATTGGATAAAACTGTTCATAATGTATTTCTGTCAGAAGCATGCCTGATGCCTGACCCATACAGCTTTCCAACACTTATTTGAAGAGGTCTGAGATCGCAATGGATTGTGTTTATATAGTGCTGTTCTACTACCAACTTCATTTAAACATTCAACCATTCACACAAACACACACTACAGACCAATGGAACAGCCATAGCACAAAACAATCTCTGCCTGGGCTTCTTTCACTAATGCCTTACATAATGGACAATAATGTATCAAACCAAGCTTATCTGGAGTGTTAGAACACGATAAAAGAGAGTGTTGAAGGCTAAAGTCTATATTTGTATGCAGCTTGTGAAAGATGTGTTTATTTCACCATGCATGGTATTAAAGAAAGACATTATTTGGACATTGGAAGTACGTTGTGAAGTGGCATAAATGAGCTCTGGGAGCATCCAGGCCTGAGATAGAGATCAAATGAAACCAAATGAAATTAAATGAATGTTGTTGGAAACTTTTGGGTTAATGTAAGTACACAACTAAACAACAGAACAAAGGTGTAGTTGTTTTTAGACATTTTAATTCCAAAGAAATCAACATATATCTTTCTCAGAAATATTAGTGAGGGTAACTTTAGCTGTGCCTGTTCCTGTAGACTAGCACTCTGTGAATATTAAATAAATGCACAACCTTGATGGGCTGAAGAGTGAATATATAAATATATATACTGCAATTTATGGAGACAAACAGATGCCAAAGGAAAATTCCTCTAAAATGAAAGAGGGAGAGGGAGGATAACATTTTACAGTGATTTTAGAAGAAAAACTATGGTTCGTTACTCAAAGTTAAAACACACTCAACCAACTGGCAAGAAGCCATGAGCTGTGCATAAGCTGAATTGGTGTTAACTGGACTGAACACATCTGCACACATCTGTGTTTTCCCCGTGTTTGTCTCAGCTAAGACTCAGCCATTTCCTTTCCAAGGCATGAGGACAAGGTGAGCTCTGACAAGACAAGGTGGGGCTCTGGGCATCCTCACAGAACAGCAACAGACATGTATAACAAAGTAATGGAATGACTTAACTCAGGTATAACAGCCAACGTGCACCACGGCTCCTTAATTTCCACATTAACACCAACCTTTGCTGTATAAATGACATTTTCTATGATGTTCTACTCAACTGAACTTAATTTATATGCAAGAATACAATTCCTTACAAATAAAAATCTTTTAAGGCTATACTTAAAACAGCTATACTTCTACAGCATCTTTATTCCATTCTGCCACACAGTCCAGTGTAATTAAATCATTTGAAATTTAAATACAGGCCTACATCGATTAAAAAAACAACAACATTTGAAGCTACAGTATTTTCCAGATGCTGTGAATGCTGTGCTTTTTGGACTGTGATACTCCAACGTGTACAGCATTACGCCCCATGTCAGATTTCCATCTGGGAAATGTAGTCCTTTCAGGCTCCTCGTTACATGTTCCTGGACGCATCCCTCTCGCTAGAAAAACTACAAGCTGACCGGTTGTGGTCAGGAGAAGGTTCCTTCGCTTTTTCTGTCCGCCAGCAGGCAGCCAAAATGTTGGCAATCCTGTCTGTGCTGTTTTTGTACCTTTCTCACCCTGTTTGCGGTGTTATTCAGAGACTTTTATGCACCTTTAAAGACAACTGTGACTGCGATTTTAAGCCGAATATCAGAGGTAAGATAATAAATGTCTGTCGTAGCTAGCTAACGTTAACTGACCGGTGTTACGTGTTGTTAGCCAGCTAGCTGGGCAAATAAGATACGTATATCTAGCTAGTTTGATTAAGACATTACTGATATGTTTTGAACGTGTGCATGGCTGGTTTACTGACGTTATAGTCTACACAGTACTTAAGAAGTGCTGTTTAGACGTAATTCTGTTGTTACTGTAATAACTGCTCTGCTAGTTGGCTGCTATGCTAGCCAGCAAAACACAGGAAGTCGTCTCCGCGGTTAGCCAGTGAAGGTACAAGGCTAAACAAGAGGTTGGAACAAAATATTGTTTTGTAAGTTGAAAGCTCTAAGCTGTGAGAAACTTGCTTAACATACAGCGTGAAATTACTTTCAGCTTACTGTTACTGACCTACTTTTCCAAATTTACAATTTAGTCTAAGGTATTAGACATTCCAGAGACAGTTATTCTTCATTCTTAAGGTTTGACAGTTAAAAAAACAAACAAACAAAAAAACAGCTGACAATGATATATTGGGTCTTACAGTAACAGTATAAAATAAACGTTTTTGGTAATGATCCTTTTAAATTGGTTATCAAAGAGTACTCAAGACATCAAATACTGCACAGACCCAAAAAAGAAGTCCAGGATATCCTGAGCTTGAGGGTCTTTTCATGCATTGTCAGTGTAGAGTTAGAAATAGACAGAAAGACCTTTTCTAGAGCCGATTTTGACTGAAGGCTGAAGAAATAAGGGTCTAATGTCCTGTCTACAACAACATCTGTTTGGTAACACCTCACAATTAATAGCCTATCAAGTAAAGTACCTCACAATTGTACATAAGAACAGTACTTGAGTTAATTGTTCTTACGTTTATTTAATCACTGGTTGTTGGAAATTTTGACAGTGTTTGATTTTTACTGCAAATGAACATCGTTCCCAGATATCACTTTTCAGTCTCCTTGATTTCTAATAACATTGGTATAGGTACCGGCCCTGAAAAAGCCATATCAGTTGACCCTTAATTAACATCCCATGTGTCTTTTTTTCCTGACGAACAGACCTGGAGTGGGACCTCTACAAAAATGTCTACGGACAACATCTGGCCCAGGACATCGTTTCAGAGGAGGTGGCAAGGTTCCTTCAGAATAACAACCCCGAGCGGCCCCTGGTGCTGTCCTTCCATGGCTCCTCTGGGACGGGAAAGACACTGGTCAGCTCCATGCTGGGAAATCATCTGTATGGCTCAGCGATGAGCAGCCCGTACGTCCATCAATTTGTTCCCACGCTGCATTTCCCTTATCCTGACCGGGTCAAGGAGTACAGGGTAAGTTAGGGATTATTGTGTAAGGTGATGTTAATTTTAATGTAATCGCTTTAGTAATCATGAGTAATTACAGGTTGGTGACAAAATGCTTTATCTAAAATAAGAGAAGAAGAACAGATTGAATATCATGGTAGATAAAATGGGATGCTAAAAAGTAGGACTTGTCCAGTTTTACCTAATGTTTAATTTTTATAACTTGCAGAAACAAAATTATAGCGGGCAGACTAGAAATGTCGGATTTATTTGCAGGACTAAATTTCCCTCTGTTGGTTCGCAGGAGGAGTTAAAGAGCTGGGTGCAGGGGAACCTGACGGAGTGCGCTCGCTCTGTTTTCTTTTTTGATGAGATGGAGAAGATGCCCCCAGGTCTTATTGATGTATTGCAGCCCTTCCTGGGTCCCTCCCACGTTGTGTTTGGCACCAACTACCGCAAGGCCATCTACGTCTTCATCGGGTAAACAGACTCATACACTAACAAGGTGTTTAGAGAGGTATAGGGGCAACATCGGTGGGGGCATGTTGCTCAGTGTACAGTGACAAATCATTTAAATCCTCCACCAGATACAGAGGGAATCACACTCTAAATGTGTTTTGTATGTTTTTCCTGCAGCACCACAGGAGAGGAGGTGATTAACAAAATGGCACTGGAGAATCGGCAGTCTGGAGGGGACAGAGACGAGATCAAGTGGGCTGACTTGCAGGAAGCCATCGCACAAGCGGCCTACAACAGCAACTCAAGTAAGTGTCTTTTGTAATTTAATTGTACAGTTTTCAGAGATTAGTGCACACTACATATTAGCCACAAATATTTGCCGCGATCGTCCATCCCTGTTGGAGTTTCCCCATTGTCCATTGCTGTTTCAAAATGAGTAGGCGGCAACCTTCATTATGTACTGTAACTCAAGATTCTGTGAGTATAGGCCAGCACTGTAAGGCTATTGCTAGTGGGTTCACATCTCGCTCGCGTTCACACAGGGCTGAAGATTTCTAGTTCTGTGTGGGCCGCGCCTTCGTCTCACCATAAATTCAGCTGAAACAACTAGTTCCCAAAAACAGGTTTTTTCTTCAGCTAGGTGAAGGAACCAGTGGGGCCCACAGCTCAGAGTGCTGCGCCTATACTCTGAGACTCCAGAGTTATGGTACGGATGTGTCAGTTCAGTTGATTAAACAGGCGCGTTGGTTTGGTTGCTTTGCACTGTTACTTATTGTCAGACGAGGGAAACTGAATGGACTTTCTCTCTCCAGGCGGCTTCTTCCACTCCAGTATTATCCAACACAACTACATCACCCGCTTCGTTCCCTTCCTGCCTCTTAGCCGTCGCCACGTGGAGCGATGTGTCCACTCACAGCTCTGCCAGCGGGGCAGCTGCGGCCGCAGTGATGTGGTGGAGGCTGTAGGGGGGGACATGATCTACACACCTGTCAAGGGACATTACTTTTCCTCCACTGGCTGTAAGGCCGTCCCCGCCAAAATCAACCTCTTCCTGTGAGGTGAGAAGGCACCTGCTGGTTGATATTTAAGGACTGAAAGGGAAAACTCCTTCTGAGGTGAGTCAGTGAAACATCGTCTGTTTCCATCAGTTTCTCCATCACGGAGGTCAGAGCAGCATCTCCGGAGCAGGTGGGGATTCAGAGTCGAGGACGCCTTCTCTCTGTGAGGACTTGAGCTCACAACTCCCCTAATCAGTTTTGTGCTGTCAGAGCTGAGTTTCTCTGAAGGCATCGCTGCTGGAGCAGTCGGTACAGAGCCGGTACATGTGGGCACAGGAGAGTTTTCAGCATCATGCCAGGAGTCATGCTACGCTCTACCTCAAACCCAACTCTGCCTTTAATTTATGAACTCTGAAGTTGGTACATTACGGTTTTAGATTTCAGCTGCAGTCGGTTGCCATCAATGGAAGCGATCGATTAAGTGTTTATCCAGTATTTATTTCTCAAAACTACCCTCCTTTCACTTTTATACAGCTCTCTGACTTCCTCTTTGGGAGTTATACAAAAAGGGATCAAAGTTCTTATGAAGAATTTGTTGAATTTCAAAACATCTCAATTAGTTTTTTTGTAGGGAAAACATATTTAATGTCAGCACAAATATGTAAAGAGTGCCTAATTGCAATAGCTAAAGAGAGAGTTGAAATTTAGCTTTGCATCTTCTATCTAACTTTTATTTAACTTTTAAGGAGCCAAGAACATTTTTAGTTTAGGGGTTTAAGGGTTAAAAAGTGAACTCATGAACTCACCCAACTGGTGTGAACATGTAAAACAAACAAAAAACAAGGTTTTCACTTCACAAATGTAAGTAAGGTTGAGAGATATACCAGCGCTGGGTTGCACCAGCTGTGCGAAAATTCAAACTCAGCCTAGTTTGAATGTAATTTCTAGATTAGGACGGAGTATACACTCTACTAACATTTTTAAGGGTTGCACCAAGTAAAATAGTTCCAACATAGGCATAAGTTACATCCTAAACTTTACACCCACCCCTCAGTAAGTGTAAAGTCCTCCGTAAAAATAGCAGTTGGCATGGCTCCTCATTTTGAAAGATAGGATAAACTTGGAGAAGGAGGAGGAGAAGCAAATTACTGGCTGGTTTGCGTCTAAATATGACATTAGACACTAACATTATAATGTTAGCAATCACATATGGGGTTAGATAACGTTCTTAATTAACAATTAACAACAGGCTACTGATTTAAAACAGCTTGCAAGTGTTGCCCCTATAATGTGCTTGTTATGCTGTTAGAACTTCATCTGCCCAATTATAGAACATCGCTATATTACCATATGATGTAGCTGACTCAATGTCACTGTTTATATTTTAAACTAGCTGTGGATGATGGTTGGAGGCTATAGATATGATATCACCTTATCATAATGCTATGCCCTATTTCAGGTACCTTTTGTTGTTTGTTGATTAACGATAGTTAACAGAATTATTTATTTATGGCCATTAGCCCTTTAACTGACTGGTCACAGGAAGTGAAAACGTAATTTCTTGTGACAATGTTTCGGTATTGTAGGTAGTAGTTAGGATACCTTATGTCCCTGTGGTGCAACCAAACAAAACCGTTTTAATATCAAACTATCTAGTTTCCACGTATGTGTTTAGTCTATTGTGGACTTTACGCTCTAACTTAAGACAGGACTTGCGCATGGCTGGTGCAACAGGCAGCAGAGCTTTAAGCAAGAAATGTAGTGTGTATGTTTTAGCTTGCGCCATCATTGGTTTTGAACCCAGCCTAACCAATATAGTTTAACAATATACGGAAATTAAAATGAAATCTGCCATGATTGTCCTCGAACAAATGAGAACTAAATTATAAATGAAATATCATCTCCCTTGATAAATGCATTTTCCTACTTAACTCTGTAACTTTTGCTTTTAAATTTTCCTCTAAATCATCCAACACGTGCTTTACCAGACACCATACAGTATGTAATGTACATGTACATTGTCTTAAAGTATTTTTCTTCCACAATTCTGTACTGAGATTCAAGTGATATGAACAACCTGTCTGAAGAGTGCCATATCTATTGTTCGAAGAAAAAAAAAGTGGTAGAAATCTGAAGAAGAAGAAGATGGATTTTACTTAAATACTTGAATACTATCACTTTGATGGTGTCAGGCAGGGCTGATGTCATAGCTTTGAAGCACTTCATCAGTTTTGCCATCAGGTGGCAGTAAAGACTTCCTTTGACCTCAAGTGGAAGAGGTGAAGCAGAGTTCACCTGCAGCTCAGTCCATCTGAACTTTGAGTGTGTTCTGTAAAGATGTACATTTGATTTTGTTTCTTTGATGTAAAATGTTTGCCTGTGTTTTTAAACACACTGAAAGTGCACTTTACCTTTATAGTGGATAAATGGATGGATCTGATGTGTTCTTGAGAAACAGTTTTTCTCACTTTTTGTGAAAAAAAAAAACAAAAAAAAAACGTGTATGGTGAGAAGGTCTGCCAAAATGAATAAATGCCATGAGAATGAATTGTTTACAATTAATTACTGATCGTAAACCATTAATTATTCGTTGAATTGAATGAAGGCTGTATGAAGTCCTGCTGCAGCGAGTCAAACATTTAGAATCCAATGAAAATCAAGACAGATTAACACAGGAGCAGACTGAGTATTGGCAGATAATAGTCAGAAATCTGTAACATGCAGGATATTCTTTACTGTTCAGTCAGTGTCTTCACTATTATCAGTTTTTAGATTGCCTCCATCTATATACAGACAGTAGCCTTTAAACTTCCACCAGACTCCATGCAAATATCAGTTGTTTTTGGCATGTAGGTCTCACTGCCTTCAGAAGCCAGTCAGTGAGTGTATTATCAGTGGAAATCAGAAACTGACATGATCTCCATGTATAACCACAGCAATCACTATCAAAAGTTACCATTATTCTTAGGGTTGAGGGGAAGATTCTGGCATCTTCCAGTGTGATGTGACCACTAAATTCTCAGTTTCAGCCGCTGAAGTATCTGCATGTTGGTAAGTGAAGCTTACTCCAAAGCCAAATGCTACTTCTGGTGAGACCGTGAAATAAAGAAAATACACAACAAAACTGTTTTTCTGTTCTCTTTCAGACTTGTCAAGAGAAATGTCCTATAAAAATACCATAACATGTGTCTGTTTACACTGTAAAACAGGATTGTTTGCTCCTTTTCTGCTTTTTGTTTGATTTAAATGATCATTTTTAAACCATACCATTTTAAATAATCCTATACATAATCATGATTCTGTAAATGCTTTTCTATAAAACAGTCTCTCCATTTTTCATCAGCTAAAACCTTTGTAAATCCTTTTCAAAATATTTTGAAACCTGCTTTGTCTGCATTGACGACTACTTAGTAGTTGGTTTTTGGCACATTGCAACAGATTACTTGCTTCGACTTTAGATTGTGGGATTGAATAAAACTGCAATGTCCTACAGTCCTTTGGCCCCTAAACTAAAGGATAAGTTTAAGCAAAAATGTAAATCCAGTTATTATCTCCTTGCCTCCAAGCCAGTGGAAAGAAGGGTGACTTCTCATAGTCCACAAAAAGATTCTGGAGCTTCACAGCAAAACAGTGTTGCAGCATTTTCCTTAGTTTAAAGATGTGTTGTTCATTCATTTGTTTGTACTGAACACCTCTAGAAACAAGGGGGAAAGAAAGGATGTGGTGTGGAGGTTGTGGTGATGTGTTGGCCTCCTGTCACCGATCTCAACGCTAGGGTTGGTAAAATATTCTAGAGAAAATGCTGAACATACCGACAGCAATCAATAAATTAAATTCTCCTTCAAGTAAAAGTAATCCAGTATCTGTGGATGTTGCAGGCCTTTAAGAAGCCCATTAAATTGTTTAATTTGGCCCAAATGAAAAGACTGACTAGGCTACCTTTTTCTCTACCTGCCTGCACTTTGCATGCTCACTCATTGCACATGACCAGTTTTTTCCACAAGGCCAGGCGGATACATTGCTAAAGCTATTAGTGAGCTAGTCGCACAAGAATGGCAGAGCGGTTGTACTAACAATAGCCATGTCTGTTGTTTATGCTTATGATGATAATGTGGGAAACAGTTATTAATAACAATGAGGTGCTATGTTCATAGCCCGTGAGTCTGTTGGTCAGCAGTAAAGGCGGTAGCACAAAGCACACAGCCCCTGAGCCAAAGAACACCTCTGCTGTGTTAGCAAAAAGCACACTGTTACAGCAGTAGGGAGGACAAGTTGTGTTGGGTAGCCCTTTCCGACTGAGGTACATTTATGACAGCTATTTCTGTGGCATTTAACTGCTTATGTATTATGTATTTGTGTATTCATTAGACTAAAAAAACTAGCTCCTAGCTTGTCAGCACGAGCCTCCGAGGGAGTCGCTGTCGGTGTATGTGTTCATGGGTTTGGGATGATTGGCTGTAGAGGGAAGCATGAGGAAAGGAGTGTGATTTTCTTTTTCTTCGGTTTGGTTGGATACTTAAAAAAATAAAAAAAAAAAAAAAAGCCACAGTTTAAAAAGCCTTGCCAGTTAATGTAATCATAGTACATTAGCATCATAATGTAATCATCTTCCAAGTAGTGGCCTCACACAGATTTCATGTGTTGTTCAAGCCTGAAACAACAGAATAGTTACTTTACGTTTCCAGGCTGATCAAAACAGATCCGTCATAAATTTTCAGCATTTCAAAGCTTTTCCATTGATATTTTATCAGGACTTAAAGGGGTATTGATGCCTGAAAACTGGTGTAGTATTGATACATGTTTAACTCCACCTGTCACTGATGGAGAATGAGTGCAGCTGCTGTTTGTCACCTACTCTGAGCTCTGAACAGGAAGCAGAGGAGATGTGATC
Source organism: Lagodon rhomboides (assembly GCA_039737535.1). Classification (NCBI taxonomy): domain Eukaryota; kingdom Metazoa; phylum Chordata; class Actinopteri; order Spariformes; family Sparidae; genus Lagodon; species Lagodon rhomboides. The sequence goes on along the minus strand of CM077791.1, from coordinate 16,121,807 downwards.
TCTCTGACAGAGATGTAGCTCCGCTATCGGCTTCAGCCGGAAATTAATAGATTCTCTATCGGAAATGAACAGGTGTCAGAGGTCTTCAGTATTGTGGATATAAATGAAGAGCTGAACAGAAGCTTGAAATGCTCTCTCCAGAGGCCCCCCAAAAAAACCCTAAAGCTTAAAATGCAGGAAGATGCTCTCAGGCAGGAAGATCTCAGTGATGAGGAACAGGAACAGATTTGGTCACTTGCTGTGATTCAATCTGCCGAGCCAGAACTTACCCGTGTGAGTTATTTTTATTTAGCTCAGCCTAGAAAGTAATTTTAATACCATATGGGAATAAAAGAAAACCTATAGAGCCGCATAAGAGTTGCGGTAAGGTTTTTCCTAGTTTGCTACTTCTTTGTTCCCTCACAATAAGTTTTGCATTCCCTTCGGATCCATGATAGAGTCAGAGCCCGACAGAGATGGCTGGCCAACTCATGAATACTCATGAGGACAGAGTTGAGTTGGTGTATGTTGCTGCTGATGTGTATGTATGTATGTATGTATGTATGTATGTATGTATGTATGTATGTATGTATGTATGTATGTATGTATGTATGTATGTATGTATGGGAATAACGAGTACAACCTGCTTAACAAATGTTGGGCAACATTCTGTTACCTCGTACCAAATTAAATCATGTTTACCATAACCATGAATAATGTCATGTAACTTAGCTCTGTTTTAAACTCTGTTAAAGGATTAGTTCACCCAAAAATGACAATTCAGTCATTATCTACTCATCCCACACTGATGAGACAACACAAACAGTGTTGCAGCTTTCCCCTAAACAACTCAAGTAGCCTAGGTGGGGCATTTAAAAAATAAAATATCTCCATAAAGCTCAACCAGCGCATTCCTCTAAAAGCTCCCAAACTGATTTGAAAAGATGTTATTTAATTTTTAAAGCTGAAATCTTCACTGTAGCGCAATGGAATCCTGTCTGAAGTCGGTGCTGAGCTCAACCGCGTGTCCAGGTGTAAATAACGTCTTTTCAAATCAATTGGGCACACTGCATAACACAAGAATGTCCACCACACAAATTATATTCTGTGAGTTTATGATTTCTTATAGTATCACCACAGTTTGTGAAATCATGATGAGGAATTTTGTGACGCTCAAGTTTCAGATGGAGAATTCGACCTCAGATTCTGGTGTGATTGTCCCGGTCTTTGATCGCCCACCATCCACTCTGTCCAACTCCCTGTGACTCCATGTAATTGAAACACCCCCTCAGGAACCTGAGAAATTCTCCCTTCCGGAAAACTCTGTTGTGAATAAGCGAGTTTGTCGCTTATTCACAACAGACCCTTTGCAACTTTACACACCTTTAAAAAAATTGCTGATAAACCTCACCAGCTACTTCCACTCAGTTCTACGCCAGCTCTGTTTCTTTGTTGACGTCAGAATGTTGACTTGTTACCTGTCGGATGAGACCGACCGACCAACATTTTTGGAAGCGTCTCCTCATCATCCTCTGACGGCACCCCGTCGCCTCCTATATATGCCACATCTTGCCGCGATCCCGCCGTGATGACTTCATTAACGCTCCCTAAAACCCACCCACCACCACCACATGGGCTGTGTGAGGAAGAGGAGGGGTTCGAAGGTCAGCTTAGAGGCCTCTTCACCCCAGCTGCTGTATCGTCATCTCCATGCTCCTGGACAATGAGACACACACATGCATAATAATGCCACGATGACCACCACACGCACACACACACACACACACGCATATGAACACACCTCTTCTGACCTCTGAGCCTATTTTCACACGCTCCCTGCTGAACAGCTGGACCGGCCCCTCTTTTCTGCTATAGGAGAGAGCGAGCAAGGATAGTTGAAAATGGGGAGAGAGAGTGTGGAAGCTGAGGGACGATAGCAGAACGAGAAGTTGGTCCAACTGTCTACTTCGTCCACTTAATTTTCTTCTTCTCCTTCTTCTACTTCTTCTTCTTAGCTTCTTCTCCTTCCCCTCTTTCCTCCCGTCTCTACTCCCCCATCACAAAACGAGTGTAAAAAGCCACTTTCACCTCCTGCTTTACCTCCTCACCCCTTCTCAGCCCTCCCTTCTTCCTCCCCTCCATCGGGGGTGGAGGGGGAGCAACAATGGGACGCTGCTCCTTCTCCCCCCCCCTCTCCACCCACCTCCACATCTGTGAGTGCCCCTCTGTCTCCTCATTCTTCTCCCTAACCGCTCCATTATTGGGCCTCTTTCACTTGTAAATGTGGCCAGCGATACTTCTGATGGGTCTTTTATGCACGCGGCCGGGGTCAGGAGAAAGGTAGGGGCGGGAGTGGAGGGGGGGTGTATACAATGAGGGGGTGGGTCAGGGTTGAGGGTGGTGAGGGGAGGAGGGTGGTTGGTTTAGGGAGTCTTGTGCTGTGTTTGCTTGCAGGCCGGAGTGTGAGGGGGACAATTGTGACAAAGAGTTAAATCCTTTTTTGTGTGTGCAGTCATTTGGGACGGTTGGGACGGGCCCAGCTCTCGCCTCACATTCCTGCAGCCGGCCGTCCCCCCGGCAGGACGGAGTGAACAGGCAGGACTGAGGTGGAGCAATGACCAGAGTGAAAGCTCAACAGTCAGAAGTTGTGTATGCACCCCAGAAGGGAGGATGTGTCATATTTTAAACAAATTAGCGCGTGCAGAGGCGATAGCATAGCATAACGAAGCATAACAATGTAATCCATAGCATGCAAAATTGAGGAGCCATTACAACAGGTGCTCCGGCAGTCTGTTAATGGTTTTTGTGTGTTTTATGATAATTTAAGTCTGTCTCTGAAGTCATGCTGTACTAAGCCAGAGCTAAACATCAGCATGCTTACATGCTCACAATGGCAGTACCAACGTTAGCAACCTAAATATTCCCGTTTTTTTTGTGTTTTCCATCAACATCCATGCATTATTCCCTGAGAAATAAACGAAAATGTCAAAATCTCACAATGCTAGGGGGCCACTGTGTAGTTTTGGGATAAGAAATTCAAAGTCAGAATTTAAGTATTTATAGTATTAATGAGGTAATAATACAAACTCAGAAATAATAAGAAATATTTTTCTCAGAGGAAAATAAGGTCCCCAGAACACTGTCTGAGGCTGGAAAGGAGGCAGGGTCCGCCACATGTAAACAAAGTAAATCAGTATAGAATTGCGTTGTCCTTTAAGGTCATTTTGTTTATTCAGTTTATTCAGTCATGAAAACGAAAAGAGTTTATTTACTTTGTTTAGGCGTAAAACAATCTGTCAATGGCGATCTCTCTCGTCTGATTAAAATGTCAACCCCAAAACTACATAATGCACCTTTAAAGAAAATGAGAGACAATTCCTGGATCTGTCCCTTAATCCTGATCCGCACCAAAAGTTAATAAGGTCTGTTCTGGGCCCAGATCCATCCTCTATCAAAGTTTCGGGAAAAATCCATTCTGTAGTTTTTGTGTAAACCTGCTGACAAACCAACCCTCTATGAGGAAGTATGGATCCTACATATTCAAAGAGCATTTTTACCTCACTTTAAAAAAGGAAAAGGCTTAAAAAACGATTTATATTAATCTTTTAAAAAATATTTTCCCTATCAACAACTTGTGGGGTGAATCAAACCTTATGGAGAGCCAACATGGCAGCCGTGTACGAGGCAATCTCGGAGGGAAGTAGGAAAGCTGATTAGAGGAATAAGGGGCAGGTGTGTAAACAGGAAGTCAGCTCAAGTGAGGGGAAGAGCTGAGGACAACTGTTGGGCAGTGAGGGAATCTTAGTCCAATTGCTGGGACTTCCTGGTTCATGCACACTTGCAGACTCTGTCCGAACCCTCAATCGATCCAGCCCACACGGAGCCTCAAGCGGAGAGTCTGCTTGGGGTGCAGACTTTAGTCTATTTTACAGACTTAATTACCCACAATTCATTGCAATATAAATGTTATGTAGATTTTCCAAAAGCTGACTAAAAAAAACAAAAATAACTTATTATGAATGTGTAAAACAGATACTTTATTGAAACATTACTTGAATCATGTACAGAAATCCCATCACCATGATACAGAAATACGTAGTACAGGCTGATCAAATGCATTTCATTACTGAGGTCATTAGGCTCGTCTCTTGTTAGTTGTTAGTTGCTTTATTGTCTCCCTTAGGAGAAATTTGTTTTGACACAAGAGAATGTCACATGTTCACATATAGCACATCACAAAACACAAACACACACAAGAAGGAAGTCTGTTTACATATAGCATAAATTCATATCAGCACAGAACACACACGCTCTTCCTATTGCACATATACCCATACAACATCATTAATTCTATTACACTGATTATTCTATTGCACTCCTATTATTCTATTGCACTCCTATTATTCTATTGCACTTCCCTATACCATCGTTTTTATTGCACAATCCCTTTATGAATCTCTCACTCACATATACGCTCTCACACACTCTTGGTCCTGCAGTCTCACACCCTCAGTCTGAAAGTCTAGAGGGGATGTCAGGGTCTGGACTGGCAAACGTACAACAAGAAAAATAATGCAGGTGGTTTAAAAGGTATTTATGATAATTGTAGGAAAAATGACAAAGTTGCCACTGATCATTTTGCAGTTACTTTCTTTTTGTAACTTTGCAGATTCATTCAACTCTAAAATGTTTATTGTTATGTTGATGTTGGTCTTTACAGTATAATATTTCTTTCAAAATGCATTTGCAGGTTAGTTCATACACTTAAATTTTAGGAGATGGTGTTGTGGGAGTGACTGCTGTTTTTATGGTGATTTGCATAGTTTTTGATTTTTATGACTTTTTAAGTATCTGAAATAAAGTGAAGCAACTAAAATACCAAGTCAAACTAATTTGCAAACACCAAGGGGGTGTGGAAAAACTACTGCTGTAAAAAAACAGTGTGTCACGTTCTCCTCAGGATGACTTGTAATAACTTTTGTAATCCCGTGACTTTTTATATATTATGCCATCATCAGTGTTAATTTGTCCAATGATATTCCCATCAGCCTCTGCAGTACTTTGTGTTTAGTGCTAATTAGAAAAAGTAAATCGTGAACTCTGTAAACATTATTCCTACTAAGTGTTAGCAAGCCGCCATCAGCAGTTAGGTCAAAGCGTGGCTGCGGTCTTGTCTCAAAGCAGCAAATTGTTTTACCCATCCACTTGTGGTGTGTTCCATTTAAACTGGGAAGGTAGAATATCCGGGTTCCCCGTCAACAATTTCAACTGGAACGTCCCCCAAAGTTAGATATCTGACGCCTAAAGTCAGACACGCCTCACCATCCTCAACTTCAAAATCCAAGATGGCTGTTCCGTGCATCAACAGCTGTGAAAATGTTACTGTTTTTTAACACTTCTGTCTTTTTTGTGTCTCATGAAATCAGTCATCCACACAGTACGGCCCAACTTCTATCTGTGGACATGTTGCTTCGCTGTTCGTACGCATAAAAAACAAACAGGTAATGCAATGTTATCAACTGGTATTGCTAACAGAGGCTAACCTGAACTGTTTTTCCGACTTGTACTGGAACACATAATTTAATACTCTACGCAGAAGGTAATATTGTAACATAATATATCACTTTAAAATGAAGGTTACTAGTGTTAGTAATCTATTGCATTTTGAAAGTAACTTGCCCAACACTGCTGATAACCCATAAGCTAACGTTAGCATTCAGCCACTTCCTAGCTAAAATCACAACTTGATTGCATCCAGTGGTTCTCACTTCCCTTAAGATGCAAGCTGATGTTTTAGTATTAACTTACACCTCCTTATTATTATTATTGTATGTTGTCATGTGACACTATTTTAACGTGAGCTAGGGAGTTTTTGAAAGCTAATGCTAGATGTTGCCTAATAGAAGCTAACGGGTTGTCAAATATGTTGTTTGACCTCCGAATATGACCCAAGGTCCCTTCAGATTTTCACTGACCATCATCTTATCAGTTGCTCATAAATCAGTAGACCTTAGCGGTGAAATGATAATTCATCGCTTTCTCTATGTTTGTGCAACTTCTAACCTGAAACTATGAATATGTTGTGTTTTTGTCACCTTAGAATAAGTCTCTTATATCTACACAGGGTGCAGGTCCTCTTCCACAGAGTTTGCCGTGTTACATGTTCATGTTACATGTTGGGACACTGTAGAGGCCTCTTCCTCGTCCACCACAGGAGAGGATGAGGCGAGGGTTGTTCAATTGGTTGCATTGAACGAAGACAACTGCGATACCCTAATTTACTGATAGGGCAACAGAGACTTTAATCTTTGACAATGTTTCACTGCTACTCTAAAAACTGCTAAAAAATCCCCTATTTTGTATGAAGTTACCTTAAATTACGCGTGTGTTACGTTATGTGACAGTATATTGTGTTATGAGTGTGAGGTGTTCCGTTTTGTGACTTTACGTTGTTGTTGAGTAGCCTCCATGGTGTCATGGCCTGATCAGTGTTATGTGGGATTATCTGTTATTTTAGCTTCTGTTCTGACCTCTGCCACACACACACACACACACACACACACACACACACACACACACACACACACACACACACACACACAGCAATAGTACACAGTTGAGGGGTGGTCTCAGTGGCAATCGAGTCTCCAGGACAACAGGTGAACAAAGGGGACGCGGCGGGGGGAATGTGAGGCGAGGAGGGAGGCTGAGTGGTGTTTGGGGGGGTGAGGGGTGACTCCTGGAGAGGGCTGATGGGAGATGAGAGGGTAGGGGGGTCAGGTTGACCTTGGCCTCTGTGCGGTGGTCAGATGGGGTGCGGAGGCCACCGGCCGTGAGCAAGGAGGATGAAGAGCGGGGAAGGATAAAGGCTACGACGCCTTTCGCTCTCTTCAAACCTGGAGTGATTAATGACAAAACACACACACACACACACACACACACACACACACACACACACACACACACACACACAGAGCACCCGGGCTGACCCCTGTGAGCCCGCTGCTCAAACAGCGGCCCCGGGTCTTTGGCATGGTCACTTTCCCAACACTTCTGATTGATGAGCGATTCCTTTCCCACCACAAATTATGGTAATAACGCTGAAAGAGACGAGGAGCCGCAACTCTGCAGCTGCTCTGCACAACTCTCAGATCCCACCGAACAAACCTCAACCTCAAAAGTAGATAGAGTTAATGGCAATTTTTTATTTTCAAGACTTATTATATGATATTATTAGATGTTTTAAAAGTCAAAGTTAGACGAATAATTTTTTGAACAAATCTAAGAAGCAGTTTTTCTAATTTTTCAATTTTCCTGTATCTGTACCTAACAAGGTACAGTAATTTAGGATATAGCCAAATTTCACTAAAGTTTCCAACTCATACAGTTGATTTCAACTTGCCTGCCGAGCTGATCACTTGAGCCTTTGAATCAATTGTTTTTACACCCGTAAGATCATAAAATGGAGCATTTAAAATTTTCTGTAAATTCTCCCAAAAAATGAACACGTTTTGCAATTTATGTATTCATGTAACTTTTCTTTTATGAAAATGCTAAAATAAAAAGGTATTTAAATGGAAGAAAAAAATTGGTTGGTGTGTAAATTGTCTTTCTGGAAGAAATACAAGAGATAAGTACGGCACTCAATTGACTTAATGACAGAAACACAGCACTTGAAGATGTTGAATATTTCTCCACTTCACACTCCATAGTGAACCTATCTGTGTTTATACTGTACATAAACATGTTCAAACTGTCTCTTCTCATGATTCCTGGCTATCAAATGAAACAACAAATGGAGGGAAGTCAGGCTGGATGCAGCACAAATCTCGTGGAATCTGATATTTTTAATTCCAGCTTGAGACATTTTCTATTTGATGCTAAATCAGATCGGGTCTGATATTTTTTGCAATGTGACCTCAGTCTGAACTGTCTTGTCAGAATTCATGCAACTTTTACGTCAGCTGCATGAGTGCCATGAGCAACAGTCTCGTGTTGAAATTTTGGATGAATAATCAGAAATGTGTCTCTCTTTCTCCTCGTTCTTTTCCTCGTCATCTGCGAACAATTTTGCTGCCTCCACTGCACATCAACTCATCAATGGAACCGTAAACGCTGACTTCAGTTGGTTCCATGTTTGCTGCATGACATGTAAGTGTTGTTTTGTGCATGAGGGTCAGTTCACACTGGAATCTGACATCGGTCACACTTAAAAACAGGATCACACCAGCCGTGACAACCGACAACACGCTGACGTACCAACTCATGAGTACACATCCCTCATGGGTCGGAACACTCCAGCCTTCGAAACTCAGCTTTTCATCTTAAATACACACCTGTGAAGTGTCCTGACCGTGTCACCGTTCATGGTTGTGATGCCATGAGATGCTTAAACGTGTCCACAGACAGACACATAAACGCCTGACCGTGCAGGTAAAAATGTGAACAGCCAAACAAAAAGTCAGATCTCAGCAATGATTCTGAACTGAGCTGTAAAGCTTGGCCAACACATGACCATACATGATGTGTTCGTACTGGATCTTTGGTGTTTTAGATACATTGAATCAAGAACTGGTTTTTGAGAGGGATGAAGTCCTTAATCATTACTGCACTCTTGTGATTTTCAAGGTGTGAGAAAAAGATTGACAAGTGCTAAACTGGAAGAGGTCAACTTTATGATGAGCCCTGAGACAAAGACCAGCTCTGGTTCATTGAGACGGTGCAGTGAACTGAGCTCAGTTTGGACTCTCTGCTGCGAGCAGGTGAGTTTTAGCCCAAATATCTCCAGTTTGTTCCTGCACTGCTGCCGCCAACCATAGCACAGAATGCCACAGAGAGATTTCTGTTTGCATTCAGTTTTGTGAGGATTTTTCTCTCCTTGCTGAAAAGAAACTTGTTGATGTTTTTCTCCGACTCTGCTACTCGTTACGGGAATTATGGACAACAGCGGAGACATGGCGACTTCCAGCAAAGCACCCAACATGCCCTCCTCTGGCCGGGCACTAAGTGTTGCTTAAAATAAATAAAGCAGGCGATTGGCCGGATGGAGGCGGTGATGTCAGAGCGCCCCTGCTGAACTGCAGCTGTGCGTCCTGCAGCTGGGGCTGAACAGTGGTGCAGTGTGGAGGGGGGGAGGACTGGTCGCTGTTTGGTACCAATAAAAGGGGTGACGGGGGGAGCTGGGGTGACGGGACGGCAGCTCGATCAGAGACGAGTGCAGACGTCCCAGGCGCAAACGGCGGGCAAAAAAGCGCGCAAACTCCCGCTCGCACACGCTTGAGTCACGTATGAACCAAAACGTTGCGTGTGCCATTCCAACATGGCCGCCTGTTCTGCAAAACGCAGCAGAACAAACGGTGCTGGCGAGCAGGGCGGCACTGACATTTTGCAGGAGGTGATGGGTCGGTGATGATGATGCAAGTGTTTGCATGTGTGTGTGTGGAGGTGGGTTGGGGAGTAAGAGAAGGGGGGAGTGCTACATCATATGGACATCTGCAGTCCCCCGCACACCCCCAGCCCCCCAAACATTAACTCATTTCAGCCTAGCTAGTGCTCGGTGGCGATTCGCCTCTAATTGTACCTGTGAACAACCGACCACTGTAGACTGTGGATGATGCGCGTGAACGCTGTATGCAAACATCCACACGCACGCATGCACGCGTGCGCACACACACACATACATACATACATACAAAGCGTCACTAAGAAAGACATCACATGTCTCCGTGGAGTCGCAGGAGGTCATTTCCAGCGATGGACCTTCAACATTCTTGCACGTTTCTCAGACGCCTGTGGGATGCTGCTGCTGCTACTGCTGCTGCTGGTGTGTGTGTGTGTGTGTGTGTGTGTGTGAGTGCGTGCATGTGTGATGGGAACGAGGGAGGGAGGGATGCTGGGAAGAAGGTCGTGATGTGACGTCACCCCTGTGATGCTCCCACACCTCCTCCTCCTCTCCTCCTCCTCCTCCGCCCACATCCGGTCCCCTCCCTTCATCTCCTTCTCCATCCTCCCTGCCTTTTACTCTGCGGCGGTTGGAGAGCGCGTGTGTGCGTGTGTCCCCGTGATGACATAGCCTGGGTCATGTGACTGTGGAGGTGGTGGTGGAGTTGGGTGGGAGGAAGAAGAGGAGGAGGAACGGGGGAGGACATGAAGGAGGAAGTGAGTGACCCGGAGCAGAACACAGCAGGACGAGAGAGCTGCTCGACGGCGTCCAACATGGAGGCCGAAACCGGAAGAGGAAGCTTTTTCAAGCGCTTTAACGCTGCGTCAAAGTCCGTAATCACATTTATCTTCAATGCGATCACTGACCCCCCCGTTCAACTGACATATAGACCTCTGATAGACGCGAATCTGTGATTTTTGGGCCAAAGACGTCTACGTGAAACAGGGGAAATGCTTTTGGGCTCCCAAATGTTCAAAGATACATTTGTTATCTTTTGCCAGACTTAACCCTGAATACACACATACAGATTTATTTTGAGCCTTTGTCATGCTGCAGCGGCTTTGTAAAGTCTTAAATCAGAGGAAAATTTTGCCTCAAAGGAGGCGATTTCCTGAGATTCAGAGGAAATCTGACAACATGGAGACAGAACGAGCAGAGGGAGAGGTTATATTGTACCGAAACTGTACACAAAGCAACCAGGATTCACACATTTTAAGACTTTTAACTGACTGAAAAAAGCCCAGTGATCAGTCTATACCTCATCAGCAGATGCCAGCGAGGTTAAATGGCTGTAATGATCTCTCTAATCATTACACTGCTCTCCTAATTGTTTCCTCAAGATATCTTTGTCATCAATATCACCGTCGATACTGATCAATCCCTCGTCAAGGTGCCTGAAGTAACCCCTCCCCGCTGGAGCAGAGCTTCAGCTACATCAACACTCCTGCAGCGGAGGTTTTATGATTTCGTCTGGTGTAAAATAACAAGGAATTCAGACTGTTTTTCTACTAATCGATGGGAAATAAACAGAGGGTGTGGTTCGATTATTTGAATCCTGCTCCAAGCTGCTGGAATAATGAAATTTTGTTCCCTTGCTGAATCTTTAATCGCCCAATTCTGTTCATAATATTCACACAAACTCTCCTGTGTAAAACCCTTATTTTTAGCTTTACAAATATCACCTTTTAAAACCGATGCAATAAGAGAGTGGTTCCCAACCTTGGGTCAGGACCCCTGCAAGCAGTCACAAGATAAATCTGTGTGGTTGTAAGATTTAACAGGAAAAAACAAATATCTCTCTGCTGCACAAAATGATAGTTATATTGCCATTCTTTAAGTGACTGGATGATTATTAATCACCCAAAAAGCTAGTGGCAATAATAACGTATGGCAAGTAAGATATTATTTTGTCAAAATACCGCATTAAAGGTGCACTATGTCGTTTTGGGGAAAACATTTTAATCAGAAGAGAAAGATCTTCACTCACTGATTTTTTTAAAATTTAAACAAACTGAATAAACAAACTGACCTTAAAGTTCAACACAATTTCATACTGTTTACTTTGTTTACATGTGGCGGACCCTGCCACCTTTCTAGCTTCAAACTGTGTTCTGGGACCTTATTTTCCTCTGAGAACATCTTGTTTGTGCAGTTTGTGTTATTACCTCATTCATATTGTAAATATAAAAAAAATGTCTTGTCCACAACGACACAGTGCCCCTTTAAGAAGAGATAAAAGCTTCTTTTTTATTTTTTTTGTGTTTCTATAGTTTTATATTTGGTCCTTAAATTGAGACTTTACAATTATATTTTGTTTCAGAATTCTTCTAGACTCTTTCTGATGTTACACTTTTACACCAGAAGAAATTGTCGATCAGTAGCTTCCAGACTTCAGTCAAAACTTTGCCAATTTTTAGACTGTATTATACTGAAACAAAGTTCCTGCTTGGCTTCTTGTGTTTAGACAAAATTTTACATTTAAGAACTTTTGTTTCCTTTGTAAAATGTAAAAAGAAATGCAGAAAATATATTTATGTGTGTCACAGCAGCCTGTCACAAAGTATCTAATGTTTAATACCAGCTCTACTCATGAACCCAAATCATTCTGACACCAGTCTCCCCAGTTTTAACCCTCTGATCCAGTCATGATGGGGCGTTCAGTGACACTCGGTCAACAGACGACCTGTGTGTTTTTCTCCCTCCAACTTGGGTGGTGGTGTTTGGACTCGGCACACACACCTCCCCGAGTTTTTAATCCACTGTTCTGAGGCCGAGCTTCGTCCTAGAGCTGCCCGGCTCCTCGGGCAACACGCTGAGAGCGGATTACAGCAGCAAATTAGTCTGAGGAGACCCGACGCATCCGAGCCGGGGTGATGCTGTGGTGTGAAAATCAAACAGACCCCTGTCCCAAAACCCATGGAGGCCAAAGTCAAACTGAGCGTTTGGTTTACCCTGCTGCTGACAGCTTTTCACATCCCTGTATGTCACAGCTCAGACACTGAAACACACTGAATCTCTTTAGAGAATAGTTTCTCTAATTTAAACATTTAAATCTCAGTCTGGATAAAGATAAATTCAATCTGACACATTATTGAAGTTTTTAAACTTCCTCAAGATGTTTTTACATTAACCATAGTGTGAAGTTAAAATTATTATTTTTTAAAAATGTATACAGTCCATCCATTGTTTGGGGACTGAAACTTAATTTTTCTGTCATCTTACCTTTAAAAACAGACGTTTTTTTTTAAAGGTAAGATGTTTTCTTCCATCTTTTGATACCTGATGAATAATGCCAGGGTGGAAGAGGTCACATGACTGAAACTACATCCGAGGAAAACTAAACATGAGGCCTGTTGGATCTAAAAAAAGAAAAAAGAAGAAGGAATTTAAACCAAAAAAAAAAATCTTTGGAAAAAAAATATTTCTTTACAAGCTCTTCTTTTAAAATCTAAATAAAAGAAGACATTTGTTCTTTGGAAACCCGGATGCAGATGAGATCAAATAAACCGGGAGAGATGACGAGAAGAAGCAGAAGAAAAGAAAAACGTGGAACAATACAAATAAAATCTGATGCCTTCGATGATCATTAATTCTTTATTATTCATCAACAGCAGAATCAGTACAAACGAATTCCGTCTTTATTGGCTTGTAATGGCATCCTTTATCAAAAGGATAAAGGGCTTGGAAAAGGTCACGGTTTGTTAAACAAAATTAAAATGATACATTCCTGAAGAATTATGCAAATTATAATCCCCAAAACGCCAACAAAAGGCGGCAACAAAAGCTCACCAGTGGAGCGACAATAAACCTTCCCTGCGAGGTTTTCAGCAGGAAAAGTGCGAATAAAGAGAGAAGCTGTGGAGCTGGGCCTGCCTGGGAAATATTAGTTTCACTCCAACAACTTAGAAAAAATGTCCCAGCTTGTAAAATACTTAATCATCACTCTTTATGTTTTGCTTGGCCTCCTTCTGCTGCAGGCCTGCAATGATACCAAATCTGGAAAGAAAAAAAAGAGTGAGTGTTTGGGCTTTTTTTCTGCTTCAGTTCATCAGTTAAAGGAGCCGAAATAAGAGCTTAAAGTTCATTAAAAAAAGAAAAAAAAAGAAAAAAAAGAAAGGAAATTGGAGTCAAATTAAGGTGGCAACAGAAAGCCCTGAAACATGCACCCAAAGGATCATGGAGAAGATGATCATGTGCTGAAAATAATGGATCGAATGAGCAACATGCGGAGGATTTTAAAACATAAAGTCAGGTTTTTATCCGGTGGAAAAGAGAGGATCAGAAGTGCAGGAGCGTCCAGCAACAGATGTCCAGGCACAATTCTCGGGTTTGGAATTGAAATTTCACAAGAATTGCGTTTGGACAATCAGCAGCTAGAGCTCAAAAATACCCAAATCAAATCAGCTTTAAACGCGGACGTGGAGGGGGAAAAAAAGAGGGGGAGAAGCAGCAAAGTGTCACATTCAGAAAAGAAGAAGAAGAAGAAGAAGAAGTGAATCTTCTCCTCCATCACGATTCCAAAATCCAAAGTGAAGTCACCAAGCAAGCGTGTTCACACTCAGACACAGCGCACATCACAGGCCACATCAGCCATGTTATCCAATTACAGCCGCTAATTAGCAGCAGCCCTCCAATTTATATGAAATAACCCCCCCGCTAAAAAAGAAAACAGCAGCCGGGGGAGAGAAAAAATAACCTCCATTCATAAATATCACAGAGAGAATAACTTTAGGTGGAGTGGAGGAAGAAGAAAGAAGAAAGAAGAAGAAGAGAGCAGTTTTTGCCCAAAACTCCTGTCCGCCATATCTGCACCTGTTAAGACGCATCTCTCTCCTCCATCCTTCCTTCCTCCCCCTTGTAAAAAAAAAAAAAAAAGAGAGAGAGAGAGAAAGAAAGAAAAAGAAAAGCTCCACAGGATACAAAAATAATAAAAAAAAACAGATGCAACTACCGTTCACCACCTTTTTCCTCGCACAAACCTGCAACAAGAGAGGGGAAATGAAGGGGAGATGTGTTGCAGGTTGCGTGATGCACCTGCTCCTCCGCGTGTAGTTCCAGGAGAGAAATGTGGAGCGGCGTGAGGGGGGTCCTCCAGCGGCGGCGAGGAGAGGCCGGTGGATGGAGGGATGGAGGGATGGAGGCGGCCAAGGCACTGCTGGATGGATGTCCGCCCCCCAACCCACCCCCCGGATGGTCGCAGGGAGGACGGGGGTGCGAGGACGGTCACGCCGCCGCCGCCACATCCACAACCACCGCCGGCTCCTGATTCCTCTGTCGCTCCTCGTTCTCCTCCGACCTTTTCCTCCTTCCCTCCCCTCGGCCGGCCGATTTGAGGGGGCTTTTTCTGGGGCTCCTCCAACAATAAGCCCCGGTGCGTCCGTGTCACCGAGAGAGAGCTCGGGAGTGGGGCCGGTCCGCTCTTGGTACTGAGATTTGAATAAACACACACGTTCACACACACCGCGGGGGTTGATGATAAATGCCCATTGTGCCCGGAGGAGGAGGAGGAGAAGAAGAAGAAGAGGGAGAAGAAGAAGAAGAAGAAGTAATGGATCTGCACTGAGAGAGAGAGAGAGAGAGAGAGAGAGAGAGAGAGAGAGAGAGAGAGAGAGAGAGAGAGAGCAGCTGCGAATGAAGGACCAGCAAACCTCTTAAAGACACAACGGTCTTATTTTTCCTCTTTCTCTCTCTCTCTCCCTCTCTCTTTTGCTTTTTCTTCATTTTCCAATTACAATCAAAACACTGTTAACCCCCAACACACACACACACACACACACATACACACACACACACACACACACACACACACACACACTGAGCGCCACAGATGACGTTTCCCTCCTCGCTGCTGGTGTACAGAGACAGTTGGAGCTCTCAGAGGTTTCCCTCACTGATGATGTGATGGTGGGAAAACAATAACAACAATAAACTAAACAAATCAGGCGAACGAAATCTACTTCTTCTCACGAGGAAATAAAAATCAAACATGTTCTTTTAATATTTGACCAAAAGGATTTCCTTCAATCTATAAAATAACAAAAAAAAAAAAAAAAAAAAAAAGAAAAAAAGATAGAAATGTTAAAGGGGCACTGTGTAGTTTTGGAGAAGAATTCAAACTCAGAATTTTAATATTTACAATATTAATGAGGAAATAATACAAACTCAGAGATATTTAATTTGCCCATATCTGAATAAACAAGCTGTTCTCAGAGGACAGTAAGGTCCCAGAACACTGTTTGAAGTTAGAAAGGTGGCAGGGTCCGCCACATATAAACAAAGTAAACTAGTATGAAATTGTGTTGTCCTTTACATTTGTTTATTAACTTCATTCAGTCGTGAAAAGAGAGTTTGTTAATTTATTTAGTTTTTTAGGCATAAATTCTCATCTTAGGCATCTTTCTCTTCTTATTAAAATGACTTCCCCCAAACTACATGGAGTATCTTTAAGTTTTTATTAGAAATTTAGAATAAAAACATTCATTCATAGATTTCTTAATCTGAAAAATGGTACAATTAGTTTTAATGATCTTCATCCATGAGTTGATGAAGATCATGTGATATGATCGAAAGATCCAGAAGTGCTGGATCTCAAGGTGAAACTGTGTTCAACTAAATAAAACGAATAACCCCTCAAAAAACAATACATATACATTTTTAAGTTAAATCAAATGCATAAACGCATACAGTATAAATACAAATAAAATATATAATAAGAAAGATGATTATTATCCCTGAATACCTTATTTCCTTACACTTAGATTAAAAAAAAGTTTACAATGATTTAGATGATTACACCTCTTAAAAATCTATGACTAAGTATTTGACAAATGTTTTAATTAAAATGTAAAAGAATTATAAATAAACAAAATCGAGTAAAACAAAAATATCTTTTTATTCTGTAATTAAAATTAAGAGATCAGTGTCTGCAGGTTATTGCCTAACAAGTTTGAAAATATGAAATAACCAAACAACGTCATCAATCAAACTCCAGCTCAGAATGTTTATTTTTCTTTCTCTTTTTAATGACGCTAGGCTAGCAGTTTCCCCCTGCTTACAGTGTTTATGCTAAGCTAGGCTAAACGCATCCTGGACCTGTCTATCTCTGCACTGGACGCACAGAGATGAAACTGCACCGACTCATCTGAAGCTTCCAGCCCCAGAGAAGACGGTCTGCTGTTAGATCACCTTAACATGACTCATTCAATATGACCCAGTGTGGATAATATTAAAACACTTGATCACAGGTTCAGCTCCTCTGAACTTTTCTATCAGACACAAAACACAAACGTGTTGAGGGCGCCCAGGGATGAGGTGAATCCAGGGTCAAAGCCAATATACCTTATTGATTTCCCTCATGAAATCAATACTGATTACAAAGATGTCGAAGCAGATGATGCAGATGAGGCCGAGTGATGTTTACAGGTTGTGACAGTCAAGATGAAAAACTGTGTCTCTGAAAAATGTTATGTTTTCAGTCAACACAGCCTGCTTGTGCTATTCTTCTTTTTTTTACATTAAAATGGATTTCTGTACAGAGAGTCTGTGTCTCATGTCTTTTGTTCTTTTGATTTATATTCAGCATAAATCAAAAAAAAAAAAGAAGAAGAAAATTGAGAATGTGTCTGGAAAATGTGAAGGGAGACTCTACAGTTCAAACACCTCTAGGACTACAAACTGTCCCCCTCTGCTGAGAGGAAAGTTTCACCATCTGTTCAGTGTCACGAAGGAGGACAGAGAGCCGACCTGAACCTGCCTCCTAAAGCTGTCAGATAAGTGAAGTAAAACGTACAGTCTGTCCTCCTGAGATAGCTGAGAAGAAGAGGTAGAGAATGGCACAGAAGGAAAAGACTAATGTAAATACAAGTACCTCAAATTTGTGCGTTACTCGAGTAAATGTACCTAGTTACATTCCACCACCGGCCAGTGGTGTTACATCTCAGGTCCATAGAGCTTATTGCAATGTAATTCAAATGAATGAAAGGTCTCAGTGTGCTTCAAAGAAAGTTATTGCTGGATTGTCAGAGCCCTGTGATGTGACCTCCTTATTCTGTCCCATTTACCTCTTACATCGTCCTTAAACTCACCATATTTCCAGTAGAAATGTCAATTTTTTAGATGCTGTCTGACTGTTTTTTAGAGGTTTGTCACCCAGACGGAAATACATTTCTCATAGAGGTAATACATATTTGTCATATTTGGCTGAAATTAGGAAAACAACCCTATTTTTCTTCTCTTTTCACACTATCTGTGCATGGCAACTCTACAGCATGTTTGAGGTCTGGCAAAGCAGGTGGTCACAGTTGAATAAAAGGAGCAGCGCCACATTAACTACTACTTACTGCACTGGCGGTGGACAGAAATGCTGAGCTTCAGAATTGTCCAATATGAATGTGATTTCCTGAGATGCTGTGCTATGTGAAAATCTAGATAAAATATACCTAGATACTGGTGTCGAAACATGTATGGTTCAAATCCAGAAAAGGCTGCTCACCATGGAAGAATTTGTCATTTTAGGTATGAAACAGTCGTGCGATGACTGGTATCTGTACTGGCGTCTGAGACCTACATCATGGACCCCAGGGTGATAATCCAGTATGTGAATCTTTACTGTTGCACTCCTCGTGAGCCGTTCTGTACAAAAATATCAGCTTAAAGCCAAATGTAAACAGTTAGACAAGGGGTTAAAGGAGAAATTACCCAGCAGGCTTTGCCTTCAGGGCGATGGCGGACCCTTCCTTCCCCTCTCATCAGACATGTCAGTGCTGTCCCTCTGCCCCGCTCGGCTCTGTACGGTGAGTTAACATTTCCGTTGCTGGGAACATCTTTGCACGTTGGATGCTCATTTGCCTCTTAAAGGGCCCCGCTGCTGCCTTTTCATGGCCCTGTAAGAATAATTTAGTGCGGGAGGCCCGAGATCACTGGAGATTATGGCTATGAAAGGGGAGAAGGACGCGTTATTAATGCTTGCTCATCGGAAAGAGACGAATGAGAAAAGGATCCCCAACGGGCCTGGATTCACTGTAACACACGGCTCTGCCATGGGAAACCAGGGCGGCTTCAGTCCTTTCTGTGATGCAGGAGGGGGGAAAAAAAAGAAAGAAGCCTCATGAAAAAAGAAGCTGTAGTGATAATGAAAGACAACTACAGGTCCCTACTGGGACATTACAGTAATACACCAAGAGATAAAATACATTAAGGTCACTATTAACTACTATTCAGTCCCTACAGAAATATTATAGGGACATCATGGGGGATACCTTAAGACCAATAGGCATAATCATAAAATGAAGCACAGAAAGGTCATTATTCTAGACCACAGGGACACTACGAGTGATGTGACTAGTCTGGTTTAAATATAATGCAACTGTACGAAATAAAAATGTATTTATAGGCCAAATGCAACAAATTTCAACCTTACAAAAATTGACGATTATAGGACAAGAGATAGCCTAAAAACAAATAAAAATGACAATGAACAAGCACAATATGCCTTAAAAGTAACATAAATACACTATGAGATCACAATGTAATAGTAAAGGCCATTATTACTGGGGCACTTTGGTGAATACTGTTGCACTTCTATAAAGCTGAGGGAATTTGGTTGAGAGAATGCGCGGTTAAAACAAATAGTTAGCAGCAAAAGTTGAAACATCCTGACTTTTAGTCCAGTGAAGCCGAAATGGTGGATCCTACATTTCCCATAATGCAACTGAATAGCATGTTTTGTTTGGCCCTTGCTGCCCTGGAGGTCCCTTAATTCAAAATTTAGATAAAAATGAAAAAGATATTTTTTTCCCCAATATTTGCCTTATGATCCAGCACGTGAACTCTGAAAATCAACTGGAGCAGTTAACTAAGCTAATGGATAAATGTGGAGGAGGATGATGGCTAGCAAAGCCGCGCTGATCAGATAGTCAAGGCACCAAAGCGTACGAGAAGCAGAGTGCGTAAGTATTTTTGGGATCTACACTGCAGAAAAATACCAACACCGATTCGACTGTCACTTAAAAACACCAGCTGCGTTACTCTACCAACACAATGACTCTGAGGACTCAGCCGCTAGCTGAAAGGAGCAACGTCAACTGTACAACCATCTGGACCTTTGACTGAAGCTTGTAAAAAAAGGCTAACTAGATAAGATAGCTAGATTCTGTATATGACTTTTGCTATATCAGTTGCGTTCAAAACTGATTTGACTTAATCACATGTTGGTTTGAATTTGCTGAACTAGACTTTTTGAAAAAGTGACACCCAAGTGTTTCGAGCTTCACACAGTTTGTGGCACTGGAGTTTTTGTTTCAAATTCAATTGCCTGTTACCTTTGAGCAAATATGCCAACATGAAATGAACTGTTGGTTGACCGTGCTTGCAGAAACAATGTCGAGTTGGGATTGGACCAATACATGAAATTATACATGTTGGTCTTTGATATCAACCCACCAAAATCCTTTCGCTGACAATGGAGACAGTGAAAAGACGGTGGAGTAATAACTCTACATTCATGGGGCCCCTATGGTGCGCGGACCTCCATTTGGGAGCCGTCGATGTCTCCAGTAAGGCTACACTTCAACTCAGACACAGGACAAGAGTCGCTTGTCTTGTCTTGTATGTCAACCACCACTAACACCACATGCCTCTGTAGCAGGTTGGTGGTGCAACAGGTTGTCAAGGTAACGATATTAGTTAACTGTGGTCAGGAACTGGTCTCGAGATCCCAGTGCCATATGGAACCAGGAAAAACCAGTAACATGAAAGACAGGTCAGCCATGATTGTGTGAATCGCTTCAACAGATGAATACAAATGAGTGGCAGGATAGCAGGGTGAGCTCATCACTACCAGGTCACAGCTCGTGTTTAAAGCTCACTTTCTTTCTCTCGCTTTGTCTCCCGTTTGATGCTGGCTAGGTAGTCTACAGTGGGGGTATTTTCTTTGTTGTTGAAAACAGCTGCCTGCTTCTGCTGGAAAAAGGCCTGAGACTGAAGTGAGTAAGTGTGAACTAAGAGAAGATAAAAAGCTTAGCTGGGCTGCAAAGTTGGTGAGACTTCTCTTTCACATTAGGCGTGTCATTTGATTTAGTATTTCTTACTTTTGAGTCTTCTACATTTACAGCAACATGATCTCACTCCAAACTCGTCAGATAAAGCAGCTTGGTCAGTGGGCTTAAGCTTCAAACTATGACCTCTACCTACTCATCTGGCAGAAGATTTGTACATGAAAGGCTCTGCAGTCAAGGTAGTAATAATATGTAATATGCAGACTTTCAAAATAAAGGTTGCTGACAAGCAGTTCACCTATTACACTTCTGGATTTTTACTGATGTTGTCAAAAAGTCCCCGTTTGGTTAGGTTTACGCATAAAAGTACTTGGTTAGGTTTAGGAAAAGATCATATTTTGGAGTCAGTAAGTTCAGTATCCTATCTTTTGTAATTGAAGTTCCATTAATACATCACTCGCGTAACATACGTTAGGTCATTTTCGTTTGCTAACTTACTTATATTACAGAACACTCTTGCTTCTTGGTCAAAGCACAAACTGCGGTCTTTGGAAGAACCCATCCAACCACCCACTGACTTGGACTTTTCTCGCTTCAAGTAGATACGCTACAGGGGTAAGTACAGGGTCACACTCTTGCAGCTGAAATCAAGCCTATGGCTATTGACCAGGCTGCCGTATTTGATGTGTTGGGAGTGAGAACGGGCTATCTGGAGAGGAAGCAAGTCCTCTTCCACAGAGTCTGACATGTTTCTACATTAGCCCAGAACAGACAACACTGAATACGTCTCCATACACACTTAAGTCAAGCTACGGTCATAGCTCGATTAGGCCATTCAATTGGATTAGTGCCATTGTCCAAGTATACAAGCACCAGGGGAGAATCAATTTATTGACGGTAGTATGTCCGACTTGATCACGGTAGGTGGCGATATGCGATATGTTTCTGCTAGTAGCTACTGGACCTTTATGCAGTTGACCTGTTACGTCACATACCAAACAAGTTAAGAAGAGGCAAACGGGCTTCAGAACGAACCATGAAAACATGGATGAGTTTTTGCCGCTGTACATTACATAATATTGTATTAATACCTTCATCTTTGTTTTCTTTTGTTTTTCCCAGCTTCCTACACAGATTTATGCCATGGACGACTTCTGGGTCAATGTCCGTCATTTTTCACATTTTAGCTGCCACTGTAGTTTCTTCATCAGGTAGATGTTTATAAATTTCCCTGTCAGCGTCAACTTTATGGTGGCACTAGAGGAAAAAATGTGAGGATTACCTAAATCAGCAGGAATTAGTCACTGGGGAACATGAATTTCATAGCAATCCATCCAATAGATCTTGCGATATTTCATTCAAGACCCAAGTGTGGACGTTGCCCTCCATGGAGCCACACCAGCAGCATGGTTAAATTACATTGACCAGAGCTTGAAGAGTGTCCAAGTGTCTATGTTATAATATTGTAGCTCTCCTTAATTAGCCTCCTCAGCATCTCAGTGAAGTCAGTGGGCTTGTTTTGTGTTACTGCAGAGTTAGCACATATGTGGGAAGACCCCCCACCAGGCCACTGTTAGCCCCGCTACGCCTGGCCATAGAGCATAGGGGGAGGTTGGGGGTCTCCTCTAAAGACCCAGATGTCCAGCCCCACTGCTGACCTCTGACCCCTGCAGGAGAAGTTATTGAAGCCACTGGTGAAGCCTCCTAAAGCTGACCAGCCAGGAGGGGCTGGGAAAGTGGCCTGATGAAGGCAAAGGGTGGCTCAACGGGGTCACAGCAGAGAAAGACAGGGGGTTTTAAGAGGGTGAGGGGTGTTCAGGGTATATATGTGTGTGTGTGTGTGTGTGTGGTGGTGGCGGGGGGTGTCATGGAGTGAAGAAGTTTCCTTTGAGCCCCCCCCCCTCCTCCTCCTCCTCCTCAGGTCCACAAGTGTGTCCCTGCAGCTATTGTGACTCTGAGCTACAGCAGGACAGAAGGCCTCAAACAAACCGGGTCTAAACAATGTTTGGCCCCTTTTGTTTCTCGCCTGCCTTTCTTCTTCAGCCCTCCATCGCAATCTACTGGCCTCCTTTGTATTGATTTCCCTCATTCAGCAGCTCGTCGGCCTCTTTCCGCTGTTTTATATGCTCTTTTCTGGCTTTTTTTGTCCACCACCTCCCCCCACCCAACCCTCCCTCCTCTGGCATTCTCTGCAGTGTGAGAACGCAGTGCGCCTCTTGACTGGATGCAACTCATTAAAGACACCTAATTGATGAAGAGTGTAATTAGTGTGACAATCGGAAAGGGAAATCAATATGTTTTTAGCCAAAAGAGCCACATCAGGGAGGACAAGATGGAAGAGAGCAGCGTGTGAGGAGAACCGTATGTTTGGGTGACAGGAGCATGAAGAGGCTCGCTTTCACTTTTTTTAGATACAAAAGAGGAGAAATTGAGCTTCATGAAAAGGGTTTTGTTTGTTTTTTCCAGTTCAATTCTTGACTCTCAACCTGGTAGAAGTGCATTGCACAGAAACAACCCTCTTGTTTAGTCTTTTACCTTAATATGCACACACATTAACACACAGGAGGCCTGTTTATGTTCAGTTTAATGTCATACAATACAGACAAGTGGCATTTCTAGGTTTTGGGGCTTCAGCCTTAAACCTTCTAACTTGCCTATAACACTGATAATAACAGCTGTGGTTGGAGAGATGTATCCTGAAATAACAAACAACCAAACAAAGATCCACTTTGGATCAAAATGTCTGTTTTAAGTCATAAAACGAAGTGAAATACAGTCAACAGTGTGTGAGAGTACCACCACTGTCCACTGACGATACATGTGAGTGTCCAAACATCATTGCTGTGTTAACACACCTGTGCTGCTGCCGCCATCTGCTTATCACAGATACATCAGAATAACAGCATACCTGATCGATACCTGAAACTTTCTGATGGATAATGGCAAAAAGAAGCAGACACAGCATCGCCGCTGCTTGTTCAGATCACTGGATTGAGTACGCAGTAATAACTGGAGCTGATTCAGAAGAGGGTATCAACATTTTTTTTTAGATATTCTCTCTTCTGAATTATAGTGTCTGGACAGTCAGACAGAAATTTAAGCTCAGTTGCCCCCTCTCTCCCCAGCAGGAATTACCACCTCGTGTATGAACGAAATTTACAAGCGGTCTAGATCCGCTGTATGAGTCATATACTGATGGCTTTTGAGTTTAAATGTTATTGAAATCATCTTAAATCAAAATTAAAACCTAAAGTAAGGTAGATTCTTGACATATTTCTGCACAGCAGCTTCTACAGTTCAGTATCAGCCTCTGTTGCACACCACCTATCCATCCTTTGACTGTCTCCACACCCTCCAACACCACATGTCTAATCCATCAATGAATAAATGTCATAGGAAACATTATTTCTCTCAATTATTGATACTGGTACTAGCTTAAAAGTGCAGTATCAGTCGGACTCCACTGCAGACCTCCACCGAGGCTGCACAGCCTTCTCAATTTGTTGTTCGTCAACATTGTTAACATAATAAATGTATAGAAATCTTTATTCTGCGTCTGTATGTGCTTCAAAATACACACAGTGAATGACAACAATGGGATAAATGAACCTGATAGAATAATTTCGCCCATTCATGTTCAGTTTTTCATCAGAAATTTGCTCAATGTTTTAAGAATGTCATCTTGCACGGTTTGATATCGTTAATAAATTTGTGGCTCCAAACCAAACACACATCACTTGTTGTTCTGCCGCTGACATGGCGTTACACTAAAATCTGTTCAAATATGAGGGATCAATCTCAGCTAACAGTCAGAAACTTCAGACATTTGATAGAGTAAAATCATCCTTTATAAATAAATACACACAAAATAAGCTGCAGTTCTGCAGGTCGTGGCAAACATCCATTTTGAACTTATAGCCTGTTTTTGTGGTTACTCTGCTCCTGACTCCATCTTTTTGAGCTGTTATCATGCTCTGTAGAAATGTCAGTCTCATTTAATTGGGACCAGAGAATAAATACAGTCTCAATAAAGTTCCCCTCTCTGTAATGGATCCTGTTTTCACATTTAAGTTAACAAACTTGGAGCTTCATGTCTGAGCAGCAGCAGAGTCTTTAGCTGGAGAGTCTGAGCGCTCCCTCTCCTTCCTCTTCTGTGCTGCCTGTCTGCCCCCTGCTGGTGAGGAGGGGGGCTGGGAGTCCTGCTGAGAGTCCTGCTGGAGGAACTGGGAGAGGAGGATGTCCACACTTTGGGCAAGAACAGAGTCCAGAACCTTCCGCTCCTCTGAGGAGAACCGGCCCAGGACGTGACGCTCCACCGACATTTGCCCCGCCGGCCGGCCGATCCCCACCCGAAGTCTGGGCATCACCTGCAAGAGGGACATGGGACCGTCATCATCATCATCATCATCATCGCCTATACTCACTACACAATGATGTGCTTGATTATATAAATCATTTTTGGTGTTATGTATTTGTTTCAGTGTTTCTTTATTTATTAACTATGCGTATGCACATGTTTGTATAGATATACAGGGAAGTATACTGTATATGTATATATTACTTTTGCTATACTGATACTAGTGTGTCTACAGGGATCAGACACTGAAATGTAAAGCTTTTTATGACCTTCTCAAGATATTTTGGAACAATTTTAAGACATAAGACTTTAAGATTTAATAAAATAAGAGAAAAACACAGGCAAAGACATTAAAATAAAATAACCAAAGTAAAATCTGAGTAAAATCAGACTACAACATGCTGTGTTGTGAAGGAGTTGTGTGTTAACAGTCACTTACATCAGTCTGAAGACAGTCCACACAGGAGCGGACGCCATTATGACCTCTGTGAAGAAGAGAGTTCATTTTTAATTCTCTGTGTAATTTTAAACATGTTTTTCTTGCACATCAAACTCTCTTACACTCAATATTACATGACGCATTCCTCTTGTTTATTTTTGCACCACTTAATCTTCAATCATGTCACATAATAAGATGAGGTATTATTTCTTGGAGGGAACTCGATCCACCAGGTCTGTTGCTTAGTGTGATACAAAGCTTTTCAAATAACATTTCTTTTACTGTTCCAGACCTTCAGATGTCTGTATCAAGGTATTATCTCAGAGTCAACCTGAGATCACAAATACATGATGAACCAAACCGACCTGGCACTTCCTCCATGTTTGATGGCGATCTTCCCCAGAGGTTTGTCCAGTTCATCGTGGACTAACACGATGTCCTCAGGCTTGATGCCGTATTTACGAGCTAGAGGAGGACGAACAGATACTTCAGAACATTCAATGTGGAAGCACTTTCATCACTTGACTATCATACAACCCAAAATCCAAATGTATCCATCTAGATTGTTTTGGTTTCGAGTTATCTGCCTTCTTTTTAATACAATGGAACTAGACGGCTTGTGAAAAAATAATTTAAAAACTCAACAGCAATGTCTCTCTCCAGAAATCATGACCCTGAAGACATTCCATAGACCTTGTGGTGAGCAACTTTATCTAATAACTATTTTCTACACATGTCAGCTGCATTACCGTGCAGAAGGAAGCATGATTTTACTAATAGACGAGAGGCTAGCTAACTAAGCTAAGTAATCTAACTAACGTTACAGCTCAGCCAACGAGAATGCCATTAGTGTTGACATCCCGTGCAGTCACGGGCATGAGCCTCTCATCAAGGAGGAAATGCACAGTTCCTTCTGAGTGGTGATATGTTTGGATGGTGTAGTTCGGCAGAGAGACATAACTGTTGAGTTGAGTGCCATCTTGTTCCTTTATATTCCTCCAAAACTCTGCAGCTCACACAAAAAATGATCTAGACAAATAAACAGCAGTACAGGTCAGATTAATGAGATTTTTTTCATCACTACTTATTAGAAACTGTTATAACTATATGTGAATACTTCAGTTCAAGGGTTTCTGTAGCTCTGAACGAAGATCTGTGTCCAGAAGTTGATGTGAACACACTTCATGAAAGTCATTTTTGGTTCTCAGCTTTAGCACACACACACACACACACACACACACACACACACACACACACACACACACACACACACACACACACACACATGATGATGCTGAGTGACATCAGTGTGACTCTCCTATTGTTGATTTAATTTCTGTTTAATTAATTATTTGTCTCACAAAAGCAATTTATTGAATGGCAGACAGAAAAAGAAATCAAATTTGTTAATAGAGCACTTTGAACAAAACCAATCAGTGTTGGAGCGGGGAGCAGAGAGGACATAAAGATAGTTTGTTCCTGAGTTCACCTCTGTCATAAATACTCAAATGAAAATAAATACAAACGGTCTTACATATTGCGTAACACTAAAACAAAATCAGTCTATTGACACACACACAGGCGGTGACCTCACCTGCTTTGGCCACTGACACTCCGTTGACGTTCATCAGTAGCCTGGGACGGAGCAGCACCACATGTGTGTGTTCTATCTCTGACACGATGACCTCACCCGACACGTGCTTGTCGCCGCGCCAGCGGTCAGCCAAGCTGAACCGGGTGGCGAGCGCTCCGAGCACCGCCATGCCGACGCTGTGTCTGGTACTCTCCATCCCTGGGTTACCCAGCCCCACCACCTGACACACACACAAACACACATAAATACACACATCTGCAACACTGAAGTCTTGCAGCGGAGCAGCTTTTGTGTTGTGTTGTTGTTATTTTGAGGATTTAAATTTTTTGATTGTTGACTATGCTTTAAATAATGGCCTTTAAATTGGGTTAGTTAGTGACACTGGGTTTGGTTCCTTTTATTTTATTCCACTGTGCCGAAGATTAGGTTAAGTCAGATGTTTGGGCCCCATCAAATGAAAATGTTTATTATTATGAAAACACAGGAGATGAACAAATGGATTAATGCTCCTACAATGTCAGTTCTCTGTCATAAAAAGCCAAAGAGTTTGACTTCAGCTGAGGATGCTGACATAAACACACAGAACACATTCTGTATACAGCCACTGCCTTGTACTGATGGTACTGATCCACTGGCAGCAGCAACAGCTCTGAACAGAAATACTATAGACTACATTGTATTAAACTCTGGCTCTATGGCTGCTGACACACTGCAAACATTGTGCTGTGCCTCTACACACCGAGCTTTAATTCATTTTGACTTGAAAAAGGACACAGTGAGAAGGCAAATGCAAGTTAACACAGTGGAGGTCAACAGACAAATTATTGAAGGACAATAAAAATGCCACCTAATTGTCCCTACAGTGCCACAATTGAAAGAAACGTACATCTCATTCTATACAATCCCTATTTTGTGTGTTTCTTCAGTCTCCATCAAGTTCTTTTTTGTGTCTAAACTCTTTGGACCAATTGGGACTGATCGACAAACCACCACTAAACCACTGTGTCACATTATACCAGTAGTGCAGTAAACACAGATCTAGCCAAACTCCTTTCAAAAACATGTCAATTTAGTGAAGCTTTGCTTAGTGATACGGTTGAAGCTGTGAAGTTCAGTATCTAATTTGGCATCTAGCGTTTATTTGAATTACATTCATACCGAATTTAATAGTTTTTTATACTGACACAGAAAACGTGTTTAAACTAACATTATGGGATGGATACTTTGTTCAATCAGCGAAACCACTTTGAATTGTCCCATTTTTAAATGGAGTTTGGTGGGAGCTGTCAATCAAGTGAAACTGACTGGCGATGTGGTGTGATAAGTGAACTCATGGTTGCCAAAGTTAAGTAAACATGGAGCCACAACGTGATACACAAACTGTAGATGATGTGTGAGGTTATACACTTACCATCCTTCGCCTGCCTTCTGTGTGCATTTCTGCTTCAATGCCCATGGCTGGTGCAAACAGCTCACTCAGCAAAACTCGGTTTACGACTCGTGTTAAAAGTCCTCTCATTGTGACAAAGTTCATCAGTGTCTTTAAAAAGATTGACAAATACCGGCACAATTTACTCAAACCTGTGACTTTCTTCAATCGGCCCATGAAACAAGACTGCCTGCTTTGTTATTAAGTCAAATTTAACCTTTTTCTCAGTGATTTACAGTGATGAAACATTTCCTGTGAAGATAACCTGCATGTTCATTGTGACACTGGAGCGATTTCTCAGTGAGATTCACTGTAACTGTTATCTTATGTTACTCTTATCTCAGTCATGTCAAAACTATGTGAAGGTAACTTTAACTTGCATTACTATGCTAACCGTTAGCATAGGCTAACCTACTGTACCTTGTTGGCTAACTCAAGTCAGCAACACATCGACAGGCGATCACAGAACACGTCTAACACTGTGGCTACCACAGGACCCCGAGTTTAGGTCATTTTAAAATATTCCCAAGTCTAATATGAGGTGACATTAGCCTCCTATTATCATGCCTCTCTCCCTCACACACAAGTCAGTCAGTCAATGACTGTTATAAAGACAACATGACTGTCCTGAATTTTCCTACTCTGTTGGGCTGCAGCGCCATCTAGCTTGGGGACGGTGAAGTACAGTATATTTTACCAAACACCAAAAGGGCAATATACAGTGAATGTTATGTCTGTTCAGAGGCTGTATTGAACACAAAACACTGATTGTTGTATTGTGATTGCTGTGTATTTCTCAGCGGACACTCATCACCACAACTTTGATTCTCCTGATTAATACACTTTCAATTTTCAATCAGGAGCCACCGGTGAAATAATTTGCTTTGCTTTCTCAGTATTAAGGAAGACACACATTTACATTTTAGGGCATTTATCAGACGACGTACAGTAATTCATGCATACATTCATACACTGAAGGCGGTGGCTGCCATGCAAAGTGCCGACCAGCACATCAGGAGCAGTTTGGGGTTCAGTATCTTGCCCAAGGACACTTTGGCATGCAGACCAGGGGAATTGAACCAGCGACCTTCCGATAACAAGATGCTGGCTCTACCCCTGAGCCACAGCCGCCCCACATATAGAAAAATCCTATCTCATTTTTATTTAAACTCAATTCTAAAAAACAGCTTAGTCTTCATAGTAAGTGTCATAACAAGTGTAACCATTTTAACAATTCTTTAAAGAATAAATTCGCCCCCCAAAATTAAAATTCAGTCATTATCTGCTCAGATAACACAGACGTCAAAGTCAGGAGAAGTTTCTACAAAACATTTCTGGAGCTTCACAGCATAACAGTGTCGCAACACTCTCCCAAACAACTGAAGTAGATGGGGATTTGATATAAACATAAAAATCAACTGTAAAAAAAATCCAAAAACATAAAACGACTCCAACACAGCTTGTCTGACGTAATCTAAGTCCCCGGAAGCCTGGTGATCTCAAATTGATTTGAAAAGATGTATTTACACCCCCCTATTGACATGAAATCTTCATTGTTGGGGCACTATGTAGTATCGGGAAGAAATTCAAACTCTGAATGTTAATACTCAAAATATTAATGAGGTTATCATACAAACTAAATTTTTATTTTTCAAGAACTGTATTAAGAGGAAAATAAGATGCCCAGAACACTGTTTGAAGCTCGAAAGGTGGCAGGGTCCGCCAAATATAAACAAATTAAAACTGTATGAAATTATGTCAGTTTGTTTATTCAGTCATGAAGTCAAAGAGAGTTTGTTGATTTAGTTGATTAAGGCACAAAAAAATCAGCCAAAGAAGATTCTTTTCTTCTGATTAACATTTCTTCTCCAAAGCTACATAGTGCACCTTTAAATAAATATTGCATATGGGATTAATCCAATGAAAACCGTAGATTTAACCAATCATTGTATTTTTCCCTTATTTTAAAGTTTCATTTAAATCCTGTATGTTTGACCATTCCCTGTAAACATTCTCATATTTTGTGCTGCCTTAGTTTTTAGACTCTGGTTCTGAAAGGCTAAAGACATTTTTATAGTAACAACAGTCAATGTAATTATGAAATATTCATGCCACATATTTTTAAGTATTTAAAGCAAATGTATTTGAAGAGATTTGATTAAGATAACAGTCTTGTAGCTGGTCATGTAATGTGTCTCTTGGCTCTGCTATCAGTACCTGGCCTCAAACATCTCAATTAAAGGAAGACAACAGAAAAAAGAATCCTTGATAATTTCAATTGTACTTTATTTTTAAACTTTCACTTTCAACATTTGTTTATTGAGCTGTAAGTTCTTCAGACTGATCATCAGTCCTGAGGAGGGGAGCAGGGAACAGCGTCAGTCACCGGCTGACACCTCTCCACCACAGCGTTGATCTCGCCGACGCTCACGCCGTCGTAGGTGCCTGTGATGTACGTCCAATGGGTGTCTCCGTTGTGGTTGGTCCTGCTCAGCCTGCCGGTGAAGGGGATGTCCGCGGTCATCTTCCTGCCTTCCATCCTCACGGCGCAGGAGTGGTTGGGTGGGACTTGCAGGTTCACAGAGACGGCATGACTGATGGACTCCACCATTTTGGTTCCCTCTGAGAAGGTCACCGTCTGCTCCTTGGAGAAGTCCACGTTCCCCGGTCCGAGGATGGGCACTTTGGCAGTCATGGTGGAGACGGAGCCGTTGCGGGTCTCTCTGCCAATGTCCCAGGTCTTCTCCATCGTGGTGGTCTTCTCCAGTTTCACCGTCTTCTCCACATTTCTGCACTCCAGGTTGGTGACTTTGGCGAACTGCAGGGCCTCCGGGGGATGGTGGAACAGCTCCATCTGGTCGATGGCGTACTCCACGTGAGAGATGTGCTGGCTGTAGCTGTCTCTGTTGATAGCGAGAACCTGGTAGCTCTTGTACCAGTACTCATCACCCTCCCAGGGAAGGAAGAAGGCCTCATGTTGGGTCACCACTTTGCCAAGACCGTACTTGTTTTTACCCACATAGATGTCAGAGTTGGGGCAGGTTTTGACAGCATAATGGGGGACGGAACCGTACGAATCTTCGACCCACTGCAGGAACTCAAAGTGATCCACGTTGACCAGCACTTCAAACTTGGATGACCTGTACTCTCTGTCGGCGTAAGGGTACTGGCAGAAGTCCCCTTTGCTGGGAGTGTAGAAGCCAGCCTCGCAGTTGACTTTGCACACGTAGTCGGTGCGCTCGGTGTAGCCGTTGAAGATGGCGACGGCTCCGTTTGGGAGGGAGCCGTCCCAGGCGACCCACTTGAGGTTGATGTGTTCACCAAACATGGGGGGGGATTGTGACGTCGTCTCAGCTTGTGGGATGTCTCTGAATCGTAGCAGGTTTGGTGACTTCCCGGGAAGGGAAGACATTTTCCAGTGAGGGGTTTAGCCATGGCTCTACATGACAAGACAGAACGGAACTGGCTGTAAGTTTGGTATAAACATATCTTTTAATTAAACAATGTTTGTGTGTCTGACTAGATAAAGCTGTTATGATGTGACTCACTGGGTCTCTCCTGCCCGTCCTGCAGCTGGGAGATGTAGAGCAGTGGGTCAGCCTGCAGCGCTGGGCTGCACAACTGCAGCACTGCGAACACAACAGCAACACACCACCTCATCTGGACACACAGGAGGGATAGTCAGTCACAGTCATAAGTGTTTCATAAGAGATCATCAAACCAAGTATTTTTTCTTGTGTCATTCCCTCCTAAGATGATCAATTTATTTTTCAGTGAGAGTTAAACTAAATTGTTTTGAAGTAACATAACATGAAATATACATGTTTCTCATTACTTTTTGTTTTTGTACTGATTTAAAAAAAAAGGCAAGTGAAATTCATCCGGACTGCAAGTTCTCAGACAAAAAACACACAAGGCTTTCCTGCTATACTGACAGTGACAGTTCTTCTTCGTGTTTGCTTGTCTTTCTCTCAGAAACAGGCCCATCTTGTCATTTAAATGTCATTTTGCTTTCTCACTAAATTATGTCTCCATTCCAGCAATAATAACAGTGCAAAAATTTAAATGTTATTTGTCACGCCTGTGTTTTTCAAGTCAATACATCTGTAGCAAAAAACCCCCAAAAAAACACAATTGTTCTTTGACACCAAAACTTATTTATCAGTAGTTTAAGTTTAAATAAGTTTCAGAGTGTAACTTCTTCCTGAGTTATAGTATTAACTAGAAGTATCTCTTTAATTTTTGCATTATTTGAAAAGGTTGTGCTAAAAAATGAGATATTTGTTATTTATATAAGACCGCTGAAGGTGGGGGGGACTGTGCCATATAGACAAAGCAATCAATTCTGAGATTAATGTTCAATTTGCTCCTGGCAGTCAAAAAAGTTCAATAAAGGTTAGACACTCTGTAATATTCCTTTAAAGATATGTTTAAATGTTTTCACAGCAGCCTTTTAAATCGTAAAATGTGACTTCATGTCAGACAATCTAAATTTATGGTTGAGAGGTATGCTCCCATTTTGCATAGAATTTGGCCTCAGTTTCCTCAGAAACATTGTTAAAATAAGAATCACGTCAATTACCAAAATGCAAAAAAGAAAGAATGAATGAAAAAAAGAAAATTAGTGAAAAGAAAACACTAACACTACACAACTAACAAAGTCTACAACTTTGTTCTTCTATAGTTCACAAAGATTAAATGTCCTCAGAATGAGAACTAATTTCAGATTCAAATATTTCAGATTTATTTATTGTTGATTACAATTTTTATGCAGGAAACAAATCAGACAGTGAAATGATGCAGATTGATCCAACACCAGCACTTCATTCAGATATAGAGAAGCAGTTTTTACCTCGACAGGTTCCTCCTGCAGTGACGCTGCCGGCACTACGTGCCGAGTTTTAAAACCTCCCTGCAGACTTATTATTGCCCGCAATAAACAGGAGAGAGAGCTGCAGCAGCCCGTTGACCCAGTGTGAACACTCTGCTGCTGCTCAGGATTAATCTGATGTGTTAGTGTCAGAGGAAAGACTCAAAGTAAATGAAACATTCCTAATTAAGAAGCTTAAAATTCATATGGGGGAGGTTTAATGAGCATGTTTGGTCTTCTTGATTAAGACCCTGTTTCACTTCTGTTAAATGCATTCTCAGTGGGAGCTGACCAGTAGCACCACTGTACACTGATGTCAGTGGCAGGTTCAATGCCTTGCTTATGGACGCAGAAGAAACAGTGAGGAGACAAGCTTTCCCAGCATTGTCTGGATTCGAAACAGTGACCTAATGTTTATAAATGAGTCCCATTTTAAATGCCGTTACACACCTGAAGGCCATGGCTTTAAAGGGACAGTTCATCTCAAAATCAAAAACACATATTTCCCCTCCTACCTGTAGTGCTATTTATTCCATCTAGATTGTTTTGGTGTGAGTTGCTGAGTTTTAGTAATATTAGCCATAGAGATGTCGGCCTTTGCTAAAATATGATGGAACCAGATGGAACTCAGCGTGTGGTGCACAAAGAACTAAAAAATAAGCCTAAAAAACCTAATAAACAATGTCTCTTTCCAGAAATCATGACCCAGAAGATAATCCACCGACTTTTCAAATTCATGTTTGTCTTTCGACTGAACTACACAATATCATTATGATTGTGAATTAAGCATTTGAAAAATGATGTCGGGTCCAAAACTATTGTTTTGTTTGTCTCTGTGTAAGAGTTCTGACAGTCGATTCCAGTTTATGCCAAGGTTTGTGAGCCAAATATGCAACACCGCTAGTATCATGTGGTGTCTGTTTTGTCAACGAGTCTTGGTAGTTACCAGTTTGTGGAAAAGAACGTAAAAATGTCAGAGTTCTACAGGTCGGCCCAGCATACTGCCCTAATGTTAGCTAGCTAGCATTAGCAATGTTAATGTTAACTAGCAACAAGGGGTTAAAAAAAAAAACAACTTGCACCTCCTCTTCAAAAAAACACAATAAATATATTTTATTGTGTTAAATGCTAAACAAAATATCAGCTGCTGAGCAAGTTTTTCCCTACACCTCAGTGGAAAGGATAACATTTCTGCACATTTTCATTATTTCTGGTGTTTTGAGTGTAGTATGTGCACTTTTTGTGGGCTTGATAGTTCACCTATCTCCTGTAATGCATGAGTTCTTGCCTCTGCCTCATGAACCCTTCAGCTTCTCTGCAAGTGAACTGTAAATTGTTCATTTGAGGCATCAAACAGAGGATTCACTCTCCAGGTTCACACAATGCCAAATCTGTTGGCCATGTGCGATTTCTTAAAAGATGTCAGTCTATTACACCTTTATTTATACAAGCTAGGTTGGCTCTGCACACATGCTAACCGGATAGATGAGTGTGTTTTTAGACTGTCTTAGTTGCCTTCCTGATAAAGCAGAACAGCTACAGACGGTAGGGGTCCTCATGTTGTTTTGACCTATTTTGTCCTTGACTCGAAATGAGGCTGTCTACCTGCAGCCATGGAGGAGTGTAAAACAGTGTCTATGCTGATAATGATAACAAGATTATTTATTGATTCTTGCTCATAAAACAGCGCTCCCCCCTCCTCTCTTTGTGATTTTACTATTTGATGAGCCTGTTCGAAGTCCTTCATAAATAAATTTGCCTGGATTTAGTGTCCCATATCTGCTGGCCGATAGAGGATCACATGATGTCCAAAGTGCTGTGGTGCTCTTTCTCCATCGATGTCAAGATACTGTATGTTTAGATAAGCTCAGACTGGGAACACAGTGATTAGATCCCCTGTAGTAGTGGGTCATTGATTAAGAAGGACCTTGTTGCGTAATGTCGCCGGCTGCCAAGATTAAACGGGAGCAGAAGCCGCTCAACACGGACATTGTTCCGCACGCACAGCCCTATCATTGAAAATCGCTGATGTCATGGCCATCTGTGTGCGTCCTTGAGACAGAAAGTTATTATGAATTTATTTATTTCGTTCTGAACGGGACCCTGTGTGAAACAAGGCTGTGTAAAGGTCATTTACATGGACAAAACTGCACTGTCACAGCCTTAAACCGCTTCAGCATTCAGCTGACTGTCAATGCTTGAAAAGGATCATTCAGGCAATGCGAGAATTTATTCTGATTCAGTTTGTCATTCTGATCGGGAGCGTGAAAAGCAGGGATTCACTCTGATTCACAGCTCATGTTATTCTGTCTCTATGACCATCTTATGTTCACACAATGGAAGCTGACTGGATATGTGAAACACGGCAGGTTCTCGTAGATGCAAAGTGTAAAAGTCTTTTGTTTGATTTGCAGTTTCAAAAGGAAATAGTTAATGTATTCACTGTAAAAAGCTGAACTCTGAAATCAGAATTTGTGGGCGGGAAAATAAAGTCACTACTTTTTATAAATTCACTACTTTTTTCAAACAAACTGTAGAAATCCCTTGAGACTATTTAAATCAACAAGACTACAAGTCTACAGTCATGCAGCTATGTGAGGCTGTTGATAGGCACAGCAATGCTTTGAGCTAAAGACCCACAAGCTAATACTCACACTGATGAAATTCATACTAATAAGGCATGCTGATATCAAGCAGGCATAATGCTTACAATGTTCACCATCTTAGGTGAATGTGTTAGCATGCTAACATTAGCTAACACAAGAGCCCTGAAGGGACTGGCATTAATGTTGCAGGTATTTGGTTATAAACCAGTAAAAGATTGGACAAACCTGAATGTGGTGCTGGATTAAAAGTCTTTAATTAAAGGTTTTATAAATTCATCCTGACGGCAACATGAATTTTCAGAAAAAAATTAATGACACCACTTGATTTTGAAATCAATACTGCTATCACTGAAGCCATCCAGCTCTGACAATGGGGAATTTACTGAGGATAAAACATGGATTTAAATACAGCCTAGGTATAAATTATTTACTTATACTTATACTTATAAAGAATACTGATGGAATCCAATCAATATATTTTCCAACCCAAACCGCAACCCCACAAAAGAGAGGGGAGAGCAACCTGTAAAATATTAACATGCTTTCTGGTCGTGTCCCATGCCGGTAAAGATTTGGAGCCAAGTTTTGATTCTGATAAACAATATTTTGGAGGTTTTATTGCAAATGAATCAACTAAAATGTTTCAATTTAAAGTAAAAGTCCTGCATTCAAAGTTCCTTTTATTAAAAAAGTATACCTCATTTGAAAGGTCCCTTTCATAGCATCAAACTAATAGAAATAGAACATACATTATTTATTTTGTAAGGGGAAATATTTAAAACAATATCTGCAAACATAGGATTGCTCATGTGAATTGGCAGAAATTGAGCAGTTGGTAAATGTATGTAATGGTTCTGTTGTTTGAGTGTGTTGTTTGATTTAAATGTAAAATCATAAAAAGAGAAACTTCATTAGTTTCATGTGGTGGTAAAATGGAGGAGAGATCGTGGAGATAATGTAAGGACTGCTTGAATTCATGTATTTTCAACATGTAAAGTTTTAAATACGAGAGCCGACACAAGAGACATTTTCCATTTTCCACACACCATGTGCTTTGTGTTATTTTATTGTGACACATAATTTGCTTATAATATCACAAACATCAGATGTTGTTCAAAATATATATTTTGGTGTGTTTTCAGTCAGTCTTTCAGGGGCATGGCAGGGCGTCGACCACAGGTTCACAGCGGTCCACCACGGCCCGGACTTCTCCAATCTGGACTCCGTCGTATGTCCCAAAGATGGATGTCCACTGGGTCTCTCCGTTGCGGTAGGTGCGGCTGAGGCGAGCTGTGTAGGGGATGTCGGCTTTCATCTTGCGACCCTCCATGCGGACTCTGCATGAGTGGTTCGGTGGGACTTTGAGCTCCACGGACACGGAGTGACTGAGTACCTCCACCAGGGTGGTTCCTCTGGAGAACTGGAGCGTCTTCTCGCCGCTCAGCTCAACGCCCGCAGAGCCAATGAGGGGGATACTAGCTGTGATGCTGCCTGTGATACCCAGCATGGTGGATCGGCCGATGTTCCAGGTGGTCTCAACCTCTGAGGTCTTTGAGATGGTGACTGTCTTCACCACTGTCTGGCACTCGTTGTTGGTGACCCCGGAGATGCGCATGGTCTCAGGAGGATACTGGAAGAGGGCGACCTCATCAATGGCGTACTTGACGTCAGTGATGTGCTGGGTGTAGGCATCCCTGTTGATGGTCAGGACCTGGTATTTCTTGTACCAATACTCATCGCCTTCCCAAGGCAGGAAGAAGGCTTCAAACTGAGGAACAACCTTCCCGAGACCGTACTTGTTCTTCCCAACATAGATGCCAACACCGGAGCAGGTCCTGACTGAATGCTGGGGCACTGAACCATAAGAGTCTTCCTTCCACTCCAGAAACTCAAAGTTGTCTTTGTTGGCCAGGATCTCAAACTCAGCAGCGTAGTACTCACGGTCTCCATAGGGGTAGCGGCAGTATGGGCCCAGGCTAGGGTTGTAGAAACCGGCTTCGCATTGGAACTTGCAGACATAGTCGGTGCGCTCTGTGTAACCGTTGTAGATTGCAACGGCTCCGTTGGGCAGGGAGCCGTCCCAGGTCAGCCACTCCAGGTTCACGTTGTCACCAAAAATGGAGGAAGGTAGACCCTGCTGCTGCTCCAAGTCAGCAGGAGTCAGAGGAGCCGACGCCACATTGTTACCAGTGGGTGCAGGCACCAGGCCCTCCAGCTCTGGGTTCAGTAAGGAAGCTGTGGAAAAGAGACACACAGAACATTTACATTTCAAATCACACTGCACATGTTTAACAACACTTTTTATTGGATGATTAGGGATCCTGCATATTTAGTATTTTTCCTCACAAAACAAAAACAGCTTGAAAATCAATTTCAATATTAAATCTTTTTAATGAATAGTTTCTCTTGAAACATCTCATGGGCCAAACTGAACCTTATGGTGGGGCAACTTTGGACTGTGGGCCCCACTTTGGGCAGCCCTACTTTCTATGTTACAAGTATGGCTAAAAAATAACTACAAATATAATCTCCACAATTCAAATCAATCTACAGTTGTCTGCCCAGAGTTACTGTTAGTGTTAGAGTGGCAACACTGCAGTGATTTGGTCTGTTGTAAGGAAAAACGAATAAAACTCAAAATGAAGTCTGAGGACCCGACACCAGGGGTCAGACTGTCTGGAAAGTCTGGAAAACATCTGCTTCAGTATTGATTTAGTCAGAGGTGTAAAGCCAACTTAATATCTGTATCTTTATCTCTCTATGTAATTAATATGACATGCTTACTTTTTCTGTGCTGTGCGCTCTTCTTCACAATGTCCTGCAGGCTGGCTGATGACAGGGCCAGCAGGGCCAGCAGCAACAACGCCGACAGCTTCATCTGGAAATTAAACACAAAATATTGTCAAGGCTTTAAACTCAGCATGTGGAGTAAGTTTGTATGTTCCTTCGTACATTTCATGTATGAAACATATCATTTAAAAAAACAGAACTGTTGGTAAAGTGGATCCGAATATAGACATACAGTAGAGTGGATTATTACATAATTTTCTAAAACCGCCTTCATCCAAATACCAACTCTGCCCAAATCAATATTTTGCAACTGCAAGTATGATCTGTCTTTTTTATATTAAACATGTTATCTCAAACCTCTGTTATAATGTGTTTAACAACACAACAATCTAAAATTATCATTATATACCAAATAGCTTAAAGCAGTTATATTGTATGTGTCCAGTCAGAAATAACTGAAGGGTCATTTAGGAAGTATGTATATACTAAGAAAATGTTTTTCTTGAGTTAACTATAAATAAGTAATTTTGGTAATTAGATAGTAAAGAAGAACTAGAAATTCTTTTAAGCAACCACACCAAGAGACATTGAAATGATACATTTCTTTCCTGGAGACATTAATTTAGCCAAGATTTTACATGAGATTTTTACAAAACAAGACTGGAAATATGATATAATGCAACCAAATAATACAAATTGATTTTTAGAGATTATTGCCACTTAATCATGATCATCAATGACTGCCCTGAGTCTGACTGACTGAAGGTGAAAAGAGACTGAGCAGCACTCACCCTTACAGTCGCTCCCCACAGAGTCCACAACCGGTCACCTCTAGGTTTATATACACTGGTTTATGGCTCAATCATAAAGCACACTGTGCACTCTGTCTGACATGGATCAATAAACACCAAGTGGTGCAGTGGGTTTGGTACTAGCTGACGGGGACTGGTGTCTTTGGGATTCATTTTCCTTCAAAAATTACTTTTTCACTCAATAGGTATTTTTCCTCAAAAATGTATTAATTGATTTCCATTAAATGTTGTGCATGGATTAAACATTGGCCAATATATGAAGATGATCATTTGGCAGATCTGAATCTATGATTCTGTCAATAGACAATTACTGTCTAAGCTTTTGGACCGTAACTATTAAACTTTATTCCAAATTGACTTGTAGGAACAAGAGGTAGGGGAAGATGTCCTTTCCAAAGAAACAAGAGTCGGGACCACTACTGCATTATCAGTGGTGATGGACGAGTCTCAGTGTGGCATCTTTTCACTTGAAGGAGCAAAACAAAGCCCACTCTCGTCAAGGTTAGATGTCTCACCACTATGAGATACTGTAAGTAGTGGTGCGTTCCTCCACCGGAGTAGCACTAGGGGAATGACAAGAATAGCTGAGGATCATCAGCATAATAACATAAAATCATATTTAAAAGATGGAATGACGTCTTTAATTGGGTCAGTAATTTGGGGCATTGTCATACATTGGTGGTTGTTTCTGATCCCCTGAATGTTAGAAATCTATATGTATTTCAAAGAATACCCTCTAACTGTAACAACCCGTGTTGCTAATTTGACATCAAATTAATGATTACAAGTTGGGTGTACTTTTTTCTGCTTAAAATAAACTAAATAAACAAATTATCTTTGTTTTCATGTGTAAATAAATTGGATAAACAAAGAGACCTTAAAGGACAACACAGTTTCATACTGTTTTACTTTGTATATACTTGGCAGACCCTGCCACCTTTCTAGTTTCAAACAGTGTTCTGGGGACCTTATATTGTAAATATTACAATTCTGAGTTTGAATTTCTTCTCCAAAACTACATTGTGCCCTTTAAACAACAGAATGTTGAAAAATGATGACACTGAGAGTTTATAGAAGATTAATCATCATTGTAATCATCAGATTAAATGATAAAATGTTGTGACAATTTATCTTTCAAACAGCTTCTATAGAAAAAACGTTTTAAGAGAATAATTTTATTATTATTATTTCATAATTATTATTATTTATTATATTTTATTAAAGCCACACACAAATTTGGGTGACAGCACCCCAAAATCCCACACACTTTCAAATTCAATGCACAGTGAGGACATGTTATTGTTTTATTTTAATTAAATAAATCAGGCAGTGTATCTTCAAAATAAGGGACCTGTGGCAAATGGTTGGCCTGAATGCCCAAACATGTTCAGACTCTGGCAGAAATTTTTTTTTTTTTATCTGCAACTGCTCCTGTTGAGCTGAGAGCAGTTTCAGGCTCTCGTCTGCAGCAGAGAAGAGAGACCACACCACAGTTGGTTGATATTATTGATCGGCTTCCAGGTGGGAATGAACAGCTTGAATAGGCTTAACAAGATAATGGTGATGGAAGCCACATCTGAAGAAGTCTAAGTCGATCTGCACCTTTATTTTATTTACAACACCCTTGTTGTTCTGCTCATGCTGGCTGCTCTCATGACCCAATATGAAATGAGGGCAGATAAATCCAGGATAAGATTCAGGATTATTAACAAGTAGGAGGGAAAAAAAGAGAGACTGATAAGTCAGGTACTTATCAGTTAGTTTTGTTCTCCAAACGATCATACAGTATCCATGACCTTCAGTGTATCACACATTTATTATCTCATCTTCTGATAAACTGAAGAATCCAAACCATAAAGTAATAGATTTAATCCCCTCACCATGTAACAGCGCTGCTCCTTTTTCTTTAATCATCATCACAATTTAAGTTTAGTGAGCTGAGTTCTTAACATCGACCTAAACTTTAAAGGAATCCAACACCAAAAGTGTTTGTGGTATCAAAAAGAGTAAGCATTGTATAACAGCTTCACCATCATTTTGATTATTCAGTGTCTTGTAGGATGAATGATGTCTCTGTCTCAGAGTCACCATTCATGTCACTTATTTCTGCACTGTGTAACTTGAGTGAGAGGGTAGGATACATACATGTTTATTTCAGGATACTGCATGTATATGATTTTAATGAGTTTTAAAACACTTAACATTGTTGTGACATCAAGAGTTTTTATTTTGAACCAGGGATTTGTATTTACAGCAGTGGTGTTGCACTCAGAAACTTTAGGAGGGGGGTGCCAAATTGAAAAAAAAGAGTCAATTTCTTCATAATGTTGCTTTAAAAGGAGGCTCTCAAAAGTGCTGTTGTCAGCTCAACAGCAACTTCAAAACTTAACAAAATAAAGTTCCACAGTTTACTAACTCTTTCTGGAGCCTTCAGCTGGATCCCATGAAAAAATCCTTTCCAAGAAACACAAATCTGTTTTACACAATTATATACGAGTATATAAGTATATTATATTTTAAGTAAGATAATGTAAGTAAGAATGGATATTTGGGGACAAAATTTATATAAAACTGGTCAAAAGAAATAAATTTCAAATGCTCACAACCCAGATTTACACCCAACATAAAAGACAATGAGCCAAATGATGGTGTTGAATCCCTGAAACACACAACCAACTGAGCAGGAACTGCAACCCCCTTATATAGTCTCCCAGCTGACTGATTGCAGCCAGCTGAGGGAGAACATCACACGTGCACCCAATAGCTTCTGATCGCCCATGACCTTGAGAAATCTCTGTTAATATCAGGATCTTGGGGAATCTCTAATCTGTCCATAACAAAGGAAAATAAGAATATAAGCATATAAGAATGTAAGCAAAAAAACCCAAAACAGAATACATGTGAGGATCTGTCAGTGCCACCTGCTGGATATATCAGACATTACAGCTCATAATTCATTGTGCTTTATCCAGAAATTCCTCTCTTTAAAGCTATTCTAGGGGCTATTTCTTCTGCAGAAATAATTTCTGACTAAAACTGCTCATTGTAAGGTATGTTTTATCCCTACTAGCACGGATAGACACATTGCTGTTGAATTGTTTAACTTTCACCGAAGTCTATGCATACTTCAGTTCAACCAAAAATCTTTGTTCTTATTCTATTTT
This sequence comes from Lagodon rhomboides, assembly GCA_039737535.1. Classification (NCBI taxonomy): domain Eukaryota; kingdom Metazoa; phylum Chordata; class Actinopteri; order Spariformes; family Sparidae; genus Lagodon; species Lagodon rhomboides. Next base: position 16,079,331 of record CM077791.1, on the reverse strand, counting down.
TAGAGGCTTCAAGATGTAAAAATCATCAATTATTAAATGAGAAAACTGGAAAATATTAGAAGTAAAAAACAATAGATTGTGTTTTCTGGTTCCTCTCCTGTTAATCATCTCAGGTCTCAAGAATCTTTGGATTCTTCATGGAGCTCCTGATATCACTGCACTAAGCTACCAGGACACTGGTTAACGTTTAGTAGAGGTTTACAGCGGTCAACTATTGCTCTGACTTCTCCCATCTGGACACCGTAGTATGTCCCAGTAATGACAGTCCAACTGGTTCTCCCATTTTGGTAGGTGCGTGTCAGTCGGGCTGTGTATGGGATGTCTAGCTTGTAATTATATCCCACCATACGGGTTCTGCAGGAGTGGTTGGGTGGGACTTTGAGGTCTACGGTAACAGAGTGCAAGTTTTCCTCTATCAAAGATCCCCCCTGTAAGAACTCCACTGTTATCTGAGTACTTAACTCAACTTCTTTGTTGACGAGAAAGGGAATTCCTGTTTTGACTGTAGTTTGGACACCAAAAGTGTTGGAAAAACCAGTGTCCCACCTGTGTTCCACTGTGTTTGTCTTTGAAAGCGTGACTGTTTTCCCAACTTCACTGCAGGCATAGTTGGTGATGGTAGAGCTGCGCATGGTCTCTGGAGGATATTGGAAGATTTTACCACTATCTATCTTATACTTGACATCAGAGATGTGCTCACTGATCACATCCTTATTGACGGTCAGGACCTGGTACCCCTTCCGGTAGTAGTACTCTTTGTCTTTCCAAGGAAGGAAAAACGCCCTGTGCTTGGGATGCACCTTCCCAAGCCCATACCTGTTCATCCCGACATATATATCACCCCCTTTGCAGGTCGCAACTGAATTCTGAGGCACTGAACCAAAGGAACCAGGCTTCCACTCCAGAAACTCAAAGTTATTCTTGTTAACTAGGACCTCAAAAGGGGAACAACGGTACGCTCGTCTTGCGAAGGGGTAGTGGCAGTACGGACCCATTCTGGGGTTGTAGAAACCGGCCTCACATCTGTATTTGCAGATGTAGTCGTAACGACGAGTATGACGATTGTATATGGCAACAGCTCCATCCGGAAGAGAGCCTTGCCAGGTTTGCCATTTCAGGTTGGCACTTCCAAAGTCGAAGGGTAAAGGCTGACTGCGCCTGCTCGCAAGTTCCACAGGAGGAAGGAGGAGGCCTTCATCTGTTTGCATCAGATCACTACCGTTGATTTCAGGAATCCTGTCTTCCAGATCTGGGTCCAAGTGTGAGACTGTATATACAAAAAAAGGAAAATACACTGATCAGCCAAAACATTAAAACCACTGACAGGTAAAGTAAATCACATTGATCATCTGGTTACAATGCAATGTTGTGCTTGGAATAACCTGGGTCCTGGCATTCATGTGGATGCCACTTGACACAACCAAACACTGTTGTAGACCAAGTACATCCCTGCATGGCAGTAGCACACCCTGATGCTAGTAACCCCCCCTTGAAGGACAATGCTTCTTGGCACACCATAAAAACAGCTTAGGAATGGCCCAAGGAACGTGACAATGAGCTCAAAGTGTCGACCTTGTGGCTTGGTGTAATGAGTCTTTAAAAACCAAGAGTCTACAGTTATGCTAATTATGTTGGTAGTGCTTATGACAATAATGTGTTACAGTATAAGGTTGTATATTATGTCTAAAAGTAATATTACAGGTGTATTAATGAAAAAAAAAATAGATCTATTAAAAAATAATTGATAGTCTGACCAGAATTATATATATATAAAAACTATTGTAAAGTATTTGATGCTTTTAATATCCAGACAGACGTCAGAAGGGGGTGTACTTGGTCCACAACAGTGTTTGGGTGGGTGGTGTGTGTCAAGTGGCATTCACATGAATGCCAGCACCGAAAGTTTCCCAGCAGAACATCACATTGTGATGAGATGATAATGTCATTCACGTCACCTGTCAGTGGTTTTAATGCTGTATACACACACACACACACACACACACACACACATATAAAACAGATATAGCATGAAGCATTTATGTGCAAGTCCAAAGCCCAAAGTCCAAGCCAAAGGGAGTTACTCTCTACTCACAGAAAGACACATAAAGGAAAGGCAAAAAGGCAAAAAGGATAATATGACCTCTTTAAGACAGTATGTAGGAGGTACTTTAAAGTTGTCAGAGCATGTAACAGTCATCTCTGCAGCTATCTTGTGAATTTCTCACCATGCCATAATCAGTCCTGTTATTCCTCTGCTTGTGTGGTTTATGATCATGATATGGTCACGTGTCCTTCCTTAATTTGAATTCTGGCAAATTACCAGGTATTTTACTGCAGCATTGTTTATCAGTTCATATGTACTGCACAATTTTGTGTATCACTGGATAAAGTTACAATATAAGATAGATTGTTTTATTCTGTGTGTTACATTTAGCCGACACTTTTGTCCAAATCGACCTACAGTAATTCATACATACATTTAAACACTGATGGCGGTGGCTGCCATGCAAGGAGCTGACCAGCACATCAGGAGCAGTTTGGGGTTCAGTATGTGGCCAAGGACACTCTGACACCAGGGGAATTGAACCAGCGACCTTCCAATAACAAGACTCTGGCTCTACCTCTGAGCCACAGACTATGTTTTTAACATTGACACGAACAATATTTCTGTTAATGAGCACTGAAAATAAACAAATAAATGACAGCTGAAGACAGATCAACAAGAAAAATGAATAATCAATAATTACCATTTATGTCTTCTGTGCTGTTCATAGTATCAAGAGAACTGGCTGAGGTCAGAGCCAGCAGGGAAAGCAGTAGCATCATTGACACCTTCATCTGGAATTGAAACACAGAACAAAAAACTATGAGTTCAGTTTTTTAGGTTATAATCAAATCCTAAAACTAACACTGGTGAGGAATTATCAGCAACAAGGAATCCCTGCAGAATCACGTCATATATTGTCTTGCTGCAAAATGAAAATATATATTATATAATTCACAACAACAAATATGAATGCAGTCCTGATGGCTCAGTCCCATCAGTGGGATTTAATAGAACTTGGGATTTGCAGAGAGAACCCAAAATATTGTACATGAAAATAAAAAGTTCTGGTCAATTGTTCGTCAGTTTGGGCCATGATTGGAAAAAAACATCATTCTTAACTAGACAATCTGTCTGGGGTAAGGAAATGAAATTGATCACAACAACTGTTTATTCTTTTCCCTTGATTTGAGGTGTAGAAGTAAATAAGTTGTTAAGTTTAAGGTATTTTCTAAAGATGGCTCGTGATGTAATTTGCCCCCTGACATTCATTTTTGAATATTACATTATTTATCATCTATTTACAAAAGAGCATGCATATAGTGCTGGCACTGTTAAAATACACCAAGACAAAAACACAATGAAAAGTACTCACCATCACTGTCATCTGAATGTTGTGCACCTCCTGTTGACTCCAGATTTATAAGGGTGAATCAGTTTCATTTTGAGTCAGCTCCTCTACCATTAAACACTGATTGGTCCAATGAGATAAGAGATACAATCATGGAGAGGTCTTTTAGCATGTCAACAAGTTGTATAAAATAAATCACAGATCTGTGGTGGTCTTTCACTACAGAAAAGTGGGAGAAAAGGGAAAATACTGAAGAATAAACAGTGAAGATTAAAACTCAACATGTATTCTAAAATGTTTTGTAGATGGTAAACCTCTTCCTTCATTTAATAAACTTGACCATATAAACTACAAATCATGTTTCTAGATAGATTTTTATTAAATATTTGTCTAACAAAGTCCAGGAAAAGGATATCTGTATAGTATTATTATAGATCCATGCAAGAAAATTAATGAAATGATAAGTAAAACACTCACAGGGGCCACTTCTCTTTTCCTTTTTAACATTTAGAGTATTTTTACACTGTTGTATTAGTACTTTTACTTCAGTAGACGATCTGAATGCTTCCTCCACCACTGACACCTCCCTAAAAAGCTGCTAAATTACCAAATCATGCTCAGAAACTGTTCCGGCTGTGATGCTTGTTGGTTGTCAGTTGAAAGCTGTTCATATAAGAAAACCTGTGAGAAAATAATAAAACAAGTAAATCTGGTGTGTGAAAGGCCTGAAAAATGCATTAAACAAGATGAAAGCCACAGATTAACAGGCACGTGCTGTCCGCAAGAGAAGCCTTCAGGCCGGGGCTGAAAAACATGATCATAAATCATGATCAAATGAAATCTCAGCTGATAAAATGATATCTAAATGTAAATAAGCCTCTCCTTCCTTGAGAGAGAAATACATTTCCTTATTCCCTTCATCAATTACAGTCAGGTTAAATTAAACTAGTAAATTATTGATGCACTAAAGAAAAGAGAAAGATAAGGTGGTGTTAGACACACAGCACAATCAATAACTACTATTGTTTTCTGGATTGTTGGTCACCATCTGACCTCCAACCAACACTTACAACTGCCCTCTGTGCATTGCATTTAACCCCTCCCACCTCCAACCCCTCCCATACATCCAACACAAGCACCGTCATTGTACAACCCGGTCCCAAGGTTCCTCTGTATCAGTTAATTAACAACAATTAAACACAGCTTTATTTAGGATTATATACCATGTTAACATAATATAACCCCCCAAATAGGGAACTAAATGGCTGGCTGGCTTTATTTAATATTGAATTTTAAATCACATTTTAAAGGCGCACTGTGTCATTTTGGGGAAGGAAAATTGAATCAGAAGAGAAAGGTCAACATTGACATTTTTTTTCTTCTTAACAAACTGAATAAACAAACTCTCTGTTTTACTGACTGAATAAACTGAATAAACAATCTGACCTTAAAGGACAACACAATTTCATACTGTTTTACTTTGTTTATATGTGGCAGACCCTGCCACCTTTCTAGCTTCAAATAGTGTTCTGGGGCCTTATTTTCCTCTGAGAACAGCTTGTTTATTCAGTTTTGGAAAAATAAATATTTCAGAGTTTGTATTATGACCTCATTACTATTGTAACTATTAAAATTCTAAGTTTGAATTTCTTCTCCAAAACAAAATATTGCCCCTTTAAAATCTCGGTTGGTTGCTGTGGCAAGTACATGGTGCTACCAGGGCACCTGGTTCATCAATGTTTGCATTTTCTTGATCAAAAACATGTCTCTACTCTCAAATGAATGGCTTGTTATCAGACTTCAGCAAAGCTTGATAACAAGCTGAATCAGGTGTGTTGGAGCAGGACAGGTTGCCACCAGGAACAGGACTGACATCTCAATCAGGACACATTTCCTTGAATGTTCCTATTGATGTACCTGACAAACAGGCACCAGGAGACTTCTTTTAGTAGACTACAAGGAACCAAAAGAGAAAATACATTGCCCTTTCCCTTCCATATGATAAGGCCAGATAGAATAAAATCAATGTCAGTCTATGGTCAGTTTGCATGAAGACAACTAAGACATGTCCCCAAAATTGTACACAACTTAATCAGCCTTTTTGAATTGTGGTGTTTGTATTGCAGCTGTATACTCACTTTTTAAAAGGCCACTTCAACCACCAGTCATGAACTAAACATGAAGAGGCAGCCTCTGGTGCTGCCAAATGAAGCCAATATGGAAGCACCAAAACCTGCAGTTCCTCCAATAGCCACTTGAGACCAAAAGCGAGTCAATCCTCAGAAGAGCCAATGTTAAAATGCCCAACTGTACAGCAGAAACAAACATGCTCCTGGTCGAAAAAACAAAACAAAAAACAGGTTAGGTCTCTGGAGCAGATGTATCCCTTCATGACAACTGTACAGGGTGTGAATCTTTACATAACTCACTCATTTACATTATATTAAGGCATGAAGTTGCACATAGGTAGGGGTATAGCTGTCTGTGCAGATAACTGGACTTAAGGAACGGTGTGGATGGACAGAGGCCGGCGTTTTGGATTGATGAACAAGTCCTACTGTAATGTAAATTACCTAACTCTGTTATATGTCTGCTGAATGGAGGGAAAATGTAACCTTAGCCTCCTAGACTTCATGGACGTACAGAGAAGAGAGGAAGCAAAGAAAAGACACTGTAGGATAACAGAAAGTATCTGGTGAGTGTTAGTTGTGTACTGTGTACTGTTCAGATTGAACTCACCATCTTGTGGCTCATGTAAAATATATTTTGGCAAATAAACCACAGGTGTGGTTACTGTTTACCCATCAGGTCAAAGTGAAAGTACGTACAGTGTTTGTTCAGTGACTGAAGCTACAGTATAAAAGCCTGAAGGGGACTGGAGGTGCATCAGTTGATGGACACTGGGATGGTGAGTACGTTTTATTGTGTTTTATGTTTTCAGCTCAAGTTTTTTTTTCAATGTAGTGGTGACTTTAATAAGCATCATTTAAAATTATGACTCAGTTTCAGAACATATTTGGACTTCAGTTCAGGCTTATTCTGACTTATTTCCAGTACCTTGAAATAAAGAAGAACACTTTTCGTTACATTTTTAATAATATGAATAATGATCAAAAATAATTTGATGTTATTATCAGACAGTTATTGGTAATCAAATGTTTAGTCTCCATCAAATTCTGTGTTTCCAACTTCTTTTAGGATTAATTTCCATAATCTTCAAAAACAAATGTATCATGTGCAGACGGCCCAGACTACAGAGTCTTCACAAAGTGAGTGTTGAACAGAGATGTTGTTCTGTGTTTTGTCTCCAGATGAAGCTGTCAGTGTTGTTGCTGCTGGCCCTGCTGCCTCTGTCCTCAGCCACGCCTCTGAACCACAGAGACAACACAGAGCGGAGAAATGGTAAAAACATTGTGACTTTGAGAAAATGCTGAGGTGTACGTTGATCATAAAATGATGCCTATCCCTCTAAACAACACAGTGAAACAAAAACAAAAAAATTTCTACTATATATTGGAACTATGAATGTGTCTATCCATCCAATAATTGGGAGACATTTAAATGTGAAGAGTCAAGAGCGACCAGTTATTGATCTCAGTGTCCACAAATAAGAATAGAGTAAAAAAAAAAGTGCTTTTATGACTGTTTTGCTTCACATTTTAAAATGTTTTTTCTCTGTTTTTGCCCTTTCTCTCGTACTAATGCCAGCATTCTCCTTGTCTCCAACTTTCCCCATTTCTTTATCCAGTCTCTGAGTTGACCGCCGACAGATCGATGCTCACAGATCGACCTCTTCTGACTGTTGCGAAGTTGAGGCAGAGGAGGCAGGTTCAGTCTTCTACCACTGTGTCTAACAATAGCTCTAACCTGGAGTGGGTGACCTGGAACAACTCTCTCCCTAACAATGCTGTTGCAATTTACAATGGATATGTTGGTCGTACTGATTATGTCTGCAAACACCAGTGTGAGGCTGGCTTTTATAGTCCTAGTGAGGGTCCTTATTGTCACTATGCCAAACCAAATAAAGAATATCTTGGTTCCCCATTTGAGATCCTGGTAAACAAAGACAACTTTGAGATCCTGGAGTGGAAGGACAGTTCACACGGTTCAGTTCCCCAGAATTCAGTCCGAACCTGCCCTGGGGTGGACATATATGTAGGGCAGAACAAATACGGACTTGGGGAGGTGTCTACTCAGGATAAGTGCTTTTACCTACCTTGGAAAGGTTCTGAATATTGGTATAGGGACTACCAGGTCCTGACCATCAATGAGAATATAGTTAGCCAGAAGATCTACGATGTCAAGTACATCACTGATGAGTCTAAAACCATTCAGTATCCTCCAGAGATCATGCGTAAAACAGTCATCAGCAACAATGAATGCAGCACAGTGTCTAAAACAGATACCCTCACAAAGACATATGAGGCGCAGCAAAGGTGGGACATTACCTTTTCTATCAGTGTGGGTGTTAGTACGAGCTTCGAAGCTGGCATCCCTCTCATCACCGAGGGATGGTGTCACGTTCAGCACTGAGGTGGCTTTCCAGTACTCTAAGGAGAACACCAGGACAGAAACCAACACTGACACTGTTACTGTGGAAATCACGGCCCCACCAAACCACTCCTGCACTGCTACTATGAAGCGCCTTAAGTACAAACTTAACATCCCGTTCACAGCACTCTTCAGCCGCACCTACGGTAACGGGGAGATCCACACGACATCTATCACAGGAACGTATGACAGTGTTCAGACAGCCGAGATCCAGGCTGTGATGGACCGATGTGAAGTTCTCAACAACTCCAAGCCTTGCACATGAAATACCAAAAGCCCACATAATGTGTCACATAATGCATCTCTATATTTGATGCTTTTGGGGTGTTGGTAACCAGCTCCTGTTCCTGTGATTCTGTGTAATTTTAAATGCCTTTATTGAAGACACTTTGTATGAAAGCCAATGAATGAATATAATATAATTAGTAGAAAATACAAGATTATGATGTTTTAAAAATTGGTGTCTTAATTAATTGTTTTGTTTTTAATATAATCACCTGACATTTCAAAATTATTTTGTTACTCACTTGGTTCCATTGTACAGAGTTTGACACTAGAAGGATGTTTCACCTTTTGAAGAGGGGGAGAAGTTTCAGCTCACCTCAAATCTAAGATTTAAAAATCCATATTGTTGTTATTGTACACACTTTATAACTTGGGTTTTGAAAAGTGCTAAGTTAATAAAGTTTTACTAACTTAAACAGCTAAATTCAGTTTTCTGAGGTGAGTTTCAACATTAACCACAATTTGTTTAATTTGTTTCCTTTGTGAGCAGCTCCTTCAATTCTTTTGTGCATTGCATTGTGGGATATTAGTTGTCTATTAAAAGCACATCCACAAATAGAGCGTTTTTCCCCTCTACAATGGCAGTTTTGATAATGACTTTTGTCACTTTTACACTGTGAGCACATTCCTACCTGCTTAGAATGAGTGTGTAGTATGGACTTTAGTCATCAGATTCAATTTAGTGAGCACGATGATGGAAGCACAAACATCCTGGCTTTTCTCAACCAGATCGTTGACAGACCAGCTGTTTTCAGCTCTTAAATACAGATGTGCGCATTGTAGCTCTTATAAGAATACTCATCGCTTCTCCAGGGACAGTAGAATGAAACAACCCTCTCAAGAATATCAAACTGGAGGGTGTTAAGCTTCCAGTTTGATATTCAAGTGGTAGTGGTAGTGGCAGTCCGGATGTGGTCTAAACACAAACAACCTTTACACACTGTAACCACAGTGGCATAAAGGAGCACCATTTCCTATTTGTCTGAAATGTAGTGATCAGGACACTGTTCAGATTTACAGGCAGCAGAGGGCAGCAACAGACTGACAGAGAAATGAAGGTTGACAACGTGGTTTAGGACAAACATTTTGGATTCATTGTAGTCACCTATCTATCTATCTATCTATCTATCTATCTATCTATCTATCTATCTATCTATCTATCTATCTATCTATCTATCTATCTATCTATCTATCTATCTATCTATCTATCTATCTATCTATCTCTCTCTCTTTGTCTCACACACATAAACTCTCTTAGCTCTAAAGTTTCTGTACAACATAAATATCTCAAGGAAATTGAATCGAAAGCAACTGGATTTGGTTTTTGTCTTGAAGACGTTTCACCTCTCATCCGAGAGGCTTCATCAGTTCCTCATCAGGAAGTTTTGCTCTCTGTAGCAAATGAATCCCTTCATGACAACTGTACAGGGGGTGAATCTTTATGTAACTCACTCGTTTACCTTATATTAAGGCATAAAGTTGCACATAATAAAGGGTGTAGCTACTTTAAGAGAGCTAGCGTTCTGCTTGGCTTCAACTCAGCGGAAGCTAATTCCAATTGGTGAACTTTATTATTTTGTTGTATTTGTGGTATTGATGCATTTTGGAGAATCTTTTATGCTAATATCAGACATATAATATGTCTGTCTGTGCAGATAACTGGACTTAAAGAACGGTGTGGATGGACAGAGGTCGGGGTTTTGGATTGATGAGCAACTCCTATTGTAATGTGAATTACCTAACTCTGTTATATGTCTGCTGAATGGAGGGAAAACTTAAGCCTCCTATGGACGTACAGAGAAGAGAGAGGGAAAGAAAAGACACTGCAGAATAACAGAAAGTATATGGTGAGTGTTATTCTGTTCATATTGAACTCACTATCTCGTGACTCATGTAAAATATATTCTGTGTGTTTGGGGCAAATAAACCACAGGTGTGTTTAATGTTCACCCATCCAGACAAAGTGAAAGTATGTACAGTGTTTGTTCAGTGACTGGGCCATGAAGCAGCTACAGTATAAAAGCCTGAAGAGGACTGGAGGTGCATCAGTTGATGGACACTGGGATGGTGAGTACTTTTTATTGTGTTTTATGTTTTTAGCTCAAGTTTTTTTTTTCAATGTAGTGGTAACTTTAATAAGCATCATTTAAAATTATGACTCAGTTTCAGAACATATTTGGGCTTCAGTTCAGGCTTATTCTGACTTATTTCCAGTACCTTAAAATAAAGAAGAACACTTTTTATGATACTTTTAATAATATGAATAAAAAATAAAAAAAAATAATGATAAAAATTTTTTTTTATGTTATTATCAAACAGTCATTGGTATTGAAATTTTTAGTCTCCATCAAATTCTGTGTTTCCAACTTCTTTTATGATTCATTTCCTTAATCTTCAAAAACAAATGTATCATGTGCAGACGGCCCAGACTACAGAGTCTTCACAAAGTGAGTGTTGAACAGAGATGTTGTTTTGTGATTTGTCTCCAGATGAAGCTGTCAGTGTTGTATCTGCTGGCCCTGCTGCCTCTGTCCTCAGCCACGCCTCTGAACCACGGAGACAACACAGAGCAGAGAAATGGTAAAAACATTAGGACTTTGGGAAGACGTTGAGGTGTACGTTGATCATAAAATGATGACTATCCCTCTAAAACAGTGGTTCCCATCCTTTTTCTTGAGGGACCCACATTTTTACCATTGTAAACTTTGGCGATCCTGTTGGTGGTAGTATTTGTCACGATGTTCCCCTTAGAGTACTAGAAAGCCACCTCAGTGCTGAACTGGAAACGTCCATCAACGAAGAAAGGGATGCTGGCTTCAAAACTCGTACTAAGACCCACTATGATCAAAAATGTCCCACTTTTGCTGCGCCTCAAATGTCTCTGTGAGGGTATCTGTTTTAGTTAAAATTGTATTTATTTAATGTAGCTCTAAAATTGTGTTGTTTTGTCACACAAATTATTTAAATGCTGACTCATCTATATTAACACATTACCGTATATAAAAATTATTACACCCCTTAAAATCAAGAGGGCTTTGCGACCCCCCGTGGATCTTTGGCGCCCCCCTTTGGGGGGTCGGGCCCCCCCCGGTTGGGAATCACTACTCTAAAAAACACAGTGAAACAAAAAATATATATTTTCTACATTTTGATCAGTTGTTCAGTTACCTCATCTTTAATTCAAACAACAAAATCCCTCTCCTTCCTCTTCCTGTAAAACCATAAAATATTTTTGATGAGTCATCCTGAACATTTACATAAATGTATCCAATCAAATGTAATTTGGAGCGACAGACTCACCAGCCCATCACATCAAACATTATCTAGTTGTTCATGGCAGCTAGCAGAGCAGAGGAATATCATGGGTCAGAAGGGTTTTATGTTCAGTTAGCAAGAACATTTATATTCTCAAAATATTAATTTCACCCCGTCTCTTCCTCCTGAAACAACATGAGGACGTTTGGGGTGGAGGTATTTACTGACACACACTTCAACACAAGAAAGTACTTTGACTTAAATACCAACATCAGCATGCTAACATAAAAATAGCAATGCTAACATGCTGATGTTTAGCAGGAATGTTTATTATATTGACCCTTTTACTGTAACGCGTTAGCAAGCTAACATTTGATAGATAGCACTAAAACAGGCTGTAACTCAGGAGGTAGAGCGGGTCATCCAATAATCGGCAGGTTGGTGGTCTGAAACCCTGACTCCCCTGAATGCTTGTCGAAGTGTCCTTGAGCAAGATACTGAACCCCAAATTGCGACCTCAGTAGGATTCATCCTCTTGGAACTATGAATGTGTCTATCCATCCAATAATTGGGAGACATTTCAATGTGAAGAGTTAATAGAGCGGCCAGTTATTGATCTCAGTGTCCACAAATAAGAATAGAGTAAAAAAATGTGCTTTTATAACTGTTTTGAGTCATATTTTTAAATGTTTCTCTGTTTTTGACCTTTTTCTCGTACTAATGCAAACATTCTCCTTGTCTCCACCTTTCCCCATTTTTTTATCCAGTCTCTGTGTTGACAGCCGACAGATCGATGCTCACAGATCGACCTCTTCTGACTGTTGCAAAGTTAAGGCAGAGGACGCAGGTTCAGTCTTCTACCATTGTGTCTAAAGATAGCTCTAACCTGGAGTGGGTGACCTGGAACAACTCTCTCCCTAACAATGCTGTTGCAATTTACAATGGATATGTTGGTCGTACTGATTATGTCTGCAAACACCAGTGTGAGGCTGGCTTTTATAGTCCTAGTGAGGGTCCTTATTGTCACTATGCCAAAACAAAAGAAGAACATCTTGGTTCCCCATTTGAGATCCTGGTAAACAAAGACAACTTTGAGATCCTGGAGTGGAAGGACAGTTCACATGGTTCAGTTCCCCAGAATTCAGTCCGAACCTGCCCTGGGGTGGACATATATGTAGGGCAGAACAAATACGGACTTGGGGAGGTGTCTACTCAGGATAAGTGCTTTTACCTACCTTGGAAAGGTTCTGAATATTGGTATAGGGACTACCAGGTCCTGACCATCAATCAGAATATAGTTAGCCAGAAGATCTATGATGTCAAGTACATCACTGATGAGTCTAAAACCATTCAGTATCCTCCAGAGATCATGCGTAAAACAGTCATCAGCAACTATGAATGCAGCCCAGTGACTAAAACAGATACCCTCACGAAATCATATGAGGCGCAGCAAAGGTGGGACATTACCTTTTCTATCAGTGTGGGTGTTAAGACGACCTTCAAAGCCGGCATCCCTCGCATCGCCGAGGGAGGTGTCGAGTTCAGCACTGAGGTGGAATTCCAGTACTCGGAGGGGAAGACTGTGACAGAGACTGTCACCGACACTGTTACTGTGGAAATCACAACCCCGCCAAACCACTCCTGCACTGCTACTATGAAGCGCCTTAAGTACAAACTTAACATCCCGTTCACAGCAACCCTCAGCCGCACCTACGGTAACGGGGAGATCCACACGACGTCTATCACAGGAATGTATGACAGCGTTCAGACAGCCGAGGTCCAGACTGTGATGAACCGATGTGAAGTTCTCAACAACTCCAAGCCTTGCACATGAAATACCAAAAGCTCCACATAATGTGTCACATAATGCATCTCTATATTTGATGCTTTTGGGGAGGTTGGTAACCAGATCTTGTTCCTGTGATTCCATGTAATTTAAATGCCTTTATTGAAGACACTTTGGATGAAAGCCAATGAATGAATGTAATATAATTAGTAGAAAATACAAGATTATGATAAATTGGGGCCTTAACGATTTGTTTTGTTTATAATAAAATCACCTGAAATTTCTAAATTCTTTTGTTACTCACTGTTACTCACTGTTACTCACAAAGAAAGTCACAATGGCAGTTTTGATAATGACTTTTGTCACTTTTACACTGTGAGCACATTCCTACCTGCTTAGAATGAGTGTGTAGTATGGACTTTAGTCATCAGATTCAATTTAGTAAGCACGATGATGGAAGCACAAACATCCCGGCTTTTCTCAACCAGATCGTTGACAGACCAGCTGTTTTCAGCTCTTAAATACAGATGTGCGCATTGTAGCTCTTATAAGAATACTCATCGCCTCTCCGGGGACAGTAGAATGAAACAACCCTCTCAAGAATATCAAACTGGAGGGTGTTAAGCTTCCAGTTTGATATTCAAGTGGTAGTGATAGTGGCAGTCCGGATGTGGTCTAAACACAAACAACCTTTACACACTGTAACCACAGTGGCATAAAGGAGCACCATTTCCTATTTGGCTGAAATGTAGTGATCAGGACACTGTTCAGATTTACAGGCAGCAGAGGGCAGCAACAGACTGACAGAGAAATGAAGGTTGACAACGTGGTTTAGGACAAACATTTTGGATTCATTGTAGTCATCTATCTATCTATCTATCTATCTATCTATCTATCTATCTATCTATCTATCTATCTATCTATCTATCTATCTATCTATCTTTGTCTCACACACATAAACTCTCTTAGCTCTAAAGTTTCTGTACAACATATAGCGCAGCTCGATCATTTTCTACTTTCACCTGTTTTGTGGTCGCTGCATTCTGAATAAAATGGTGCTGTCACTTTTACATGTCATTGTTTATTAGCATTTGATTGATGAAAGAAAGAAGCTGTAGTGATAATAAGACGACAAACTCGTTATCAACACAACATATACGTTCCCTGCACAGTCAGAGTTGAATTAAACTATTTTCTCAAAGAGGGTTTCTCAAATATTTTACAGCTTTTAAAAAGAACAATTCAAGTGATTCTAAAGCACCTAATCCAAAAATGTCGAGACTATTAAATCCTTTATCATCACATCTCAATTGTTACTGTAAAGGTTATAGCAAAAAATGAAGCTTACAGAATTCTCTTACACCAACAGCAGTCAATAAACAAGGTTGATTTGTTAATCTTCCCTGAGATACTGCAGGTGAGACTGCAGTATCTCAGGGAAGAAAAAGTGACCTGACTTGGGATTCCACTTGTTTAAAAGTCTAGTTCGCCTCTGGTTTAAGCCAAGATGTATGAAGCTGCATGATGAGTAAATCATCAGCTGCATCGCCCCATTCCCTCCTCTGCCTGTGTGAATGATGACAGAGCCGCTCATATATATTCAAAAACCTGGCGGTTGGTGTAAAAGGCTACGAGGTGACTCTCATACATCCAGTCTGTATTCCAGCGTTGTATGCCAGACGTACATGTTTTGCTGTGCGTTCACTCTGGCAACCTTGTCATCCCTCAGTTTGGCCTTTATCCTTCTCCCTCCAGCAGAGTCACTCATGATATATCTGCAGCTACAAAGCCCATCTCCTCAAGCAACCTCTCACATCCTCTTCTCACCATGATTTATATTCCTCTATCTCCTTCCTCTAACTTTCCCCACTGTGCAACAAAAACTGTTCTTTTGTTGCAATCAGCGGAGTGTTTCTATAGTTACAGAACGGAAACCTTGTGCAGACACTGCACAGCTTGTTGTCAGAAACGAACTCGTCTCTGTCTGTACGCGAACCACAAACCTCTTTATCTCAACGGCTGTGCGCATGTGCACTGAGGACATTCAAAGTTACATTTATTTAAACAGCTCGGCCATCGCGGTTGAAGGCTTTTTTGTCGTGAAAATCGGGTGTGACCTGATGCGCTCTAGTGTCAGTGTCTCAAACGTACCTGACGTACATGTGGAATTAGCAAATGACAAAACACGGACTCAGTGACACCACTATTAAAAGAACACAATCTAACAATGTTATGTCCACCTGCCACATTTATAAGGTACTTGCCTACAGGCTTTAATTTCCGAGATGGAAGATCTAGCGTTGCCTTCTCCCTCCAGATGCCTCATTTTTTCTAACGTCCCAGAAAAGTTATTCGCCCCTCTGAACCCTTTACACATAAAATGAAGCTACGGGTCTCATAGAGCAAGAATTGTGCTCTTTTTCACCTCAAGGAGTTAATGGTTTAGCATTATTTCAAGGTCAGGATGTGGGAGAACGCAAAAAGGGGGAGACAGTCTCGAATGTTGACATTTTTTTTCTCATGTCACTTCGGGGGCTCCGTACAAAAGTGAACATTTCAGTGACCAGTAAAGCAACAGAGCACATAAAACCAGTGAAATACTGATGTACTTGAAAAACATTCCTTTAAGTAAGGGAACAGAAAGATAAGCTGTCCTGATAAGGTCAGTCAAAATACAGTTAAGAGATGGTTAACTTATTAAAGACAAACAGAGAAATAAGGACGTATCAGACAATAGCCATAGTAATAAATCATATAACATGAGTCATGTTCAGCCACCAGTGTTTGAAAATCTTCAACAAAAACACGTCTCCACTCTGAGCTCGTTCACTTTTTGTTTGGAGTGAAATCAATCATATTATTTAATTCTGATATTTCCGAGACAGCCAATTTAAGTATGTTATGCTAGCATCTGATTGGCTGAAAGGGTGGATGATTGATCCTAGGTTTTGGTGTCATGGCCAATGTTAAGTCCAAACCTACAGCCTATTAAAGCACACAGCGAAATAAGGTAACATCAGACAAAAGCTAATGACTGATAAATAACCACAAGTTTCCTACTTGGCCATTAATGTTTAATGTGCATTTTGAGATAAATCTCCTTTCTCCTGTGAGTTTTAAAACGGATTTTGATGCAGCGATAACCTTCTGACAAGGTCAGGGTACATAATACATTTTACAAGTTACATTTTAACACAACATCTTCACTGGGGATTTTCCCATGAGGAAACACACAGTATCAAGGAAGTCTTTTAATGTAATATCCATTAATGCTGAACTAGGATCCCTAAAAACTCATTCCACACAGATGAGCAAAACCAGCTGGAGCCAGCAGGGAACTTCCTCCAAATCTTCTCTGATGCACATTTTTAGCATTATTTCTACATGTACTCTTAAGCAAGTACAACGACCCATTTTGTCCCAGATTTGGCTCTTTGTGTCACACCTTGATTCAGGATCAGTTTTTCTACAGGTTTTTACAGGTGGCGAGGAGGTTTCAGCATCTCTACTTTCAGCACCCATGTTTCATAATTTTATGTTTCCCACAAAATACCTCATAACAAAAAGTATGGGGCCAAAAATTCACTTAAAATTAGTCTTTACAATGTTTGTACTGCAGCTGTAAACTCAGTTCTTAAAATTTCACTTGAACCACCAGTCTGGAACTCAACATGAAGAGGCAACCTCTGGTGCTGAGAAATGAAGCCAATATGGCAGCAAAATCTGCAGAACCTTGATTAGTCACTTAAGGCCAAAAGTGAGACAATCCTCAGACACATGCTCCTGGTCCAAAAAAAGTTTTGCTCTCTGTAGCAAATGAATCCCTTCATGACAACTGTACAGTGGGTGAATCTTTATGTAACTCACTCGTTTACCTTATATTAAGGCATAAAGTTGCACGCTACGGGTCTTATAGAGCAAGAATTGTGCTCTTTTTCACCTCAAGGAGTTAATGGTTTAGCATTATTTCAAGGTCAGGATGTGGGAGAACGCAAAAAGGGGGAGACAGTCTCGAATGCTGAAATTTTTTTTCTCATGTCACTTCGGGGGCTCCGTACAAAAGTGAACATTTCAGTGACCAGTAAAGCAACAGAGCACATAAAACCAGTGAAATACTGATGTACTTGAAAAACATTCCTTTAAGTAAGGGAACACAGAAAAATAAGCTGTCCTGATAAGGTCAGTCAAAATACAGTTAAGAGATGGTTAACTTATTAAAGACAACCAGAGAAATAAGAACGTATCAGACAATAGCCATAGTAATAAATCATATAACATGAGTCATGTTCAGCCACCAGTGTTTGAAAATCTTCAACAAAAACACGTCTCCACTCTGAGCTCGTTCACTTTTTGTTTGGAGTGAAACCAATCATATTATTTAATTCTGATATTTCCTAGACAGCCAATTTAAGTATGTTATGCTAGCATCTGATTGGCTGAAAGGGAGGATGATTGTTCCTAGGTTTTGGTGTCACGGCCAATGTTAAGGCCAAACCTACAGCCTTGGGGATGGTTAACCTATTAAAGAACACAGAGAAATAAGGTAACATCAGACAAAAGCTAATGACTGATAAATAACCAGTTTCTTGCTTGGCTATTAATGTTTAATGTGCATTTTGTGATAAATCTCCTTTCCCCTGTGAGTTTTAAACAGATTTTGATGCTGCTATAACCTTCTGACAAGGTCAGGGTACATAATACATTTTAACACAACATCCTCACTGGGGATTTTCCCATGAGGAAACACACAGTATCAAGGAAGTCTTTTTATATAATATCCATTAATGCTGAACTAGGATCCCTAAAACCTCATTCCACACAGATGAGAATAAGCTAGCAGGGAACTTCCTCCAAATCTTCTCTGATGCACATTCTTAGCATTATTTCTACATGTACTCATAAGCAAGTACAACAACCTATTTTGTCACAAATTTGGCTCTTTGTGTCACACCTTGATTCAGGATCAGTTTTTCTACAGGTTTTTACAGGTGGCGAGGAGGTTTCAGCATCTCTACTTTCAGCACCCATGTTTCATAATTTTATGTTTCCCACAAAATACCTCATAACAAAAAGTATGGGGCCAAAAAATCACTTAAAATTAGCCTTTACAATGTTTGTACTGCAGCTGTAAACTCAGTTCTTAAAATGTCACTTGAACCACCAGTCTGGAACTCAACATGAAGAGGCAACCTCTGGTGCTGAGAAATGAAGCCAATATGGCAGCAAAATCTGCAGAACCTTGAATGGTCACTTAAGGCCAAAAGTGAGACAATCCTCAGACACATGCTCCTGGTCCAAAAAAGTTTTGCTCTCTGTAGCAAATGAATCCCTTCATGACAACTGTACAGGGGGTGAATCTTTATGTAACTCACTCGTTTACCTTATATTAAGGCATAAAGTTGCACATAATAAAGGGTGTAGCTACTTTAAGAGAGCTAGCGTTCTGCTTGGCTTCAACTCAGCGGAAGCTAATTCCAATTGGTGAACTTTATTATTTTGTTGTATTTGTGGTATTGATGCATTTTGGAGAATCTTTTATGCTAATATTAGACATATAATATGTCTGTCTGTGCAGATAACTGGACTTAAAGAACGGTGTGGATAGACAGAGGCCGGGGTTTTGGATTGATGAGCAACTCCTATTGTAATGTGAATTACCTAGCTCTGTTATATGTCTGCTGAATGGAGGGAAAACTTAAGCCTCCTATGGACGTACAGAGAAGAGAGAGGGAAAGAAAAGACACTGCAGAATAACAGAAAGTATATGGTGAGTGTTATTCTGTTCATATTGAACTCACTATCTCGTGACTCATGTAAAATATATTCTGTGTGTTTGGGGCAAATAAACCACAGGTGTGTTTAATGTTCACCCATCCAGAAAGTATGAGTGAAAGTATGTACAGTGTTTGTTCAGTGACTGGGCCATGAAGCAGCTACAGTATAAAAGCCTGAAGAGGACTGGAGTTGCATCAGTTGATGGACACTGGGATGGTGAGTACTTTTTATTGTGTTTTATGTTTTTAGCTCAAGTTTTTTTTCAATGTAGTGGTAACTTTAATAAGCATAATTTAAAATTATGACTCAGTTTCAGAACATATTAAGACTTCAGTTCAGGCTTATTCTGACTTATTTCCAGTACCTTAAAATAAAGAAGAACACTTTTTATGATATTTTTAATAATATGAATAATGATTAAAAAATGTTTTATGTTATTATCAAACAGTAATTGGTATTGAAATTTTTAGTCTCCATCAAATTCTGTGTTTCCAACTTCTTTTATGATTCATTTCCTTCATCTTCAAAAACAAATGTACCATGTGCAGACGGCCCAGACTACAGAGTCTTCACAAAGTGAGTGTTGAACAGAGATGTTGTTTTGTGATTTGTCTCCAGATGAAGCTGTCAGTGTTGTATCTGCTGGCCCTGCTGCCTCTGTCCTCAGCCACGCCTCTGAACCACGGAGACAACACAGAGCAGAGAAATGGTAAAAACATTAGGACTTTGGGAAGACGTTGAGGTGTACGTTGATCATAAAATGATGACTATCCCTCTAAAACAGTGGTTCCCATCCTTTTTCTTGAGGGACCCACATTTTTACCATTGTAAACTTTGGCGATCCTGTCGGTGGTAGTATTTGTCACAGTGTTCCCCTTAGAGTTCTAGAAAGCCACCTCAGTGCTGAACTGGAAACGTCCATCAACGAAGAAAGGGATGCTGGCTTCAAAACTCGTACTAAGACCCACTATGATTAAAAATGTCCCACTTTTGCTGCGCCTCAAATGTCTCTGTGAGGGTATCTGTTTTAGTTAAAATTGTATTTATTTAATGTAGCTCTAAAATTGTGTTGTTTTGTCACACAAATTAATTAAATGCTGACTCATCTATATTAACACATTACCGTATATAAAAATTACTACACCCCTTAAAATCAAGAGGGCTTTGCAACCCCCGGTGGATCTTTGGCGCCCCCCCGGTTGGGAATCACTATTCTAAAAAACACAGTGAAACAAAAAAAATATATTTTCCACATTTTGAGCAGTTGTTCAGTTACCTCATCTTTAATTCAAACAACAAAATCCCTCTCTTTCCTCTTCCTGTAAAACCATAAAATATTTTTGATGAGTCATCCTGAACATTTACATAAATGTATCCAATCAAATGTAATTTGGAGCAACAGACTCACCAGTCTATCACATCAAACATTATCTAGTTGTTCATGGCAGCTAGCAGAGCAGAGGAATATCATGGGTCAGAAGGGTTTTATGTTCAGTTAGCAAGAACATTTATATTCTCAAAATATTAATTTCTCCCCGTCTCTTCCTCCTGATATAACATGAGGACGTTTGGGGTGGAGGTATTTACTGACCCACGCACACTATGGAGCCATCCAATGATATCAGAAGAGTTTGATTTCTCATGATTTGCAGCGTCCACGCTCTCCTTTGTACACAGATAACTGTCACGGTCCCAGTTTTGTCTCGCTGTGACTTCAACACAAGAAAGTACTTTGACTTAAATACCAACATCAGCATGCTAACATAAAAATAGCAATGCTAACATTCTGATGTTTAGCAGGAATGTTTATTATATTGACCCTTTTACTGTAACGCGTTAGCAAGCTAACATTTGATAGATAGCACTAAAACAGGCTGTAACTCAGGAGGTAGAGCGGGTCATCCAATAATCGGCAGGTTGGTGGTCCGAAACCCTGACTCCCCCGAATGCATGTCGAAGTGTCCTTGAGCAAGATACTGAACCTCAAATTGCAACCTCAGTGGGATTAATCCTCTTGGAATTATGAATGTGTCTATCCATCCAATAATTGGGAGACATTTCAATGTGAAGAGTTAATAGAGCGGCCAGTTATTGATCTCAGTGTCCACAAATAAGAATAGAGTAAAAAAATGTGCTTTTATAACTGTTTTGAGTCATATTTTTAAATGTTTCTCTGTTTTTGACCTTTTTCTCGTACTAATGCCAACATTCTCCTTGTCTCCACCTTTCCCCATTTTTTTATCCAGCCTCTGTGTTGACTGCCGACAGATCGATGCTCACAGATCGACCTCTTCTGACTGTGGCAAAGTTAAGGCAGAGGACGCAGGTTCAGTCTTCTACCATTGTGTCTAAAGATAGCTCTAACCTGGAGTGGGTGACCTGGAACAACTCTCTCCCTAACAATGCTGTTGCAATTTACAATGGATATGTTGGTCGTACTGATTATGTCTGCAAACACCAGTGTGAGGCTGGCTTTTATAGTCCTAGTGAGGGTCCTTATTGTCACTATGCCAAAACAAAAGAAGAACATCTTGGTTCCCCATTTGAGATCCTGGTAAACAAGGACAACTTTGAGATCCTGGAGTGGAAGGACAGTTCACATGGTTCAGTTCCCCAGAATTCAGTCCGAACCTGCCCTGGGGTGGACATATATGTAGGACAGAACAAATACGGACTTGGGGAGGTGTCTACTCAGGATAAGTGCTTTTACCTACCTTGGAAAGGTTCTGAATATTGGTATAGGGACTACCAGGTCCTGACCATCAATCAGAATATAGTTAGCCAGAAGATCTACGATGTCAAGTACATCACTGATGAGTCTAAAACCATTCAGTATCCTCCCGAGATCATGCGTAAAACAGTCATCAGCAACTATGAATGCAGCCCAGTGACTAAAACAGATACCCTCACGAAATCATATGAGGCGCAGCAAAGGTGGGACATTACCTTTTCTATCAGTGTGGGTGTTAAGACGACCTTCAAAGCCGGCATCCCTCGCATCGCCGAGGGAGGTGTCGAGTTCAGCACTGAGGTGGAATTCCAGTACTCGGAGGGGAAGACTGTGACAGAGACTGTCACCGACACTGTTACTGTGGAAATCACAACCCCGCCAAACCACTCCTGCACTGCTACTATGAAGCGCCTTAAGTACAAACTTAACATCCCGTTCACAGCAACCCTCAGCCGCACCTACGGTAACGGGGAGATCCACACAACGTCTATCACAGGAATGTATGACAGTGTTCAGACAGCAGAGGTCCAGACTGTGATGAACCGATGTGAAGTTCTCAACAACTCCAAGCCTTGCACATGAAATACCAAAAGCTCCACATAATGTTTCCCATAATGCATCTCTATATTTGATGCTTTTGGGCAGGTTGGTAACCAGATCTTGTTCCTGTGATTCCATGTAATTTAAATGCCTTTATTGAAGACACTTTGGATGAAAGCCAATGAATGAATGTGATATAATTAGTAGAAAATACAAGATTATGATCAATTGGGGCCTTAATGATTTATTTTGTTTATAATAAAATCACCTGAAATTTCTAAATTCTTTTGTTACTCACTGTTACTCACAAAGAAAGTCACAATGGCAGTTTTGATAATGACTTTTGTCACTTTTACACTGTGAGCACATTCCTACCTGCTTAGAATGAGTGTGTAGTATGGACTTTAGTCATCAGATTCAATTTAGTGACTGTTTTCAGCTCTTAAATACAGATGTGCGCATTATTATTGCTCTTATAAGAATACTCATCGCTTCTCCGGGGACAGTAGAATGAAACAACCCTCTCAAGAATATCAAACTGGAGGGTGTTAAGCTTCCAGTTTGATATTCAAGTGGTAGTCCGGATGTGGTCTAAACACAAACAACCTTTACACACTGTAACCACAGTGGCATAAAGGAGCACCATTTCCGATTTGGTCTCTCTCTCTCTCTCTCTCTCTCTCTCTCTCTCTCTCTCTCTCTCTCTCTCTCTCTCTCTCTCTCTCTCTCTCTCTCTCTCTCTCTCTCTCTCTCTCTCTCTCTCTCTCTCTCTCTCTCTCTCTCTCTCTCTCTCTCTCTCTCTCTCTCTCTCATAAAGCACACAGGCTATGAAATTATCTACACTATCTCTGTTACAAAACTACAAACAAAAGCGCTCCAACAAGGGAGGAAAACAAGGCTATGAAAAATCTCTAATCTTAAGAAAACAAAAAGCTAACCAGAAAAAACTATGAACGAAAAATCACTCTGACACAGAGGAAAACAAATTCAGAACAAACAAAACTTACAACTTAACTTGGCTTTGGATACACTTGGACAAGGCTGGAGATATCTTGACGGGACGACGAAAATACTCTGGCAACGCAGACAGGGGAAGACAAAGACTATATACACATGGGGGAGGGGAACACAGGTGGAAACAATCAAGGATTAGGGATGACGTCAGACCATGACACAGGAGGAAGGGCAAGTGACCTGGAACGAGAGGAAAGTTACTTTTCAAAATAAAATCGGAAATTGACAAGACAAAAAACCCAAGACAAGACATCCCTCACCGCGGTGTGACACACACACATAAACTCTCTCAGCTCTGATGTTTCTATACAACATAGTGCACCTCGATCATTTTCTACTTTCACCTGTTTTGTGGTCGCTACATTCTGAATAAAATGGTGCTGTCACTTTTACATGTTATGCTATATTAGCATTTTATTGATGAAAGAAAGAAGCTGTGGTGAAAATACGACAAACTCTTTATCAACAAAACATATACCTTCCTTGTACAGTCAGAGTTTAATTAAACAATTTTTTCAAAGAGGGTTTCTCAAATATTTCACAGATTTTAAAAAGAACAATTCAAGTGCTTTCAAAGCACCTAATCCAAAAATGTCGAGACTATTAAATCCTTTATCATCACATCTCAATTGTTACTGTAAAGGTTATAGCAAAAAATGAAGCTTACAGAATTCTCTTACACAACAGAAGTCAATAAACAAGGTTGATTTGTTAATCTTCCCTGAGATACTGCAGGTGAGACTGCAGTATCTGAGGGAAGAAAAGGTGACTTGACTTGGGATTCCACTTGGCTTAAACCAGAGGCGGAACTAGACGTTTATACAAGATGTATGAAGCTGCATGATGAGTAAATCATCAGCTGCATCGCCCCCTTCCCTCCTCTGCCTGTGTGAATGATGATAGAGCCGCTTATATCATATTCAAAAACCTGGCGGTTGGAGTAAAAGGCTACGAGGTGACTCTCATACATCCAGTCTGTATTCCAGCGTTGTATGCCAGACGTACATGTTTTACTATGCGTTCACTCTGGCAACCTTGTCATCCCTCAGTTTGGCCTTTATCCTTCTCCCTCCAGCAGAGTCACTCATGATATATCTGCAGCTACAAAGCCTCAAGCAACCTCTCACATCCTCTTCTCACCATGATTTATATTCCTCTGTCAGGTTCAGACAGACAACTGGGACCCACAGAGCAGACCAGAGACAAAAAGATGAGGAGAAACGGTTTATTCAGTCCAAAATTCGGTACACAAAAAGGCAGTCAGCGAGGGCAAAAGTACAAAGACGCAAGGCAAAGGGGTAATCCAAAAAACTGTCAAAAGTCAAAAACCAAGAACTTACTAGACACGAGGAAAACTGCCGGAAAGCTACTCACAAAGATGCAGACAATCTGACAAAGACACACTGGGGAGAACAGGCATATATACACCAGGGGAGAGGAGAAAACGAGGCACAGGTGAAAACAATGGACAATCACACACACACAGGGAGTCAAGACACCTAAAGAAAAACACAAAACAGGAAGTGAGGAAAACAACAAAATAAAACAGGAAGTCTAGCGAAACAACAGGACCTGACACTATCTCCTTCCTCTAACTTTCCCCACTGTGCAATAAAAACTGTCCTTTTGTTATAATCAGCGGAGTGTTTCTATAATTACAGAACAGACACCTTCCACGGGCACTGCACAGCTTGTGGTCAGAAACGGACACATAAAATGAAGCGACGGGTCTTATAGAGCAAGAATTGTGCTCTATTTCACCTCAAGGAGTTAATGGTTTAGCATTATTTCAAGGTCAGGATGTGGGAGAACGCAAAAAGGGGGAGACAGTCTCGAATGTTGAAATGGATACTTTTGTCAATTTGACAGAAAAAATATTTTTGAAGATTTTGATAAAATGAGAAAAGTCTTAAACATTAAACAAAAATGTAATTTACTACTCCAAAGATCCTCCAAAGTAATATAATAGAGTCAGGGATGATTCCTGGCCCGGCCTACTGTTTGGTGGTTGTATAAGAACCACCTCAGAGTACTGCAAGAGTTCCACACATATTTACCCTAACAATAACCCAGTAACACACTCAGACAGAGACTGGTACATCCTAAGGACCGAACACCACACACCCACAAAAGCAATCTGGTGTATGCAGTACAATGTAATGAGGAATGCAAAGATCTTTACATTGGTGAGACAAAACAACCGCTACACAAATGCATGGCCCAACACAGGAGAGCCAACTCCTCAGGCCTAGACTCTGCTATCTATTTACACCTCAAGGAAAAAAGCTCACTCCTTTGAGGACAATAATGATCACATCTTGGACAGAGAGGATAGATGGTTTGAAAGAGGAGTAAAGGAAGCCATCTATGCAAAAATTGAAAAAAACATCTCTAAACAGAGGAGGGGGTCTGCGACACCACCTATCTCCAATTTACAATGCTGCCCTTTCATGTCTTCCCAGGAGATTCAACAACTTAGCCTCTAAGAATAACGGCTGTGCACAAAGGGCCTCATGTGACTCCAACGACTGTCGTTACAACACAATAGAGCAATAACGAAGTCGAAACCAACTTTCCACCATCCCCAACGACCATACTAACGACAGTCGTTGGCAATAATGGAGCACATACGACCCATAGACATCAGTGGCCTTGTGACCTCCTCCTAAGAGGTTAAATAGCTGGACCTCCACACCAGCTAGTTGGACTAGTCCCAGCCTAGTCAGTGAGCAGGAACTGGTGAAGCCTCTTGGATGAGAGGCGAAAGGTCTTCAAGACAAAAACCAAATCCAGTTGCGTTCGATTCAATTTCCTTGAGATACTGTAACTATGACCTGGATGAATGAGAATATTCACAGACATGTCTGTGAAGGCGTTTCCGGTTGCCAAAATTCTTCTGAACAGGCAAACACTCCCACAGTCTTATTTCTGCAGACCAATTCTGAGAGCATTCCACAAATTTGGATTTATTTCAGAGAGCTCCCTTTTTTGGACAAATACTGTGGAGACATACTATATGTGTGGCTGAGGAGGTAGATGACTCATCACCCTGAGGCTCCAAGACCAACTCTGCTGGTGCCTGTATGGCTGCGGAAGTCAATAGCTCCTCTGTCCAGGCTATTGGCAGAGGGTGCTCCATAATATTTTCAAAACTGCCACTGCATAGTCAGCAGTATAGCAAGAGGCTTTATTTCATTACATGCATGACCATACTCATGAAGAGTAGATGACATTATCTTTTGCTACATTCTCATCTCCTCCTTTTTTCTTTTTTCTGAACTGGCCACCTGATAGCTTATACCTCTTCTTATACATTTGTGTTTATTTGCCACTCAGGAATCAACACATTACCCATCCCCCAACACAGTCAACCAAGAGTTTAGACTAAATGAAGTTTACCTTGGTGTGCAGATTTGTTTTGTAATATATTTCACTATTTAACTGAACCCACAAAAATATGTGAAACTATGGGCCTTTACTCACAATGTTATGACTGAAATGTGCTTTATTTGGAAGCAATTCGTGATGTGATTGACTTTTGCCTACTAAGGGCCCTATTCTCCCGTCCGCGCGTAAGTCCTGATTTACGCGGCTGGACTTAAGCGCTTTTCATTTACGCGGATTCTCCCATCCAGACCTCTGACACACCCACCGCGCGTAAGTCGGGAATCGAGGCGGCCTCATCATAGAGGTGTGATTCATTGAAAACGGAGGCAGACCTGGCCATGTCGTCATTCATTTCGGCTGTCTGGAAATCATGGAACGTGGCGTTTTCCTAAGACTTGTGAATGCCATTGAAATCCGTGCAAAAGATAAACCAGACTTTAAATTTGAAAAGGCCTCACACTTTGAAGGAGAGCATGTTTTATGCTGTATGAAATACATCCAATAAAATATTTAAATCAGAACACTGTGCATATGACTGAATAGCAAACATGTTTACAAGTCATCAATGAAATCACAGAGGATGAGAGGTGTGCCTATACCGCGCTCGCAGCTTACTGAAATCACCTCCACCTGTCGCGAATTGGGGAACCCGGCAACCCCGTGAAACCCTATTTTAATTCTTCGTCTTTCAGCGGCTGTTGCTGGCATTCGGATGAACCGGTTGGTGAAGTGCAACATTGCGTCCACAAATTGTGTCAAACACCTTGACACAGAAGCTTGCGATACATGGACCACATCACCAGCCACCCTCTGAAATGAGCCAGATGCAAGCACCGACAGCGCAGTGGTTACTTTAATAACTACCGGTAAGGCATGGGGATGATTGGTCTGAGTTGAGAGCTGCTCGTCCAAAAGCCGGCAGAGTTGCATTTTGCCTTCACGGTCGAAACGAAACCTTTGGATGCATTCAACATCCGTGAGCCCCAGGATGTCCAAACGCGGCCGATATATGCGCCGTCACCTCGCAATGCGCCGTTGACGCGCTCTCTCCTCTCCCATCCACGCAGAACCACAGCCAGGTACACGATGGGCATTTTGATGTCTGATTGGGAACTCACAGCCCTCACAGTCCTTTTTATACTCATCTTAATAGATGTTTCCAGGTGTTTCCAATTTAAGTCGTCATCACGGTTGACATTATCATTACATCAATATAAATAAAAATGTTGTAGGCCTATAATATTCTGTAACAAATAAGGGGAGAAAGAAAAAAACTTTGTGACATTGATTGTTTGAATACATTTGATAGCTTTCTGGGAGTCTCTTTTACAATATTATTCCTACATGTGGCGTAAATTGTAACTGCATCCCAACTTTAAGTGCAATATTATGTTTCACCTTCCGGTGGTGCGTGACTTACTACAGCCTCTGAAGCGCGTAAGAGGAGAAGCGCTTAAGTCAGTGGGAGAATACGCGCAAGGCCCGTTTAGACAAGGAACGCCCAGATTTGGCAAGATTTTGAGGTTACTCCACCCAAGGTGCTTAAGTCGGCCAGAGGCGCTTAAGTGACAGACATAAGTCGACGGGAGAATGCGCGTGAGAGGATATGCGCTTTTTTGCGCACCTTTTTTGACTTAAGCGCATGGGAGAATCGGGCCCTAATTGCATTAGTTGTGCACTAGTTGATGAATACGCTGCTGATGTGAGGTGAGGAGATGTTCCACAAGTATTTTTTGCCAATTTTTTTTGGCAGGGGCTTAGATGGCCCTTTGAGCAACTGCACCTGGGCTCGTGTGAAATATATTCTGTGTGTTTGGGGCAAATAACCCACAGGAGTTATTAATGTTCACCCATCTAAAGTGCTTAAGAAATAAAGTTGGATTGGATTGGATTGGATCCGGTCGAAGTGAAAGTATGTACGGTGTTTTTTCAGTGACTGGGCCATGAAGCAGCTACAGTATAAAAGCCTGAAGGGGATTGGAGGTGCATCAGTTGATGGACACTGGGATGGTGAGTACTTTTTATTGTGTTTTATGTTGTCAGCTCAAGTTTTTTTTAATGTAGTGGTGACTTTAATCAAGAACATATTTGGACTTTAGTTTGGGCTTATTCTGACTTATTTCCAGTACCTTATAATTATAAAGAACACTTTTTATTATATTTGTAATAATATGACTAATGATAAAAAAATATTTTATGTTATTATCAAACAGTAATTGTGATTCAAATTGTTAGTCTCCATCAAATTCTGTATTTCCAAAATCTTTTATGATTAATAAGTCTTCACAAAGTGTGAACTGAACAGAGAAGTTGTGTTTTATCTCCAGATGAAGCTGTCAGTGTTGTATCTGCTGGCCCTGCTGCCTCTGTCCTCAGCCACGCCTCTGAACCACGGAGACAACACAGAGCAGAGAAATGGTAAAAACACATGACATTATGACTTTGGGAAGACATTGAGGTGTATGTTGATCATAAAAAGATGCCCATCCCTCTAAAAGACACAGTGAAACAAAACATATGTATTTTCTACATCTTGATCCTGTGTCTTTTTGTCAGTTGTTAAGTTACCTCATCTTTAATGCAACAAAATCCCTCTCTTTCCTTTTCCTGTAAAACCATAAGATATTTTTGATGAGTCATCCCTAACATTTACATAAATGTATCTAATGAAATGTATTTGGAGTGACAGACTCACCAGCCCATCACATCAAACATTATCTAGTTGTTCATGGCAGCTAGCAGAGCAGAGGAATATCATGGGTCAAAAAGGTTTTATGTTCAGTTAGCAAGAACATTTATATTCTCAAAATGTTAATTTCACCCCGTCTCTTCCTCCTGAAACAACATGAGGACATTTGGGGTGGAGGTATTTACTGACCCATGCACACTATGGAGCCATCCAATGATATCAGTTCTCATGATTTGCAACATCGATGTTTTCCTTTGTACTCAGATCACTGTCACAGTCCAAGTTCTGTCTCACTGTGACATCAACACAAGAAAGTACTTTGACTTAAATACCAACATCAGCATGCTAACATAAAAATAGCAATGCTAACATGCTGATGTTTAGCAGGAATGTATATTATATTGACCCTTTTACTGTAACACGTTAGCAAGCTAACATTTGATAGATAGCACTAATAACAGGCTGTAACTCAGGAGGTAGAGGGGGTCATCCAATAATCGGCAGGTTGGTGGTCCGAAACCCTGGCTCCCCCTGATGTATGTCGAAGTGTCCTTGAGCAAGATACTGAACCCCAAATTGCGACCTCAGTAGGATTAATCCTCTTGGAACTATGAATGTGTCTAACCATCCAATAATTGGGAGACATTTCAGTGTGAAGAGTTAATGGAGCGGCCAGTTATTGATCTCAGTGTCCACAAATAAGAATAGAGTAAAAAAAAAAAAAAAAAAGGTGCTTTTATGACTGTTTTGCGTCATGTTTTTAAAATATTTCTCTGTTTTTGCCCTTTAGGCTAGGATAGATGGCAGGAAGGGAGTTTTTTCTTTCAACAGGCCACTGACCACCACCTATCGTGTTGCTAAGGGGCTAGGACCAGCTCGTGCACCAACGAAGGGGGGCTAAGTCTAAACCACAGCACCACCCCACCTGTACAACCAATGAATATTGTTAACCTTATCTGTTCTTAACCAATGAGAAATTCTACATTTTCTGATGCCAAAATTATATGGTACAATGTAAAGAGAGATTTTGCATCTTTTTCTGGGCGAACAGCACTCCGCTGACTGTGATTTGTCAAACAGAGAAAGTCCTTGATCAAGCCTTTTACTTAATGATACAATTCTAAATAAATGGTAAACAGTAAGTCGTGGTTCTGTCTTCACTCAAATAAACGAACACGCTCAACACTACATTCTGAATAAAATGGTGCTGTCACTTCTACATGTTATGCTATATTAGCATTTGATTGATGAAAGAAAGAAGCTGTGGTGAAAATACAACAAACTCTTCATCAACACAACATATACCTTCCTTGTACAGACAGAGTTTAATTAAACAATTTTTTCAAAGAGGGTTTCTCAAATATTTTACAGATTTTAAAAAGAACAATTCAAGTGCTTTCAAAGCACCTAATCCAAAAATGTCGAGACTATTAAATCCTTTATCATCACATCTCAATTGTTACTGTAAAGGTTATAGCAAAAAATGAAGCTTACAGAATTCTCTTACACCAACAGCAGTCAATAAACAAGGTTGATTTGTTAATCTTCCCTGAGATACTGCAGTCTCACCTGCAGTATCTCAGAAAAGTGACCTGACTTGGGATTCCACTTGGCTTAAACCAGAGGCAGAACTAGACGTTTATACAAGATGTATGAAGCTGCATGATGAGTAAATCATCAGCTGCATCGCCCCATTCCCTCCTCTGCCTGTGTGAATGATGATAGAGCCGCTTATATCATATTCAAAAACCTGGCAGTTGGTGTAAAAGGCTACGAGGTGACTCTCATACATCCAGTCTGTATTCCAGCGTTGTATGCCAGATGTACATGTTTTGCTGTGCGTTCACTCTGGCAACCTTGTCATCCCTCAGTTTGGCCTTTATCCTTCTCCCTCCAGCAGAGTCACTCATGATATATCTGCAGCTACAAAGCCCATCTCCTCAAGCAACCTCTCACATCCTCTTCTCACCATGATTTATATTCCTCTATCTCCTTCCTCTAACTTTCCCCACTGTGCAATAAAAACTGTTCTTTTGTTATAATCAGCGGAGTGTTTCTATAATTACAGAACAGACACCTTCCACGGGCACTGCACAGCTTGTGGTCAGAAACGGACTCGTCTCTGTCTGTACGCGAACCACAAACCTCTTTATCTCAACGGCTGTGCGCATGTGCACTGAGGACATTCAAAGTTACATTTATTTAAACAGCTCGGCCATCGCGGTTGAAGGCTTTTTTGTCGTGAAAATCAGGTGTGACCTGATGCACTCTAGTGTCAGTGTCTCAAACGTACCTGACGTACATGAGGAATTAGCAAATGACAAAACACGGACTCAGTGATACCACTATTAAAAGAACACAATCTAACAATGTTATGTCCACCTGCCACATTTAAAAGGTACTTGCCTGCAGGCTTTAATTTCCTGGGCGGAAGATCTCGCCTCGCCCTCTCCCTCCAGATGCCTCATTTTTTCTAACGTCCCAAAAAAGTTATTCGCCCCTCTGAATCGTTTACACATAAAATGAAGACATCAGGACTTATAGAGCAAGAATTGTGCTCTTTTTCACCTCAAGGAGTTAATGGTTTAGCATTATTTCAAGGTCAGGATGTGGGAGAACGCAAAAAGGGGGAGACAGTCTTGAATGTTGAAATGGATACTTTTGTCAATTTGACAGAAAAAATATTTTTGAATTTTGGCTAACGTTAGGTAGCACTCGACTAGGAAAATGTGGGGGAACCACGCCACAGTTAGTTTTTTCAGTATCAGGAGTGTATGTCTACAGAACATATGTCTGATGAACCAAACCAAGGCAAAGCTAACTGTTTGCGTAAAACTCATAAGGAGGCTTTCGATCTATCTATGCTATCAGACTAATGCCCGGTTTCGCAGACAAGGCTTATATCAAGCCAGGAGTAGGTCGAAGACAGACTAGTAAAGCTAGGTAATTTAAGTGGCTTGCATGAGCGTGGCTTACATTTGTCTTAGTTAGTCCCAGACTGTGGAGTCCTGTAGTAAGCTTAAATGAGAACACCTGGGTCAAGCCTCATCAGCCTAAGTGGGAGCACAGCCTAATGGTGCTCATAAAAACCTGGAATGGAATTGAGGATAGTTTTGCTGGAGGGAATTTTGACACCCAACATGACTGAAGCTAAAAGAACACGCTCAAAGAAATATAATGAGTATGAAAAAACTCTACTTAAACAAATTGTGGGAAATCATGCTGTTATTGAAAGTAAAGGCCATAGTGCTGCTATTGAACATAAGAAGAGGAGTGCTTGGGCTGCCATTTGCAGTGAATTCAATGCAAATGAAAATGTAACCACAAGAACGGTACAGCAACTGCAGGGGAGACATGTCTTTCTGATCTGTGTATCACAGATGTGATATAGTTTTGTGACATTGTTTATATTGAATTATATCTGCCTTCATAGACTCTGTGGAAGAACATAAAATTAGATTTGAAAAAAAGGAATGCAGAGGCCAGAAAAGAGAGATTTACTACTGGTGGTGGACCCCCACTAAGTAAAGACAAGACCAATGAATTGGCTAACTTGTTGAATGGAATAATAGAAGACCAGCAACCTCTGGATGGTATACCAGATGATGACCATTTGGACAGTGGACATGAAGAACTGAGCACAAATGGTAAATATACCATAGAAAGTAAATTAGTTACCTCCTTCTGTACATACAGATTATTCCACTGTCTGTGTCTATCTTTATTTTTATTTTATCTAAGGACCATGTGAGTTTTTGTATCGAACAGTGTTCTTTTCCCAGAGGAAATTATCCTAACCCTGGCGGAAGAGCAAGTGCACAGTGACTGTTCACCCTCCACATCTGGTAGGGCGTCCCAGAAAAAAGATGTGCTACCACCTTCCAGCATGAAAAGTTAGCCTTAGAATTTCATGAGCAGAAAATGAAATATCTGAAAGAAGAGCATGACATGAAAATGAGAATTCTACAGGTTGAAATGGATATGAAATTAGAAGAGAGAGCTGTTCAAAGAAAGATGCATGAGACAGCTATGTAATGTAATGTAATGAAATGCATTGTGAAAATATCTCAAGGAAATTGAATCGAATGCAACTGGATTTGGTTTTTGTCTTGAAGACGTTTCACCTCTCATCCGAGAGGCTTCATCAGTTCCTGCTCCCTTGACTAGGCTGGGACTCGTTGCATTCGATTCAATTTCCTTGAAATAACTATGATCTGGATGAATGAGAATATTCACAAGCTCATTGTGAAAATAAACATTTTCTCACTTGACAAGAGGGTGAGTATTATAGTCACCACAACCTACATTTTAGAACAGCCTTGGTTGAGTTTCTTTAATTTAATTTTTCAGCACACTATTTATATATGTTGTACACAACAAACACTATTAAGGCAAAAACAAGCCATAATCAATACATTCCATGGTTAAATGTATCTTTTTTCTAACTGAAGTGCTGCTACATGAACGCAGCTCTGAGCGCAAGGCCTCGTTGGTTATTTTCTGCCACCGGCATGGGCACATCTGGATCATTCTGGTCTTCCATTGGAGGGTCAGGACGATTATGCTGCTTCAGGTAGTTGTGCAGCACAGCTGTAGCAATGATCACCTTGCAGCATCTTCTTGTCTCAAATCGAAGTGTATTGCGTAAACACTGGAATTGATTTTCCCACACTCCAAACATATGCTCGACCATCCCTCTAGTGCGAATATGAGCTCTGTTGTATCTTTGCTGCTCAGTTGTTGTGAGATGTGGCCATGGCGTGAATAAATAGGAACTCCACCATCACCAAGTAGTAGTCCACTATGTTGCCCTCTCTCAAACTGAGCAATGAAGAGTTGTGAAAAATCTTTGAATCATGTGTTGCTCCTTTCCATCGGGCAACAATGTTTGAAAACTCTAAATTGGGAGTGCATACAGCCTGAACATTGATGGAAAACCAGTTCTTACAATTCCTGTACTCCTCAGCATCAGGAGTTAATGGGCACTTGATTTCAACATGACATCCATCTATACAGTCAATCACTCCTGGGAAGTTCCCATATTCGTAGAATCACACTTTATAGTTAGCTTGCTCAGCAGCATCAGGGAACTTAATGTACAGATTTCTCAGTTCACAAATGGCACTGCAGACATTGTGAACTACTCTACACACTGTTGCTTCACTGACACCGCACAAATCACCAGTTTCACGATGAAAGGTTCCAGATACCAAGAATCTCAAAGTGATCAGAACCTGGAGAGAACTGGGTACAGGCCTTCCTCTTTGAGACATGGAGGGAAGTCTAGGCTCAAGCAAAGTAGTTATCTCCAGTACATCTTCTTTGTATATACGAAAGCAGTCTCTAAAAGTTATTTCATCAAACTGATTCAATGGATTACTCCTATCCACAAGTATTTGTCTGGCTGGCCTCTGTAGCGAATAATGGTCTTCATTTAGATATTCCAAATACTCCATGCTCCCAAACCATCTGAGCTCCCTTTCACAAACAGTACTAAGCTGATGTTAAACCTGCCTCTTTGTAGGATTAATACAAACTTCAATTTAGTCCTAGAGTAGCTCTAATCCACCCTCTTGCAATTGGCTTTTTTTAAACAACCCTGTAAGACCCAAATATAGAAAAACCTAAAAAAAATTTTTTTTAACCTTTCAGATATTGTTGTAGGAGGCCTCTGATGCAGAAATTAAATAGTTTTAAAAAAATAAATGTTTATGTAAGTTTTTAGAAAAATGTTGTAATATTGCAACATTGGGCTTAGGTGGGTGCAGAATTTTGTTGTACTCACATTGTCTGAACAACAATTCAGAACAACTAAGGGTTCATTTTATAGGGTTTTTTGCTTACTTAGCCCCATAAAGGTATATAACCTTAATAATAATCACACATTAGTCATATTTTTATGAAGTTATTAATTAAAAAATAAATAAATACATAGGATAAAAATATGAATATGAAAATACATATTGAATTCCCCGATCAAGGAGCTTCACTAATAATGGAACACAGTAGAAGTAGTTGTCTACAAAAAAATTGTAGTTCTGACCTTCTGGAAGTGTGGAAGCAAGCTTCATCACAACATCACCTGACAACCCAAGTTCAGATTTGGCTCGTATTCTGTTGACACTGCCTTGTTAGACATCGAAGTCACACATCATGCCAGAGATTCCAGTTCTCACACTAAATGTAAATTTAGATGGCTTAGCCTATGCTCTCAACTTATCATGCTAAATGAAATATGCATCTCAATCATTAGCCATTTAGTCACACAATACTGCCTTGCCAGCTTGTTATGCCCTCTACTTATCATGCTAAAAGAACTATGCATCCCAATCACCAGCTATAGAGTCACACAACACTGCCTTGACATGACAATACTGCTTGTTAAGCTCTCTAATTATCATACTAAAAGGAAAACATGTATACCCCCTCTTACATCCACACCCAACATTCAGGAACATTTTCACCTTTCCCAGAACTGAATTGTCTGTTGATCCGCTTTGTGGACAAAGTCATGGAATTTTAGGTCAGTCTGATCAAATTAACTACATTTTTTTAGAGATAAAACTTTTATATCAGTCAAATTTGACCAGAACACAACACACAGGTAGTATGTATACTGTCCATGTATAAAGAAAACACTCAGTGGTGTAGTGGAGGGAACACAACCTGTCTGTGCCCACTGCAACAAGCCTGCTATTTTGGCTACCACACTCACCCAATGTTGTAAAATTACAACAAATATATAACAAGCTCTAAATGAAATTTGATGAATCTATTCCACAATAACTACATATGTACATGTTCTAGACATTGTAATAACAACAAAAAAAAATATAAAAGACATTTTTCTTACGTGAATCTGATGAATCCAGTCCAATGAAATAAAGAGATGTTGTTCGAAGGAAACCTTGAGAGGTTGTGTGAGTTCATGGCCATAAGGGCGGGACAAAATTTACTATCCAATAGCATTGTGAGACTGAACAATAGGACCCAATGACTATGTAAATGTGGTAAAAAATAAGATAAAATATAACAGATTGTTTTTTAGGATGGCTAAAGGTAACGTTGTAATTTTACAACAGTGGGTCTTACCAAAACAGACTAAATCTATGACTATTTTAAGATAAGTCTGTGCAAGTGACTTAAAGTTAAGCCAGCTCAAACAGCATTTTAGTCTGGGACTAGGTTTAAGCCTTGTCTGCGAAGCCTGGCATAAGTGTCTCTGACCTATTTGACATATTTGTCTTCTGGCTAGAGGGGAGAGACTGCGTTGACCCCTGCCATGTTGTTAAACATAATCATGTATGGAAGCACTGCTTCATGAAGCTGTAAAATATAATTTTGGCATTTGGGAAGACTCTCATGGCAACAGTCTGTGCAGACAGGATGTTTTTTTGTTCCTCCCTGGAAAAAATTACATGCGTCACTCTGGGGGTGATTACTGACTACCCATCCAGTCAAAGTGAAAGTATGTACAGTTTTTATTTAGTGACTGGGCCATGAAGCAGCTACAGTATAAAAGCCTGAAGAGGACTGGAGGTGCATCAGTTGATGGACACTGGTATGGTAAGTACTTTTTATTGTGTTTTATGTTTTCAGCTCAAGTTTTTTTTCACTGTTGTGGTGACTTTAATAAGCATCATTTAAAATTATGACTCAGTTTCAGAACATATTTGGACTTTAGTTTGGACTTATTTACGGTTCCTTGAAATAAAGAACACCTTTTATTATATTTTTAATAATATGAGTAATGATAAAAAATATTTGATGTTATTATCAAACAGTAATTGTGATTCAAATGTTTAGTCTCCATCAAATTCTGTGTTTCCAACTTCTTTTATGATTAATTTCCTTAATCCTCAAAAACAAATGTACCATGTACAGACAGCCCAGACTACAGAGTCTTCACAAAGTGAGTGTTGAACAGAGATGTTGTTCTGTGTTTTATCGCCAGATGAAGCTGTCAGTGTTGTTGCTGCTGGCCCTGCTGCCTCTGTCCTCAGCCACGCCTCTGGACTACGGAAACATCACAGAGTGGAGAAACCTCAGAGACAACACAGAGCAGAGAAATGGTAAAAACACGACATTATGACTTTAGAAAGACGTTTAGGTGTATGTTGATCATTAAATGATGCCTATCCCTCTAAAAGACACAGTGAAACCAAAAATATATATTTTCTACAATTTGATCCTGTTTCTTCTTGTCAGTTGTTCAGTTACCTCAGTCACCTCAAGAGTTAATGGAGCGACCAGTTACTGATCTCAGTGTCCACAAATAAGAATAGAGAAAAAAAATGTTTTCTCTCTGTTTTTGCCCTTTCTCTCATACTAATGCAAACATTCTCCTTGTCTCCAACTTTCCCCATTTCTTTATCCAGTCTCTGAGTTGACCGCCGACAGATCGATGCTCACAGATCAACCTCTTCTGACTGTTGCGAAGTTGAGGCAGAGGGGGCAGGTTCAGTCTTCTACCACTGTGTCTAACAATAGCTCTAACCTGGAGTGGGTGACCTGGAACAAGTCTCTCCCTAACAATGCTGTTGCAATTTAC
The DNA here is from genome assembly GCA_039737535.1 of Lagodon rhomboides. Lineage (NCBI taxonomy): Eukaryota > Metazoa > Chordata > Actinopteri > Spariformes > Sparidae > Lagodon > Lagodon rhomboides. Next base: position 16,041,372 of record CM077791.1, on the reverse strand, counting down.
AATGGATATGTTGGTCGTATTGATTATGTCTGCAAATACCAGTGTAAGGCTGGCTTTTATAGTCCTAGTGAGGGTCCTTATTGTCACTATGCCAAAACAGAAAAAGAATATCTTGGTTCCCCATTTGAGATCCTGGTAAACAAAGAAAACTTTGAGATCCTTGAGTGGAAGGACAGTTCACACGGTTCAGTTCCCCAGAATTCAGTCCGAACCTGTCCTGGGGTGGACATATATGTAGGGCAGAACAAATATGGACTTGGGGAGGTGTCTACTCAGGATAAGTGCTTTTACCTACCTTGGAAAGGTTCTGAATATTGGTATAATCACTACCAGGTCCTGACCATCAATGAGAATATAGTTAGCCAGAAAATCTACGATGTCAAGTACATCACTGATGAGTCTAAAACCATTCAGTATCCTCCCGAGATCATGCGTAAAACAGTCATCAGCAACTATGAATGCAGCCCAGTGACTAAAACAGATACCCTCACAAAATCATATGAGGCACAGCAAAAGTGGGACATTACCTTTTCTATCAGTGTGGGTGTTAAGACGACCTTCAAAGCCGGCATCCCTCGCATCGCCGAGGGAGGTGTGGAGTTCAAAACTGAGGTGGAATTCCAGTACTCGGAGGGGAAGACTGTGACAGAGACTGTCACCGACACTGTTACTGTGGAAATCACAACCCCGCCAAACCACTCCTGCACTGCTACTATGAAGCGCCTTAAGTACAAACTTAACATCCCGTTCACAGCAACCCTCGGCCGCACCTACGGTAACGGGGAGATCCACACGACGTCTATCACAGGAATGTATGACAGTGTTCAGACAGCAGAGGTCCAGACTGTGATGAACCGATGTGAAGTTCTCAACAACTCCAAGCCTTGCACATGAAATACCAAAAGCCCACATAATGTTTCCCATAATGCATCTCTATATTTGATGCTTTTGGGGAGGTTGGTCACCAGATCTTGTTCCTGTGATTCCATGTAATTTAAATGCCTTTATTGAAGACACTTTGGATGAAAGCCAATGAATGAATGTAATATAATTAGTAGAAAATACAAGATTATGATAAATTGGGGCCTTAATGATTTGTTTTGTTTATAATAAAATCACCTGAAATTTCTAAATTCTTTTGTTACTCACTGTTACTCACAAAGAAAGTCACAATGGCAGTTTTGATAATGACTTTTGTCACTTTTACACTGTGAGCACATTCCTACCTGCTTAGAATGAGTGTGTAGTATGGACTTTAGTCATCAGATTCAATTTAGTGAGCACGATGATAGAAGCACAAACATCTCGGCTTTTCTCAACCAGATCGTTGACAGACCAGCTGTTTTCAGCTCTTAAATACAGATGTGCGCATTGTAGCTCTTATAAGAATACTCATCGCTTCTCCGGGGACAGTAGAATGAAACAACCCTCTCAAGAATATCAAACTGGAGGGTGTTAAGCTTCCAGTTTGATATTCAAGTGGTAGTGGTAGTGGCAGTCCGGATGTGGTCTAAACACAAACAACCTTTACACACTGTAACCACAGTGGCATAAAGGAGCACCATTTCCTATTTGGCTGAAATGTAGTGATCAGGACACTGTTCAGATTTACAGGCAGCAGAGGGCAGCAACAGACTGACAGAGAAATGAAGGTTGACAACGTGGTTTAGGACAAACATTTTGGATTCATAGTAGTCATTTATTTTATATTTGTTTTTTATCATCATTTTAATTTAAGACCAAAAACACAGAGTCCATCTCTCTATCTCTCTCTCTACTCTCTTTGTCTCACACACATAAACTCTCTCAGCTCTGATGTTTCTATACAACATATAGCGCAGCTGCTCGATCATTTTCTACTTTCACCTGTTTTGTGGTCGCTACATTCTGAATAAAATGGTGCTGTCACTTTTACATGTTATGGTTTATTAGCATTTGATTGATGAAAGAAAGAAGCTGTGGTGATAATAATACGACAAACTCTTTATCAACACAACATATACCTTCCTTGTACAGACAGAGTTTAATTAAACAATTTTTTCAAAGAGGGTTTCTCAAATATTTTACAGATTTTAAAAAGAACAATTCAAGTGCTTTCAAAGCACCTAATCCAAAAATGTCGAGACTATTAAATCCTTTATCATCACATCTCAATTGTTACTGTAAAGGTTATAGCAAAAAATGAAGCTTACAGAATTCTCTTACACCAACAGCAGTCAATAAACAAGGTTGATTTGTTAATCTTCCCTGAGATACTGCAGGTGAGACTGCAGTATCTCAGGGAAGAAAAGGTGACTTGACTTGGGATTCCACTTGGCTTAAACCAGAGGCGGAACTAGACGTTTATACAAGATGTATGAAGCTGCATGATGAGTAAATCATCAGCTGCATCGTCCCCTTCCCTCCTCTGCCTGTGTGAATGATGACAGAGCCGCTCATATCATATTCAAAAACCTGGCGGTTGGTGTAAAAGGCTACGAAGTGACTCTCATACATCCAGTCTGTATTCCAGCGTTGTATGCCAGACGTACATGTTTTGCTGTGCGTTCACTCTGGCAACCTTTATCCTTCTCCCTCCAGCAGAGTCACTCATGATATATCTGCAGCTACAAAGCCCATCTCCTCAAGCAACCTCTCACATCCTCTTCTCACCATGATTTATATTCCTCTATCTCCTTCCTCTAACTTTCCCCACTGTGCAACAAAAACTGTTCTTTTGTTACAATCAGCGGAGTGTTTCTATAGTTACAGAACGGACACCTTCCACGGGCACTGCACAGCTTGTGGTCAGAAACGGACTCGTCTCTGTCTGTACGCGAACCACAAACCTCTTTATCTCAACGGCTGAGCGCATGTGCACTGAGGACATTTGAAGTTAAATTTATTCAAACAGCTCGCCATCGCGGATGAAGGCTTCTTTGTTGTGAAAATCGGGTGCGGTCTAGTGTCAGTGTCTCAAATGTGCCTGACGTACATGTGGAATTAGCAAATGACAAAACACGGACTCAGTGACACCACTATTAAAAGAACACAATCTAACGATGTTATGTCCACCTGCCACATTTATAAGGTAGGCCTACTTGCCTGCAGGCTTTAATTTGAGATCTAGCGTTGCCTTCTCCCTCCAGATGCCTCATTTTTTTCTAACGTCCCAGAAAAGTTATTCGCCCCTCTGAACCGTTTACACATAAAATGAAGACATCTGGTCTCATAGAGCAAGAATTGTGCTCTTTTTCACCTCAAGGAGTTAATGGTTTAGCATTATTTCAAGGTCAGGATGTGGGAGAACGCAAAAAGGGGGAGACAGTCTTGAATGTTGAAATGGATACTTTTGTCAATTTGACAGAAAAAAATATTTTTGAAGATTTTGATAAAATGAGAAAAGTCTTTAACATTAAACAAAAATGAGATTTACTATTCCAAAGATCCTCCGAAGCAATCTATTGACGTCAATGATGATTCCTGGCCTGGCCTAGTGCTTGGTGGTTGTATAAAGACCACCTCAGAACCCTGCTAATGTTCCACTTTGTAGGATTAATACAAACTTCAATTTAGTCCTAGAGTAGCTCTAATCCACCCTCTTGCAATTGGCTTTGTTTAATCCAAAACAGACTTAATCTATGACTATTTTAAGATAAGTCTGTGCAAGTGACTTAAAGTTTCTATGACTATTTTAAGATAAGTCAAGTGACTTAAAGTTAAGACAGCTCAAACAGCATTTTAGCCTGGGACTAGGCTTAAGCCTTGTCTGCGAAGCCTGGCATAAGTGTCTCTGACCTATTTGACATATTTGTCTTCTGGCTAGAGGGGAGAGACTGCGTTGACCCCTGCTATGTTGTTAAACATAATCATGTATGGAAGCACTGCTTCCTGAAGCTGTAAAATATAATTTTGGCATTTGGGAAGACTCTCATGGCAACAATGTGCAGACAGGGTGTTTTTTGTTCCTCCGTGGAAAAAATTACATGCGTCACTCTGGGGGTGATTACTGACTACCCATCCAGACAGAGTGAAAGTATGTACAGTGTTTGTTCAGTGACTGGGCCATGAAGAAGCTACAGTATGAAAGCATGAAGAGGACTGGAGGTGCATCAGTTGATGGACATTGGTATGGTAAGTACTTTTTATTGTGTTTTATGTTTTCAGCTAAAGTTTTTTTCACTGTAGTGGTGACTTTAATAAGCATCATTTAAAATTATGACTCAGTTTCAGAACATATTTGGACTTTAGTTTGGATTTATTTACGGTTCCTTGAAATAAAGAACACCTTTTATTATATTTTTAATAATATGAGTAATGATAAAGAATATTTGATGTAATTGTGATTCAAATGTTTAGTCTCCATCAAATTCTGTGTTTCCAACTTCTTTTATGATTCATTTCCTTAATCCTCAAAAACAAATGTACCATGTGCAGACGGCCCAGACTACAGAGTCTTCACAAAGTGAGTGTTGAACAGAGATGTTGTTCTGTGTTTTATCGCCAGATGATCTCCTGTCAGCGTTGTTGCTGCTGGCCCTGCTGCCTCTGTCCTCAGCCACGCCTCTGGACCTCAGAGACAACACAGAGCAGAGAAATGGTAAAAACACGACTTTAGAAAGACGTTTAGGTGTACGTTGATCATTAAATGATGCCTATCCCTCTAAAAGACACAGTGAAACAAAAAATATATATTTTCTACATTTTGATCATGTTTCTTTTTGTCAGTTGTTCAGTTACCTCAGTCACCTCAAGAGTTAATGGAGCGACCAGTTACTGATCTAAGTGTCCACAAATAAGAATAGAGAAAAAAAAATTGTTTTCTCTCTGTTTTTGCCCTTTCTCTCGTACTAATGCAAACATTCTCCTTGTCTACAACTTTCCCAATTTTTTTATCCAGTCTCTGAGTTGACCGCCGACAGATCGATGCTCACAGATCGACCTCTTCTGACTGTTGCGAAGTTGAGGCAGAGGACGCAGGTTCAGTCTTCTACCGTTGTGTCTGATGATAGCTCTAACCTGGAGTGGGTGACCTGGAACAACTCTCTCCCTAACAATGCTGTTGCAATTTACAATGGATATGTTGGTCGTACTGATTATGTCTGCAAATACCAGTGTGAGGCTGGCTTTTATAGTCCTAGTGAGGGTCCTTATTGTCACTATGCCAAAACAGAAAAAGAACATCTTGGTTCCCCATTTGAGATCCTGGTAAACAAGGACAACTTTGAGATCCTGGAGTGGAAGGACAGTTCAAAAGGTTCAGTTCCCCAGAATTCAGTCCGAACCTGCCCTGGGGTGGACATATATGTAGGGCAGAACAAATATGGACTTGGGGAGGTGTCTACTCAGGATAAGTGCTTTTACCTACCTTGGAAAGGTTCTGAATATTGGTATAACGACTACCAGGTCCTGACCATCAATCAGAATATAGTTAGCCAGAAGATCTACGATGTCAAGTACATCACTGATGAGTCTAAAACCATTCATTATCCTCCCGAGATCATGCATAAACCAGTCCTCAGCAACAATGAATGCAGCCCAGTGACTCAAACAGTTATCCTCACACAGTCATATATGGTGCAGCAAAGGTGGGACATTACCTTTTCTATCAAAGTGGGTGTTCGTACGAGCTTCGAAGCTGGCATCCCTTTCTTAGTTGGGGGACAATTCCAGTTCAGCACTGAGGTGGCTTTCCAGTACTCTCAGGGGAACACCAGGACAGAAACTAACACCAACACTGTTACTGTGGCGATCACGGCCCCGCCAAACCACTCCTGCACTGCTACTATGAAGCGCCTTAAGTACAAACTTAACATCCCGTTCACAGCACTCTTCAGCCGCACCTACGGTAACGGGGAGATCCACATGACGTCTATCACAGGAACGTATGACAGTGTTCAGACAGCAGAGGTCCAGACTGTGATGGACCGATGTGAAGTTCTCATCAACTCCAAGCCTTGCAGACGTAATGGGTCACATAATGTGTCACATAATGCATCTCTATATTTGATGCTTTTGGGGAGGTTGGTAACCTGCTATTGTTCTTGTGATTCCATGTAATTTAAATTCCTTTATTGAAGACACTTTGGATGAAAGCCAATGAATGAATGTAATATAATTAGTAGAAAATACAAGATTATGATGTTTTAAAAATTGGTGCCTGAATGAATTGTTTTGTTTTTAATATAATTTAATATATATAATTATTTTGTTACTCACTTGGTTTTGTTGTGCAGAGTTTGACACTAGAAGGATGTTTCACCTTTTGAAGAGGGGGAGAAGTTTCAGCTCACCTCAGATCTAAGATTTAAAAATCCATATCGTTGTTATTGTACACACTTTATAACTTGGGTTTTGAAAAGTGCTAAGTTAATAAAGTTTTACTAACTTAAAAAGCTAAATTCTGTTTTCTGAGGTGAGTTTCAACATTAACCACAATTTGTTTAATTTGTTTCCTTTGTGAGCAGCTCTTTCAATTCTTTTGTGTATTGCATTGTGGGATATTAGTGTCTATTAAAAACACATCCACAAATCAATGGCAGTTTTGATAATAACTTTTTGTCAGTTTTCCAGTATGAGCACATTCCAACCTGCTTAGACTGAGTGTGTAGAGTGGACTTTAGTTGTCAGATTCAATTTGTCTTTGACAGACCAGCTGTTTTCAGTTCTTAAATACAGATACGTGCATTTTAGCTCTCATAAGAATACGCATCACCTCTACAAGGAAGGTAGAATGAAACATTTTGAGTCACCACACTGTAACCATAGTGGCATAAAGGAGTTTGTTGCCTGGACACAATTTCCTATTCGGCTGAAATGTAGGGATCAGGATACTGTTCAGATTTACAGGCAGCAGAGGGCAGCAACAGACTGACAGAGAAATGAAGGTTGACAACGTGGTTTTGGACAAACATTTTGGATTCATTGTAGTCACTTACATTTAAAGTATTTGTTTCTCTCTCATTTGTTTTTATCGACATTTTAATTTGAAGACCAAAAATAAATATCAGTTAATAAATCAAACAAAGTGTCTTCACTATTAAAAGTAAAAAAATATATAAAAATAACCAGCATTGCAAATTAATTCAAAACAAATTATTTGCCAAACTTGAATGTGAACGTATAAATAAAAAAGGTCATCACAAAAGCTCGTCATCTAAATAACTAAATTTAATGAGGATTTCATGCTCCAAAGTTTTTATTACGTTAGCAAGCATTTACTGATTGAGTACAGAGACTTTATTAATATTGGACATGAGCAGTAAATTACAAAAACTATAATGCTCATTACATAGCTTTAAATTAAAAAAAGAAATCAGTCCAACCATGTTGTGTGTAACAGGCTGAGGGCTACAGGACGGTCTGTTCCAGTGAGATGGTTTCATCCAGCAGCTTTACTGCAGCTCTCACTGGCACTTAACTAGAGATAAATAAAACATAGAGTCCATCCTTTTCTATCCATCTATCTATATCTCTCTATCTCTTTGTTTCACACACACATATATTCTCTCTCAGCTCTGATGTTTCTATACGACATAAAGCGCAGCTGCTCGATCATTTTCTACACTTTCACCTGTTTTGCGGTCGCTGCATTTTGAATAAAATGCTGCTGTCACTTGTACACGTCACGGTTTATTAGCATTTAAATGATGAAGGAAAAAAGCTGCGGTGACGATATACCTTCCTCACGCGGTCAGAGTTTAATCGAACTATTTTTGATCAACTGAATAAAGCTTTATCGGCGTAAAAAGGTGGTCAAATCGCTGTTGCTACAGAAATCTGAGATAAAGCAATAAACCCAAACATGACCAAAGATTTAGGTTAACACACAACGGCGACAGTAAACCTGCATGCTGACCTGCTCACAGTGACAATGCTAGCAGGTTTAATGTTCACCATGTTCACAATCATTTGATTTGTTTGCATTTTTCCCAGAGACCACTCACAGTATTGCAAAAAAAAAAAAAAATCCCCTGCGGCCAAAAGAGCATTAACCCAACGACCAGCAGTAAATTTAAATCCTTAAAACTCCTGGTAGGACACCTCTAGATTCACGTAGCAC